>CAMAOD020000149.1:1122500-1722500 GCA_945859595.2 Megachile willughbiella
AGAATTCCAACTGTTTTTGAAGCAGGCAAAGGTTTTCTAGAATAGTTGAATATAAAATTGAACCAAAAAAGTGGTGTTGAACGGACTTGTTCGTTACAACGCCTTTATATCGAGAGACTAAAAATATAAAACGGAATATTTATTCCGAAATACAAATTACAAATTACGTCCCTTAATGTTTTGTGTGTCTCGAACGCCTAATATTCTCTCAAAATGTGTAACTATGTCTCTCAACACAAAAAAACGGTTTATGAAACGGAAACTTCTTCCAAAGTGGAGAGTTTTCGGTACGGTGATGTCTCGATATTATCGAGCTTCACGATACGTACAAAATTTATACAAAAATTATCGTAACTATGACTCTCAAACACAAAAACGGTTTCTGAAACGGAAACTTCTTCCAAAGTGGAGAGTTTTCGGTACGGTGATGTCTCGATACTATCGAGCTTCACAATACGTACAAAATTTATACAAAAATTATCGTAACTATGACTCTCAAACACAAAAACGGTTTCTGAAACGGAAACTTTTTCCAAAGTGGAGAGTTTTCGGTACGGTGATGTCTCGATATTATCGAGCTTCACAATACGTACAGAATATTTTATATAATATCGTAAGTATGACTTCAACACAAAACGTGTGTAACTATGATTACACAAAAACGGTTTCTGAAACGGAAACTTCTTCCACAGTGGAGAGTTTTCGGTACGGTGATGTCTTCGATATTATCAAGCTTCACGATACGTACGAAATTTATACAAAAATATATATATATATATAATATATATAATATCGTAACTATGGCTCGAAAAATTTTAAGAGAGAAAAAGAAGGTGGATTTGTACGAATCGATGTGCCCAGCGCGAGCTATACTTCTCTGTGTACGTGCCTGCTTCGCTTCAGTTTTCCGAACAGCATGTCCGTTGTACGCGCTATCACGGTACGTTCAGCATGCCACTGTACGCGCTAACCTCTCGATGTGTCTTAAATAAAAAATACCTACTGAGTGACTTGAAATACATGAGAACCAAATAAAAGGGAACGTTTAAGCTGAAATATATATAATATGGTTCATTACAAAAATGGTATTACGAAAAATAAGAACATCGATGTTGTGGAAGGGTTCAATTCCAGCGTGTGTGGTTAACGTGCTTAAACCGTTTCGATGCACAGCGTGAAAACGGTGTACGTGCTTCCAAAACTTTTCAACGAGAAACCTTTACGGCACGAGAGGACTTGCTTTTTACGCGCTTTATCGATACAAAAGAGAGACCCCGAGGAGGAACGAAACGTTTATATCGACACGCTCAGCGTGACGCCACCGTACGTGCCTGTTCCAGTTCGTTTTTCGAACAGCATGTCCGCTGTACGCGCCTATCTCTGTGTGTTGTGTCGTTAAATATAATATATATACATATCAAAAACCATAACGAACCAAATAAGAGTAAGGGCATCTTTTATGAAAAGTGCAGCAAAAATTGGTTCGTGTACAAAAATTGTACACAAATATTATGAAAGAAAGAAAGGGAACGTTTAAGCTGAAAAATGAAAAAAAAAAACGAACACAACAGCGTGCTTGTTACGCGCTTACACCCGATGATGATCGGGACCGATTCTTACGGCGTGAAAGCGGTGTTACGTGCTTCCAAAACATTTTGAACCGGAAAATCAATTTTTCGGCACGAGTGGACGGCGTTTTTTTTTACGCGCTTACGTCGATATGCGTTTCTTCGAATCCGGCATTGAGGTGTGGAGGATTCGTAATAAAATCGAAGAGAAGAGAGGAGGAGAGAGAGAATTGTGAGTCTTAACGTCGATCGGTTGTTGTTAAATTAAACCGAAAGAGCCGTCGAACGTAGAAAGACCCAATTGCGAATAAATTCGCTTTAAGAAATATGAATTCTTTTAGCTCCCTGGTTGATCCTGCCAGTAGTCATATGCTTCTCTCAAAGATTAAGCCATGCATGTCTAACAAGGTACCTCACTTAAGTGTTACACGCGGATTTTAATGAAATTTACATATGTGGTAGTTTTTTGAAAATTAGTAGACCCATATTTTTTTATATCTGCTGACATGCATGTTGAGGGGGTAAAAATAACCCTCAAAGTTGGGGGTGAAAACACATTTTCTTTAATATCTCTCAAACTAGAGGGTGTAGGAGGGTGAATTTTTTTTTAAAATGTGTATTTTTGAATAAGGAATTTAGTTTATTACGAAAATTTCGGGAGAAATTATTTATTTAAATAATATATTAAAAAATTGGATTTTTTTGTCAATCTTATACCCCAAATACTGTTCGATTTTTATGCAGATTTGTATACGTAAAATATGGACCAAAATGGGAGGTACGTGTTTTTGGAATTTTTTGTTTATTGCAATTTAGCAATAATTATTACATATACAATTTTCGTCTATTTTTTACGGAGAAAAGTGTTGAAATTTGTTTTCGAAGAGGGTAAGCCCTTTTTTATGTAATCATTTTTCAACAAGTTTCAATCAGTTTGTAACAATTGGATAATATTACATGTTTATTGTTCCATCGGTAGCCAGAGAAGGTCCAGCGGGTAGGTATAAATCCGCCGCTGTACCGATCGTCGTTGTACAGATGCAATCAACATGTATAAAGAATCGACATACGGATATAGAAATGCAACAAGAATTTATATTTGACGATTTGACTTATGACCAAATCTTACCTTTTTCTGTCAATGAAGAAGAAATGGAACAAGCTTCTACTTAAAAATTTGTCAAAGTTTTCTTTCCGCGTGCAACAGAAAATACTGTTGTGCTCGTCAACTCATGAAAAGGTGAAGCAAGAAGCAGTTATGACGTGCAATCCCAATGTCAAAAACAGATTAAGAAACTGGATATATTAAAAATACCAAAAAATGCCACACCATTTGTTCAACCATTTGGCGTCTATAGGTTTCAAATTTGGAAAAATTTTGGTCGAAAAATTTCTGATCCTTTGATCGTATTGAATGTAGATATAAATTAAATGTAATAAAAATAATAAATTTTTGAAATTAAAATTAAAAATTAAAAGTTTTAAATTCTAATAATAATAATAAAGCTAAAATGGAATGATTATTTTTGAAACTTATGTTATGCAGTGTGTACAGTAATGGAATTCAACAAAGAAATGCGTAAAATACAAATGCTGGGCTCACCACGAACAGTTTATAGAAACTACATCAGTATATTGAGAATAAAACATAGTTTCTAAATCATTCAAGCAAAATCAACTGGGTTATTAAATTCATCAAGTACGACGCTGACGTATTTATAACGAAACCAGACATATCGGAATAAATTTTTCTATCTTGGTGGTGAGTGTTGATTATGTATCAGAGATTGTAATTTAATTATGAAATTTTTTAAATGTAAGGTCATATCCAAATTTAATAAAATTATTATCTCAGAAACCTTATGTGCAAAATTCTTCCATATTCTAAAATTGAACACATGTAATGGCTGTATAAATCCGGTAGTATCTTTTGGAATCTGCAATATTTTTATACTTCGATTTCTGCATCCCCCTGAATACTATAACAAAATTAGCAGCTTTCAGAGATAACAAATCATTTAAATGAGAAACATTTTGGTTCAAATTATTAAAAGTTAAATAGCTAAACTTTTACCTTAGGCTAAAAGTCCCATTGCCTATAAAAACCTACGTTCCGTACAACGACGACTGGTACCGCGGCGGATTCATACCTGCCCGCTGGACCTTCTCTGGCTACCGATGATGGAACAATAAACATGTAATATTATCCAATTGTTTAAAACAAGGCAAATGATTGTATAAAAAAGGCTTACCCTCTTCAAAAACAAATCTCAACACTTTTCTGCGTAAAAAGTAGACGAAAATTGTATATGTAGTAATTATTGCTAAATTGCAATAAACAAAAAATTCCAAAAACACGTATCCTCCATTTTGATCCATATTTTACGTATACAAATCTGCATAAAAATCGAACGGCATTTGGGGTAAAAAATTGACAAAAAAATCCAATTTTTTAATACATTATTTAAATAAATAATTTCTCCTGAAATTTTCGTAATAAACTAAATTCCATATTCAAAAATACACATTTAAAGAAAAATTCACCCTCATACACCCTCTAGTTTGCGAGATATTAAAGAAAATGTGTTTTAACCCCCAACTTTGAGGGCTATTTTTACCCCCTCAACATGCATGTCATCAGATATAAAAAAATAGGGGTCAACTAATTTTCGAAAAACTACCACATATGTAAATTTCATTAAAGTCCGCGTGTAACACTTAAGTGAGGTCCCTTGTTAGTTGAATTTCTTCACATTGAATTTCAGTGTACTGGGCAGAAACCGTATCTGGTCATCACGCTTAAGAGAGTCACAGTTACTCCCGCCGATTACCCGCGCTTAGTTGAATTTCTTCGCATTGAATTTCAGAGCACTGGGCAGAAATCGTATCTGGTCAAAACGCTTAAGAGAGTCACAGTTACTCCCGCCGTTTACCCGCGCTTAGTTGAATTTCTTCGCATTGAATTTCAGGGCACTGAGCAGAAATCGTATCTGGTCAACACGCTTAAGAGAGTCATAGTTACTACCGCCGTTTACCCGCGCTTAGTTGAATTTCTTCACATTGAATTTCAGAGCACTGGGCAGAAATCGTATCTGGTCAACACGCTTAAGAGAGTCACAGTTACTCCCGCCGTTTACCCGCGCTTAGTTGAATTTCTTCGTATTGAATTTCAGAGCACTGGGCAGAAATCGTATCTGGTCAACACGCTTAAAAGAATCATAGTTAGTCCCGCCGTTTACCCGCGCTTAGTTGAATTTCTTCGCATTGAATTTCAGTGTACTGGGCAGAAACCGTATCTGGTCATCACGCTTAAGAGAGTCACAGTTACTCCCGCCGATTACCCGCGCTTAGTTGAATTTCTTCGCATTGAATTTCAGAGCACTGGGCAGAAATCGTATCTGGTCAAAACGCTTAAGAGAGTCACAGTTACTCCCGCCGTTTACCCGCGCTTAGTTGAATTTCTTCGCATTGAATTTCAGAGCACTGAGCAGAAATCGTATCTGGTCAACACGCTTAAGAGAGTCATAGTTACTACCGCCGTTTACCCGCGCTTAGTTGAATTTCTTCACATTGAATTTCAGAGCACTGGGCAGAAATCGTATCTGGTCAACACGCTTAAGAGAGTCACAGTTACTCCCGCCGTTTACCCGCGCTTAGTTGAATTTCTTCGTATTGAATTTCAGAGCACTGGGCAGAAATCGTATCTGGTCAACACGCTTAAGAGAGTCATATTTAGTCCCGCCGTTTACCCGCGCTTAGTTGAATTTCTTTACATTGAATTTCAGAGCACTGGGCAGTAATCGTATCTGGTCAAAACGCTTAAGAGAGTCATAGTTACTACCGCCGTTTACCCGCGCTTAGTTGAATTTCTTCACATTGAATTTTAAAGCACTGGGCAGAAATCGTATCTGGTCAACACGCTTAAGAGAGTCATAGTTACTACCGCCGTTTACCCGCGCTTAGTCGAATTTCTTCACATTGAATTTCAGAGCACTGTGCAGAAATCGTATCTGGTCAACACGCTTAATAGAGTCATAGTTGCTCCCGCCGTTTACACGCGCTTAGTTGAATTTCTTCACATTGAATTTCAGAGCACTGGGCAGAAATCGTATCTGGTCAACACGCTTAAGAGAATCATATTTAGTCCCGCCGTTTACCCGCGCTTAGTTGAATTTCTTTACATTCAATTTCAGAGCACTGGGCAGAAATCGTATCTGGTCAACACGCTTAAGAGAGTCATAGTTACTGCCGCGGTTTAACCGCGCTTAGTTGAATTTCTTCACATTGAATTTCAGAGCACTGGGCAGAAATCGTGTCTGGTCAACACGCTTAAGAGAGTCATAGCTCCTCCCGCCGTTTACCCGCGCCTAGTTGAATTTCTTCACATTGAATTTCAGAGCACTGGGCAGAAATCGTATCTGGTCAACAGGCTTAAGAGAATCATATTTAGTCCTGCCGTTTACCCGCGCTTAGTTGAATTTCTTCACATTGAATTTCAGAGCACTGGGCAGAAATCGTATCTGGTCAACACGCTTAAGAGAGTCATAGTTACTCCCGCCGTTGACCCGCGCTTAGTTGAATTTCTTCACATTGAATTTCAGTGCACTGGGCAGAAATCGTATCTGGTCAACACGCTTAAGAGAGTCATAGCTCCTCCCGCCGTTTAACCGCGCTTAGTTGAATTTCTTCACATTGAATTTCAGAGCACTGGGCAGAAATCGTATCTGGTCAACACGCTTAAGACAGTCATAGTTACTACCGCCGTTTACCCGCGCTTAGTTGAATTTCTTCACATTGAATTTCAGAGCACTGGGCAGTAATCGTATCTGGTCAACACGCTTAAGAGAGTCATAGTTACTACCGCCGTTTACCCGCGCTTAGTTGAATTTCCTCACATTGAATTGCAGAGCACAGGGCAGAAATCGTATCTGGTCAACGCGCTTAAGTGAGTCATAGTTACTACCGCCGTTTATCCGCGCTTAGTTGAATTTCTTCACATTGAATTTCAGTGCACTGGGCAAAAATCGTATCTGGTCAACACGCTTAAGAGAGTCATAGCTCCTCCCGCCGTTTACCCGTGCCTAGTTGAATTTCTTCACATTGAATTTCAGACCACTGGGCAGAAATCGTATCTGGTCAACACGCTTAATAGAGTCACAGTTACTCCCGCCGTTTACCCGCGCTTAGTTGAATTTCTTTACACTGAATTTCAGAGCACTGGGCAGAAATCGCATCTGGTCAACACGCTTAAGGGAGTCATAGTTACTCCCGCCGTTTACCCGCGCTTAATTGAATTTCTTAACATTGAATTTCAGAGCACTGGGCAGAAATCGTATCTGGTCAACACGCTTAAGAGAATCATACTAACTCACGCCGTTTACCCGCGCTTAGTTGAATTTCTTCACATTCAATTTCAGAGCACTGGGCAGTAATCGTATCTGGTCAACACGCTTAAGAGAGTCATAGTTACTACCGCCGTTTACCCGCGCTTAGTTGAATTTCTTCACATTGAATTTCAAAGCACTGGGCAGAAATCGTATCTGGTCAACAGGCTTAAGAGAGTCATAGTTACTACCGCCGTTTACCCGCGCTTACTTGAATTCCTTCACATTGAATTTCAGAGAACTGGGCAGTAATCGTATCTGGTCAACACGCTTAAGAGAGTCACAGTTACTATCGCCATTTACCCGCGCTTAGTTGAATTTCCTCACATTGAATTGCAGAGCACAGGGCAGAAATCGTATCTGGTCAACACGCTTAAGAGAGTCATAGTTACTCCCGCCATTTACCCGCGCTTAGTTGAATTTCTTCAGATTGAGTTTCAGAGCACTGGGCAGAAATCGTATCTGGTCAACACGCTTAAGAGAGTCATAGTTACTACCGCCGTTTACCCGCGCTTAGTTGAATTTCTTCACATTTTATTTCAGAGCACTGGGCAGAAATCGTATCTGGTCAACACGCTTAAGAGAATCATATTTAGTCCCGCCGTTTACCCGCGCTTAGTTGAATTTCTTCACATTGAATTTCAGAGCACTGGGCAGAAATCGTATCTGGTCAACACGCTTAAGACAGTCATAGTTACTACCGCCGTTTACCCGCGCTTAGTTGAATTTCTTCACATTGAATTTCAGAGCACTGGGCAGTAATCGTATCTGGTCAACACGCTTAAGAGAGTCATAGTTACTACCGCCGTTTACCCGCGCTTAGTTGAATTTCCTCACATTGAATTGCAGAGCACAGGGCAGAAATCGTATCTGGTCAACGCGCTTAAGTGAGTCATAGTTACTACCGCCGTTTACCCGCGCTTAGTTGAATTTCTTCACATTGAATTTCAGTGCACTGGGCAAAAATCGTATCTGGTCAACAGGCTTAAGGGAGTCATAGCTCCTCCCGCCGTTTACCCGTGCCTAGTTGAATTTCTTCACATTGAATTTCAGACCACTGGGCAGAAATCGTATCTGGTCATCACGCTTAAGAGAATCATAGTTACTCCCGCCGTTTACCCGCGCTTAGTTGAATTTCTTCACATTGAATTTCAGAGCACTGGGCAGAAATCGCATCTGGTCAACACTTTTAGGAGAATCATACTTAGTCCCGCCGTTTACCCGCGCTTAGTTGAATTTCTTTACATTGAATTTCAGAGCACTGGGCAGTAATCGTATCTGGTCAACGCGCTTAAGTGAGTCATAGTTACTACCGCCGTTTACCCGCGCTTAGTTGAATTTCTTCACATTGAATTTCAGTGCACTGGGCAGAAATCGTATCTGGTCAACACGCTTAAGAGAGTCATAGCTCGTCCCGCCGTTTAACCGCGCTTAGTTGAATTTCTTCACATTGAATTTCAGAGCACTGGGCAGAAATCGTATCTGGTCAACACGCTTAAGAGAGTCATAGTTACTACCGCCGTTTACCCGCGCTTAGTTGAATTTCTTCACATTGAATTTCAGAGCACTCGGCAGTAATCGTATATCGTCAACACGCTTAAGAGAGTCATAGTTACTACCGCCGTTTACCCGCGCTTAGTTGAATTTCCTCACATTGAATTGCACAGCACATGGCAGAAATCGTATCTAGTCAACGCGCTTAAGTGAGTCATAGTTACTACCGCCGTTTACCCGCGCTTAGTTGAATTTCTTCACATTGAATTTCAGTGCACTGGGCAAAAATCATATCTGGTCAACACGCTAAAGAGAGTCATAGCTCCTCCCGCCGTTTACCCGCGCCTAGTTGAATTTCTTCACATTGAATTTCAGAGCACTGCGCAGAAATCGTATCTGGTCAACACGCTTAAGAGAGTCATAGTTACTCCCGCCGTTTACCCGCGCTTAGTTGAATTTCCTCACATTGAATTGCAGAGCACAGGGCAGAAATCGTATCTGGTCAACACGCTTAAGAGAATCATATTTAGCCCCGCCGTTTACCCGCGCTTAGTTGAATTTCTTCACATTGAATTTCAGTGCCCTGGGCACAAATCGTATCTGGTCAACACGCTTAAGAGAGTCATAGTTACTCCCGCCGTTGACCCGCGCTTAGTTGAAATTCTTCACATTGAATTTCAGTGCACTGGGCAGAAATCGTATCTGGTCAACACGCTAAAGAGAGTCATAGCTCCTCCCGCCGTTTACCCGCGCCTAGTTGAATTTCTTCACATTGAATTTCAGAGCACTGCGCAGAAATCGTATCTGGTCAACACGCTTAAGAGAGTCATAGCTCCTCCCGCCGTTTACCCGCGCCTAGTTGAATTTCTTCACATTGAATTTCAGAGCACTGGGCAGAAATCGTATCTGGTCAACGCGCTTAAGTGAGTCATAGTTACTACCGCCGTTTACCCGCGCCTAGTTGAATTTCTTCACATTGAATTTCAGACCACTGGGCAGAAATCGTATCTGGTCAACACGCTTAAGAGAATCATAGTTACTCCCGCCGTTTACCCGCGCTTAGTTGAATTTCTTCACATTGAATTTCAGAGCACTGGGCAGAAATCGTATCTGGTCAACACTTTTAGGAGAATCATACTTAGTCCCGCCGTTTACCCGCGCTTAGTTGAATTTCTTTACATTGAATTTCAGAGCACTGGGCAGTAATCGTATCTGGTCAACGCGCTTAAGTGAGTCATAGTTACTACCGCCGTTTACCCGCGCTTAGTTGAATTCCTTCACATTGAATTTCAGTGCACTGGGCAAAAATCGTATCTGGTCAACACGCTTAAGAGAGTCATAGCTCCTCCCGCCGTTTACCCGCGCCTAGCTGAATTTCTTCACATTGAATTTCAGAGCACTGGGCAGAAATCGTATCTGGTCAACACGCTTAAGAGAATCATAGTTACTCCCGCCGTTTACCCGCGCTTAGTTGAATTTCTTCACATTGAATTTCAGAGCACTGGGCAGAAATCGTATCTGGTCAACACGCTGAAGAGAGTCATAGCTCCTCCCGCCGTTTACCCGCGCCTAGTTGAATTTCTTCACATTGAATTTCAGAGCACTGGGCAGAAATCGTATCTGGTCAACACGCTTAATAGAGTCATAGTTGCTCCCGCCGTTTACACGCGCTTAGTTGAATTTCTTCACATTGAATTTCAGAGCACTGGGCAGAAATCGTATCTGGTCAACACGCTTAAGAGAGTCATAGTTACTGCCGCGGTTTAACCGCGCTTAGTTGAATTTCTTCACATTGAATTTCAGAGCACTGGGCAGAAATCGTGTCTGGTCAACACGCTTAAGAGAGTCATAGCTCCTCCCGCCGTTTACCCGCGCCTAGTTGAATTTCTTCACATTGAATTTCAGAGCACTGGGCAGAAATCGTATCTGGTCAACAGGCTTAAGAGAATCATATTTAGTCCTGCCGTTTACCCGCGCTTAGTTGAATTTCTTCACATTGAATTTCAGAGCACTGGGCAGAAATCGTATCTGGTCAACACGCTTAAGAGAGTCATAGTTACTCCCGCCGTTGACCCGCGCTTAGTTGAATTTCTTCACATTGAATTTCAGTGCACTGGGCAGAAATCGTATCTGGTCAACACGCTTAAGAGAGTCATAGCTCCTCCCGCCGTTTAACCGCGCTTAGTTGAATTTCTTCACATTGAATTTCAGAGCACTGGGCAGAAATCGTATCTGGTCAACACGCTTAAGACAGTCATAGTTACTACCGCCGTTTACCCGCGCTTAGTTGAATTTCTTCACATTGAATTTCAGAGCACTGGGCAGTAATCGTATCTGGTCAACACGCTTAAGAGAGTCATAGTTACTACCGCCGTTTACCCGCGCTTAGTTGAATTTCCTCACATTGAATTGCAGAGCACAGGGCAGAAATCGTATCTGGTCAACGCGCTTAAGTGAGTCATAGTTACTACCGCCGTTTATCCGCGCTTAGTTGAATTTCTTCACATTGAATTTCAGTGCACTGGGCAAAAATCGTATCTGGTCAACACGCTTAAGAGAGTCATAGCTCCTCCCGCCGTTTACCCGTGCCTAGTTGAATTTCTTCACATTGAATTTCAGACCACTGGGCAGAAATCGTATCTGGTCAACACGCTTAATAGAGTCACAGTTACTCCCGCCGTTTACCCGCGCTTAGTTGAATTTCTTTACACTGAATTTCAGAGCACTGGGCAGAAATCGCATCTGGTCAACACGCTTAAGGGAGTCATAGTTACTCCCGCCGTTTACCCGCGCTTAATTGAATTTCTTAACATTGAATTTCAGAGCACTGGGCAGAAATCGTATCTGGTCAACACGCTTAAGAGAATCATACTAACTAACGCCGTTTACCCGCGCTTAGTTGAATTTCTTCACATTCAATTTCAGAGCACTGGGCAGTAATCGTATCTGGTCAACACGCTTAAGAGAGTCATAGTTACTACCGCCGTTTACCCGCGCTTAGTTGAATTTCTTCACATTGAATTTCAAAGCACTGGGCAGAAATCGTATCTGGTCAACAGGCTTAAGAGAGTCATAGTTACTACCGCCGTTTACCCGCGCTTACTTGAATTCCTTCACATTGAATTTCAGAGAACTGGGCAGTAATCGTATCTGGTCAACACGCTTAAGAGAGTCACAGTTACTATCGCCATTTACCCGCGCTTAGTTGAATTTCCTCACATTGAATTGCAGAGCACAGGGCAGAAATCGTATCTGGTCAACACGCTTAAGAGAGTCATAGTTACTCCCGCCATTTACCCGCGCTTAGTTGAATTTCTTCAGATTGAGTTTCAGAGCACTGGGCAGAAATCGTATCTGGTCAACACGCTTAAGAGAGTCATAGTTACTACCGCCGTTTACCCGCGCTTAGTTGAATTTCTTCACATTTTATTTCAGAGCACTGGGCAGAAATCGTATCTGGTCAACACGCTTAAGAGAATCATATTTAGTCCCGCCGTTTACCCGCGCTTAGTTGAATTTCTTTACATTGAATTTCAGAGCACTGGGCAGTAATCGTATCTGTTCAACACGCTTAAGAGAGTCATAGATACTCCCGCCATTTACCCGCGCTTAGTTGAATTTCCTCGCATTGAATTGCAGAGCACAGGGCAGAAATCGTATCTGGTCAACACGCTTAAGAGAGTCATAGTTACTAACGCCGTTTACCCGCGCTTAGTTGAATTTCTTCACATTCAATTTCAGAGCACTGGGCAGTAATCGTATCTGGTCAACACGCTTAAGAGAGTCATAGTTACTACCGCCGTTTACCCGCGCTTAGTTGAATTTCTTCACATTGAATTTCAAAGCACTGGGCAGAAATCGTATCTGGTCAACACGCTTAAGAGAGTCATAGTTACTACCGCCGTTTACCCGCGCTTAGTCGAATTTCTTCACATTGAATTTCAGAGCACTGGGCAGAAATCGTATCTGGTCAACACGCTTAATAGAGTCATAGTTGCTCCCGCCGTTTACACGCGCTTAGTTGAATTTCTTCACATTGAATTTCAGAGCACTGGGCAGAAATCGTATCTGGTCAACACGCTTAAGAGAGTCATAGTTACTGCCGCGGTTTAACCGCGCTTAGTTGAATTTCTTCACATTGAATTTCAGAGCACTGGGCAGAAATCGTGTCTGGTCAACACGCTTAAGAGAGTCACAGCTCCTCCCGCCGTTTACCCGCGCCTAGTTGAATTTCTTCACATTGAATTTCAGAGCACTGGGCAGAAATCGTATCTGGTCAACACGCTTAAGAGAATCATATTTAGTCCCGCCGTTTACCCGCGCTTAGTTGAATTTCTTCACATTGAATTTCAGAGCACTGGGCAGAAATCGTATCTGGTCAACACGCTTAAGACAGTCATAGTTACTACCGCCGTTTACCCGCGCTTAGTTGAATTTCTTCACATTGAATTTCAGAGCACTGGGCAGTAATCGTATCTGGTCAACACGCTTAAGAGAGTCATAGTTACTACCGCCGTTTACCCGCGCTTAGTTGAATTTCCTCACATTGAATTGCAGAGCACAGGGCAGAAATCGTATCTGGTCAACGCGCTTAAGTGAGTCATAGTTACTACCGCCGTTTACCCGCGCTTAGTTGAATTTCTTCACATTGAATTTCAGTGCACTGGGCAAAAATCGTATCTGGTCAACACGCTTAAGGGAGTCATAGCTCCTCCCGCCGTTTACCCGTGCCTAGTTGAATTTCTTCACATTGAATTTCAGACCACTGGGCAGAAATCGTATCTGGTCATCACGCTTAAGAGAATCATAGTTACTCCCGCCGTTTACCCGCGCTTAGTTGAATTTCTTCACATTGAATTTCAGAGCACTGGGCAGAAATCGCATCTGGTCAACACTTTTAGGAGAATCATACTTAGTCCCGCCGTTTACCCGCGCTTAGTTGAATTTCTTTACATTGAATTTCAGAGCACTGGGCAGTAATCGTATCTGGTCAACGCGCTTAAGTGAGTCATAGTTACTACCGCCGTTTACCCGCGCTTAGTTGAATTTCTTCACATTGAATTTCAGTGCACTGGGCAGAAATCGTATCTGGTCAACACGCTTAAGAGAGTCATAGCTCCTCCCGCCGTTTAACCGCGCTTAGTTGAATTTCTTCACATTGAATTTCAGAGCACTGGGCAGAAATCGTATCTGGTCAACACGCTTAAGAGAGTCATAGTTACTACCGCCGTTTACCCGCGCTTAGTTGAATTTCTTCACATTGAATTTCAGAGCACTCGGCAGTAATCGTATATCGTCAACACGCTTAAGAGAGTCATAGTTACTACCGCCGTTTACCCGCGCTTAGTTGAATTTCCTCACATTGAATTGCACAGCACATGGCAGAAATCGTATCTGGTCAACGCGCTTAAGTGAGTCATAGTTACTACCGCCGTTTACCCGCGCTTAGTTGAATTTCTTCACATTGAATTTCAGTGCACTGGGCAAAAATCATATCTGGTCAACACGCTAAAGAGAGTCATAGCTCCTCCCGCCGTTTACCCGCGCCTAGTTGAATTTCTTCACATTGAATTTCAGAGCACTGCGCAGAAATCGTATCTGGTCAACACGCTTAAGAGAGTCATAGCTCCTCCCGCCGTTTACCCGCGCCTAGTTGAATTTCTTCACATTGAATTTCAGAGCACTGGGCAGAAATCGTATCTGGTCAACGCGCTTAAGTGAGTCATAGTTACTACCGCCGTTTACCCGCGCCTAGTTGAATTTCTTCACATTGAATTTCAGACCACTGGGCAGAAATCGTATCTGGTCAACACGCTTAAGAGAATCATAGTTACTCCCGCCGTTTACCCGCGCTTAGTTGAATTTCTTCACATTGAATTTCAGAGCACTGGGCAGAAATCGTATCTGGTCAACACTTTTAGGAGAATCATACTTAGTCCCGCCGTTTACCCGCGCTTAGTTGAATTTCTTTACATTGAATTTCAGAGCACTGGGCAGTAATCGTATCTGGTCAACGCGCTTAAGTGAGTCATAGTTACTACCGCCGTTTACCCGCGCTTAGTTGAATTCCTTCACATTGAATTTCAGTGCACTGGGCAAAAATCGTATCTGGTCAACACGCTTAAGAGAGTCATAGCTCCTCCCGCCGTTTACCCGCGCCTAGCTGAATTTCTTCACATTGAATTTCAGAGCACTGGGCAGAAATCGTATCTGGTCAACACGCTTAAGAGAATCATAGTTACTCCCGCCGTTTACCCGCGCTTAGTTGAATTTCTTCACATTGAATTTCAGAGCACTGGGCAGAAATCGTATCTGGTCAACACGCTGAAGAGAGTCATAGCTCCTCCCGCCGTTTACCCGCGCCTAGTTGAATTTCTTCACATTGAATTTCAGAGCACTGGGCAGAAATCGTGTCTGGTCAACACGCTTAAGAGAGTCATAGCTCCTCCCGCCGTTTACCCGCGCCTAGTTGAATTTCTTCACATTGAATTTCAGAGCACTGGGCAGAAATCGTATCTGGTCAACACGCTTAAGAGAATCATATTTAGTCCCGCCGTTTACCCGCGCTTAGTTGAATTTCTTCACATTGAATTTCAGAGCACTGGGCAGAAATCGTATCTGGTCAACACGCTTAAGAGAGTCATAGTTACTCCCGCCGTTGACCCGCGCTTAGTTGAATTTCTTCACATTGAATTGCACAGCACATGGCAGAAATCGTATCTGGTCAACGCGCTTAAGTGAGTCATAGTTACAACCGCCGTTTACCCGCGCTTAGTTGAATTTCTTCACATTGAAATTCAGTGCACTGCGCAAAAATCATATCTGGTCAACACGCTAAAGAGAGTCATAGCTCCTCCCGCCGTTTACCCGCGCCTAGTTTTTTTTTCACATTGAATTTCAGAGCACTGCGCAGAAATCGTATCTGGTCAACACGCTTAGGAGAGTCATAGTTACTCCCGCCGTTTACCCGCGCTTAGTTGAATTTCCTCACATTGAATTGCAGAGCACAGGGCAGAAATCGTATCTGGTCAACACGCTTAAGAGAATCATATTTAGTCCCGCCGTTTACCCGCGCTTAGTTGAATTTCTTCACATTGAATTTCAGTGCCCTGGGCACAAATCGTATCTGGTCAACACGCTTAAGAGAGTCATAGTTACTCCCGCCGTTGACCCGCGCTTAGTTGAAATTCTTCACATTGAATTTCAGGGCACTGGGCAGAAATCGTATCTGGTCAACACGCTTAAGAGAGTCATATCTCCTCCCGGCGTTTAACCGCGCTTAGTTGAATTTCTTCACATTGAATTTCAGAGCACAGGGCAGAAATCGTATCTGGTCAACACGCTTAAGAGAATCATATTTAGTCCCGCCGTTTACCCGCGCTTAGTTGAATTTCTTCACATTGAATTTCAGAGCACTGGGCAGATATCGTATCTGGTCAACACGCTTAAGAGAGTCATAGTTACTCCCGCCGTTTACCCGCGCCTAGTTGAATTTCTTCACATTGAATTTCAGAGCACTGGGCAGAAATCGTGTCTGGTCAACACGCTTAAGAGAGTCATAGCTCCTCCCGCCGTTTACCCGCGCCTAGTTGAATGTCTTCACATTGAATTTCAGAGCACTGGGCAGAAATCGTATCTGGTCAACACGCTTAAGAGAATCATATTTAGTCCCGCCGTTTACCCGCGCTTAGTTGAATTTCTTCACATTGAATTTCAGAGCACTGGGCAGAAATCGTGTCTGGTCAACACGCTTAAGAGAGTCACAGCTCCTCCCGCCGTTTACCCGCGCCTAGTTGAATTTCTTCACATTGAATTTCAGAGCACTGGGCAGAAATCGTATCTGGTCAACACGCTTAAGAGAATCATATTTAGTCCCGCCGTTTACCCGCGCTTAGTTGAATTTCTTCACATTGAATTTCAGAGCACTGGGCAGAAATCGTATCTGGTCAACACGCTTAAGACAGTCATAGTTACTACCGCCGTTTACCCGCGCTTAGTTGAATTTCTTCACATTGAATTTCAGAGCACTGGGCAGTAATCGTATCTGGTCAACACGCTTAAGAGAGTCATAGTTACTACCGCCGTTTACCCGCGCTTAGTTGAATTTCCTCACATTGAATTGCAGAGCACAGGGCAGAAATCGTATCTGGTCAACGCGCTTAAGTGAGTCATAGTTACTACCGCCGTTTACCCGCGCTTAGTTGAATTTCTTCACATTGAATTTCAGTGCACTGGGCAAAAATCGTATCTGGTCAACACGCTTAAGGGAGTCATAGCTCCTCCCGCCGTTTACCCGTGCCTAGTTGAATTTCTTCACATTGAATTTCAGACCACTGGGCAGAAATCGTATCTGGTCATCACGCTTAAGAGAATCATAGTTACTCCCGCCGTTTACCCGCGCTTAGTTGAATTTCTTCACATTGAATTTCAGAGCACTGGGCAGAAATCGTATCTGGTCAACACTTTTAGGAGAATCATACTTAGTCCCGCCGTTTACCCGCGCTTAGTTGAATTTCTTTACATTGAATTTCAGAGCACTGGGCAGTAATCGTATCTGGTCAACGCGCTTAAGTGAGTCATAGTTACTACCGCCGTTTACCCGCGCTTAGTTGAATTTCTTCACATTGAATTTCAGTGCACTGGGCAGAAATCGTATCTGGTCAACACGCTTAAGAGAGTCATAGCTCCTCCCGCCGTTTAACCGCGCTTAGTTGAATTTCTTCACATTGAATTTCAGAGCACTGGGCAGAAATCGTATCTGGTCAACACGCTTAAGAGAGTCATAGTTACTACCGCCGTTTACCCGCGCTTAGTTGAATTTCTTCACATTGAATTTCAGAGCACTCGGCAGTAATCGTATATCGTCAACACGCTTAAGAGAGTCATAGTTACTACCGCCGTTTACCCGCGCTTAGTTGAATTTCTTCACATTGAATTTCAGTGCACTGGGCAAAAATCATATCTGGTCAACACGCTAAAGAGAGTCATAGCTCCTCCCGCCGTTTACCCGCGCCTAGTTGAATTTCTTCACATTGAATTTCAGAGCACTGCGCAGAAATCGTATCTGGTCAACACGCTTAAGAGAGTCATAGTTACTCCCGCCGTTTACCCGCGCTTAGTTGAATTTCCTCACATTGAATTGCAGAGCACAGGGCAGAAATCGTATCTGGTCAACACGCTTAAGAGAATCATATTTAGTCCCGCCGTTTACCCGCGCTTAGTTGAATTTCTTCACATTGAATTTCAGTGCCCTGGGCACAAATCGTATCTGGTCAACACGCTTAAGAGAGTCATAGTTACTCCCGCCGTTGACCCGCGCTTAGTTGAAATTCTTCACATTGAATTTCAGTGCACTGGGCAGAAATCGTATCTGGTCAACACGCTAAAGAGAGTCATAGCTCCTCCCGCCGTTTACCCGCGCCTAGTTGAATTTCTTCACATTGAATTTCAGAGCACTGCGCAGAAATCGTATCTGGTCAACACGCTTAAGAGAGTCATAGCTCCTCCCGCCGTTTACCCGCGCCTAGTTGAATTTCTTCACATTGAATTTCAGAGCACTGGGCAGAAATCGTATCTGGTCAACGCGCTTAAGTGAGTCATAGTTACTACCGCCGTTTACCCGCGCCTAGTTGAATTTCTTCACATTGAATTTCAGACCACTGGGCAGAAATCGTATCTGGTCAACACGCTTAAGAGAATCATAGTTACTCCCGCCGTTTACCCGCGCTTAGTTGAATTTCTTCACATTGAATTTCAGAGCACTGGGCAGAAATCGTATCTGGTCAACACTTTTAGGAGAATCATACTTAGTCCCGCCGTTTACCCGCGCTTAGTTGAATTTCTTTACATTGAATTTCAGAGCACTGGGCAGTAATCGTATCTGGTCAACGCGCTTAAGTGAGTCATAGTTACTACCGCCGTTTACCCGCGCTTAGTTGAATTCCTTCACATTGAATTTCAGTGCACTGGGCAAAAATCGTATCTGGTCAACACGCTTAAGAGAGTCATAGCTCCTCCCGCCGTTTACCCGCGCCTAGCTGAATTTCTTCACATTGAATTTCAGAGCACTGGGCAGAAATCGTATCTGGTCAACACGCTTAAGAGAATCATAGTTACTCCCGCCGTTTACCCGCGCTTAGTTGAATTTCTTCACATTGAATTTCAGAGCACTGGGCAGAAATCGTATCTGGTCAACACGCTGAAGAGAGTCATAGCTCCTCCCGCCGTTTACCCGCGCCTAGTTGAATTTCTTCACATTGAATTTCAGAGCACTGGGCAGAAATCGTGTCTGGTCAACACGCTTAAGAGAGTCATAGCTCCTCCCGCCGTTTACCCGCGCCTAGTTGAATTTCTTCACATTGAATTTCAGAGCACTGGGCAGAAATCGTATCTGGTCAACACGCTTAAGAGAATCATATTTAGTCCCGCCGTTTACCCGCGCTTAGTTGAATTTCTTCACATTGAATTTCAGAGCACTGGGCAGAAATCGTATCTGGTCAACACGCTTAAGAGAGTCATAGTTACTCCCGCCGTTGACCCGCGCTTAGTTGAATTTCTTCACATTGAATTGCACAGCACATGGCAGAAATCGTATCTGGTCAACGCGCTTAAGTGAGTCATAGTTACTACCGCCGTTTACCCGCGCTTAGTTGAATTTCTTCACATTGAAATTCAGTGCACTGGGCAAAAATCATATCTGGTCAACACGCTAAAGAGAGTCATAGCTCCTCCCGCCGTTTACCCGCGCCTAGTTGTTTTTTCACATTGAATTTCAGAGCACTGCGCAGAAATCGTATCTGGTCAACACGCTTAAGAGAGTCATAGTTACTCCCGCCGTTTACCCGCGCTTAGTTGAATTTCCTCACATTGAATTGCAGAGCACAGGGCAGAAATCGTATCTGGTCAACACGCTTAAGAGAATCATATTTAGTCCCGCCGTTTACCCGCGCTTAGTTGAATTTCTTCACATTGAATTTCAGTGCCCTGGGCACAAATCGTATCTGGTCAACACGCTTAAGAGAGTCATAGTTACTCCCGGCGTTTAACCGCGCTTAGTTGAATTTCTTCACATTGAATTTCAGATCACAGGGCAGAAATCGTATCTGGTCAACACGCTTAAGAGAATCATATTTCGTCCCGCCGTTTACCCGCGCTTAGTTGAATTTCTTCACATTGAATTTCAGAGCACTGGGCAGAAATCGTATCTGGTCAACACGCTTAAGAGAGTCATAGTTACTCCCGCCGTTTACCCGCGCCTAGTTGAATTTCTTCACATTGAATTTCAGAGCACTGGGCAGAAATCGTGTCTGGTCAACACGCTTAAGAGAGTCATAGCTCCTCCCGCCGTTTACCCGCGCCTAGTTGAATGTCTTCACATTGAATTTCAGAGCACTGGGCAGAAATCGTATCTGGTCAACACGCTTAAGAGAATCATATTTAGTCCCGCCGTTTACCCGCGCTTTGTTGAATTTCTTCACATTGAATTTCAGAGCACTGGGCAGAAATCGTATCTGGTCAACACGCTTAAGAGAGTCATAGTTACTCCCGCCGTTGACCCGCGCTTAGTTGAATTTGTTCACATTGAATTTCAGTGCACTGGGCAGAAATCGTATCTGGTCAACACGCTTAAGAGAGTCATAGCTCCTCCCGCCGTTTAACCGCGCTTAGTTGAATTTCTTCACATTGAATTTCAGAGCACTGGGCAGAAATCGTATCTGGTCAACACGCTTAAGACAGTCATAGTTACTACCGCCGTTTACCCGCGCTTAGTTGAATTTCTTCACATTGAATTACAGAGCACTGGGCAGTAATCGTATCTGGTCAACACGCTTAAGAGAGTCATAGTTACTACCGCCGTTTACCCGCGCTTAGTTGAATTTCCTCACATTGAATTGCAGAGCACAGGGCAGAAATCGTATCTGGTCAACGCGCTGAAGAGAGTCATAGCTCCTCCCGCCGTTTACCCGCGCCTAGTTGAATTTCTTCACATTGAATTTCAGAGCACTGGGCAGAAATCGTGTCTGGTCAACACGCTTAAGAGAGTCATAGCTCCTCCCGCCGTTTACCCGCGCCTAGTTGAATTTCTTCACATTGAATTTCAGAGCACTGGGCAGAAATCGTATCTGGTCAACACGCTTAAGAGAGTCATAGCTCCTCCCGCCGTTTAACCGCGCTTAGTTGAATTTCTTCACATTGAATTTCAGAGCACTGGGCAGAAATCGTATCTGGTCAACACGCTTAAGAGAGTCATAGTTACTACCGCCGTTTAACCGCGCTTAGTTGAATTTCTTCACATTGAATTTCAGAGCACTGCGCAGAAATCGTATCTGGTCAACACGGTTAAGAGAGTCATAGTTACTCCCGCCGTTTACCCGCGCTTAGTTGAATTTCCTCACATTGAATTGCAGAGCACAGGGCAGAAATCGTATCTGGTCAACACGCTTAAGAGAATCATATTTAGTCCCGCCGTTTACCCGCGCTTAGTTGAATTTCTTCACATTGAATTTCAGAGCACTGGGCAGAAATCGTATCTGGTCAACACGCTTAAGAGAGTCATAGTTACTCCCGCCGTTGACCCGCGCTTAGTTGAATTTGTTCACATTGAATTTCAGTGCACTGGGCAGAAATCGTATCTGGTCAACACGCTTAAGAGAGTCATAGCTCCTCCCGCCGTTTAACCGCGCTTAGTTGAATTTCTTCACATTGAATTTCAGAGCACTGGGCAGAAATCGTATCTGGTCAACACGCTTAAGACAGTCATAGTTACTACCGCCGTTTACCCGCGCTTAGTTGAATTTCTTCACATTGAATTTCAGAGCACTGGGCAGAAATCGTATCTGGTCAACACGCTTAAGAGAGTCATAGTTACTCCCGCCGTTTACCCGCGCCTAGTTGAATTTCTTCACATTGAATTTCAGAGCACTGGGCAGAAATCGTGTCTGGTCAACACGCTTAAGAGAGTCATAGCTCCTCCCGCCGTTTACCCGCGCCTAGTTGAATGTCTTCACATTGAATTTCAGAGCACTGGGCAGAAATCGTATCTGGTCAACACGCTTAAGAGAATCATATTTAGTCCCGCCGTTTACCCGCGCTTAGTTGAATTTCTTCACATTGAATTTCAGAGCACTGGGCAGAAATCGTATCTGGTCAACACGCTTAAGAGAGTCATAGTTACTCCCGCCGTTGACCCGCGCTTAGTTGAATTTGTTCACATTGAATTTCAGTGCACTGGGCAGAAATCGTATCTGGTCAACACGCTTAAGAGAGTCATAGCTCCTCCCGCCGTTTAACCGCGCTTAGTTGAATTTCTTCACATTGAATTTCAGAGCACTGGGCAGAAATCGTATCTGGTCAACACGCTTAAGACAGTCATAGTTACTACCGCCGTTTACCCGCGCTTAGTTGAATTTCTTCACATTGAATTACAGAGCACTGGGCAGTAATCGTATCTGGTCAACACGCTTAAGAGAGTCATAGTTACTACCGCCGTTTACCCGCGCTTAGTTGAATTTCCTCACATTGAATTGCAGAGCACAGGGCAGAAATCGTATCTGGTCAACGCGCTGAAGAGAGTCATAGCTCCTCCCGCCGTTTACCCGCGCCTAGTTGAATTTCTTCACATTGAATTTCAGAGCACTGGGCAGAAATCGTGTCTGGTCAACACGCTTAAGAGAGTCATAGCTCCTCCCGCCGTTTACCCGCGCCTAGTTGAATTTCTTCACATTGAATTTCAGAGCACTGGGCAGAAATCGTATCTGGTCAACACGCTTAAGAGAGTCATAGCTCCTCCCGCCGTTTAACCGCGCTTAGTTGAATTTCTTCACATTGAATTTCAGAGCACTGGGCAGAAATCGTATCTGGTCAACACGCTTAAGAGAGTCATAGTTACTACCGCCGTTTAACCGCGCTTAGTTGAATTTCTTCACATTGAATTTCAGAGCACTCGGCAGTAATCGTATATGGTCAACACGCTTAAGAGAGTCATAGTTACTACCGCCGTTTACCCGCGCTTAGTTGAATTTCCTCACATTGAATTGCACAGCACATGGCAGAAATCGTATCTGGTCAACGCGCTTAAGTGAGTCATAGTTACTACCGCCGTTTACCCGCGCTTAGTTGAATTTCTTCACATTGAATTTCAGTGCACTGGGCAAAAATCATATCTGGTCAACACGCTAAAGAGAGTCATAGCTCCTCCCGCCGTTTACCCGCGCCTAGTTGAATTTCTTCACATTGAATTTCAGAGCACTGGGCAGAAATCGTATCTGGTCAACACGCTTAAGAGAGTCATAGTTACTCCCGCCGTTGACCCGCGCTTAGTTGAATTTGTTCACATTGAATTTCAGTGCACTGGGCAGAAATCGTATCTGGTCAACACGCTTAAGAGAGTCATAGCTCCTCCCGCCGTTTAACCGCGCTTAGTTGAATTTCTTCACATTGAATTTCAGAGCACTGGGCAGAAATCGTATCTGGTCAACACGCTTAAGACAGTCATAGTTACTACCGCCGTTTACCCGCGCTTAGTTGAATTTCTTCACATTGAATTTCAGAGCACTGGGCAGTAATCGTATCTGGTCAACACGCTTAAGAGAGTCATAGTTACTACCGCCGTTTACCCGCGCTTAGTTGAATTTCCTCACATTGAATTGCAGAGCACAGGGCAGAAATCGTATCTGGTCAACGCGGTTAAGTGAGTCATAGTTACTACCGCCGTTTACCCGCGCTTAGTTGAATTTCTTCACATTGAATTTCAGTGCACTGGGCAAAAATCGTATCTGGTCAACACGCTTAAGAGAGTCATAGCTCCTCCCGCCGTTTACCCGTGCCTAGTTGAATTTCTTCACATTGAATTTCAGACCACTGGGCAGAAATCGTATCTGGTCAACACACTTAAGAGAATCATATTTACTCCCGCCGTTTACCCGCGCTTAGTTGAATTTCTTCACATTGAATTTCAGAGCACTGGGCAGAAATCGTATCTGGTCAACACTTTTAGGAGAATCATACTTAGTCCCGCCGTTTACCCGCGCTTAGTTGAATTTCTTTACATTGAATTTCAGAGCACTGGGCAGTAATCGTATCTGGTCAACGCGCTTAAGTGAGTCATAGTTACTACCGCCGTTTACCCGCGCTTAGTTGAATTTCTTCACATTGAATTTCAGTGCACTGGGCAAAAATCGTATCTGGTCAACACGCTTAAGAGAGTCATAGCTCCTCCCGCCGTTTACCCGCGCCTAGTTGAATTTCTTCACATTGAATTTCAGAGCACTGGGCAGAAATCGTATCTGGTCAACACGCTTAAGAGAATCATAGTTACTCCCGCCGTTTACCCGCGCTTAGTTGAATTTCTTCACATTGAATTTCAGAGCACTGGGCAGAAATCGTATCTGGTCAACACGCTTAAGAGAGTCAAAGCTCCTCCCGCCGTTTACCCGCGCCTAGTTGAATTTCTTCACATTGAATTTCAGAGCACTGGGCAGAAATCGTGTCTGGTCAACACGCTTAAGAGAGTCATAGCTCCTCCCGCCGTTTACCCGCGCCTAGTTGAATTTCTTCACATTGAATTTCAGAGCACTGGGCAGAAATCGTATCTGGTCAACACGCTTAAGAGAATCATATTTAGTCCCGCCGTTTACCCGCGCTTAGTTGAATTTCTTCACATTGAATTTCAGAGCACTGGGCAGAAATCGTATGTGGTCAACACGCTTAAGAGAATCATAGTTACTCCCGCCGTTGACCCGCGCTTAGTTGAATTTCTTCACATTGAATTTCAGTGCACTGGGCAGAAATCGTATCTGGTCAACACGCTTAAGAGAGTCATAGCTCCTCCCGCCGTTTAACCGCGCTTAGTTGAATTTCTTCACATTGAATTTCAGAGCACTGGGCAGAAATCGTATCTGGTCAACGCGCTTAAGTGAGTCATAGTTACTACCGCCGTTTACCCGCGCTTAGTTGAATCTCTTCACATTGAATTTCAGTGCACTGGGCAAAAATCATATCTGGTCAACACGCTAAAGAGAGTCATAGCTCCTCCCGCCGTTTACCCGCGCCTAGTTGAATTTCTTCACATTGAATTTCAGAGCACTGCGCAGAAATCGTATCTGGTCAACACGGTTAAGAGAGTCATAGTTACTCCCGCCGTTTACCCGCGCTTAGTTGAATTTCCTCACATTGAATTGCAGAGCACAGGGCAGAAATCGTATCTGGTCAACACGCTTAAGAGAATCATATTTAGTCCCGCCGTTTACCCGCGCTTAGTTGAATTTCTTCACATTGAATTTCAGAGCACTGGGCAGAAATCGTATCTGGTCAACACGCTTAAGAGAGTCATAGTTACTCCCGCCGTTGACCCGCGCTTAGTTGAATTTGTTCACATTGAATTTCAGTGCACTGGGCAGAAATCGTATCTGGTCAACACGCTTAAGAGAGTCATAGCTCCTCCCGCCGTTTAACCGCGCTTAGTTGAATTTCTTCACATTGAATTTCAGAGCACTGGGCAGAAATCGTATCTGGTCAACACGCTTAAGACAGTCATAGTTACTACCGCCGTTTACCCGCGCTTAGTTGAATTTCTTCACATTGAATTTCAGAGCACTGGGCAGTAATCGTATCTGGTCAACACGCTTAAGAGAGTCATAGTTACTACCGCCGTTTACCCGCGCTTAGTTGAATTTCCTCACATTGAATTGCAGAGCACAGGGCAGAAATCGTATCTGGTCAACGCGGTTAAGTGAGTCATAGTTACTACCGCCGTTTACCCGCGCTTAGTTGAATTTCTTCACATTGAATTTCAGTGCACTGGGCAAAAATCGTATCTGGTCAACACGCTTAAGAGAGTCATAGCTCCTCCCGCCGTTTACCCGTGCCTAGTTGAATTTCTTCACATTGAATTTCAGACCACTGGGCAGAAATCGTATCTGGTCAACACACTTAAGAGAATCATATTTACTCCCGCCGTTTACCCGCGCTTAGTTGAATTTCTTCACATTGAATTTCAGAGCACTGGGCAGAAATCGTATCTGGTCAACACTTTTAGGAGAATCATACTTAGTCCCGCCGTTTACCCGCGCTTAGTTGAATTTCTTTACATTGAATTTCAGAGCACTGGGCAGTAATCGTATCTGGTCAACGCGCTTAAGTGAGTCATAGTTACTACCGCCGTTTACCCGCGCTTAGTTGAATTTCTTCACATTGAATTTCAGTGCACTGGGCAAAAATCGTATCTGGTCAACACGCTTAAGAGAGTCATAGCTCCTCCCGCCGTTTACCCGCGCCTAGTTGAATTTCTTCACATTGAATTTCAGAGCACTGGGCAGAAATCGTGTCTGGTCAACACGCTTAAGAGAGTCATAGCTCCTCCCGCCGTTTACCCGCGCCTAGTTGAATTTCTTCACATTGAATTTCAGAGCACTGGGCAGAAATCGTATCTGGTCAACACGCTTAAGAGAATCATATTTAGTCCCGCCGTTTACCCGCGCTTAGTTGAATTTCTTCACATTGAATTTCAGAGCACTGGGCAGAAATCGTATGTGGTCAACACGCTTAAGAGAGTCATAGTTACTCCCGCCGTTGACCCGCGCTTAGTTGAATTTCTTCACATTGAATTTCAGTGCACTGGGCAGAAATCGTATCTGGTCAACACGCTTAAGAGAGTCATAGCTCCTCCCGCCGTTTAACCGCGCTTAGTTGAATTTCTTCACATTGAATTTCAGAGCACTGGGCAGAAATCGTATCTGGTCAACACGCTTAAGAGAGTCATAGTTACTACCGCCGTTTACCCGCGCTTAGTTGAATTTCTTCACATTGAATTTCAGAGCACTCGGCAGTAATCGTATATGGTCAACACGCTTAAGAGAGTCATAGTTACTACCGCCGTTTACCCGCGCTTAGTTGAATTTCCTCACATTGAATTGCACAGCACATGGCAGAAATCGTATCTGGTCAACGCGCTTAAGTGAGTCATAGTTACTACCGCCGTTTACCCGCGCTTAGTTGAATTTCTTCACATTGAATTTCAGTGCACTGGGCAAAAATCATATCTGGTCAACACGCTAAAGAGAGTCATAGCTCCTCCCGCCGTTTACCCGCGCCTAGTTGAATTTCCTCACATTGAATTGCAGAGCACAGGGCAGAAATCGTATCTGGTCAACACGCTTAAGAGAATCATATTTAGTCCCGCCGTTTACCCGCGCTTAGTTGAATTTCTTCACATTGAATTTCAGTGCCCTGGGCACAAATCGTATCTGGTCAACACGCTTAAGAGAGTCATAGCTCCTCCCGCCGTTTAACCGCGCTTAGTTGAATTTCTTCACATTGAATTTCAGAGCACTGGGCAGAAATCGTATCTGGTCAACACGCTTAAGAGAGTCATAGTTACTCCCGCCGTTGACCCGCGCTTAGTTGAATTTCTTCACATTGAATTTCAGTGCACTGGGCAGAAATCGTATCTGGTCAACACGCTTAAGAGAGTCATAGCTCCTCCCGGCGTTTAAACGCGCTTAGTTGAATTTCTTCACATTGAATTTCAGAGCACTGGGCAGAAATCGTATCTGGTCAACGCGCTTAAGTGAGTCATAGTTACTACCGCCGTTTACCCGCGCTTAGTTGAATTTCTTCACATTGAATTTCAGAGCACTGGGCAGAAATCGTATGTGGTCAACACGCTTAAGAGAGTCATAGTTACTCCCGCCGTTGACCCGCGCTTAGTTGAATTCCTTCACATTGAATTTCAGTGCACTGGGCAGAAATCGTATCTGGTCAACACGCTTAAGAGAGTCATAGCTCCTCCCGCCGTTTAACCGCGCTTAGTTGAATTCCTTCACATTGAATTTCAGAGCACTGGGCAGAAATCGTATCTGGTCAACACGCTTAAGAGAGTCATAGCTCCTCCCGCCGTTTAACCGCGCTTAGTTGAATTCCTTCACATTGAATTTCAGAGCACTGGGCAGAAATCGTATCTGGTCAACACGCTTAAGAGAGTCATAGTTACTACCGCCGTTTACCCGCGCTTAGTTGAATTTCTTCACATTGAATTTCAGAGCACTCGGCAGTAATCGTATATGGTCAACACGCTTAAGAGAGTCATAGTTACTACCGCCGTTTACCCGCGCTTAGTTGAATTTCCTCACATTGAATTGCACAGCACATGGCAGAAATCGTATCTGGTCAACGCGCTTAAGTGAGTCATAGTTACTACCGCCGTTTGCCCGCGCTTAGTTGAATTTCTTCACATTGAATTTCAGTGCACTGGGCAAAAATCATATCTGGTCAACACGCTAAAGAGAGTCATAGCTCCTCCCGCCGTTTACCCGCGCCTAGTTGAATTTCTTCACATTGAATTTCAGAGCACTGCGCAGAAATCGTATCTGGTCAACACGGTTAAGAGAGTCATAGTTACTCCCGCCGTTTACCCGCGCTTAGTTGAATTTCCTCACATTGAATTGCAGAGCACAGGGCAGAAATCGTATCTGGTCAACACGCTTAAGAGAATCATATTTAGTCCCGCCGTTTACCCGCGCTTAGTTGAATTTCTTCACATTGAATTTCAGAGCACTGGGCAGAAATCGTATCTGGTCAACACGCTTAAGAGAGTCATAGTTACTCCCGCCGTTGACCCGCGCTTAGTTGAATTTGTTCACATTGAATTTCAGTGCACTGGGCAGAAATCGTATCTGGTCAACACGCTTAAGAGAGTCATAGCTCCTCCCGCCGTTTAACCGCGCTTAGTTGAATTTCTTCACATTGAATTTCAGAGCACTGGGCAGAAATCGTATCTGGTCAACACGCTTAAGACAGTCATAGTTACTACCGCCGTTTACCCGCGCTTAGTTGAATTTCTTCACATTGAATTTCAGAGCACTGGGCAGTAATCGTATCTGGTCAACACGCTTAAGAGAGTCATAGTTACTACCGCCGTTTACCCGCGCTTAGTTGAATTTCCTCACATTGAATTGCAGAGCACAGGGCAGAAATCGTATCTGGTCAACGCGGTTAAGTGAGTCATAGTTACTACCGCCGTTTACCCGCGCTTAGTTGAATTTCTTCACATTGAATTTCAGTGCACTGGGCAAAAATCGTATCTGGTCAACACGCTTAAGAGAGTCATAGCTCCTCCCGCCGTTTACCCGTGCCTAGTTGAATTTCTTCACATTGAATTTCAGAGCACTGGGCAGAAATCGTGTCTGGTCAACACGCTTAAGAGAGTCATAGCTCCTCCCGCCGTTTACCCGCGCCTAGTTGAATTTCTTCACATTGAATTTCAGAGCACTGGGCAGAAATCGTATCTGGTCAACACGCTTAAGAGAATCATATTTAGTCCCGCCGTTTACCCGCGCTTAGTTGAATTTCTTCACATTGAATTTCAGAGCACTGGGCAGAAATCGTATGTGGTCAACACGCTTAAGAGAGTCATAGTTACTCCCGCCGTTGACCCGCGCTTAGTTGAATTTCTTCACATTGAATTTCAGTGCACTGGGCAGAAATCGTATCTGGTCAACACGCTTAAGAGAGTCATAGCTCCTCCCGCCGTTTAACCGCGCTTAGTTGAATTTCTTCACATTGAATTTCAGAGCACTGGGCAGAAATCGTATCTGGTCAACACGCTTAAGAGAGTCATAGTTACTACCGCCGTTTACCCGCGCTTAGTTGAATTTCTTCACATTGAATTTCAGAGCACTCGGCAGTAATCGTATATGGTCAACACGCTTAAGAGAGTCATAGTTACTACCGCCGTTTACCCGCGCTTAGTTGAATTTCCTCACATTGAATTGCACAGCACATGGCAGAAATCGTATCTGGTCAACGCGCTTAAGTGAGTCATAGTTACTACCGCCGTTTACCCGCGCTTAGTTGAATTTCTTCACATTGAATTTCAGTGCACTGGGCAAAAATCATATCTGGTCAACACGCTAAAGAGAGTCATAGCTCCTCCCGCCGTTTACCCGCGCCTAGTTGAATTTCCTCACATTGAATTGCAGAGCACAGGGCAGAAATCGTATCTGGTCAACACGCTTAAGAGAATCATATTTAGTCCCGCCGTTTACCCGCGCTTAGTTGAATTTCTTCACATTGAATTTCAGTGCCCTGGGCACAAATCGTATCTGGTCAACACGCTTAAGAGAGTCATAGCTCCTCCCGCCGTTTAACCGCGCTTAGTTGAATTTCTTCACATTGAATTTCAGAGCACTGGGCAGAAATCGTATCTGGTCAACACGCTTAAGAGAGTCATAGTTACTCCCGCCGTTGACCCGCGCTTAGTTGAATTTCTTCACATTGAATTTCAGTGCACTGGGCAGAAATCGTATCTGGTCAACACGCTTAAGAGAGTCATAGCTCCTCCCGGCGTTTAAACGCGCTTAGTTGAATTTCTTCACATTGAATTTCAGAGCACTGGGCAGAAATCGTATCTGGTCAACGCGCTTAAGTGAGTCATAGTTACTACCGCCGTTTACCCGCGCTTAGTTGAATTTCTTCACATTGAATTTCAGAGCACTGGGCAGAAATCGTATGTGGTCAACACGCTTAAGAGAGTCATAGTTACTCCCGCCGTTGACCCGCGCTTAGTTGAATTCCTTCACATTGAATTTCAGTGCACTGGGCAGAAATCGTATCTGGTCAACACGCTTAAGAGAGTCATAGCTCCTCCCGCCGTTTAACCGCGCTTAGTTGAATTCCTTCACATTGAATTTCAGAGCACTGGGCAGAAATCGTATCTGGTCAACACGCTTAAGAGAGTCATAGCTCCTCCCGCCGTTTAACCGCGCTTAGTTGAATTCCTTCACATTGAATTTCAGAGCACTGGGCAGAAATCGTATCTGGTCAACACGCTTAAGAGAGTCATAGTTACTACCGCCGTTTACCCGCGCTTAGTTGAATTTCTTCACATTGAATTTCAGAGCACTCGGCAGTAATCGTATATGGTCAACACGCTTAAGAGAGTCATAGTTACTACCGCCGTTTACCCGCGCTTAGTTGAATTTCCTCACATTGAATTGCACAGCACATGGCAGAAATCGTATCTGGTCAACGCGCTTAAGTGAGTCATAGTTACTACCGCCGTTTACCCGCGCTTAGTTGAATTTCTTCACATTGAATTTCAGTGCACTGGGCAAAAATCATATCTGGTCAACACGCTAAAGAGAGTCATAGCTCCTCCCGCCGTTTACCCGCGCCTAGTTGAATTTCTTCACATTGAATTTCAGAGCACTGCGCAGAAATCGTATCTGGTCAACACGGTTAAGAGAGTCATAGTTACTCCCGCCGTTTACCCGCGCTTAGTTGAATTTCCTCACATTGAATTGCAGAGCACAGGGCAGAAATCGTATCTGGTCAACACGCTTAAGAGAATCATATTTAGTCCCGCCGTTTACCCGCGCTTAGTTGAATTTCTTCACATTGAATTTCAGAGCACTGGGCAGAAATCGTATCTGGTCAACACGCTTAAGAGAGTCATAGTTACTCCCGCCGTTGACCCGCGCTTAGTTGAATTTGTTCACATTGAATTTCAGTGCACTGGGCAGAAATCGTATCTGGTCAACACGCTTAAGAGAGTCATAGCTCCTCCCGCCGTTTAACCGCGCTTAGTTGAATTTCTTCACATTGAATTTCAGAGCACTGGGCAGAAATCGTATCTGGTCAACACGCTTAAGACAGTCATAGTTACTACCGCCGTTTACCCGCGCTTAGTTGAATTTCTTCACATTGAATTTCAGAGCACTGGGCAGTAATCGTATCTGGTCAACACGCTTAAGAGAGTCATAGTTACTACCGCCGTTTACCCGCGCTTAGTTGAATTTCCTCACATTGAATTGCAGAGCACAGGGCAGAAATCGTATCTGGTCAACGCGGTTAAGTGAGTCATAGTTACTACCGCCGTTTACCCGCGCTTAGTTGAATTTCTTCACATTGAATTTCAGTGCACTGGGCAAAAATCGTATCTGGTCAACACGCTTAAGAGAGTCATAGCTCCTCCCGCCGTTTACCCGTGCCTAGTTGAATTTCTTCACATTGAATTTCAGACCACTGGGCAGAAATCGTATCTGGTCAACACACTTAAGAGAATCATATTTACTCCCGCCGTTTACCCGCGCTTAGTTGAATTTCTTCACATTGAATTTCAGAGCACTGGGCAGAAATCGTATCTGGTCAACACTTTTAGGAGAATCATACTTAGTCCCGCCGTTTACCCGCGCTTAGTTGAATTTCTTTACATTGAATTTCAGAGCACTGGGCAGTAATCGTATCTGGTCAACGCGCTTAAGTGAGTCATAGTTACTACCGCCGTTTACCCGCGCTTAGTTGAATTTCTTCACATTGAATTTCAGTGCACTGGGCAAAAATCGCATCTGGTCAACACGCTTAAGAGAGTCATAGCTCCTCCCGCCGTTTACCCGCGCCTAGTTGAATTTCTTCACATTGAATTTCAGAGCACTGGGCAGAAATCGTATCTGGTCAACACGCTTAAGAGAATCATAGTTACTCCCGCCGTTTACCCGCGCTTAGTTGAATTTCTTCACATTGAATTTCAGAGCACTGGGCAGAAATCGTATCTGGTCAACACGCTTAAGAGAGTCAAAGCTCCTCCCGCCGTTTACCCGCGCCTAGTTGAATTTCTTCACATTGAATTTCAGAGCACTGGGCAGAAATCGTGTCTGGTCAACACGCTTAAGAGAGTCATAGCTCCTCCCGCCGTTTACCCGCGCCTAGTTGAATTTCTTCACATTGAATTTCAGAGCACTGGGCAGAAATCGTATCTGGTCAACACGCTTAAGAGAATCATATTTAGTCCCGCCGTTTACCCGCGCTTAGTTGAATTTCTTCACATTGAATTTCAGAGCACTGGGCAGAAATCGTATGTGGTCAACACGCTTAAGAGAGTCATAGTTACTCCCGCCGTTGACCCGCGCTTAGTTGAATTTCTTCACATTGAATTTCAGTGCACTGGGCAGAAATCGTATCTGGTCAACACGCTTAAGAGAGTCATAGCTCCTCCCGCCGTTTAACCGCGCTTAGTTGAATTTCTTCACATTGAATTTCAGAGCACTGGGCAGAAATCGTATCTGGTCAACACGCTTAAGAGAGTCATAGTTACTACCGCCGTTTACCCGCGCTTAGTTGAATTTCTTCACATTGAATTTCAGAGCACTCGGCAGTAATCGTATATGGTCAACACGCTTAAGAGAGTCATAGTTACTACCGCCGTTTACCCGCGCTTAGTTGAATTTCCTCACATTGAATTGCACAGCACATGGCAGAAATCGTATCTGGTCAACGCGCTTAAGTGAGTCATAGTTACTACCGCCGTTTACCCGCGCTTAGTTGATTTTCTTCACATTGAATTTCAGTGCACTGGGCAAAAATCATATCTGGTCAACACGCTAAAGAGAGTCATAGCTCCTCCCGCCGTTTACCCGCGCCTAGTTGAATTTCCTCACATTGAATTGCAGAGCACAGGGCAGAAATCGTATCTGGTCAACACGCTTAAGAGAATCATATTTAGTCCCGCCGTTTACCCGCGCTTAGTTGAATTTCTTCACATTGAATTTCAGTGCCCTGGGCACAAATCGTATCTGGTCAACACGCTTAAGAGAGTCATAGCTCCTCCCGCCGTTTAACCGCGCTTAGTTGAATTTCTTCACATTGAATTTCAGAGCACTGGGCAGAAATCGTATCTGGTCAACACGCTTAAGAGAGTCATAGTTACTCCCGCCGTTGACCCGCGCTTAGTTGAATTTCTTCACATTGAATTTCAGTGCACTGGGCAGAAATCGTATCTGGTCAACACGCTTAAGAGAGTCATAGCTCCTCCCGGCGTTTAAACGCGCTTAGTTGAATTTCTTCACATTGAATTTCAGAGCACTGGGCAGAAATCGTATCTGGTCAACGCGCTTAAGTGAGTCATAGTTACTACCGCCGTTTACCCGCGCTTAGTTGAATTTCTTCACATTGAATTTCAGAGCACTGGGCAGAAATCGTATGTGGTCAACACGCTTAAGAGAGTCATAGTTACTCCCGCCGTTGACCCGCGCTTAGTTGAATTCCTTCACATTGAATTTCAGTGCACTGGGCAGAAATCGTATCTGGTCAACACGCTTAAGAGAGTCATAGCTCCTCCCGCCGTTTAACCGCGCTTAGTTGAATTCCTTCACATTGAATTTCAGAGCACTGGGCAGAAATCGTATCTGGTCAACACGCTTAAGAGAGTCATAGCTCCTCCCGCCGTTTAACCGCGCTTAGTTGAATTCCTTCACATTGAATTTCAGAGCACTGGGCAGAAATCGTATCTGGTCAACACGCTTAAGAGAGTCATAGTTACTACCGCCGTTTACCCGCGCTTAGTTGAATTTCTTCACATTGAATTTCAGAGCACTCGGCAGTAATCGTATATGGTCAACACGCTTAAGAGAGTCATAGTTACTACCGCCGTTTACCCGCGCTTAGTTGAATTTCCTCACATTGAATTGCACAGCACATGGCAGAAATCGTATCTGGTCAACGCGCTTAAGTGAGTCATAGTTACTACCGCCGTTTACCCGCGCTTAGTTGAATTTCTTCACATTGAATTTCAGTGCACTGGGCAAAAATCATATCTGGTCAACACGCTAAAGAGAGTCATAGCTCCTCCCGCCGTTTACCCGCGCCTAGTTGAATTTCCTCACATTGAATTGCAGAGCACAGGGCAGAAATCGTATCTGGTCAACACGCTTAAGAGAATCATATTTAGTCCCGCCGTTTACCCGCGCTTAGTTGAATTTCTTCACATTGAATTTCAGTGCCCTGGGCACAAATCGTATCTGGTCAACACGCTTAAGAGAGTCATAGCTCCTCCCGCCGTTTAACCGCGCTTAGTTGAATTTCTTCACATTGAATTTCAGAGCACTGGGCAGAAATCGTATCTGGTCAACACGCTTAAGAGAGTCATAGTTACTCCCGCCGTTGACCCGCGCTTAGTTGAATTTCTTCACATTGAATTTCAGTGCACTGGGCAGAAATCGTATCTGGTCAACACGCTTAAGAGAGTCATAGCTCCTCCCGGCGTTTAACCGCGATTAGTTGAATTTCTTCACATTGAATTTCAGAGCACTGGGCAGAAATCGTATCTGGTCAACGCGCTTAAGTGAGTCATAGTTACTACCGCCGTTTACCCGCGCTTAGTTGAATTTCTTCACATTGAATTTCAGTGCACTGGGCAAAAATCGTATCTGGTCAACACGCTTAAGAGAGTCATAGTTACTACCGCCGTTTACCCGCGCTTAGTCGAATTTCTTCACATTGAATTTCAGAGCACTGGGCAGAAATCGTATCTGGTCAACACGCTTAATAGAGTCATAGTTGCTCCCGCCGTTTACACGCGCTTAGTTGAATTTTTTCACATTGAATTTCAGAGCACTGGGCAGAAATCGTATCTGGTCAACACGCTTAAGAGAATCATAGTTACTCCCGCCGTTGACCCGCGCTTAGTTGAATTTCTTCACATTGAATTTCAGTGCACTGGGCAGAAATCGTATCTGGTCAACACGCTTAAGAGAGTCATAGCTCCTCCCGGCGTTTAACCGCGCTTAGTTGAATTTCTTCACATTGAATTTCAGAGCACTGGGCAGAAATCGTATCTGGTCAACGCGCTTAAGTGAGTCATAGTTACTACCGCCGTTTACCCGCGCTTAGTTGAATTTCTTCACATTGAATTTCAGTGCACTGGGCAAAAATCGTATCTGGTCAACACGCTTAAGAGAGTCATAGTTACTACCGCCGTTTACACGCGCTTAGTTGAATTTTTTCACATTGAATTTCAGAGCACTGGGCAGAAATCGTATCTGGTCAACACGCTTAAGAGGATCATAGTTAGTCCCGCCGTTTACCCGCGCTTAGTTGAATTTCTTCGCATTGAATTTCAGAGCACTGGGCAGAAATCGTATCTGGTCAACACGCTTAAGAGAGTCATAGTTACTCCCGCCGTTGACCCGCGCTTAGTTGAATTTCTTCACATTGAATTTCAGTGCACTGGGCAGAAATCGTATCTGGTCAACACGCTTAAGAGAGTCATAGCTCCTCCCGCCGTTTAACCGCGCTTAGTTGAATTTCTTCACATTGAATTGCAGAGCACTGGGCAGAAATCGTATCTGGTCAACACGCTTAAGAGAATCATATTTAGTCCCGCCGTTTACCCGCGCTTAGTTGAATTTCTTCACATTGAATTTCAGTGCCCTGGGCACAAATCGTATCTGGTCAACACGCTTAAGAGAGTCATAGCTCCTCCCGCCGTTTAACCGCGCTTAGTTGAATTTCTTCACATTGAATTTCAGAGCACTGGGCAGAAATCGTATCTGGTCAACACGCTTAAGAGAGTCATAGTTACTCCCGCCGTTGACCCGCGCTTAGTTGAATTTCTTCACATTGAATTTCAGTGCACTGGGCAGAAATCGTATCTGGTCAACACGCTTAAGAGAGTCATAGCTCCTCCCGGCGTTTAACCGCGCTTAGTTGAATTTCTTCACATTGAATTTCAGAGCACTGGGCAGAAATCGTATCTGGTCAACGCGCTTAAGTGAGTCATAGTTACTACCGCCGTTTACCCGCGCTTAGTTGAATTTCTTCACATTGAATTTCAGTGCACTGGGCAAAAATCGTATCTGGTCAACACGCTTAAGAGAGTCATAGTTACTACCGCCGTTTACCCGCGCTTAGTCGAATTTCTTCACATTGAATTTCAGAGCACTGGGCAGAAATCGTATCTGGTCAACACGCTTAATAGAGTCATAGTTGCTCCCGCCGTTTACACGCGCTTAGTTGAATTTTTTCACATTGAATTTCAGAGCACTGGGCAGAAATCGTATCTGGTCAACACGCTTAAGAGAGTCATAGCTCCTCCCGCCGTTTACCCGCGCTTAGTTGAATTTCTTCACATTGAATTTCAGAGCACTGGGCAGTAATCGTATCTGGTCAACACGCTTAAGAGACTCATAGTTACTACCGCCGTTTACCCGCGCTTAGTTGAATTTCCTCACATTGAATTGCAGAGCACAGGGCAGAAATCGTATCTGGTCAACGCGGTTAAGTGAGTCATAGTTACTACCGCCGTTTACCCGCGCTTAGTTGAATTTCTTCACATTGAATTTCAGTGCACTGGGCAAAAATCGTATCTGGTCAACACGCTTAAGAGAGTCATAGCTCCTCCCGCCGTTTACCCGTGCCTAGTTGAGTTTCTTCACATTGAATTTCAGACCACTGGGCAGAAATCGTATCTGGTCAACACGCTTAAGAGAGTCAAAGCTCCTCCCGCCGTTTACCCGCGCCTAGTTGAATTTCTTCACATTGAATTTCAGAGCACTGGGCAGAAATCGTGTCTGGTCAACACGCTTAAGAGAGTCATAGCTCCTCCCGCCGTTTACCCGCGCCTAGTTGAATTTCTTCACATTGAATTTCAGAGCACTGGGCAGAAATCGTATCTGGTCAACACGCTTAAGAGAATCATATTTAGTCCCGCCGTTTACCCGCGCTTAGTTGAATTTCTTCACATTGAATTTCAGAGCACTGGGCAGAAATCGTATGTGGTCAACACGCTTAAGAGAGTCATAGTTACTACCGCCGTTTACCCGCGCTTAGTTGAATTTCTTCACATTGAATTTCAGTGCACTGGGCAAAAATCATATCTGGTCAACACGCTAAAGAGAGTCATAGCTCCTCCCGCCGTTTACCCGCGCCTAGTTGAATTTCCTCACATTGAATTGCAGAGCACAGGGCAGAAATCGTATCTGGTCAACACGCTTAAGAGAATCATATTTAGTCCCGCCGTTTACCCGCGCTTAGTTGAATTTCTTCACATTGAATTTCAGTGCCCTGGGCACAAATCGTATCTGGTCAACACGCTTAAGAGAGTCATAGCTCCTCCCGCCGTTTAACCGCGCTTAGTTGAATTTCTTCACATTGAATTTCAGAGCACTGGGCAGAAATCGTATCTGGTCAACACGCTTAAGAGAGTCATAGTTACTCCCGCCGTTGACCCGCGCTTAGTTGAATTTCTTCACATTGAATTTCAGTGCACTGGGCATAAATCGTATCTGGTCAACACGCTTAAGAGAGTCATAGCTCCTCCCGGCGTTTAAACGCGCTTAGTTGAATTTCTTCACATTGAATTTCAGAGCACTGGGCAGAAATCGTATCTGGTCAACGCGCTTAAGTGAGTCATAGTTACTACCGCCGTTTACCCGCGCTTAGTTGAATTTCTTCACATTGAATTTCAGAGCACTGGGCAGAAATCGTATGTGGTCAACACGCTTAAGAGAGTCATAGTTACTCCCGCCGTTGACCCGCGCTTAGTTGAATTCCTTCACATTGAATTTCAGTGCACTGGGCAGAAATCGTATCTGGTCAACACGCTTAAGAGAGTCATAGCTCCTCCCGCCGTTTAACCGCGCTTAGTTGAATTCCTTCACATTGAATTTCAGAGCACTGGGCAGAAATCGTATCTGGTCAACACGCTTAAGAGAGTCATAGCTCCTCCCGCCGTTTAACCGCGCTTAGTTGAATTCCTTCACATTGAATTTCAGAGCACTGGGCAGAAATCGTATCTGGTCAACACGCTTAAGAGAGTCATAGTTACTACCGCCGTTTACCCGCGCTTAGTTGAATTTCTTCACATTGAATTTCAGAGCACTCGGCAGTAATCGTATATGGTCAACACGCTTAAGAGAGTCATAGTTACTACCGCCGTTTACCCGCGCTTAGTTGAATTTCCTCACATTGAATTGCACAGCACATGGCAGAAATCGTATCTGGTCAACGCGCTTAAGTGAGTCATAGTTACTACCGCCGTTTACCCGCGCTTAGTTGAATTTCTTCACATTGAATTTCAGTGCACTGGGCAAAAATCATATCTGGTCAACACGCTAAAGAGAGTCATAGCTCCTCCCGCCGTTTACCCGCGCCTAGTTGAATTTCCTCACATTGAATTGCAGAGCACAGGGCAGAAATCGTATCTGGTCAACACGCTTAAGAGAATCATGTTTAGTCCCGCCGTTTACCCGCGCTTAGTTGAATTTCTTCACATTGAATTTCAGTGCCCTGGGCACAAATCGTATCTGGTCAACACGCTTAAGAGAGTCATAGCTCCTCCCGCCGTTTAACCGCGCTTAGTTGAATTTCTTCACATTGAATTTCAGAGCACTGGGCAGAAATCGTATCTGGTCAACACGCTTAAGAGAGTCATAGTTACTCCCGCCGTTGACCCGCGCTTAGTTGAATTTCTTCACATTGAATTTCAGTGCACTGGGCAGAAATCGTATCTGGTCAACACGCTTAAGAGAGTCATAGCTCCTCCCGGCGTTTAACCGCGATTAGTTGAATTTCTTCACATTGAATTTCAGAGCACTGGGCAGAAATCGTATCTGGTCAACGCGCTTAAGTGAGTCATAGTTACTACCGCCGTTTACCCGCGCTTAGTTGAATTTCTTCACATTGAATTTCAGTGCACTGGGCAAAAATCGTATCTGGTCAACACGCTTAAGAGAGTCATAGTAACTACCGCCGTTTACCCGCGCTTAGTCGAATTTCTTCACATTGAATTTCAGAGCACTGGGCAGAAATCGTATCTGGTCAACACGCTTAATAGAGTCATAGTTGCTCCCGCCGTTTACACGCGCTTAGTTGAATTTTTTCACATTGAATTTCAGAGCACTGGGCAGAAATCGTATCTGGTCAACACGCTTAAGAGAATCATAGTTACTCCCGCCGTTGACCCGCGCTTAGTTGAATTTCTTCACATTGAATTTCAGTGCACTGGGCAGAAATCGTATCTGGTCAACACGCTTAAGAGAGTCATAGCTCCTCCCGGCGTTTAACCGCGCTTAGTTGAATTTCTTCACATTGAATTTCAGAGCACTGGGCAGAAATCGTATCTGGTCAACGCGCTTAAGTGAGTCATAGTTACTACCGCCGTTTACCCGCGCTTAGTTGAATTTCTTCACATTGAATTTCAGTGCACTGGGCAAAAATCGTATCTGGTCAACACGCTTAAGAGAGTCATAGTTACTACCGCCGTTTACACGCGCTTAGTTGAATTTTTTCACATTGAATTTCAGAGCACTGGGCAGAAATCGTATCTGGTCAACACGCTTAAGAGGATCATAGTTACTCCCGCCGTTTACCCGCGCTTAGTTGAATTTCTTCGCATTGAATTTCAGAGCACTGGGCAGAAATCGTATCTGGTCAACACGCTTAAGAGAGTCATAGTTACTCCCGCCGTTGACCCGCGCTTAGTTGAATTTCTTCACATTGAATTTCAGTGCACTGGGCAGAAATCGTATCTGGTCAACACGCTTAAGACAGTTATAGTTACTCACGGCGTTTACCCGCGCTTACTTGAATTCCTTCACATTGAATTTCAGAGAACTGGGCAGTAATCGTATCTGGTCAACACGCTTAAGACAGTCACAGTTGCTATCGCCATTTACCCGCGCTTAGTTGAATTTCCTCACATTGAATTGCAGAGCACAGGGCAGAAATCCTATCTGGTCAACACGCTTAAGAGAGTCATAGTTGCTCCCGCCATTTACGCGCGCTTAGTTGAATTTCTTCAGATTGAGTTTCAGAACACTGGGCAGAAATCGTATCTGGTCAACACGCTTAAGAGAGTCATAGTTACTCCCGCCGTTGACCCGCGCTTAGTTGAATTTCTTCACATTGAATTTCAGTGCACTGGGCAGAAATCGTATCTGGTCAACACGCTTAAGAGAGTCATAGCTCCTCCCGGCGTTTAACCGCGCTTAGTTGAATTTCTTCACATTGAATTTCAGAGCACTGGGCAGAAATCGTATCTGGTCAACGCGCTTAAGTGAGTCATAGTTACTACCGCCGTTTACCCGCGCTTAGTTGAATTTCTTCACATTGAATTTCAGTGCCCTGGGCAAAAATCGTATCTGGTCAACACGCTTAAGAGAGTCATAGTTACTACCGCCGTTTACCCGCGCTTAGTCGAATTTCTTCACATTGATTTTCAGAGCACTGGGCAGAAATCGTATCTGGTCAACGCGCTTAAGTGAGTCATAGTTACTACCGCCGTTTACCCGCGCTTAGTTGAATTTCTTCACATTGAATTTCAGTGCACTGGGCAAAAATCGTATCTGGTCAACACGCTTAAGAGAGTCATAGTTACTACCGCCGTTTACCCGCGCTTAGTTGAATTTCTTCACATTGAATTTCAGTGCACTGGGCAAAAATCGTATCTGGTCAACACGCTTAAGAGAGTCATAGTTACTACCGCCGTTTACCCGCGCCTAGTTGAATTTCTTCACATTGAATTTCAGAGCACTGGGTAGAAATCGTATCTGGTCAACACGCTTAAGAGAGTCATAGCTCCTCCCGCCGTTTAACCGCGCTTAGTTGAATTTCTTCACATTGAATTTCAGAGCACTGGGCAGAAATCGTATCTGGTCAACACGCTTAAGAGAGTCATAGTTACTCCCGCCGTTGACCCGCGCTTAGTTGAATTTCTTCACATTGAATTTCAGTGCACTGGGCAGAAATCGTATCTGGTCAACACGCTTAAGAGAGTCATAGCTCCTCCCGGCGTTTAACCGCGATTAGTTGAATTTCTTCACATTGAATTTCAGAGCACTGGGCAGAAATCGTATCTGGTCAACGCGCTTAAGTGAGTCATAGTTACTACCGCCGTTTACCCGCGCTTAGTTGAATTTCTTCACATTGAATTTCAGTGCACTGGGCAAAAATCGTATCTGGTCAACACGCTTAAGAGAGTCATAGTTACTACCGCCGTTTACCCGCGCTTAGTCGAATTTCTTCACATTGAATTTCAGAGCACTGGGCAGAAATCGTATCTGGTCAACACGCTTAATAGAGTCATAGTTGCTCCCGCCGTTTACACGCGCTTAGTTGAATTTTTTCACATTGAATTTCAGAGCACTGGGCAGAAATCGTATCTGGTCAACACGCTTAAGAGAATCATAGTTACTCCCGCCGTTGACCCGCGCTTAGTTGAATTTCTTCACATTGAATTTCAGTGCACTGGGCAGAAATCGTATCTGGTCAACACGCTTAAGAGAGTCATAGCTCCTCCCGGCGTTTAACCGCGCTTAGTTGAATTTCTTCACATTGAATTTCAGAGCACTGGGCAGAAATCGTATCTGGTCAACGCGCTTAAGTGAGTCATAGTTACTACCGCCGTTTACCCGCGCTTAGTTGAATTTCTTCACATTGAATTTCAGTGCACTGGGCAAAAATCGTATCTGGTCAACACGCTTAAGAGAGTCATAGTTACTACCGCCGTTTACACGCGCTTAGTTGAATTTTTTCACATTGAATTTCAGAGCACTGGGCAGAAATCGTATCTGGTCAACACGCTTAAGAGGATCATAGTTACTCCCGCCGTTTACCCGCGCTTAGTTGAATTTCTTCGCATTGAATTTCAGAGCACTGGGCAGAAATCGTATCTGGTCAACACGCTTAAGAGAGTCATAGTTACTCCCGCCGTTGACCCGCGCTTAGTTGAATTTCTTCACATTGAATTTCAGTGCACTGGGCAGAAATCGTATCTGGTCAACACGCTTAAGACAGTTATAGTTACTCACGGCGTTTACCCGCGCTTACTTGAATTCCTTCACATTGAATTTCAGAGAACTGGGCAGTAATCGTATCTGGTCAACACGCTTAAGACAGTCACAGTTGCTATCGCCATTTACCCGCGCTTAGTTGAATTTCCTCACATTGAATTGCAGAGCACAGGGCAGAAATCCTATCTGGTCAACACGCTTAAGAGAGTCATAGTTGCTCCCGCCATTTACGCGCGCTTAGTTGAATTTCTTCAGATTGAGTTTCAGAGCACTGGGCAGAAGTCGTATCTGGTCAACACGCTTAAGAGAGTCATAGTTACTCCCGCCGTTGACCCGCGCTTAGTTGAATTTCTTCACATTGAATTTCAGTGCACTGGGCAGAAATTGTATCTGGTCAACACGCTTAAGAGAGTCATAGCTCCTCCCGGCGTTTAACCGCGCTTAGTTGAATTTCTTCACATTGAATTTCAGAGCACTGGGCAGAAATCGTATCTGGTCAACGCGCTTAAGTGAGTCATAGTTACTACCGCCGTTTACCCGCGCTTAGTTGAATTTCTTCACATTGAATTTCAGTGCCCTGGGCAAAAATCGTATCTGGTCAACACGCTTAAGAGAGTCATAGTTACTACCGCCGTTTACCCGCGCTTAGTCGAATTTCTTCACATTGATTTTCAGAGCACTGGGCAGAAATCGTATCTGGTCAACGCGCTTAAGTGAGTCATAGTTACTACCGCCGTTTACCCGCGCTTAGTTGAATTTCTTCACATTGAATTTCAGTGCACTGGGCAAAAATCGTATCTGGTCAACACGCTTAAGAGAGTCATAGTTACTACCGCCGTTTACCCGCGCTTAGTTGAATTTCTTCACATTGAATTTCAGTGCACTGGGCAAAAATCGTATCTGGTCAACACGCTTAAGAGAGTCATAGTTACTACCGCCGTTTACCCGCGCCTAGTTGAATTTCTTCACATTGAATTTCAGAGCACTGGGTAGAAATCGTATTTGGTCAACACGCTTAAGAGAATCATAGTTACTCCCGCCGTTTACCCGCGCTTAGTTGAATTTCGTCACATTGAATTTCAGAGCACTGGGCAAAAATCGTATCTGGTCAACACGCTTAAGAGAATCATATTTAGTCCCGCCGTTTACCCGCGCTTAGTTGAATTTCTTCACATTGAATTTCAGTGCACTGGGCACAAATCGTATCTGGTCAACACGCTTAAGAGAGTCATAGCTCCTCCCGCCGTTTAACCGCGCTTAGTTGAATTTCTTCACATTGAATTTCAGAGCACTGGGCAGAAATCGTATCTGGTCAACACGCTTAAGAGAGTCATAGTTACTCCCGCCGTTGACCCGCGCTTAGTTGAATTTCTTCACATTGAATTTCAGTGCACTGGGCAGAAATCGTATCTGGTCAACACGCTTAAGAGAGTCATAGCTCCTCCCGGCGTTTAACCGCGATTAGTTGAATTTCTTCACATTGAATTTCAGAGCACTGGGCAGAAATCGTATCTGGTCAACGCGCTTAAGTGAGTCATAGTTACTACCGCCGTTTACCCGCGCTTAGTTGAATTTCTTCACATTGAATTTCAGTGCACTGGGCAAAAATCGTATCTGGTCAACACGCTTAAGAGAATCATAGTAACTACCGCCGTTTACCCGCGCTTAGTCGAATTTCTTCACATTGAATTTCAGAGCACTGGGCAGAAATCGTATCTGGTCAACACGCTTAATAGAGTCATAGTTGCTCCCGCCGTTTACACGCGCTTAGTTGAATTTTTTCACATTGAATTTCAGAGCACTGGGCAGAAATCGTATCTGGTCAACACGCTTAAGAGAATCATAGTTACTCCCGCCGTTGACCCGCGCTTAGTTGAATTTCTTCACATTGAATTTCAGTGCACTGGGCAGAAATCGTATCTGGTCAACACGCTTAAGAGAGTCATAGCTCCTCCCGGCGTTTAACCGCGCTTAGTTGAATTTCTTCACATTGAATTTCAGAGCACTGGGCAGAAATCGTATCTGGTCAACGCGCTTAAGTGAGTCATAGTTACTACCGCCGTTTACCCGCGCTTAGTTGAATTTCTTCACATTGAATTTCAGTGCACTGGGCAAAAATCGTATCTGGTCAACACGCTTAAGAGAGTCATAGTTACTACCGCCGTTTACACGCGCTTAGTTGAATTTTTTCACATTGAATTTCAGAGCACTGGGCAGAAATCGTATCTGGTCAACACGCTTAAGAGGATCATAGTTACTCCCGCCGTTTACCCGCGCTTAGTTGAATTTCTTCGCATTGAATTTCAGAGCACTGGGCAGAAATCGTATCTGGTCAACACGCTTAAGAGAGTCATAGTTACTCCCGCCGTTGACCCGCGCTTAGTTGAATTTCTTCACATTGAATTTCAGTGCACTGGGCAGAAATCGTATCTGGTCAACACGCTTAAGACAGTTATAGTTACTCACGGCGTTTACCCGCGCTTACTTGAATTCCTTCACATTGAATTTCAGAGAACTGGGCAGTAATCGTATCTGGTCAACACGCTTAAGACAGTCACAGTTGCTATCGCCATTTACCCGCGCTTAGTTGAATTTCCTCACATTGAATTGCAGAGCACAGGGCAGAAATCCTATCTGGTCAACACGCTTAAGAGAGTCATAGTTGCTCCCGCCATTTACGCGCGCTTAGTTGAATTTCTTCAGATTGAGTTTCAGAGCACTGGGCAGAAATCGTATCTGGTCAACACGCTTAAGAGAGTCATAGTTACTCCCGCCGTTGACCCGCGCTTAGTTGAATTTCTTCACATTGAATTTCAGTGCACTGGGCAGAAATCGTATCTGGTCAACACGCTTAAGAGAGTCATAGCTCCTCCCGGCGTTTAACCGCGCTTAGTTGAATTTCTTCACATTGAATTTCAGAGCACTGGGCAGAAATCGTATCTGGTCAACGCGCTTAAGTGAGTCATAGTTACTACCGCCGTTTACCCGCGCTTAGTTGAATTTCTTCACATTGAATTTCAGTGCCCTGGGCAAAAATCGTATCTGGTCAACACGCTTAAGAGAGTCATAGTTACTACCGCCGTTTACCCGCGCTTAGTCGAATTTCTTCACATTGATTTTCAGAGCACTGGGCAGAAATCGTATCTGGTCAACGCGCTTAAGTGAGTCATAGTTACTACCGCCGTTTACCCGCGCTTAGTTGAATTTCTTCACATTGAATTTCAGTGCACTGGGCAAAAATCGTATCTGGTCAACACGCTTAAGAGAGTCATAGTTACTACCGCCGTTTACCCGCGCTTAGTTGAATTTCTTCACATTGAATTTCAGTGCACTGGGCAAAAATCGTATCTGGTCAACACGCTTAAGAGAGTCATAGTTACTACCGCCGTTTACCCGCGCCTAGTTGAATTTCTTCACATTGAATTTCAGAGCACTGGGTAGAAATCGTATCTGGTCAACACGCTTAAGAGAGTCATAGCTCCTCCCGCCGTTTAACCGCGCTTAGTTGAATTTCTTCACATTGAATTTCAGAGCACTGGGCAGAAATCGTATCTGGTCAACACGCTTAAGAGAGTCATAGTTACTCCCGCCGTTGACCCGCGCTTAGTTGAATTTCTTCACATTGAATTTCAGTGCACTGGGCAGAAATCGTATCTGGTCAACACGCTTAAGAGAGTCATAGCTCCTCCCGGCGTTTAACCGCGATTAGTTGAATTTCTTCACATTGAATTTCAGAGCACTGGGCAGAAATCGTATCTGGTCAACGCGCTTAAGTGAGTCATAGTTACTACCGCCGTTTACCCGCGCTTAGTTGAATTTCTTCACATTGAATTTCAGTGCACTGGGCAAAAATCGTATCTGGTCAACACGCTTAAGAGAGTCATAGTTACTACCGCCGTTTACCCGCGCTTAGTTGAATTTTTTCACATTGAATTTCAGAGCACTGGGCAGAAATCGTATCTGGTCAACACGCTTAAGAGGATCATAGTTACTCCCGCCGTTTACCCGCGCTTAGTTGAATTTCTTCGCATTGAATTTCAGAGCACTGGGCAGAAATCGTATCTGGTCAACACGCTTAAGAGAGTCATAGTTACTCCCGCCGTTGACCCGCGCTTAGTTGAATTTCTTCACATTGAATTTCAGTGCACTGGGCAGAAATCGTATCTGGTCAACACGCTTAAGACAGTTATAGTTACTCACGGCGTTTACCCGCGCTTACTTGAATTCCTTCACATTGAATTTCAGAGAACTGGGCAGTAATCGTATCTGGTCAACACGCTTAAGACAGTCACAGTTGCTATCGCCATTTACCCGCGCTTAGTTGAATTTCCTCACATTGAATTGCAGAGCACAGGGCAGAAATCCTATCTGGTCAACACGCTTAAGAGAGTCATAGTTGCTCCCGCCATTTACGCGCGCTTAGTTGAATTTCTTCAGATTGAGTTTCAGAGCACTGGGCAGAAATCGTATCTGGTCAACACGCTTAAGAGAGTCATAGTTACTCCCGCCGTTGACCCGCGCTTAGTTGAATTTCTTCACATTGAATTTCAGTGCACTGGGCAGAAATCGTATCTGGTCAACACGCTTAAGAGAGTCATAGCTCCTCCCGGCGTTTAACCGCGCTTAGTTGAATTTCTTCACATTGAATTTCAGAGCACTGGGCAGAAATCGTATCTGGTCAACGCGCTTAAGTGAGTCATAGTTACTACCGCCGTTTACCCGCGCTTAGTTGAATTTCTTCACATTGAATTTCAGTGCCCTGGGCAAAAATCGTATCTGGTCAACACGCTTAAGAGAGTCATAGTTACTACCGCCGTTTACCCGCGCTTAGTCGAATTTCTTCACATTGATTTTCAGAGCACTGGGCAGAAATCGTATCTGGTCAACGCGCTTAAGTGAGTCATAGTTACTACCGCCGTTTACCCGCGCTTAGTTGAATTTCTTCACATTGAATTTCAGTGCACTGGGCAAAAATCGTATCTGGTCAACACGCTTAAGAGAGTCATAGTTACTACCGCCGTTTACCCGCGCTTAGTTGAATTTCTTCACATTGAATTTCAGTGCACTGGGCAAAAATCGTATCTGGTCAACACGCTTAAGAGAGTCATAGTTACTACCGCCGTTTACCCGCGCCTAGTTGAATTTCTTCACATTGAATTTCAGAGCACTGGGTAGAAATCGTATCTGGTCAACACGCTTAAGAGAGTCATAGCTCCTCCCGCCGTTTAACCGCGCTTAGTTGAATTTCTTCACATTGAATTTCAGAGCACTGGGCAGAAATCGTATCTGGTCAACACGCTTAAGAGAGTCATAGTTACTCCCGCCGTTGACCCGCGCTTAGTTGAATTTCTTCACATTGAATTTCAGTGCACTGGGCAGAAATCGTATCTGGTCAACACGCTTAAGAGAGTCATAGCTCCTCCCGGCGTTTAACCGCGATTAGTTGAATTTCTTCACATTGAATTTCAGAGCACTGGGCAGAAATCGTATCTGGTCAACGCGCTTAAGTGAGTCATAGTTACTACCGCCGTTTACCCGCGCTTAGTTGAATTTCTTCACATTGAATTTCAGTGCACTGGGCAAAAATCGTATCTGGTCAACACGCTTAAGAGAGTCATAGTTACTACCGCCGTTTACCCGCGCTTAGTCGAATTTCTTCACATTGAATTTCAGAGCACTGGGCAGAAATCGTATCTGGTCAACACGCTTAATAGAGTCATAGTTGCTCCCGCCGTTTACACGCGCTTAGTTGAATTTTTTCACATTGAATTTCAGAGCACTGGGCAGAAATCGTATCTGGTCAACACGCTTAAGAGAATCATAGTTACTCCCGCCGTTGACCCGCGCTTAGTTGAATTTCTTCACATTGAATTTCAGTGCACTGGGCAGAAATCGTATCTGGTCAACACGCTTAAGAGAGTCATAGCTCCTCCCGGCGTTTAACCGCGCTTAGTTGAATTTCTTCACATTGAATTTCAGAGCACTGGGCAGAAATCGTATCTGGTCAACGCGCTTAAGTGAGTCATAGTTACTACCGCCGTTTACCCGCGCTTAGTTGAATTTCTTCACATTGAATTTCAGTGCACTGGGCAAAAATCGTATCTGGTCAACACGCTTAAGAGAGTCATAGTTACTACCGCCGTTTACACGCGCTTAGTTGAATTTTTTCACATTGAATTTCAGAGCACTGGGCAGAAATCGTATCTGGTCAACACGCTTAAGAGGATCATAGTTACTCCCGCCGTTTACCCGCGCTTAGTTGAATTTCTTCGCATTGAATTTCAGAGCACTGGGCAGAAATCGTATCTGGTCAACACGCTTAAGAGAGTCATAGTTACTCCCGCCGTTGACCCGCGCTTAGTTGAATTTCTTCACATTGAATTTCAGTGCACTGGGCAGAAATCGTATCTGGTCAACACGCTTAAGACAGTTATAGTTACTCACGGCGTTTACCCGCGCTTACTTGAATTCCTTCACATTGAATTTCAGAGAACTGGGCAGTAATCGTATCTGGTCAACACGCTTAAGACAGTCACAGTTGCTATCGCCATTTACCCGCGCTTAGTTGAATTTCCTCACATTGAATTGCAGAGCACAGGGCAGAAATCCTATCTGGTCAACACGCTTAAGAGAGTCATAGTTGCTCCCGCCATTTACGCGCGCTTAGTTGAATTTCTTCAGATTGAGTTTCAGAGCACTGGGCAGAAGTCGTATCTGGTCAACACGCTTAAGAGAGTCATAGTTACTCCCGCCGTTGACCCGCGCTTAGTTGAATTTCTTCACATTGAATTTCAGTGCACTGGGCAGAAATTGTATCTGGTCAACACGCTTAAGAGAGTCATAGCTCCTCCCGGCGTTTAACCGCGCTTAGTTGAATTTCTTCACATTGAATTTCAGAGCACTGGGCAGAAATCGTATCTGGTCAACGCGCTTAAGTGAGTCATAGTTACTACCGCCGTTTACCCGCGCTTAGTTGAATTTCTTCACATTGAATTTCAGTGCCCTGGGCAAAAATCGTATCTGGTCAACACGCTTAAGAGAGTCATAGTTACTACCGCCGTTTACCCGCGCTTAGTCGAATTTCTTCACATTGATTTTCAGAGCACTGGGCAGAAATCGTATCTGGTCAACGCGCTTAAGTGAGTCATAGTTACTACCGCCGTTTACCCGCGCTTAGTTGAATTTCTTCACATTGAATTTCAGTGCACTGGGCAAAAATCGTATCTGGTCAACACGCTTAAGAGAGTCATAGTTACTACCGCCGTTTACCCGCGCTTAGTTGAATTTCTTCACATTGAATTTCAGTGCACTGGGCAAAAATCGTATCTGGTCAACACGCTTAAGAGAGTCATAGTTACTACCGCCGTTTACCCGCGCCTAGTTGAATTTCTTCACATTGAATTTCAGAGCACTGGGTAGAAATCGTATTTGGTCAACACGCTTAAGAGAATCATAGTTACTCCCGCCGTTTACCCGCGCTTAGTTGAATTTCGTCACATTGAATTTCAGAGCACTGGGCAAAAATCGTATCTGGTCAACACGCTTAAGAGAATCATATTTAGTCCCGCCGTTTACCCGCGCTTAGTTGAATTTCTTCACATTGAATTTCAGTGCACTGGGCACAAATCGTATCTGGTCAACACGCTTAAGAGAGTCATAGCTCCTCCCGCCGTTTAACCGCGCTTAGTTGAATTTCTTCACATTGAATTTCAGAGCACTGGGCAGAAATCGTATCTGGTCAACACGCTTAAGAGAGTCATAGTTACTCCCGCCGTTGACCCGCGCTTAGTTGAATTTCTTCACATTGAATTTCAGTGCACTGGGCAGAAATCGTATCTGGTCAACACGCTTAAGAGAGTCATAGCACCTCCCGGCGTTTAACCGCGCTTAGTTGAATTTCTTCACATTGAATTTCAGAGCACTGGGCAGAAATCGTATCTGGTCAACGCGCTTAAGTGAGTCATAGTTACTACCGCCGTTTACCCGCGCTTAGTTGAATTTCTTCACATTGAATTTCAGTGCCCTGGGCAAAAATCGTATCTGGTCAACACGCTTAAGAGAGTCATAGTTACTACCGCCGTTTACCCGCGCTTAGTCGAATTTCTTCACATTGAATTTCAGAGCACTGGGCAGAAATCGTATCTGGTCAACACGCTTAATAGAGTCATAGCTGCTCCCGCCGTTTACACGCGCTTAGTTGAATTTCTTCACATTGAATTTCAGTGCACTGGGCAGAAATCGTATCTGGTCAACACGCTTAAGAGAGTCATAGCTCCTCCCGGCGTTTAACCGCGCTTAGTTGAATTTCTTCACATTGATTTTCAGAGCACTGGGCAGAAATCGTATCTGGTCAACACGCTTAAGAGAGTCATAGTTACTACCGCCGTTTACCCGCGCTTAGTCGAATTTCTTCACATTGAATTTCAGAGCACTGGGCAAAAATCGTATCTGGTCAACACGCTTAATAGAGTCATAGTTGCTCCCGCCGTTTACACGCGCTTAGTTGAATTTTTTCACATTGAATTTCAGAGCACTGGGCAGAAATCGTATCTGGTCAACACGCTTAAGAGAATCATAGTTACTCCCGCCGTTTACCCGCGCTTAGTTGAATTTCTTCACATTGAATTTCAGTGCACTGGGCAGAAATCGTATCTGCTCAACACGCTTAAGAGAGTCACAGTTACTCCCGCCGTTTACCCGCGCTTACTTGAATTTCTTCACATTGAATTGCAGAGCTCTGGGCAGAAATCGTATCTGGTCAACACGCTTAAGACAGTTATAGTTACTCACGGCGTTTACCCGCGCTTACTTGAATTCCTTCACATTGAATTTCAGAGAACTGGGCAGTAATCGTATCTGGTCAACACGCTTAAGAGAGTCACAGTTGCTATCGCCATTTACCCGCGCTTAGTTCAATTTCCTCACATTGAATTGCAGAGCACAGGGCAGAAATCGTATCTGGTCAACACGCTTAAGAGAGTCATAGTTACTCCCGCCATTTACCCGCGCTTAGTTGAATTTCCTCACATTGAATTGCAGAGCACTGGGCAGAAATCGTATCTGGTCAACACGCTTAAGAGAGTCATAGTTACTACCGCCGTTTACACGCGCTTAGTTGAATTTCTTCACATTGAATTTCAGAGCACTGGGCAGAAATCGTATCTGGTCAACACGCTTAAGAAAGTCATAGTTACTGCCGCGGTTTAACCGCGCTTAGTTGAATTTCTTCACATTGAATTTCAGAGCGGTGGGCGGAAATCGTATCTGGTCAACACGCTTAAGAGAGTCATAGTTACTCCCGCCGTTTAACCGCGCTTAGTCGAATGTCTTCACATTGAATTTCAGATCACTCGGCAGAAATCGTATTTGGCAACACGCTTAAGAGAGTCATAGTTACTCCCGCGGTTTACCCGCGCTTAGTTGAATTTCTTCACATTTAATTTCAGTGCACTGGGCAAAAATCGTATCTGGTCAACACGCTTAAGAGAGTCATAGTTACTACCGCCGTTTACCCGCGCCTAGTTGAATTTCTTCACATTGAATTTCAGAGCACTGGGCAGAAATCGTATCTGGTCAACACGCTTAAGAGAATCATAGTTACTCCCGCCGTTGACCCGCGCTTAGTTGAATTTCTTCACATTGAATTTCAGTGCACTGGGCAGAAATCGTATCTGGTCAACACGCTTAAGAGAGTCATAGCTCCTCCCGGCGTTTAACCGCGCTTAGTTGAATTTCTTCACATTGAATTTCAGAGCATTGGGCAGAAATCGTATCTGGTCAACGCGCTTAAGTGAGTCATAGTTACTACCGCCGTTTACCCGCGCTTAGTTGAATTTCTTCACATTGAATTTCAGTGCACTGGGCAAAAATCGTATCTGGTCAACACGCTTAAGAGAGTCATAGCTCCTCCCGCCGTTTACCCGCGCATAGTTGAATTTCTTCACATTGAATTTCAGAGCACTGGGCAGAAATCGTGTCTGGTCAACACGCTTAAGAGAGTCATAGCTCCTCCCGCCGTTTACCCGCACCTAGTTGAATTTCTTCACATTGAATTTCAGAGCACTGGGCAGAAATCGAATCTGGTCAACACGCTTAAGAGAATCATATTTAGTCCCGCCGTTTACCCGCGCTTAGTTGAATTTCTTCACATTGAATTTCAGAGCACTGGGCAGAAATCGTATCTGGTCAACACGCTTAAGAGAGTCATAGTTACTCCCGTCGTTGACCCGCGCTTAGTTGAATTTCTTCACATTGAATTTCAGTGCACTGGGCAGAAATCGTATCTGGTCAACACGCTTAAGAGAGTCATAGCTCCTCCCGCCGTTTACCCGCGCTTAGTTGAATTTCCTCACATTGAATTGCACAGCACAGGGCAGAAATCGTATCTGGTCAACGCGCTTAAGTGAGTCATAGTTACTACCGCCGTTTACCCGTGCTTAGTTGAATTTCTTCACATTGAATTTCAGTGCACTGGGCAAAAATCGTATCTGGTCAACACGCTTAAGAGAGTCATAGTTACTACCGCCGTTTACCCGCGCTTAGTCGAATGTCTTCACATTGAATTTCAGTGCACTGGGCAAAAATCGTGTCTGGTCAACACGCTTAAGAGAGTCATAGCTCCTCCCGCCGTTTACCCGCGCCTAGTTGAATTCCTTCACATTGAATTTCAGAGCACTGGGCAGAAATCGTATTTGGTCAACACGCTTAAGAGAATCATAGTTACTCCCGCCGTTTACCCGCGCTTAGTTGAATTTCGTCACATTGAATTTCAGAGCACTGGGCAAAAATCGTATCTGGTCAACACGATTAAGAGAATCATATTTAGTCCCGCCGTTTACCCGCGCTTAGTTGAATTTCTTCACATTGAATTTCAGTGCACTGGGCAGAAATCGTATCTGGTCAACACGCTTAAGAGTGTCATAGCTCCTCCCGCCGTTTACCCGCGCTGAGTTGAATTTCCTCACATTGAATTGCACAGCACAGGGCAGAAATCGTATCTGGTCAACGCGCTTAAGTGAGTCATAGTTACTACCGCCGTTTACCCGCGCTTAGTTGAATTTCTTCACATTGAATTTCAGTGCACTGGGCAAAAATCGTATCTGGTCAACACGCTTAAGAGAGTCATAGTTACTACAGCCGTTTACCCGCGCTTAGTCGAATTTCTTCACATTGAATTTCAGAGTACTGGGCAGAAATCGTATCTGGTCAACACGCTTAATAGAGTCATAGTTGCTCCCGCCGTTTACACGCGCTTAGTTGAATTTCTTCACATTGAATTTCAGTGCACTGGGCAGAAATCGTATCTGGTCAACACGCTTAAGAGAGTCATAGCTCCTCCCGCCGTTTACCCGCGCCTAGTTGAATTTCTTCACATTGAATTTCAGAGCCCTGGGCAGAAATCGTATCTGGTCAACACGCTTAAGAGAGTCATAGCTCCTCCCGGCGTTTAACCGCGCTTAGTTGAATTTCTTCACATTGAACTTCAGAGCACTGGGCAGAAATCGTATCTGGTCAACACGCTTAATAGAGTCATAGTTGCTCCCGCCGTTTACACGCGCTTAGTTGAATTTTTTCACATTGAATTTCAGAGCACTGGGCAGAAATCGTATCTGGTCAACACGCTTAAGAGAGTCATAGCTCCTCCCGGCGTTTAACCGCGCTTAGTTGAATTTCTTCACATTGAATTTCAGAGCATTGGGCAGAAATCGTATCTGGTCAACGCGCTTAAGTGAGTCATAGTTACTACCGCCGTTTACCCGCGCTTAGTTGAATTTCTTCACATTGAATTTCAGTGCACTGGGCAAAAATCGTATCTGGTCAACACGCTTAAGAGAGTCATAGCTCCTCCCGCCGTTTACCCGCACATAGTTGAATTTCTTCACATTGAATTTCAGAGCACTGGGCAGAAATCGTGTCTGGTCAACACGCTTAAGAGAGTCATAGCTCCTCCCGCCGTTTACCCGCACCTAGTTGAATTTCTTCACATTGAATTTCAGAGCACTGGGCAGAAATCGAATCTGGTCAACACGCTTAAGAGAATCATATTTAGTCCCGCCGTTTACCCGCGCTTAGTTGAATTTCTTCACATTGAATTTCAGAGCACTGGGCAGAAATCGTATCTGGTCAACACGCTTAAGAGAGTCATAGTTACTCCCGCCGTTGACCCGCGCTTAGTTGAATTTCTTCACATTGAATTTCAGTGCACTGGGCAGAAATCGTATCTGTTCAACACGCTTAAGAGAGTCATAGCTCCTCCCGCCGTTTACCCGCGCTTAGTTGAATTTCCTCACATTGAATTGCACAGCACAGGGCAGAAATCGTATCTGGTCAACGCGCTTAAGTGAGTCATAGTTACTACCGCCGTTTACCCGCGCTTAGTTGAATTTCTTCACATTGAATTTCAGTGCACTGGGCAAAAATCGTATCTGGTCAACACGCTTAAGAGAGTCATAGTTACTACCGCCGTTTACCCGCGCTTAGTCGAATTTCTTCACATTGAATTTCAGAGCACTGGGCAGAAATCGTATCTGGTCAACACGCTTAATAGAGTCATAGTTGCTCCCGCCGTTTACACGCGCTTAGTTGAATTTTTTCACATTGAATTTCGGAGCACTGGGCAGAAATCGTATCTGGTCAACACGCTTAAGAGAATCATAGTTACTCCCGCCGTTTACCCGCGCTTAGTTGAATTTCTTCACATTGAATTTCAGTGCACTGGGCAGAAATCGTATCTGCTCAACACGCTTAAGAGAGTCACAGTTACTCCCGCCGTTTACCCGCGCTTACTTGAATTTCTTCACATTGAATTGCAGAGCACTGGGCAGAAATCGTATCTGGTCAACACGCTTAAGAGAATCATATTTAGTCCCGCCGTTTAACCGCGCTTAGTTGAATTTCTTCACATTGAATTTCAGAGCACTGGGCAGAAATCGTATCTGGTCAACACGCTTAAGAGAGTCATAGCTCCTCCCGCCGTTTACCCGCGCCTAGTTGAATTTCTTCACATTGAATTTCAGAGCACTGGGCAGAAATCGTATCTGGTCAACACGCTTAAGAGAATCATAGTTACTCCCGCCGTTTACCCGCGCTTAGTTGAATTTCTTCACATTGAATTTCAGAGCACTGGGCAGAAATCGTATCTGGTCAACGCGCTTAAGTGAGTCATAGTTACTACCGCCGTTTACCCGCGCTTAGTTGAATTTCTTCACATTGAATTTCAGTGCACTGGGCAAAAATCGTATCTGGTCAACACGCTTAAGAGAGTCATAGCTCCTCCCGCCGTTTACCCGCGCCTAGTTGAATTTCTTCACATTGAATTGCACAGCACAGGGCAGAAATCGTATCTGGTCAACGCGCTTAAGTGAGTCATAGTTACTACCGCCGTTTACCCGCGCTTAGTTGAATTTCTTCACATTGAATTTCAGTGCAGTGGGCAAAAATCGTATCTGGTCAACACGCTTAAGAGAGTCATAGCTCCTCCCGCCGTTTACCCGCGCCTAGTTGAATTTCTTCACATTGAATTTCAGAGCACTGGGCAGAAATCGTATCTGGTCAACACGCTTAAGAGAATCATAGTTACTCCCGCCGTTTACCCCCGCTTAGTTGAATTTCTTCACATTGAATTTCAGAGCACTGGGCAGAAATCGTATCTGGTCAACACGCTTAAGAGAGTCATAGCTCCTCCCGCCGTTTACCCGCGCTTAGTTGAATTTCCTCACATTGAATTGCACAGCACAGGGCAGAAATCGTATCTGGTCAACGCGCTTAAGTGAGTCATAGTTACTACCGCCGTTTACCCGCGCTTAGTTGAATTTCTTCACATTGAATTTCAGTGCACTGGGCAAAAATCGTATCTGGTCAACGCGCTTAAGTGAGTCATAGTTACTACCGCCGTTTACCCGCGCTTAGTTGAATTTCTTCACATTGAATTTCAGTGCACTGGGCAGAAATCGTATCTGCTCAACACGCTTAAGAGAGTCACAGTTACTCCCGCCGTTTACCCGCGCTTACTTGAATTTCTTCACATTGAATTGCAGAGCACTGGGCAGAAATCGTATCTGGTCAACACGCTTAAGAGAATCATATTTAGTCCCGCCGTTTAACCGCGCTTAGTTGAATTTCTTCACATTGAATTTCAGAGCACTGGGCAGAAATCGTATCTGGTCAACACGCTTAAGAGAGTCATAGCTCCTCCCGCCGTTTACCCGCGCCTAGTTGAATTTCTTCACATTGAATTTCAGAGCACTGGGCAGAAATCGTATCTGGTCAACACGCTTAAGAGAATCATAGTTACTCCCTCCGTTTACCCGCGCTTAGTTGAATTTCTTCACATTGAATTTCAGAGCACTGGGCAGAAATCGTATCTGGTCAACACGCTTAAGTGAGTCATAGTTACTACCGCCGTTTACCCGCGCTTAGTTGAATTTCTTCACATTGAATTTCAGTGCACTGGGCAAAAATCGTGTCTGGTCAACACGCTTAAGAGAGTCATAGCTCCTCCCGCCGTTTACCCGCGCCTAGTTGAATTTCTTCACATTGAATTTCAGAGCACTGGGCAGAAATCGTATCTGGTCAACACGCTTAAGAGAATCATAGTTACTCCCGCCCTTTACCCGCGCTTAGTTGAATTTCTTCACATTGAATTTCAGAGCACTGGGCAGAAATCGTATCTGGTCAACACTTTTAAGAGAATCATATTTAGTCCCGCCGTTTACCCGCGCTTAGTTGAATTTCTTTACATTGAATTTCAGAGCACTGGGCAGTAATCGTATCTGGTCAACGCGCTTAAGTGAGTCATAGTTACTACCGCCGTTTACCCGCGCTTAGTTGAATTTCTTCACATTGAATTTCAGTGCACTGGGCAAAAATCGTATCTGGTCAACACGCTTAAGAGAGTCATAGCTCCTCCCGCCGTTTACCCGCGCCTAGTTGAATTTCTTCACATTGAATTTCAGAGCACTGGGCAGAAATCGTATCTGGTCAACGCGCTTAAGTGAGTCATAGTTACTACCGCCGTTTACCCGCGCTTAGTTGAATTTCTTCACATTGAATTTCAGTGCACTGGGCAAAAATCGTATCTGGTCAACACGCTTAAGAGAGTCATAGCTCCTCCCGCCGTTTACCCGCGCCTAGTTGAATTTCTTCACATTGAATTGCACAGCACAGGGCAGAAATCGTATCTGGTCAACGCGCTTAAGTGAGTCATAGTTACTACCGCCGTTTACCCGCGCTTAGTTGAATTTCTTCACATTGAATTTCAGTGCAGTGGGCAAAAATCGTATCTGGTCAACACGCTTAAGAGAGTCATAGCTCCTCCCGCCGTTTACCCGCGCCTAGTTGAATTTCTTCACATTGAATTTCAGAGCACTGGGCAGAAATCGTATCTGGTCAACACGCTTAAGAGAATCATAGTTACTCCCGCCGTTTACCCCCGCTTAGTTGAATTTCTTCACATTGAATTTCAGAGCACTGGGCAGAAATCGTATCTGGTCAACACTTTTAACAGAATCATACTTAGTCCCGCCGTTTACCCGCGCTTAGTTGAATTTCTTTACATTGAATCTCAGAGCACTGGGCAGTAATCGTATCTGGTCAACGCGCTTAAGTGAGTCATAGTTACTACCGCCGTTTACCCGCGCTTAGTTGAATTTCTTCACATTGAATTTCAGTGCACTGGGCAAAAATCGTATCTGGTCAACACGCTTAAGAGAGTCATAGTTACTACCGCCGTTTACCCGCGCTTAGTCGAATTTCTTCACATTGAATTTCAGAGCACTGGGCAGAAATCGTATCTGGTCAACACGCTTAAGAGAATCATAGTTACTCCCGCCGTTGACCCGCGCTTAGTTGAATTTCTTCACATTGAATTTCAGTGCACTGGGCAGAAATCGTATCTGGTCAACACGCTTAAGAGAGTCATAGCTCCTCCCGGCGTTTAACCGCGCTTAGTTGAATTTCTTCACATTGAATTGCAGAGCACAGGGCAGAAATCGTATCTGGTCAACACGCTTAAGAGAGTCATAGCTCCTCCCGCCGTTTACCCGCACCTAGTTGAATTTCTTCACATTGAATTTCAGAGCACTGGGCAGAAATCGAATCTGGTCAACACGCTTAAGAGAATCATATTTAGTCCCGCCGTTTACCCGCGCTTAGTTGAATTTCTTCACATTGAATTTCAGAGCACTGGGCAGAAATCGTATCTGGTCAACACGCTTAAGAGAGTCATAGTTACTCCCGCCGTTGACCCGCGCTTAGTTGAATTTCTTCACATTGAATTTCAGTGCACTGGGCAGAAATCGTATCTGGTCAACACGCTTAAGAGAGTCATAGCTCCTCCCGCCGTTTACCCGCGCTTAGTTGAATTTCCTCACATTGAATTGCACAGCACAGGGCAGAAATCGTATCTGGTCAACGCGCTTAAGTGAGTCATAGTTACTACCGCCGTTTACCCGCGCTTAGTTGAATTTCTTCACATTGAATTTCAGTGCACTGGGCAAAAATCGTATCTGGTCAACACGCTTAAGAGAGTCATAGTTACTACCGCCGTTTACCCGCGCTTAGTCGAATTTCTTCACATTGAATTTCAGAGCACTGGGCAGAAATCGTATCTGGTCAACACGCTTAATAGAGTCATAGTTGCTCCCGCCGTTTACACGCGCTTAGTTGAATTTCTTCACATTGAATTTCAGTGCACTGGGCAGAAATCGTATCTGGTCAACACGCTTAAGAGAGTCATAGCTCCTCCCGGCGTTTAACCGCGCTTAGTTGAATTTCTTCACATTGAATTTCAGAGCACTGGGCAGAAATCGTATCTGGTCAACGCGCTTAAGTGAGTCATAGTTACTACCGCCGTTTACCCGCGCTTAGTTGAATTTCTTCACATTGAATTTCAGTGCACTGGGCAAAAATCGTATCTGGTCAACACGCTTAAGAGAGTCATAGTTACTACCGCCGTTTACCCGCGCTTAGTCGAATTTCTTCACATTGAATTTCAGAGCACTGGGCAGAAATCGTATCTGGTCAACACGCTTAATAGAGTCATAGTTGCTCCCGCCGTTTACACGCGCTTAGTTGAATTTTTTCACATTGAATTTCAGAGCACTGGGCAGAAATCGTATCTGGTCAACACGCTTAAGAGAATCATAGTTACTCCCGCCGTTTACCCGCGCTTAGTTGAATTTCTTCACATTGAATTTCAGTGCACTGGGCAGAAATCGTATCTGCTCAACACGCTTAAGAGAGTCACAGTTACTCCCGCCGTTTACCCGCGCTTACTTGAATTTCTTCACATTGAATTGCAGAGCACTGGGCAGAAATCGTATCTGGTCAACACGCTTAAGAGAATCATATTTAGTCCCGCCGTTTAACCGCGCTTAGTTGAATTTCTTCACATTGAATTTCAGAGCACTGGGCAGAAATCGTATCTGGTCAACACGCTTAAGAGAGTCATAGCTCCTCCCGCCGTTTACCCGCGCCTAGTTGAATTTCTTCACATTGAATTTCAGAGCACTGGGCAGAAATCGTATCTGGTCAACACGCTTAAGAGAATCATAGTTACTCCCGCCGTTTACCCGCGCTTAGTTGAATTTCTTCACATTGAATTTCAGAGCACTGGGCAGAAATCGTATCTGGTCAACACGCTTAAGTGAGTCATAGTTACTACCGCCGTTTACCCGCGCTTAGTTGAATTTCTTCACATTGAATTTCAGTGCACTGGGCAAAAATCGTGTCTGGTCAACACGCTTAAGAGAGTCATAGCTCCTCCCGCCGTTTACCCGCGCCTAGTTGAATTTCTTCACATTGAATTTCAGAGCACTGGGCAGAAATCGTATCTGGTCAACACGCTTAAGAGAATCATAGTTACTCCCGCCCTTTACCCGCGCTTAGTTGAATTTCTTCACATTGAATTTCAGAGCACTGGGCAGAAATCGTATCTGGTCAACACTTTTAAGAGAATCATATTTAGTCCCGCCGTTTACCCGCGCTTAGTTGAATTTCTTTACATTGAATTTCAGAGCACTGGGCAGTAATCGTATCTGGTCAACGCGCTTAAGTGAGTCATAGTTACTACCGCCGTTTACCCGCGCTTAGTTGAATTTCTTCACATTGAATTTCAGTGCACTGGGCAAAAATCGTATCTGGTCAACACGCTTAAGAGAGTCATAGCTCCTCCCGCCGTTTACCCGCGCCTAGTTGAATTTCTTCACATTGAATTTCAGAGCACTGGGCAGAAATCGTATCTGGTCAACGCGCTTAAGTGAGTCATAGTTACTACCGCCGTTTACCCGCGCTTAGTTGAATTTCTTCACATTGAATTTCAGTGCACTGGGCAAAAATCGTATCTGGTCAACACGCTTAAGAGAGTCATAGCTCCTCCCGCCGTTTACCCGCGCCTAGTTGAATTTCTTCACATTGAATTGCACAGCACAGGGCAGAAATCGTATCTGGTCAACGCGCTTAAGTGAGTCATAGTTACTACCGCCGTTTACCCGCGCTTAGTTGAATTTCTTCACATTGAATTTCAGTGCAGTGGGCAAAAATCGTATCTGGTCAACACGCTTAAGAGAGTCATAGCTCCTCCCGCCGTTTACCCGCGCCTAGTTGAATTTCTTCACATTGAATTTCAGAGCACTGGGCAGAAATCGTATCTGGTCAACACGCTTAAGAGAATCATAGTTACTCCCGCCGTTTACCCCCGCTTAGTTGAATTTCTTCACATTGAATTTCAGAGCACTGGGCAGAAATCGTATCTGGTCAACGCGCTTAAGTGAGTCACAGTTACTCCCGCCGTTTACCCGCGCTTACTTGAATTTCTTCACATTGAATTGCAGAGCACTGGGCAGAAATCGTATCTGGTCAACACGCTTATGAGAATCATATTTAGTCCCGCCGTTTAACCGCGCTTAGTTGAATTTCTTCACATTGAATTTCAGAGCACTGGGCAGAAATCGTATCTGGTCAACACGCTTAAGAGAGTCATAGCTCCTCCCGCCGTTTACCCGCGCCTAGTTGAATTTCTTCACATTGAATTTCAGAGCACTGGGCAGAAATCGTATCTGGTCAACACGCTTAAGAGAATCATAGTTACTCCCGCCGTTTACCCGCGCTTAGTTGAATTTCTTCACAATGAATTTCAGAGCACTGGGCAGAAATCGTATCTGGTCAACACGCTTAAGTGAGTCATAGTTACTACCGCCGTTTACCCGCGCTTAGTTGAATTTCTTCACATTGAATTTCAGTGCACTGGGCAAAAATCGTGTCTGGTCAACACGCTTAAGAGAGTCATAGCTCCTCCCGCCCTTTACCCGCGCCTAGTTGAATTTCTTCACATTGAATTTCAGAGCACTGGGCAGAAATCGTATCTGGTCAACACGCTTAAGAGAATCATAGTTACTCCCGCCCTTTACCCGCGCTTAGTTGAATTTCTTCACATTGAATTTCAGAGCACTGGGCAGAAATCGAATCTGGTCAACACGCTTAAGAGAGTCATAGTTACTCCCGCCGTTGACCCGCGCTTAGTTGAATTTCTTCACATTGAATTTCAGTGCACTGGGCAGAAATCGTATCTGGTCAACACGCTTAAGAGAGTCATAGCTCCTCCCGGCGTTTAACCGCGCTTAGTTGAATTTCTTCACATTGAATTTCAGAGCACTGGGCAGAAATCGTATCTGGTCAACGCGCTTAAGTGAGTCATAATTACTACCGCCGTTTACCCGCGCTTAGTTGAATTTCTTCACATTGAATTTCAGTGCACTGGGCAAAAATCGTATCTGGTCAACACGCTTAAGAGAGTCATAGTTACTGCCGCGGTTTAACCGCGCTTAGTTGAATTTCTTCACATTGAATTTCAGAGCGGTGGGCGGAAATCGTATCTGGTCAACACGCTTAAGAGAGTCATAGTTGCTCCCGCGGTTTAACCGCGCTTAGTCGAATGTCTTCACATTGAATTTCAGATCACTCGGCAGAAATCGTATTTGGCAACACGCTTAAGAGAGTCATAGTTACTCCGGCGGTTTACCCGCGCTTAGTTGAATTTCTTCACATTGAATTTCAGTGCACTGGGCAAAAATCGTATCTGGTCAACACGCTTAATAGAGTCATAGTTGCTCCCGCCGTTTACACGCGCTTAGTTGAATTTCTTCACATTGAATTTCAGAGCACTGGGCAGAAATCGTATCTGGTCAACACGCTTAAGAGAGTCATAGTTACTGCCGCGGTTTAACCGCGCTTAGTTGAATTTCTTCACATTGAATTTCAGAGCGGTGGGCGGAAATCGTATCTGGTCAACACGCTTAAGAGAGTCATAGTTACTCCCGCGGTTTAACCGCGCTTAGTCGAATGTCTTCACATTGAATTTCAGATCACTCGGCAGAAATCGTATTTGGCAACACGCTTAAGAGAGTCATAGTTACTACCGCCGTTTACCCGCGCCTAGTTGAATTTCTTCACATTGAATTTCAGAGCACTGGGCAGAAATCGTATCTGGTCAACACGCTTAAGAGAATCATAGTTACTCCCGCCGTTTACCCGCGCTTAGTTGAATTTCTTCACATTGAATTTCAGAGCACTGGGCAGAAATCGTATCTGGTCAACACGCTTAAGTGAGTCATAGTTACTACCGCCGTTTACCCGCGCTTAGTTGAATTTCTTCACATTGAATTTCAGTGCACTGGGCAAAAATCGTGTCTGGTCAACACGCTTAAGAGAGTCATAGCTCCTCCCGCCGTTTACCCGCGCCTAGTTGAATTTCTTCACATTGAATTTCAGAGCACTGGGCAGAAATCGTATCTGGTCAACACGCTTAAGAGAATCATAGTTACTCCCGCCCTTTACCCGCGCTTAGTTGAATTTCTTCACATTGAATTTCAGAGCACTGGGCAGAAATCGTATCTGGTCAACACTTTTAAGAGAATCATATTTAGTCCCGCCGTTTACCCGCGCTTAGTTGAATTTCTTTACATTGAATTTCAGAGCACTGGGCAGTAATCGTATCTGGTCAACGCGCTTAAGTGAGTCATAGTTACTACCGCCGTTTACCCGCGCTTAGTTGAATTTCTTCACATTGAATTTCAGTGCACTGGGCAAAAATCGTATCTGGTCAACACGCTTAAGAGAGTCATAGCTCCTCCCGCCGTTTACCCGCGCCTAGTTGAATTTCTTCACATTGAATTTCAGAGCACTGGGCAGAAATCGTATCTGGTCAACGCGCTTAAGTGAGTCATAGTTACTACCGCCGTTTACCCGCGCTTAGTTGAATTTCTTCACATTGAATTTCAGTGCACTGGGCAAAAATCGTATCTGGTCAACACGCTTAAGAGAGTCATAGCTCCTCCCGCCGTTTACCCGCGCCTAGTTGAATTTCTTCACATTGAATTGCACAGCACAGGGCAGAAATCGTATCTGGTCAACGCGCTTAAGTGAGTCATAGTTACTACCGCCGTTTACCCGCGCTTAGTTGAATTTCTTCACATTGAATTTCAGTGCAGTGGGCAAAAATCGTATCTGGTCAACACGCTTAAGAGAGTCATAGCTCCTCCCGCCGTTTACCCGCGCCTAGTTGAATTTCTTCACATTGAATTTCAGAGCACTGGGCAGAAATCGTATCTGGTCAACACGCTTAAGAGAATCATAGTTACTCCCGCCGTTTACCCCCGCTTAGTTGAATTTCTTCACATTGAATTTCAGAGCACTGGGCAGAAATCGTATCTGGTCAACGCGCTTAAGTGAGTCACAGTTACTCCCGCCGTTTACCCGCGCTTACTTGAATTTCTTCACATTGAATTGCAGAGCACTGGGCAGAAATCGTATCTGGTCAACACGCTTATGAGAATCATATTTAGTCCCGCCGTTTAACCGCGCTTAGTTGAATTTCTTCACATTGAATTTCAGAGCACTGGGCAGAAATCGTATCTGGTCAACACGCTTAAGAGAGTCATAGCTCCTCCCGCCGTTTACCCGCGCCTAGTTGAATTTCTTCACATTGAATTTCAGAGCACTGGGCAGAAATCGTATCTGGTCAACACGCTTAAGAGAATCATAGTTACTCCCGCCGTTTACCCGCGCTTAGTTGAATTTCTTCACATTGAATTTCAGAGCACTGGGCAGAAATCGTATCTGGTCAACACGCTTAAGTGAGTCATAGTTACTACCGCCGTTTACCCGCGCTTAGTTGAATTTCTTCACATTGAATTTCAGTGCACTGGGCAAAAATCGTGTCTGGTCAACACGCTTAAGAGAGTCATAGCTCCTCCCGCCCTTTACCCGCGCCTAGTTGAATTTCTTCACATTGAATTTCAGAGCACTGGGCAGAAATCGTATCTGGTCAACACGCTTAAGAGAATCATAGTTACTCCCGCCCTTTACCCGCGCTTAGTTGAATTTCTTCACATTGAATTTCAGAGCACTGGGCAGAAATCGAATCTGGTCAACACGCTTAAGAGAGTCATAGTTACTCCCGCCGTTGACCCGCGCTTAGTTGAATTTCTTCACATTGAATTTCAGTGCACTGGGCAGAAATCGTATCTGGTCAACACGCTTAAGAGAGTCATAGCTCCTCCCGGCGTTTAACCGCGCTTAGTTGAATTTCTTCACATTGAATTTCAGAGCACTGGGCAGAAATCGTATCTGGTCAACGCGCTTAAGTGAGTCATAATTACTACCGCCGTTTACCCGCGCTTAGTTGAATTTCTTCACATTGAATTTCAGTGCACTGGGCAAAAATCGTATCTGGTCAACACGCTTAAGAGAGTCATAGTTACTACCGCCGTTTACCCGCGCTTAGTCGAATTTCTTCACATTGAATTTCAGAGCACTGGGCAGAAATCGTATCTGGTCAACACGCTTAATAGAGTCATAGTTGCTCCCGCCGTTTACACGCGCTTAGTTGAATTTTTTCACATTGAATTTCAGAGCACTGGGCAGAAATCGTATCTGGTCAACACGCTTAAGAGAATCATAGTTACTCCCGCCGTTGACCCGCGCTTAGTTGAATTTCCTCACATTGAATTTCAGTGCACTGGGCAGAAATCATATCTGGTCAACACGCTTAAGAGAGTCATAGCTCCTCCCGGCGTTTAACCGCGCTTAGTTGAATTTCTTCACATTGAATTTCAGAGCACTGGGCAGAAATCGTATCTGGTCAACGCGCTTAAGTGAGTCATAGTTACTACCGCCGTTTACCCGCGCTTAGTTGAATTTCTTCACATTGAATTTGAGTGCACTGGGCAAAAATCGTATCTGGTCAACACGCTTAAGAGAATCATATTTAGTCCCGCCGTTTACCCGCGCTTAGTTGAATTTCTTTACATTGAATTTCAGAGCACTGGGCAGTAATCGTATCTGGTCAACACGCTTAAGAGAGTCATAGTTACTCCCGCCATTTACCCGCGCTTAGTCGAATGTCTTCACATTGAATTTCAGATCACTCGGCAGAAATCGTATTTGGCAACACGCTTAAGAGAGTCATAGTTACTACCGCCGTTTACCCGCGCTTAGTTGAATTTCTTCACATTGAATTTCAAAGCACTGGGCAGAAATCGTATCTGGTCAACACGCTTAAGAGAGTCATTGTTACTACCGCCGTTTACCCGCGCTTAGTCGAATTTCTTCACATTGAATTTCAGAGCACTGGGCAGAAATCGTATCTGGTTAACACGCTTAATAGAGTCATAGTTGCTCCCGCCGTTTACACGCGCTTAGTTGAATTTCTTCACATTGAATTTCAGAGCACTGGGCAGAAATCGTATCTGGTCAACACGCTTAAGAGAGTCATAGTTACTGCCGCGGTTTAACCGCGCTTAGTTGAATTTCTTCACATTGAATTTCAGAGCGGTGGGCGGAAATCGTATCTGGTCAACACGCTTAAGAGAGTCATAGTTGCTCCCGCGGTTTAACCGCGCTTAGTCGAATGTCTTCACATTGAATTTCAGATCACTCGGCAGAAATCGTATTTGGCAACACGCTTAAGAGAGTCATAGTTACTCCCGCGGTTTACCCGCGCTTAGTTGAATTTCTTCACATTGAATTTCAGTGCACTGGGCAAAAATCGTATCTGGTCAACACGCTTAATAGAGTCATAGTTGCTCCCGCCGTTTACACGCGCTTAGTTGAATTTCTTCACATTGAATTTCAGAGCACTGGGCAGAAATCGTATCTGGTCAACACGCTTAAGAGAGTCATAGTTACTGCCGCGGTTTAACCGCGCTTAGTTGAATTTCTTCACATTGAATTTCAGAGCGGTGGGCGGAAATCGTATCTGGTCAACACGCTTAAGAGAGTCATAGTTACTCCCGCGGTTTAACCGCGCTTAGTCGAATGTCTTCACATTGAATTTCAGATCACTCGGCAGAAATCGTATTTGGCAACACGCTTAAGAGAGTCATAGTTACTACCGCCGTTTACCCGCGCCTAGTTGAATTTCTTCACATTGAATTTCAGAGCACTGGGCAGAAATCGTATCTGGTCAACACGCTTAAGAGAATCATAGTTACTCCCGCCGTTTACCCGCGCTTAGTTGAATTTCTTCACATTGAATTTCAGAGCACTGGGCAAAAATCGTATCTGGTCAACACGCTTAAGAGAATCATATTTAGTCCCGCCGTTTACCCGCGCTTAGTTGAATTTCTTCACATTGAATTTCAGAGCGGTGGGCGGAAATCGTATCTGGTCAACACGCTTAAGAGAGTCATAGTTACTCCCGCCGTTTACACGCGCTTAGTTGAATTTCTTCACATTGAATTTCAGAGCACTGGGCAGAAATCGTATCTGGTCAACACGCTTAAGAGAGTCATAGTTACTGCCGCGGTTTAACCGCGCTTAGTTGAATTTCTTCACATTGAATTTCAGAGCGGTGGGCGGAAATCGTATCTGGTCAACACGCTTAAGAGAGTCATAGTTACTACCGCCGTTTACCCGCGCTTAGTTGAATTTCTTCACATTGAATTTCAAAGCACTGGGCAGAAATCGTATCTGGTCAACACGCTTAATAGAGTCATAGTTGCTCCCGCCGTTTACACGCGCTTAGTTGAATTTTTTCACATTGAATTTCAGAGCACTGGGCAGAAATCGTATCTGGTCAACACGCTTAACAGAATCATATTTAGTCCCGCCGTTTACCCGCGCTTAGTTGAATTCCTTTACATTGAATTTCAGAGCACTGGGCAGTAATCGTATCTGGTCAACACGCTTAAGAGAGTCATAGTTACTCCCGCCATTTACCCGCGCTTAGTTGAATTTCCTCACATTGAATTGCAGAGCACAGGGCAGAAATCGTATCTGGTCAACACGCTTAAGAGAGTCATAGTTACTAACGCCGTTTACCCGCGCTTAGTTGAATTTCTTCACATTCAATTTCAGAGCACTGGGCAGTAATCGTATCTGGTCAACACGCTTAAGAGAGTCATAGTTACTACCGCCGTTTACCCGCGCTTAGTTGAATTTCTTCACATTGAATTTCAAAGCACTGGGCAGAAATCGTATCTGGTCAACACGCTTAAGAGAGTCATAGTTACTACCGCCGTTTACCCGCGCTTAGTCGAATTTCTTCACATTGAATTTCAGAGCACTGGGCAGAAATCGTATCTGGTCTACACGCTTAATAGAGTCATAGTTGCTCCCGCCGTTTACACGCGCTTAGTTGAATTTCTTCACATTGAATTTCAGAGCGGTGGGCGGAAATCGTATCTGGTCAACACGCTTAAGAGAGTCATAGTTACTCCCGCGGTTTAACCGCGCTTAGTCGAATGTCTTCACATTGAATTTCAGATCACTCGGCAGAAATCGTATTTGGCAACACGCTTAAGAGAGTCATAGTTACTACCGCCGTTTACCCGCGCCTAGTTGAATTTCTTCACATTGAATTTCAGAGCACTGGGCAGAAATCGTATCTGGTCTACACGCTTAATAGAGTCATAGTTGCTCCCGCCGTTTACACGCGCTTAGTTGAATTTCTTCACATTGAATTTCAGAGCGGTGGGCGGAAATCGTATCTGGTCAACACGCTTAAGAGAGTCATAGTTACTCCCGCGGTTTAACCGCGCTTAGTCGAATGTCTTCACATTGAATTTCAGATCACTCGGCAGAAATCGTATTTGGCAACACGCTTAAGAGAGTCATAGTTACTACCGCCGTTTACCCGCGCCTAGTTGAATTTCTTCACATTGAATTTCAGAGCACTGGGCGGAAATCGTATCTGGTCAACACGCTTAAGAGAGTCATAGTTACTCCCGGCGTTTAACCGCGCTTAGTTGAATTTCTTCACATTGAATTTCAGAGCACTGGGCAGAAATCGTATCTGGTCAACGCGCTTAAGTGAGTCATAATTACTACCGCCGTTTACCCGCGCTTAGTTGAATTTCTTCACATTGAATTTCAGTGCACTGGGCAAAAATCGTATCTGGTCAACACGCTTAAGAGAGTCATAGTTACTACCGCCGTTTACCCGCGCTTAGTCGAATTTCTTCACATTGAATTTCAGAGCACTGGGCAGAAATCGTATCTGGTCAACACGCTTAATAGAGTCATAGTTGCTCCCGCCGTTTACACGCGCTTAGTTGAATTTTTTCACATTGAATTTCAGAGCACTGGGCAGAAATCGTATCTGGTCAACACGCTTAAGAGAATCATAGTTACTCCCGCCGTTGACCCGCGCTTAGTTGAATTTCTTCACATTGAATTTCAGTGCACTGGGCAGAAATCGTATCTGGTCAACACGCTTAAGAGAGTCATAGCTCCTCCCGGCGTTTAACCGCGCTTAGTTGAATTTCTTCACATTGAATTTCAGAGCACTGGGCAGAAATCGTATCTGGTCAACGCGCTTAAGTGAGTCATAGTTACTACCGCCGTTTACCCGCGCTTAGTTGAATTTCTTCACATTGAATTTGAGTGCACTGGGCAAAAATCGTATCTGGTCAACACGCTTAAGAGAATCATATTTAGTCCCGCCGTTTACCCGCGCTTAGTTGAATTTCTTTACATTGAATTTCAGAGCACTGGGCAGTAATCGTATCTGGTCAACACGCTTAAGAGAGTCATAGTTACTCCCGCCATTTACCCGCGCTTAGTTGAATTTCCTCACATTGAATTGCAGAGCACAGGGCAGAAATCGTATCTGGTCAACACGCTTAAGAGAGTCATAGTTACTAACGCCGTTTACCCGCGCTTAGTTGAATTTCTTCACATTCAATTTCAGAGCACTGGGCAGTAATCGTATCTGGTCAACACGCTTAAGAGAGTCATAGTTACTACCGCCGTTTACCCGCGCTTAGTTGAATTTCTTCACATTGAATTTCAAAGCACTGGGCAGAAATCGTATCTGGTCAACACGCTTAAGAGAGTCATAGTTACTACCGCCGTTTACCCGCGCTTAGTCGAATTTCCTCACATTGAATTTCAGAGCACTGGGCAGAAATCGTATCTGGTCTACACGCTTAATAGAGTCATAGCTGCTCCCGCCGTTTACACGCGCTTAGTTGAATTTCTTCACATTGAATTTCAGAGCGGTGGGCGGAAATCGTATCTGGTCAACACGCTAAAGAGAGTCATAGTTACTCCCGCGGTTTAACCGCGCTTAGTCGAATGTCTTCACATTGAATTTCAGATCACTCGGCAGAAATCGTATTTGGCAACACGCTTAAGAGAGTCATAGTTACTACCGCCGTTTACCCGCGCTTAGTTGAATTTCTTCACATTGAATTTCAAAGCACTGGGCAGAAATCGTATCTGGTCAACACGCTTAAGAGAGTCATTGTTACTACCGCCGTTTACCCGCGCTTAGTCGAATTTCTTCACATTGAATTTCAGAGCACTGGGCAGAAATCGTATCTGGTCAACACGCTTAATAGAGTCATAGTTGCTCCCGCCGTTTACACGCGCTTAGTTGAATTTCTTCACATTGAATTTCAGAGCACTGGGCAGAAATCGTATCTGGTCAACACGCTTAAGAGAGTCATAGTTACTGCCGCGGTTTAACCGCGCTTAGTTGAATTTCTTCACATTGAATTTCAGAGCGGTGGGCGGAAATCGTATCTGGTCAACACGCTTAAGAGAGTCATAGTTGCTCCCGCGGTTTAACCGCGCTTAGTCGAATGTCTTCACATTGAATTTCAGATCACTCGGCAGAAATCGTATTTGGCAACACGCTTAAGAGAGTCATAGTTACTCCCGCGGTTTACCCGCGCTTAGTTGAATTTCTTCACATTGAATTTCAGTGCACTGGGCAAAAATCGTATCTGGTCAACACGCTTAAGAGAGTCATAGTTGCTCCCGCCGTTTACACGCGCTTAGTTGAATTTCTTCACATTGAATTTCAGAGCACTGGGCAGAAATCGTATCTGGTCTACACGCTTAAGAGAGTCATAGTTACTGCCGCGGTTTAACCGCGCTTAGTTGAATTTCTTCACATTGAATTTCAGAGCGGTGGGCGGAAATCGTATCTGGTCAACACGCTTAAGAGAGTCATAGTTACTCCCGCGGTTTAACCGCGCTTAGTCGAATGTCTTCACATTGAATTTCAGATCACTCGGCAGAAATCGTATTTGGCAACACGCTTAAGAGAGTCATAGTTACTACCGCCGTTTACCCGCGCCTAGTTGAATTTCTTCACATTGAATTTCAGAGCACTGGGCAGAAATCGTATCTGGTCAACACGCTTAAGAGAATCATAGTTACTCCCGCCGTTTACCCGCGCTTAGTTGAATTTCTTCACATTGAATTTCAGAGCACTGGGCAAAAATCGTATCTGGTCAACACGCTTAAGAGAATCATATTTAGTCCCGCCGTTTACCCGCGCTTAGTTGAATTTCTTCACATTGAATTTCAGTGCACTGGGCACAAATCGTATCTGGTCAACACGCTTAAGAGAGTCATAGCTCCTCCCGCCGTTTAACCGCGCTTAGTTGAATTTCTTCACATGGAATTTCAGAGCACTGGGCAGAAATCGAATCTGGTCAACACGCTTAAGAGAGTCATAGTTACTCCCGCCGTTGACCCGCGCTTAGTTGAATTTCTTCACATTGAATTTCAGTGCACTGGGCAGAAATCGTATCTGGTCAACACGCTTAAGAGAGTCATAGCTCCTCCCGGCGTTTAACCGCGCTTAGTTGAATTTCTTCACATTGAATTTCAGAGCACTGGGCAGAAATCGTATCTGGTCAACGCGCTTAAGTGAGTCATAGTTACTACCGCCGTTGACCCGCGCTTAGTTGAATTTCTTCACATTGAATTTCAGTGCACTCGGCAAAAATCGTATCTGGTCAACACGCTTAAGAGAGTCATAGTTACTACCGCCGTTTACCCGCGCTTAGTCGAATTTCTTCACATTGAATTTCAGAGCACTGGGCAGAAATCGTATCTGGTCAACACGCTTAATAGAGTCATAGTTGCTCCCGCCGTTTACACGCGCTTAGTTGAATTTTTTCACATTGAATTTCAGAGCACTGGGCAGAAATCGTATCTGGTCAACACGCTTAACAGAATCATATTTAGTCCCGCCGTTTACCCGCGCTTAGTTGAATTTCTTTACATTGAATTTCAGAGCACTGGGCAGTAATCGTATCTGGTCAACACGCTTAAGAGAGTCATAGTTACTCCCGCCATTTACCCGCGCTTAGTTGAATTTCCTCACATTGAATTGCAGAGCACAGGGCAGAAATCGTATCTGGTCAACACGCTTAAGAGAGTCATAGTTACTAACGCCGTTTACCCGCGCTTAGTTGAATTTCTTCACATTCAATTTCAGAGCACTGGGCAGTAATCGTATCTGGTCAACACGCTTAAGAGAGTCATAGTTACTACCGCCGTTTACCCGCGCTTAGTTGAATTTCTTCACATTGAATTTCAAAGCACTGGGCAGAAATCGTATCTGGTCAACACGCTTAAGAGAGTCATAGTTACTACCGCCGTTTACCCGCGCTTAGTCGAATTTCTTCACATTGAATTTCAGAGCACTGGGCAGAAATCGTATCTGGTCTACACGCTTAATAGAGTCATAGTTGCTCCCGCCGTTTACACGCGCTTAGTTGAATTTCTTCACATTGAATTTCAGAGCGGTGGGCGGAAATCGTATCTGGTCAACACGCTTAAGAGAGTCATAGTTACTCCCGCGGTTTAACCGCGCTTAGTCGAATTTCTTCACATTGAATTTCAGTGCACTGGGCAAAAATCGTGTCTGGTCAACACGCTTAAGAGAGTCATAGTTACTACCGCCGTTTACCCGCGCTTAGTTGAATTTCTTCACATTGAATTTCAGAGCACTGGGCGGAAATCGTATCTGGTCAACACGCTTAAGAGAGTCATAGTTACTCCCGGCGTTTAACCGCGCTTAGTTGAATTTCTTCACATTGAATTTCAGAGCACTGGGCAGAAATCGTATCTGGTCAACGCGCTTAAGTGAGTCATAATTACTACCGCCGTTTACCCGCGCTTAGTTGAATTTCTTCACATTGAATTTCAGTGCACTGGGCAAAAATCGTATCTGGTCAACACGCTTAAGAGAGTCATAGTTACTACCGCCGTTTACCCGCGCTTAGTCGAATTTCTTCACATTGAATTTCAGAGCACTGGGCAGAAATCGTATCTGGTCAACACGCTTAATAGAGTCATAGTTGCTCCCGCCGTTTACACGCGCTTAGTTGAATTTTTTCACATTGAATTTCAGAGCACTGGGCAGAAATCGTATCTGGTCAACACGCTTAAGAGAATCATAGTTACTCCCGCCGTTGACCCGCGCTTAGTTGAATTTCTTCACATTGAATTTCAGTGCACTGGGCAGAAATCGTATCTGGTCAACACGCTTAAGAGAGTCATAGCTCCTCCCGGCGTTTAACCGCGCTTAGTTGAATTTCTTCACATTGAATTTCAGAGCACTGGGCAGAAATCGTATCTGGTCAACGCGCTTAAGTGAGTCATAGTTACTACCGCCGTTTACCCGCGCTTAGTTGAATTTCTTCACATTGAATTTGAGTGCACTGGGCAAAAATCGTATCTGGTCAACACGCTTAAGAGAATCATATTTAGTCCCGCCGTTTACCCGCGCTTAGTTGAATTTCTTTACATTGAATTTCAGAGCACTGGGCAGTAATCGTATCTGGTCAACACGCTTAAGAGAGTCATAGTTACTCCCGCCATTTACCCGCGCTTAGTTGAATTTCCTCACATTGAATTGCAGAGCACAGGGCAGAAATCGTATCTGGTCAACACGCTTAAGAGAGTCATAGTTACTAACGCCGTTTACCCGCGCTTAGTTGAATTTCTTCACATTCAATTTCAGAGCACTGGGCAGTAATCGTATCTGGTCAACACGCTTAAGAGAGTCATAGTTACTACCGCCGTTTACCCGCGCTTAGTTGAATTTCTTCACATTGAATTTCAAAGCACTGGGCAGAAATCGTATCTGGTCAACACGCTTAAGAGAGTCATAGTTACTACCGCCGTTTACCCGCGCTTAGTCGAATTTCCTCACATTGAATTTCAGAGCACTGGGCAGAAATCGTATCTGGTCTACACGCTTAATAGAGTCATAGCTGCTCCCGCCGTTTACACGCGCTTAGTTGAATTTCTTCACATTGAATTTCAGAGCGGTGGGCGGAAATCGTATCTGGTCAACACGCTAAAGAGAGTCATAGTTACTCCCGCGGTTTAACCGCGCTTAGTCGAATGTCTTCACATTGAATTTCAGATCACTCGGCAGAAATCGTATTTGGCAACACGCTTAAGAGAGTCATAGTTACTACCGCCGTTTACCCGCGCTTAGTTGAATTTCTTCACATTGAATTTCAAAGCACTGGGCAGAAATCGTATCTGGTCAACACGCTTAAGAGAGTCATTGTTACTACCGCCGTTTACCCGCGCTTAGTCGAATTTCTTCACATTGAATTTCAGAGCACTGGGCAGAAATCGTATCTGGTCAACACGCTTAATAGAGTCATAGTTGCTCCCGCCGTTTACACGCGCTTAGTTGAATTTCTTCACATTGAATTTCAGAGCACTGGGCAGAAATCGTATCTGGTCAACACGCTTAAGAGAGTCATAGTTACTGCCGCGGTTTAACCGCGCTTAGTTGAATTTCTTCACATTGAATTTCAGAGCGGTGGGCGGAAATCGTATCTGGTCAACACGCTTAAGAGAGTCATAGTTGCTCCCGCGGTTTAACCGCGCTTAGTCGAATGTCTTCACATTGAATTTCAGATCACTCGGCAGAAATCGTATTTGGCAACACGCTTAAGAGAGTCATAGTTACTCCCGCGGTTTACCCGCGCTTAGTTGAATTTCTTCACATTGAATTTCAGTGCACTGGGCAAAAATCGTATCTGGTCAACACGCTTAAGAGAGTCATAGTTGCTCCCGCCGTTTACACGCGCTTAGTTGAATTTCTTCACATTGAATTTCAGAGCACTGGGCAGAAATCGTATCTGGTCTACACGCTTAAGAGAGTCATAGTTACTGCCGCGGTTTAACCGCGCTTAGTTGAATTTCTTCACATTGAATTTCAGAGCGGTGGGCGGAAATCGTATCTGGTCAACACGCTTAAGAGAGTCATAGTTACTCCCGCGGTTTAACCGCGCTTAGTCGAATGTCTTCACATTGAATTTCAGATCACTCGGCAGAAATCGTATTTGGCAACACGCTTAAGAGAGTCATAGTTACTACCGCCGTTTACCCGCGCCTAGTTGAATTTCTTCACATTGAATTTCAGAGCACTGGGCAGAAATCGTATCTGGTCAACACGCTTAAGAGAATCATAGTTACTCCCGCCGTTTACCCGCGCTTAGTTGAATTTCTTCACATTGAATTTCAGAGCACTGGGCAAAAATCGTATCTGGTCAACACGCTTAAGAGAATCATATTTAGTCCCGCCGTTTACCCGCGCTTAGTTGAATTTCTTCACATTGAATTTCAGTGCACTGGGCACAAATCGTATCTGGTCAACACGCTTAAGAGAGTCATAGCTCCTCCCGCCGTTTAACCGCGCTTAGTTGAATTTCTTCACATGGAATTTCAGAGCACTGGGCAGAAATCGAATCTGGTCAACACGCTTAAGAGAGTCATAGTTACTCCCGCCGTTGACCCGCGCTTAGTTGAATTTCTTCACATTGAATTTCAGTGCACTGGGCAGAAATCGTATCTGGTCAACACGCTTAAGAGAGTCATAGCTCCTCCCGGCGTTTAACCGCGCTTAGTTGAATTTCTTCACATTGAATTTCAGAGCACTGGGCAGAAATCGTATCTGGTCAACGCGCTTAAGTGAGTCATAGTTACTACCGCCGTTGACCCGCGCTTAGTTGAATTTCTTCACATTGAATTTCAGTGCACTCGGCAAAAATCGTATCTGGTCAACACGCTTAAGAGAGTCATAGTTACTACCGCCGTTTACCCGCGCTTAGTCGAATTTCTTCACATTGAATTTCAGAGCACTGGGCAGAAATCGTATCTGGTCAACACGCTTAATAGAGTCATAGTTGCTCCCGCCGTTTACACGCGCTTAGTTGAATTTTTTCACATTGAATTTCAGAGCACTGGGCAGAAATCGTATCTGGTCAACACGCTTAACAGAATCATATTTAGTCCCGCCGTTTACCCGCGCTTAGTTGAATTTCTTTACATTGAATTTCAGAGCACTGGGCAGTAATCGTATCTGGTCAACACGCTTAAGAGAGTCATAGTTACTCCCGCCATTTACCCGCGCTTAGTTGAATTTCCTCACATTGAATTGCAGAGCACAGGGCAGAAATCGTATCTGGTCAACACGCTTAAGAGAGTCATAGTTACTAACGCCGTTTACCCGCGCTTAGTTGAATTTCTTCACATTCAATTTCAGAGCACTGGGCAGTAATCGTATCTGGTCAACACGCTTAAGAGAGTCATAGTTACTACCGCCGTTTACCCGCGCTTAGTTGAATTTCTTCACATTGAATTTCAAAGCACTGGGCAGAAATCGTATCTGGTCAACACGCTTAAGAGAGTCATAGTTACTACCGCCGTTTACCCGCGCTTAGTCGAATTTCTTCACATTGAATTTCAGAGCACTGGGCAGAAATCGTATCTGGTCTACACGCTTAATAGAGTCATAGTTGCTCCCGCCGTTTACACGCGCTTAGTTGAATTTCTTCACATTGAATTTCAGAGCGGTGGGCGGAAATCGTATCTGGTCAACACGCTTAAGAGAGTCATAGTTACTCCCGCGGTTTAACCGCGCTTAGTCGAATGTCTTCACATTGAATTTCAGATCACTCGGCAGAAATCGTATTTGGCAACACGCTTAAGAGAGTCATAGTTACTACCGCCGTTTACCCGCGCCTAGTTGAATTTCTTCACATTGAATTTCAGAGCACTGGGCAGAAATCGTATCTGGTCAACACGCTTAAGAGAATCATAGTTACTCCCGCCGTTTACCCGCGCTTAGTTGAATTTCTTCACATTGAATTTCAGAGCACTGGGCAAAAATCGCATCTGGTCAACACGCTTAAGAGAATCATATTTAGTCCCGCCGTTTACCCGCGCTTAGTTGAATTTCTTCACATTGAATTTCAGTGCACTGGGCACAAATCGTATCTGGCCAACACGCTTAAGAGAGTCATAGCTCCTCCCGCCGTTTAGCCGCGCTTAGTTGAATTTCTTCACATTGAATTTCAGAGCACGGGGCAGAAATCGAATCTGGTCAACACGCTTAAGAGAGTCATAGTTACTCCCGCCGTTGACCCGCGCTTAGTTGAATTTCTTCACATTGAATTTCAGTGCACTGGGCAGAAATCGTATCTGGTCAACACGCTTAAGAGAGTCATAGCTCCTCCCGGCGTTTAACCGCGCTTAGTTGAATTTCTTCACATTGAATTTCAGAGCACTGGGCAGAAATCGTATCTGGTCAACGCGCTTAAGTGAGTCATAGTTACTACCGCCGTTTACCCGCGCTTAGTTGAATTTCTTCACATTGAATTTCAGAGCACTGGGCAGAAATCGTATCTGGTCAACACGCTTAATAGAGTCATAGTTGCTCCCGCCGTTTACACGCGCTTAGTTGAATTTCTTCACATTGAATTTCAGAGCGGTGGGCGGAAATCGTATCTGGTCAACACGCTTAAGAGAGTCATAGTTACTCCCGCCGTTTACCCGCGCTTAGTTGAATTTCTTTACATTGAATTTCAGAGCACTGGGCAGTAATCGTATCTGGTCAACACGCTTAAGAGAGTCATAGTTACTCCCGCCATTTACCCGCGCTTAGTTGAATTTCCTCACATTGAATTGCAGAGCACAGGGCAGAAATCGTATCTGGTCAACACGCTTAAGAGAGTCATAGTTACTAACGCCGTTTACCCGCGCTTAGTTGAATTTCTTCACATTCAATTTCAGAGCACTGGGCAGTAATCGTATCTGGTCAACACGCTTAAGAGAGTCATAGTTACTACCGCCGTTTACCCGCGATTAGTTGAATTTCTTCACATTGAATTTCAAAGCACTGGGCAGAAATCGTATCTGGTCAACACGCTTAAGAGAGTCATAGTTACTACCGCCGTTTACCCGCGCTTAGTCGAATTTCTTCACATTGAATTTCAGAGCACTGGGCAGAAATCGTATCTGGTCAACACGCTTAATAGAGTCATAGTTGCTCCCGCCGTTTACACGCGCTTAGTTGAATTTCTTCACATTGAATTTCAGAGCGGTGGGCGGAAATCGTATCTGGTCAACACGCTTAAGAGAGTCATAGTTACTCCCGCGGTTTAACCGCGCTTAGTCGAATTTCTTCACATTGAATTTCAGTGCACTGGGCAAAAATCGTGTCTGGTCAACACGCTTAAGAGAGTCATAGTTACTACCGCCGTTTACCCGCGCTTAGTTGAATTTCTTCACATTGAATTTCAGAGCACTGGGCAGAAATCGTATCTGGTCAACGCGCTTAAGTGAGTCATAGTTACTACCGCCGTTTACCCGCGCTTAGTTGAATTTCTTCACATTGAATTTCAGTGCACTGGGCAAAAATCGTATCTGGTCAACACGCTTAAGAGAGTCATAGTTACTACCGCCGTTTACCCGCGCTTAGTCGAATTTCTTCACATTGAATTTCAGAGCACTGGGCAGAAATCGTATCTGGTCAACACGCTTAATAGAGTCATAGTTGCTCACGCCGTTTACACGCGCTTAGTTGAATTTTTTCACATTGAATTTCAGAGCACTGGGCAGAAATCGTATCTGGTCAACACGCTTAAGAGAATCATATTTAGTCCCGCCGTTTACCCGCGCTTAGTTGAATTTCTTTACATTGAATTTCAGAGCACTGGGCAGTAATCGTATCTGGTCAACACGCTTAAGAGAGTCATAGTTACTCCCGCCATTTACCCGCGCTTAGTTGAATTTCCTCACATTGAATTGCAGAGCACAGGGCAGAAATCGTATCTGGTCAACACGCTTAAGAGAGTCATAGTTACTAACGCCGTTTACCCGCGCTTAGTTGAATTTCTTCACATTCAATTTCAGAGCACTGGGCAGTAATCGTATCTGGTCAACACGCTTAAGAGAGTCATAGTTACTACCGCCGTCTACCCGCGCTTAGTTGAATTTCTTCACATTGAATTTCAAAGCACTGGGCAGAAATCGTATCTGGTCAACACGCTTAAGAGAGTCATAGTTACTACCGCCGTTTACCCGCGCTTAGTCGAATTTCTTCACATTGAATTTCAGAGCACTGGGCAGAAATCGTATCTGGTCAACACGCTTAAGAGAGTCATAGCTCCTCCCGGCGTTTAACCGCGCTTAGTTGAATTTCTTCACATTGAATTTCAGAGCACTGGGCAGAAATCGTATCTGGTCAACGCGCTTAAGTGAGTCATAGTTACTACCGCCGTTTACCCGCGCTTAGTTGAATTTCTTCACATTGAATTTCAGTGCACTGGGCAAAAATCGTATCTGGTCAACACGCTTAAGAGAGTCATAGTTACTACCGCCGTTTACCCGCGCTTAGTCGAATTTCTTCACATTGAATTTCAGAGCACTGGGCAGAAATCGTATCTGGTCAACACGCTTAATAGAGTCATAGTTGCTCCCGCCGTTTACACGCGCTTAGTTGAATTTTTTCACATTGAATTTCAGAGCACTGGGCAGAAATCGTATCTGGTCAACACGCTTAAGAGAATCATATTTAGTCCCGCCGTTTACCCGCGCTTAGTTGAATTTCTTTACATTGAATTTCAGAGCACTGGGCAGTAATCGTATCTGGTCAACACGCTTAAGAGAGTCATAGTTACTCCCGCCATTTACCCGCGCTTAGTTGAATTTCCTCACATTGAATTGCAGAGCACAGGGCAGAAATCGTATCTGGTCAACACGCTTAAGAGAGTCATAGTTACTAACGCCGTTTACCCGCGCTTAGTTGAATTCCTTCACATTCAATTTCAGAGCACTGGGCAGTAATCGTATCTGGTCAACACGCTTAAGAGAGTCATAGTTACTACCGCCGTTTACCCGCGCTTAGTTGAATTTCTTCACATTGAATTTCAAAGCACTGGGCAGAAATCGTATCTGGTCAACACGCTTAAGAGAGTCATAGTTACTACCGCCGTTTACCCGCGCTTAGTCGAATTTCTTCACATTGAATTTCAGAGCACTGGGCAGAAATCGTATCTGGTCAACACGCTTAATAGAGTCATAGTTGCTCCCGCCGTTTACACGCGCTTAGTTGAATTTCTTCACATTGAATTTCAGAGCGGTGGGCGGAAATCGTATCTGGTCAACACGCTTAAGAGAGTCATAGTTACTCCCGCGGTTTAACCGCGCTTAGTCGAATGTCTTCACATTGAATTTCAGATCACTCGGCAGAAATCGTATTTGGCAACACGCTTAAGAGAGTCATAGTTACTACCGCCGTTTACCCGCGCCTAGTTGAATTTCTTCACATTGAATTTCAGAGCACTGGGCAGAAATCGTATCTGGTCAACACGCTTAAGAGAATCATAGTTACTCCCGCCGTTTACCCGCGCTTAGTTGAATTTCTTCACATTGAATTTCAGAGCACTGGGCAAAAATCGCATCTGGTCAACACGCTTAAGAGAATCATATTTAGTCCCGCCGTTTACCCGCGCTTAGTTGAATTTCTTCACATTGAATTTCAGTGCACTGGGCACAAATCGTATCTGGCCAACACGCTTAAGAGAGTCATAGCTCCTCCCGCCGTTTAGCCGCGCTTAGTTGAATTTCTTCACATTGAATTTCAGAGCACGGGGCAGAAATCGAATCTGGTCAACACGCTTAAGAGAGTCATAGTTACTCCCGCCGTTGACCCGCGCTTAGTTGAATTTCTTCACATTGAATTTCAGTGCACTGGGCAGAAATCGTATCTGGTCAACACGCTTAAGAGAGTCATAGCTACTCCCGGCGTTTAACCGCGCTTAGTTGAATTTCTTCACATTGAATTTCAGAGCACTGGGCAGAAATCGTATCTGGTCAACGCGCTTAAGTGAGTCATAGTTACTACCGCCGTTTACCCGCGCTTAGTTGAATTTCTTCACATTGAATTTCAGAGCACTGGGCAGAAATCGTATCTGGTCAACACGCTTAATAGAGTCATAGTTGCTCCCGCCGTTTACACGCGCTTAGTTGAATTTCTTCACATTGAATTTCAGAGCGGTGGGCGGAAATCGTATCTGGTCAACACGCTTAAGAGAGTCATAGTTACTCCCGCCGTTTACCCGCGCTTAGTTGAATTTCTTTACATTGAATTTCAGAGCACTGGGCAGTAATCGTATCTGGTCAACACGCTTAAGAGAGTCATAGTTACTCCCGCCGTTGACCCGCGCTTAGTTGAATTTCTTCACATTGAATTTCAGTGCACTGGGCAGAAATCGTATCTGGTCAACACGCTTAAGAGAGTCATAGCTCCTCCCGGCGTTTAACCGCGCTTAGTTGAATTTCTTCACATTGAATTTCAGAGCACTGGGCAGAAATCGTATCTGGTCAACGCGCTTAAGTGAGTCATAGTTACTACCGCCGTTTACCCGCGCTTAGTCGAATTTCTTCACATTGAATTTCAGAGCACTGGACAGAAATCGTATCTGGTCAACACGCTTAAGAGAGTCATAGTTACTCCCGCGGTTTAACCGCGCTTAGTTGAATTTCTTCACATTGATTTTCAGAGCGGTGGGCGGAAATCGTATCTGGTCAACACGCTTAAGAGAGTCATAGTTACTATCGCCATTTACCCGCGCTTAGTCGAATTTCTTTACATTGAATTTCAGAGCACTGGGCAGTAATCGTATCTGGTCAACACGCTTAAGAGAGTCATAGTTGCTCCCGCCGTTTACACGCGCTTAGTTGAATTTCTTCACATTGAATTTCAGAGCGGTGGGCGGAAATCGTATCTGGTCAACACGCTTAAGAGAGTCATAGTTACTCCCGCGGTTTAACCGCGCTTAGTCGAATTTCTTCACATTGAATTTCAGTGCACTGGGCAAAAATCGTGTCTGGTCAACACGCTTAAGAGAGTCATAGTTACTACCGCCGTTTACCCGCGCTTAGTTGAATTTCTTCACATTGAATTTCAGAGCACTGGGCAGAAATCGTATCTGGTCAACGCGCTTAAGTGAGTCATAGTTACTACCGCCGTTTACCCGCGCTTAGTTGAATTTCTTCACATTGAATTTCAGTGCACTGGGCAAAAATCGTATCTGGTCAACACGCTTAAGAGAGTCATAGTTACTACCGCCGTTTACCCGCGCTTAGTCGAATTTCTTCACATTGAATTTCAGAGCACTGGACAGAAATCGTATCTGGTCAACACGCTTAAGAGAGTCATAGTTACTCCCGCGGTTTAACCGCGCTTAGTTGAATTTCTTCACATTGATTTTCAGAGCGGTGGGCGGAAATCGTATCTGGTCAACACGCTTAAGAGAGTCATAGTTACTATCGCCATTTACCCGCGCTTAGTCGAATTTCTTTACATTGAATTTCAGAGCACTGGGCAGTAATCGTATCTGGTCAACACGCTTAAGAGAGTCATAGTTGCTCCCGCCGTTTACACGCGCTTAGTTGAATTTCTTCACATTGAATTTCAGAGCGGTGGGCGGAAATCGTATCTGGTCAACACGCTTAAGAGAGTCATAGTTACTCCCGCGGTTTAACCGCGCTTAGTCGAATTGCTTCACATTGAATTTCAGTGCACTGGGCAAAAATCGTGTCTGGTCAACACGCTTAAGAGAGTCATAGTTACTACCGCCGTTTACCCGCGCTTAGTTGAATTTCTTCACATTGAATTTCAGAGCACTGGGCAGAAATCGTATCTGGTCAACGCGCTTAAGTGAGTCATAGTTACTACCGCCGTTTACCCGCGCTTAGTTGAATTTCTTCACATTGAATTTCAGTGCACTGGGCAAAAATCGTATCTGGTCAACACGCTTAAGAGAGTCATAGTTACTACCGCCGTTTACCCGCGCTTAGTCGAATTTCTTCACATTGAATTTCAGAGCACTGGGCAGAAATCGTATCTGGTCAACACGCTTAATAGAGTCATAGTTGCTCCCGCCGTTTACACGCGCTTAGTTGAATTTTTTCACATTGAATTTCAGAGCACTGGGCAGAAATCGTATCTGGTCAACACGCTTAAGAGAATCATATTTAGTCCCGCCGTTTACCCGCGCTTAGTTGAATTTCTTTACATTGAATTTCAGAGCACTGGGCAGTAATCGTATCTGGTCAACACGCTTAAGAGAGTCATAGTTACTTCCGCCATTTACCCGCGCTTAGTTGAATTTCCTCACATTGAATTGCAGAGCACAGGGCAGAAATCGTATCTGGTCAACACGCTTAAGAGAGTCATAGTTACTAACGCCGTTTACCCGCGCTTAGTTGAATTTCTTCACATTCAATTTCAGAGCACTGGGCAGTAATCGTATCTGGTCAACACGCTTAAGAGAGTCATAGTTACTACCGCCGTCTACCCGCGCTTAGTTGAATTTCTTCACATTGAATTTCAAAGCACTGGGCAGAAATCGTATCTGGTCAACACGCTTAAGAGAGTCATAGTTACTACCGCCGTTTACCCGCGCTTAGTCGAATTTCTTCACATTGAATTTCAGAGCACTGGGCAGAAATCGTATCTGGTCAACACGCTTAATAGAGTCATAGTTACTCCCGCCGTTTACCCGCGCTTAGTTGAATTTCTTCACATTGAATTTCAGAGCACTGGGCAAAAATCGCATCTGGTCAACACGCTTAAGAGAATCATATTTAGTCCCGCCGTTTACCCGCGCTTAGTTGAATTTCTTCACATTGAATTTCAGTGCACTGGGCACAAATCGTATCTGGCCAACACGCTTAAGAGAGTCATAGTTACTCCCGCCGTTGACCCGCGCTTAGTTGAATTTCTTCACATTGAATTTCAGTGCACTGGGCAGAAATCGTATCTGGTCAACACGCTTAAGAGAGTCATAGCTCCTCCCGGCGTTTAACCGCGCTTAGTTGAATTTCTTCACATTGAATTTCAGAGCACTGGGCAGAAATCGTATCTGGTCAACGCGCTTAAGTGAGTCATAGTTACTACCGCCGTTTACCCGCGCTTAGTTGAATTTCTTCACATTGAATTTCAGTGCACTGGGCAAAAATCGTATCTGGTCAACACGCTTAAGAGAGTCATAGTTACTACCGCCGTTTACCCGCGCTTAGTCGAATTTCTTCACATTGAATTTCAGAGCACTGGGCAGAAATCGTATCTGGTCAACACGCTTAATAGAGTCATAGTTGCTCCCGCCGTTTACACGCGCTTAGTTGAATTTTTTCACATTGAATTTCAGAGCACTGGGCAGAAATCGTATCTGGTCAACACGCTTAAGAGAATCATATTTAGTCCCGCCGTTTACCCGCGCTTAGTTGAATTTCTTTACATTGAATTTCAGAGCACTGGGCAGTAATCGTATCTGGTCAACACGCTTAAGAGAGTCATAGTTACTCCCGCCATTTACCCGCGCTTAGTTGAATTTCCTCACATTGAATTGCAGAGCACAGGGCAGAAATCGTATCTGGTCAACACGCTTAAGAGAGTCATAGTTACTAACGCCGTTTACCCGCGCTTAGTTGAATTTCTTCACATTCAATTTCAGAGCACTGGGCAGTAATCGTATCTGGTCAACACGCTTAAGAGAGTCATAGTTACTACCGCCGTCTACCCGCGCTTAGTTGAATTTCTTCACATTGAATTTCAAAGCACTGGGCAGAAATCGTATCTGGTCAACACGCTTAAGAGAGTCATAGTTACTACCGCCGTTTACCCGCGCTTAGTCGAATTTCTTCACATTGAATTTCAGAGCACTGGGCAGAAATCGTATCTGGTCAACACGCTTAATAGAGTCATAGTTGCTCCCGCCGTTTACACGCGCTTAGTTGAATTTTTTCACATTGAATTTCAGAGCACTGGGCAGAAATCGTATCTGGTCAACACGCTTAAGAGAATCATATTTAGTCCCGCCGTTTACCCGCGCTTAGTTGAATTTCTTTACATTGAATTTCAGAGCACTGGGCAGTAATCGTATCTGGTCAACACGCTTAAGAGAGTCATAGTTACTCCCGCCATTTACCCGCGCTTAGTTGAATTTCCTCACATTGAATTGCAGAGCACAGGGCAGAAATCGTATCTGGTCAACACGCTTAAGAGAGTCATAGTTACTAACGCCGTTTACCCGCGCTTAGTTGAATTTCTTCACATTCAATTTCAGAGCACTGGGCAGTAATCGTATCTGGTCAACACGCTTAAGAGAGTCATAGTTACTACCGCCGTCTACCCGCGCTTAGTTGAATTTCTTCACATTGAATTTCAAAGCACTGGGCAGAAATCGTATCTGGTCAACACGCTTAAGAGAGTCATAGTTACTACCGCCGTTTACCCGCGCTTAGTCGAATTTCTTCACATTGAATTTCAGAGCACTGGGCAGAAATCGTATCTGGTCAACACGCTTAAGAGAATCATATTTAGTCCCGCCGTTCACCCGCGCTTAGTTGAATTTCTTTACATTGAATTTCAGAGCACTGGGCAGTAATCGTATCTGGTCAACACGCTTAAGAGAGTCATAGTTACTCCCGCCATTTACCCGCGCTTAGTCGAATTTCTTCACATTGAATTTCAGAGCACTGGGCAGAAATCGTATCTGGTCAACACGCTTAATAGAGTCATAGTTGCTCCCGCCGTTTACACGCGCTTAGTTGAATTTCTTCACATTGAATTTCAGAGCGGTGGGCGGAAATCGTATCTGGTCAACACGCTTAAGAGAGTCATAGTTACTCCCGCGGTTTAACCGCGCTTAGTCGAATTTCTTCACATTGAATTTCAGTGCACTGGGCAAAAATCGTGTCTGGTCAACACGCTTAAGAGAGTCATAGTTACTACCGCCGTTTACCCGCGCTTAGTTGAATTTCTTCACATTGAATTTCAGAGCACTGGGCAGAAATCGTATCTGGTCAACGCGCTTAAGTGAGTCATAGTTACTACCGCCGTTTACCCGCGCTTAGTTGAATTTCTTCACATTGAATTCGAGTGCACTGGGCAAAAATCGTATCTGGTCAACACGCTTAAGAGAGTCATAGTTACTACCGCCGTTTACCCGCGCTTAGTCGAATTTCTTCACATTGAATTTCAGAGCACTGGGCAGAAATCGTATCTGGTCAACACGCTTAATAGAGTCATAGTTGCTCCCGCCGTTTACACGCGCTTAGTTGAATTTTTTCACATTGAATTTCAGAGCACTGGGCAGAAATCGTATCTGGTCAACACGCTTAAGAGAGTCATAGTTACTCCCGCCATTTACCCGCGCTTAGTTGAATTTCCTCACATTGAATTGCAGAGCACAGGGCAGAAATCGTATCTGGTCAACACGCTTAAGAGAGTCATAGTTACTAACGCCGTTTACCCGCGCTTAGTTGAATTTCTTCACATTCAATTTCAGAGCACTGGGCAGTAATCGTATCTGGTCAACACGCTTAAGAGAGTCATAGTTACTACCGCCGTCTACCCGCGCTTAGTTGAATTTCTTCACATTGAATTTCAAAGCACTGGGCAGAAATCGTATCTGGTCAACACGCTTAAGAGAGTCATAGTTACTACCGCCGTTTACCCGCGCTTAGTCGAATTTCTTCACATTGAATTTCAGAGCACTGGGCAGAAATCGTATCTGGTCAACACGCTTAAGAGAATCATAGTTACTCCCGCCGTTTACCCGCGCTTAGTTGAATTTCTTCACATTGAATTTCAGAGCACTGGGCAAAAATCGCATCTGGTCAACACGCTTAAGAGAATCATATTTAGTCCCGCCGTTTACCCGCGCTTAGTTGAATTTCTTCACATTGAATTTCAGTGCACTGGGCACAAATCGTATCTGGCCAACACGCTTAAGAGAGTCATAGTTACTCCCGCCGTTGACCCGCGCTTAGTTGAATTTCTTCACATTGAATTTCAGTGCACTGGGCAGAAATCGTATCTGGTCAACACGCTTAAGAGAGTCATAGCTCCTCCCGGCGTTTAACCGCGCTTAGTTGAATTTCTTCACATTGAATTTCAGAGCACTGGGCAGAAATCGTATCTGGTCAACGCGCTTAAGTGAGTCATAGTTACTACCGCCGTTTACCCGCGCTTAGTTGAATTTCTTCACATTGAATTTCAGTGCACTGGGCAAAAATCGTATCTGGTCAACACGCTTAAGAGAGTCATAGTTACTACCGCCGTTTACCCGCGCTTAGTCGAATTTCTTCACATTGAATTTCAGAGCACTGGGCAGAAATCGTATCTGGTCAACACGCTTAATAGAGTCATAGTTGCTCCCGCCGTTTACACGCGCTTAGTTGAATTTTTTCACATTGAATTTCAGAGCACTGGGCAGAAATCGTATCTGGTCAACACGCTTAAGAGAATCATATTTAGTCCCGCCGTTTACCCGCGCTTAGTTGAATTTCTTTACATTGAATTTCAGAGCACTGGGCAGTAATCGTATCTGGTCAACACGCTTAAGAGAGTCATAGTTACTCTCGCCATTTACCCGCGCTTAGTTGAATTTCCTCACATTGAATTGCAGAGCACAGGGCAGAAATCGTATCTGGTCAACACGCTTAAGAGAGTCATAGTTACTAACGCCGTTTACCCGCGCTTAGTTGAATTTCTTCACATTCAATTTCAGAGCACTGGGCAGTAATCGTATCTGGTCAACACGCTTAAGAGAGTCATAGTTACTACCGCCGTTTACCCGCGCTTAGTTGAATTTCTTCACATTGAATTTCAAAGCACTGGGCAGAAATCGTATCTGGTCAACACGCTTAAGAGAGTCATAGTTACTACCGCCGTTTACCCGCGCTTAGTCGAATTTCTTCACATTGAATTTCAGAGCACTGGGCAGAAATCGTATCTGGTCAACACGCTTAATAGAGTCATAGTTGCTCCCGCCGTTTACACGCGCTTAGTTGAATTTCTTCACATTGAATTTCAGAGCGGTGGGCGGAAATCGTATCTGGTCAACACGCTTAAGAGAGTCATAGTTACTCCCGCGGTTTAACCGCGCTTAGTCGAATTTCTTCACATTGAATTTCAGTGCACTGGGCAAAAATCGTGTCTGGTCAACACGCTTAAGAGAGTCATAGTTACTACCGCCGTTTACCCGCGCTTAGTTGAATTTCTTCACATTGAATTTCAGAGCACTGGGCAGAAATCGTATCTGGTCAACGCGCTTAAGTGAGTCATAGTTACTACCGCCGTTTACCCGCGCTTAGTTGAATTTCTTCACATTGAATTTCAGTGCACTGGGCAAAAATCGTATCTGGTCAACACGCTTAAGAGAGTCATAGTTACTACCGCCGTTTACCCGCGCTTAGTCGAATTTCTTCACATTGAATTTCAGAGCACTGGGCAGAAATCGTATCTGGTCAACACGCTTAATAGAGTCATAGTTGCTCCCGCCGTTTACACGCGCTTAGTTGAATTTTTTCACATTGAATTTCAGAGCACTGGGCAGAAATCGTATCTGGTCAACACGCTTAAGAGAATCATATTTAGTCCCGCCGTTCACCCGCGCTTAGTTGAATTTCTTTACATTGAATTTCAGAGCACTGGGCAGTAATCGTATCTGGTCAACACGCTTAAGAGAGTCATAGTTACTCCCGCCATTTACCAGCGCTTAGTTGAATTTCCTCACATTGAATTGCAGAGCACAGGGCAGAAATCGTATCTGGTCAACACGCTTAAGAGAGTCATAGTTACTAACGCCGTTTACCCGCGCTTAGTTGAATTTCTTCACATTCAATTTCAGAGCACTGGGCAGTAATCGTATCTGGTCAACACGCTTAAGAGAGTCATAGTTACTACCGCCGTCTACCCGCGCTTAGTTGAATTTCTTCACATTGAATTTCAAAGCACTGGGCAGAAATCGTATCTGGTCAACACGCTTAAGAGAGTCATAGTTACTACCGCCGTTTACCCGCGCTTAGTCGAATTTCTTCACATTGAATTTCAGAGCACTGGGCAGAAATCGTATCTGGTCAACACGCTTAATAGAGTCACAGTTGCTCCCGCCGTTTACACGCGCTTAGTTGAATTTCTTCACATTGAATTTCAGAGCGGTGGGCGGAAATCGTATCTGGTCAACACGCTTAAGAGAGTCATAGTTACTCCGGCGGTTTAACCGCGCTTAGTCGAATGTCTCCACATTGAATTTCAGATCACTCGGCAGAAATCGTATTTGGCAACACGCTTAAGAGAGTCATAGTTACTACCGCCGTTTACCCGCGCCTAGTTGAATTTCTTCACATTGAATTTCAGAGCACTGGGCAGAAATCGTATCTGGTCAACACGCTTAAGAGAATCATAGTTGCTCCCGCCGTTTACCCGCGCTTAGTTGAATTTCTTCACATTGAATTTCAGAGCACTGGGCAAAAATCGTATCTGGTCAACACGCTTAAGAGAATCATATTTAGTCCCGCCGTTTACCCGCGCTTAGTTGAATTTCTTCACATTGAATTTCAGTGCACTGGGCACAAATCGTATCTGGTCAACACGCTTAAGAGAGTCATAGCTCCTCCCGCCGTTTAACCGCGCTTAGTTGAATTTCTTCACATTGAATTTCAGAGCACTGGGCAGAAATCGTATCTGGTCAACACGCTTAAGAGAGTCATAGTTACTCCCGCCGTTGACCCGCGCTTAGTTGAATTTCTTCACATTGAATTTCAGTGCACTGGGCAGAAATCGTATCTGGTCAACACGCTTAAGAGAGTCATAGCTCCTCCCGGCGTTTAACCGCGCTTAGTTGAATTTCTTCACATTGAATTTCAGAGCACTGGGCAGAAATCGTATCTGGTCAACGCGCTTAAGTGAGTCATAGTTACTACCGCCGTTTACCCGCGCTTAGTTGAATTTCTTCACATTGAATTTCAGAGCACTGGGCAGAAATCGTATCTGGTCAACACGCTTAATAGAGTCATAGTTGCTCCCGCCGTTTACACGCGCTTAGTTGAATTTCTTCACATTGAATTTCAGAGCGGTGGGCGGAAATCGTATCTGGTCAACACGCTTAAGAGAGTCATAGTTACTCCCGCCGTTTACCCGCGCTTAGTTGAATTTCTTTACATTGAATTTCAGAGCACTGGGCAGTAATCGTATCTGGTCAACACGCTTAAGAGAGTCATAGTTACTCCCGCCATTTACCCGCGCTTAGTTGAATTTCCTCACATTGAATTGCAGAGCACAGGGCAGAAATCGTATCTGGTCAACACGCTTAAGAGAGTCATAGTTACTAACGCCGTTTACCCGCGCTTAGTTGAATTTCTTCACATTCAATTTCAGAGCACTGGGCAGTAATCGTATCTGGTCAACACGCTTAAGAGAGTCATAGTTACTACCGCCGTTTACCCGCGCTTAGTTGAATTTCTTCACATTGAATTTCAAAGCACTGGGCAGAAATCGTATCTGGTCAACACGCTTAAGAGAGTCATAGTTACTACCGCCGTTTACCCGCGCTTAGTCGAATTTCTTCACATTGAATTTCAGAGCACTGGGCAGAAATCGTATCTGGTCAACACGCTTAATAGAGTCATAGTTGCTCCCGCCGTTTACACGCGCTTAGTTGAATTTCTTCACATTGAATTTCAGAGCGGTGGGCGGAAATCGTATCTGGTCAACACGGTTAAGAGAGTCATAGTTACTCCCGCGGTTTAACCGCGCTTAGTCGAATTTCTTCACATTGAATTTCAGTGCACTGGGCAAAAATCGTGTCTGGTCAACACGCTTAAGAGAGTCATAGTTACTACCGCCGTTTACCCGCGCTTAGTTGAATTTCTTCACATTGAATTTCAGAGCACTGGGCAGAAATCGTATCTGGTCAACGCGCTTAAGTGAGTCATAGTTACTACCGCCGTTTACCCGCGCTTAGTTGAATTTCTTCACATTGAATTTCAGTGCACTGGGCAAAAATCGTATCTGGTCAACACGCTTAAGAGAGTCATAGTTACTACCGCCGTTTACCCGCGCTTAGTCGAATTTCTTCACATTGAATTTCAGAGCACTGGGCAGAAATCGTATCTGGTCAACACGCTTAATAGAGTCATAGTTGCTCCCGCCGTTTACACGCGCTTAGTTGAATTTTTTCACATTGAATTTCAGAGCACTGGGCAGAAATCGTATCTGGTCAACACGCTTAAGAGAATCATATTTAGTCCCGCCGTTTACCCGCGCTTAGTTGAATTTCTTTACATTGAATTTCAGAGCACTGGGCAGTAATCGTATCTGGTCAACACGCTTAAGAGAGTCATAGTTACTCCCGCCATTTACCCGCGCTTAGTTGAATTTCCTCACATTGAATTGCAGAGCACAGGGCAGAAATCGTATCTGGTCAACACGCTTAAGAGAGTCATAGTTACTAACGCCGTTTACCCGCGCTTAGTTGAATTTCTTCACATTCAATTTCAGAGCACTGGGCAGTAATCGTATCTGGTCAACACGCTTAAGAGAGTCATAGTTACTACCGCCGTCTACCCGCGCTTAGTTGAATTTCTTCACATTGAATTTCAAAGCACTGGGCAGAAATCGTATCTGGTCAACACGCTTAAGAGAGTCATAGTTACTACCGCCGTTTACCCGCGCTTAGTCGAATTTCTTCACATTGAATTTCAGAGCACTGGGCAGAAATCGTATCTGGTCAACACGCTTACGAGAATCATAGTTACTCCCGCCGTTTACCCGCGCTTAGTTGAATTTCTTCACATTGAATTTCAGAGCACTGGGCAAAAATCGCATCTGGTCAACACGCTTAAGAGAATCATATTTAGTCCCGCCGTTTACCCGCGCTTAGTTGAATTTCTTCTCATTGAATTTCAGTGCACTGGGCACAAATCGTATCTGGCCAACACGCTTAAGAGAATCATATTTAGTCCCGCCGTTTACCCGCGCTTAGTTGAATTTCTTTACATTGAATTTCAGAGCACTGGGCAGTAATCGTATCTGGTCAACACGCTTAAGAGAGGCATAGTTACTCCCGCCATTTACCCGCGCTTAGTTGAATTTCCTCACATTGAATTGCAGAGCACAGGGCAGAAATCGTATCTGGTCAACACGCTTAAGAGAGTCATAGTTACTAACGCCGTTTACCCGCGCTTAGTTGAATTTCTTCACATTCAATTTCAGAGCACTGGGCAGTAATCGTATCTGGTCAACACGCTTAAGAGAGTCATAGTTACTACCGCCGTTTACCCGCGCTTAGTTGAATTTCTTCACATTGAATTTCAAAGCACTGGGCAGAAATCGTATCTGGTCAACACGCTTAAGAGAGTCATAGTTACTACCGCCGTTTACCCGCGCTTAGTCGAATTTCTTCACATTGAATTTCAGAGCACTGGGCAGAAATCGTATCTGGTCAACACGCTTAATAGAGTCATAGTTGCTCCCGCCGTTTACACGCGCTTAGTTGAATTTCTTCACATTGAATTTCAGAGCGGTGGGCGGAAATCGTATCTGGTCAACACGCTTAAGAGAGTCATAGTTACTCCCGCGGTTTAACCGCGCTTAGTCGAATTTCTTCACATTGAATTTCAGTGCACTGGGCAAAAATCGTGTCTGGTCAACACGCTTAAGAGAGTCATAGTTACTACCGCCGTTTACCCGCGCTTAGTTGAATTTCTTCACATTGAATTTCAGAGCACTGGGCAGAAATCGTATCTGGTCAACGCGCTTAAGTGAGTCATAGTTACTACCGCCGTTTACCCGCGCTTAGTTGAATTTCTTCACATTGAATTTCAGTGCACTGGGCAAAAATCGTATCTGGTCAACACGCTTAAGAGAGTCATAGTTACTACCGCCGTTTACCCGCGCTTAGTCGAATTTCTTCACATTGAATTTCAGAGCACTGGACAGAAATCGTATCTGGTCAACACGCTTAAGAGAGTCATAGTTACTCCCGCGGTTTAACCGCGCTTAGTTGAATTTCTTCACATTGATTTTCAGAGCGGTGGGCGGAAATCGTATCTGGTCAACACGCTTAAGAGAGTCATAGTTACTATCGCCATTTACCCGCGCTTAGTCGAATTTCTTTACATTGAATTTCAGAGCACTGGGCAGTAATCGTATCTGGTCAATACGCTTAAGAGAGTCATAGTTGCTCCCGCCGTTTACACGCGCTTAGTTGAATTTCTTCACATTGAATTTCAGAGCGGTGGGCGGAAATCGTATCTGGTCAACACGCTTAAGAGAGTCATAGTTACTCCCGCGGTTTAACCGCGCTTAGTCGAATTTCTTCACATTGAATTTCAGTGCACTGGGCAAAAATCGTGTCTGGTCAACACGCTTAAGAGAGTCATAGTTACTACCGCCGTTTACCCGCGCTTAGTTGAATTTCTTCACATTGAATTTCAGAGCACTGGGCAGAAATCGTATCTGGTCAACGCGCTTAAGTGAGTCATAGTTACTACCGCCGTTTACCCGCGCTTAGTTGAATTTCTTCACATTGAATTTCAGTGCACTGGGCAAAAATCGTATCTGGTCAACACGCTTAAGAGAGTCATAGTTACTACCGCCGTTTACCCGCGCTTAGTCGAATTTCTTCACATTGAATTTCAGAGCACTGGGCAGAAATCGTATCTGGTCAACACGCTTAATAGAGTCATAGTTGCTCCCGCCGTTTACACGCGCTTAGTTGAATTTTTTCACATTGAATTTCAGAGCACTGGGCAGAAATCGTATCTGGTCAACACGCTTAAGAGAATCATATTTAGTCCCGCCGTTTACCCGCGCTTAGTTGAATTTCTTTACATTGAATTTCAGAGCACTGGGCAGTAATCGTATCTGGTCAACACGCTTAAGAGAGTCATAGTTACTTCCGCCATTTACCCGCGCTTAGTTGAATTTCCTCACATTGAATTGCAGAGCACAGGGCAGAAATCGTATCTGGTCAACACGCTTAAGAGAGTCATAGTTACTAACGCCGTTTACCCGCGCTTAGTTGAATTTCTTCACATTCAATTTCAGAGCACTGGGCAGTAATCGTATCTGGTCAACACGCTTAAGAGAGTCATAGTTACTACCGCCGTCTACCCGCGCTTAGTTGAATTTCTTCACATTGAATTTCAAAGCACTGGGCAGAAATCGTATCTGGTCAACACGCTTAAGAGAGTCATAGTTACTACCGCCGTTTACCCGCGCTTAGTCGAATTTTTTCACATTGAATTTCAGAGCACTGGGCAGAAATCGTATCTGGTCAACACGCTTAAGAGAATCATATTTAGTCCCGCCGTTTACCCGCGCTTAGTTGAATTTCTTTACATTGAATTTCAGAGCACTGGGCAGTAATCGTATCTGGTCAACACGCTTAAGAGAGTCATAGTTACTTCCGCCATTTACCCGCGCTTAGTTGAATTTCCTCACATTGAATTGCAGAGCACAGGGCAGAAATCGTATCTGGTCAACACGCTTAAGAGAGTCATAGTTACTAACGCCGTTTACCCGCGCTTAGTTGAATTTCTTCACATTCAATTTCAGAGCACTGGGCAGTAATCGTATCTGGTCAACACGCTTAAGAGAGTCATAGTTACTACCGCCGTCTACCCGCGCTTAGTTGAATTTCTTCACATTCAATTTCAGAGCACTGGGCAGTAATCGTATCTGGTCAACACGCTTAAGAGAGTCATAGTTACTACCGCCGTCTACCCGCGCTTAGTTGAATTTCTTCACATTGAATTTCAAAGCACTGGGCAGAAATCGTATCTGGTCAACACGCTTAAGAGAGTCATAGTTACTACCGCCGTTTACCCGCGCTTAGTCGAATTTCTTCACATTGAATTTCAGAGCACTGGGCAGAAATCGTATCTGGTCAACACGCTTAAGAGAATCATATTTAGTCCCGCCGTTCACCCGCGCTTAGTTGAATTTCTTTACATTGAATTTCAGAGCACTGGGCAGTAATCGTATCTGGTCAACACGCTTAAGAGAGTCATAGTTACTCCCGCCATTTACCCGCGCTTAGTCGAATTTCTTCACATTGAATTTCAGAGCACTGGGCAGAAATCGTATCTGGTCAACACGCTTAATAGAGTCATAGTTGCTCCCGCCGTTTACACGCGCTTAGTTGAATTTCTTCACATTGAATTTCAGAGCGGTGGGCGGAAATCGTATCTGGTCAACACGCTTAAGAGAGTCATAGTTACTCCCGCGGTTTAACCGCGCTTAGTCGAATTTCTTCACATTGAATTTCAGTGCACTGGGCAAAAATCGTGTCTGGTCAACACGCTTAAGAGAGTCATAGTTACTACCGCCGTTTACCCGCGCTTAGTTGAATTTCTTCACATTGAATTTCAGAGCACTGGGCAGAAATCGTATCTGGTCAACGCGCTTAAGTGAGTCATAGTTACTACCGCCGTTTACCCGCGCTTAGTTGAATTTCTTCACATTGAATTTCAGTGCACTGGGCAAAAATCGTATCTGGTCAACACGCTTAAGAGAGTCATAGTTACTACCGCCGTTTACCCGCGCTTAGTCGAATTTCTTCACATTGAATTTCAGAGCACTGGGCAGAAATCGTATCTGGTCAACACGCTTAATAGAGTCATAGTTGCTCCCGCCGTTTACACGCGCTTAGTTGAATTTTTTCACATTGAATTTCAGAGCACTGGGCAGAAATCGTATCTGGTCAACACGCTTAAGAGAATCATATTTAGTCCCGCCGTTTACCCGCGCTTAGTTGAATTTCTTTACATTGAATTTCAGAGCACTGGGCAGTAATCGTATCTGGTCAACACGCTTAAGAGAGTCATAGTTACTCCCGCCATTTACCCGCGCTTAGTTGAATTTCCTCACATTGAATTGCAGAGCACAGGGCAGAAATCGTATCTGGTCAACACGCTTAAGAGAGTCATAGTTACTAACGCCGTTTACCCGCGCTTAGTTGAATTTCTTCACATTCAATTTCAGAGCACTGGGCAGTAATCGTATCTGGTCAACACGCTTAAGAGAGTCATAGTTACTACCGCCGTCTACCCGCGCTTAGTTGAATTTCTTCACATTGAATTTCAAAGCACTGGGCAGAAATCGTATCTGGTCAACACGCTTAAGAGAGTCATAGTTACTACCGCCGTTTACCCGCGCTTAGTCGAATTTCTTCACATTGAATTTCAGAGCACTGGGCAGAAATCGTATCTGGTCAACACGCTTAAGAGAATCATAGTTACTCCCGCCGTTTACCCGCGCTTAGTTGAATTTCTTCACATTGAATTTCAGAGCACTGGGCAAAAATCGCATCTGGTCAACACGCTTAAGAGAATCATATTTAGTCCCGCCGTTTACCCGCGCTTAGTTGAATTTCTTCACATTGAATTTCAGTGCACTGGGCACAAATCGTATCTGGCCAACACGCTTAAGAGAGTCATAGTTACTCCCGCCGTTGACCCGCGCTTAGTTGAATTTCTTCACATTGAATTTCAGTGCACTGGGCAGAAATCGTATCTGGTCAACACGCTTAAGAGAGTCATAGCTCCTCCCGGCGTTTAACCGCGCTTAGTTGAATTTCTTCACATTGAATTTCAGAGCACTGGGCAGAAATCGTATCTGGTCAACGCGCTTAAGTGAGTCATAGTTACTACCGCCGTTTACCCGCGCTTAGTTGAATTTCTTCACATTGAATTTCAGTGCACTGGGCAAAAATCGTATCTGGTCAACACGCTTAAGAGAGTCATAGTTACTACCGCCGTTTACCCGCGCTTAGTCGAATTTCTTCACATTGAATTTCAGAGCACTGGGCAGAAATCGTATCTGGTCAACACGCTTAATAGAGTCATAGTTGCTCCCGCCGTTTACACGCGCTTAGTTGAATTTTTTCACATTGAATTTCAGAGCACTGGGCAGAAATCGTATCTGGTCAACACGCTTAAGAGAATCATATTTAGTCCCGCCGTTTACCCGCGCTTAGTTGAATTTCTTTACATTGAATTTCAGAGCACTGGGCAGTAATCGTATCTGGTCAACACGCTTAAGAGAGTCATAGTTACTCCCGCCATTTACCCGCGCTTAGTTGAATTTCCTCACATTGAATTGCAGAGCACAGGGCAGAAATCGTATCTGGTCAACACGCTTAAGAGAGTCATAGTTACTAACGCCGTTTACCCGCGCTTAGTTGAATTTCTTCACATTCAATTTCAGAGCACTGGGCAGTAATCGTATCTGGTCAACACGCTTAAGAGAGTCATAGTTACTACCGCCGTCTACCCGCGCTTAGTTGAATTTCTTCACATTGAATTTCAAAGCACTGGGCAGAAATCGTATCTGGTCAACACGCTTAAGAGAGTCATAGTTACTACCGCCGTTTACCCGCGCTTAGTCGAATTTCTTCACATTGAATTTCAGAGCACTGGGCAGAAATCGTATCTGGTCAACACGCTTAATAGAGTCATAGTTGCTCCCGCCGTTTACACGCGCTTAGTTGAATTTTTTCACATTGAATTTCAGAGCACTGGGCAGAAATCGTATCTGGTCAACACGCTTAAGAGAATCATATTTAGTCCCGCCGTTTACCCGCGCTTAGTTGAATTTCTTTACATTGAATTTCAGAGCACTGGGCAGTAATCGTATCTGGTCAACACGCTTAAGAGAGTCATAGTTACTCCCGCCATTTACCCGCGCTTAGTTGAATTTCCTCACATTGAATTGCAGAGCACAGGGCAGAAATCGTATCTGGTCAACACGCTTAAGAGAATCATAGTTACTAACGCCGTTTACCCGCGCTTAGTTGAATTTCTTCACATTCAATTTCAGAGCACTGGGCAGTAATCGTATCTGGTCAACACGCTTAAGAGAGTCATAGTTACTACCGCCGTCTACCCGCGCTTAGTTGAATTTCTTCACATTGAATTTCAAAGCACTGGGCAGAAATCGTATCTGGTCAACACGCTTAAGAGAGTCATAGTTACTACCGCCGTTTACCCGCGCTTAGTCGAATTTCTTCACATTGAATTTCAGAGCACTGGGCAGAAATCGTATCTGGTCAACACGCTTAAGAGAATCATAGTTACTCCCGCCGTTTACCCGCGCTTAGTTGAATTTCTTCACATTGAATTTCAGAGCACTGGGCAAAAATCGCATCTGGTCAACACGCTTAAGAGAATCATATTTAGTCCCGCCGTTTACCCGCGCTTAGTTGAATTTCTTCACATTGAATTTCAGTGCACTGGGCACAAATCGTATCTGGTCAACACGCTTAAGAGAGTCATAGTTACTACCGCCGTCTACCCGCGCTTAGTTGAATTTCTTCACATTGAATTTCAAAGCACTGGGCAGAAATCGTATATGGTCAACACGCTTAAGAGAGTCATAGTTACTACCGCCGTTTACCCGCGCTTAGTCGAATTTCTTCACATTGAATTTCAGAGCACTGGGCAGAAATCGTATCTGGTCAACACGCTTAAGAGAATCATAGTTACTCCCGCCGTTTACCCGCGCTTAGTCGAATTTCTTCACATTGAATTTCAGAGCACTGGACAGAAATCGTATCTGGTCAACACGCTTAAGAGAGTCATAGTTACTCCCGCGGTTTAACCGCGCTTAGTTGAATTTCTTCACATTGATTTTCAGAGCGGTGGGCGGAAATCGTATCTGGTCAACACGCTTAAGAGAGTCATAGTTACTATCGCCATTTACCCGCGCTTAGTCGAATTTCTTTACATTGAATTTCAGAGCACTGGGCAGTAATCGTATCTGGTCAACACGCTTAAGAGAGTCATAGTTGCTCCCGCCGTTTACACGCGCTTAGTTGAATTTCTTCACATTGAATTTCAGAGCGGTGGGCGGAAATCGTATCTGGTCAACACGCTTAAGAGAGTCATAGTTACTCCCGCGGTTTAACCGCGCTTAGTCGAATTTCTTCACATTGAATTTCAGTGCACTGGGCAAAAATCGTGTCTGGCCAACACGCTTAAGAGAGTCATAGTTACTACCGCCGTTTACCCGCGCTTAGTTGAATTTCTTCACATTGAATTTCAGAGCACTGGGCAGAAATCGTATCTGGTCAACGCGCTTAAGTGAGTCATAGTTACTACCGCCGTTTACCCGCGCTTAGTTGAATTTCTTCACATTGAATTTCAGTGCACTGGGCAAAAATCGTATCTGGTCAACACGCTTAAGAGAGTCATAGTTACTACCGCCGTTTACCCGCGCTTAGTCGAATTTCTTCACATTGAATTTCAGAGCACTGGGCAGAAATCGTATCTGGTCAACACGCTTAATAGAGTCATAGTTGCTCCCGCCGTTTACACGCGCTTAGTTGAATTTTTTCACATTGAATTTCAGAGCACTGGGCAGAAATCGTATCTGGTCAACACGCTTAAGAGAATCATATTTAGTCCCGCCGTTTACCCGCGCTTAGTTGAATTTCTTTACATTGAATTTCAGAGCACTGGGCAGTAATCGTATCTGGTCAACACGCTTAAGAGAGTCATAGTTACTTCCGCCATTTACCCGCGCTTAGTTGAATTTCCTCACATTGAATTGCAGAGCACAGGGCAGAAATCGTATCTGGTCAACACGCTTAAGAGAGTCATAGTTACTAACGCCGTTTACCCGCGCTTAGTTGAATTTCTTCACATTCAATTTCAGAGCACTGGGCAGTAATCGTATCTGGTCAACACGCTTAAGAGAGTCATAGTTACTACCGCCGTCTACCCGCGCTTAGTTGAATTTCTTCACATTGAATTTCAAAGCACTGGGCAGAAATCGTATCTGGTCAACACGCTTAAGAGAGTCATAGTTACTACCGCCGTTTACCCGCGCTTAGTCGAATTTCTTCACATTGAATTTCAGAGCACTGGGCAGAAATCGTATCTGGTCAATACGCTTAATAGAGTCATAGTTGCTCCCGCCGTTTACACGCGCTTAGTTGAATTTTTTCACATTGAATTTCAGAGCACTGGGCAGAAATCGTATCTGGTCAACACGCTTAAGAGAATCATATTTAGTCCCGCCGTTTACCCGCGCTTAGTTGAATTTCTTTACATTGAATTTCAGAGCACTGGGCAGTAATCGTATCTGGTCAACACGCTTAAGAGAGTCATAGTTACTCCCGCCATTTACCCGCGCTTAGTTGAATTTCCTCACATTGAATTGCAGAGCACAGGGCAGAAATCGTATCTGGTCAACACGCTTAAGAGAGTCATAGTTACTAACGCCGTTTACCCGCGCTTAGTTGAATTTCTTCACATTCAATTTCAGAGCACTGGGCAGTAATCGTATCTGGTCAACACGCTTAAGAGAGTCATAGTTACTACCGCCGTCTACCCGCGCTTAGTTGAATTTCTTCACATTGAATTTCAAAGCACTGGGCAGAAATCGTATCTGGTCAACACGCTTAAGAGAGTCATAGTTACTACCGCCGTTTACCCGCGCTTAGTCGAATTTCTTCACATTGAATTTCAGAGCACTGGGCAGAAATCGTATCTGGTCAACACGCTTAAGAGAATCATATTTAGTCCCGCCGTTCACCCGCGCTTAGTTGAATTTCTTTACATTGAATTTCAGAGCACTGGGCAGTAATCGTATCTGGTCAACACGCTTAAGAGAGTCATAGTTACTCCCGCCATTTACCCGCGCTTAGTCGAATTTCTTCACATTGAATTTCAGAGCACTGGGCAGAAATCGTATCTGGTCAACACGCTTAATAGAGTCATAGTTGCTCCCGCCGTTTACACGCGCTTAGTTGAATTTCTTCACATTGAATTTCAGAGCGGTGGGCGGAAATCGTATCTGGTCAACACGCTTAAGAGAGTCATAGTTACTCCCGCGGTTTAACCGCGCTTAGTCGAATTTCTTCACATTGAATTTCAGTGCACTGGGCAAAAATCGTGTCTGGTCAACACGCTTAAGAGAGTCATAGTTACTACCGCCGTTTACCCGCGCTTAGTTGAATTTCTTCACATTGAATTTCAGAGCACTGGGCAGAAATCGTATCTGGTCAACGCGCTTAAGTGAGTCATAGTTACTACCGCCGTTTACCCGCGCTTAGTTGAATTTCTTCACATTGAATTTCAGTGCACTGGGCAAAAATCGTATCTGGTCAACACGCTTAAGAGAGTCATAGTTACTACCGCCGTTTACCCGCGCTTAGTCGAATTTCTTCACATTGAATTTCAGAGCACTGGGCAGAAATCGTATCTGGTCAACACGCTTAATAGAGTCATAGTTGCTCCCGCCGTTTACACGCGCTTAGTTGAATTTTTTCACATTGAATTTCAGAGCACTGGGCAGAAATCGTATCTGGTCAACACGCTTAAGAGAATCATATTTAGTCCCGCCGTTTACCCGCGCTTAGTTGAATTTCTTTACATTGAATTTCAGAGCACTGGGCAGTAATCGTATCTGGTCAACACGCTTAAGAGAGTCATAGTTACTCCCGCCATTTACCCGCGCTTAGTTGAATTTCCTCACATTGAATTGCAGAGCACAGGGCAGAAATCGTATCTGGTCAACACGCTTAAGAGAGTCATAGTTACTAACGCCGTTTACCCGCGCTTAGTTGAATTTCTTCACATTCAATTTCAGAGCACTGGGCAGTAATCGTATCTGGTCAACACGCTTAAGAGAGTCATAGTTACTACCGCCGTCTACCCGCGCTTAGTTGAATTTCTTCACATTGAATTTCAAAGCACTGGGCAGAAATCGTATCTGGTCAACACGCTTAAGAGAGTCATAGTTACTACCGCCGTTTACCCGCGCTTAGTCGAATTTCTTCACATTGAATTTCAGAGCACTGGGCAGAAATCGTATCTGGTCAACACGCTTAAGAGAATCATAGTTACTCCCGCCGTTTACCCGCGCTTAGTTGAATTTCTTCACATTGAATTTCAGAGCACTGGGCAAAAATCGCATCTGGTCAACACGCTTAAGAGAATCATATTTAGTCCCGCCGTTTACCCGCGCTTAGTTGAATTTCTTTACATTGAATTTCAGAGCACTGGGCAGTAATCGTATCTGGTCAACACGCTTAAGAGAGTCATAGTTACTCCCGCCATTTACCCGCGCTTAGTTGAATTTCCTCACATTGAATTGCAGAGCACAGGGCAGAAATCGTATCTGGTCAACACGCTTAAGAGAGTCATAGTTACTAACGCCGTTTACCCGCGCTTAGTTGAATTTCTTCACATTCAATTTCAGAGCACTGGGCAGTAATCGTATCTGGTCAACACGCTTAAGAGAGTCATAGTTACTACCGCCGTCTACCCGCGCTTAGTTGAATTTCTTCACATTGAATTTCAAAGCACTGGGCAGAAATCGTATCTGGTCAACACGCTTAAGAGAGTCATAGTTACTACCGCCGTTTACCCGCGCTTAGTCGAATTTCTTCACATTGAATTTCAGAGCACTGGGCAGAAATCGTATCTGGTCAACACGCTTAATAGAGTCATAGTTGCTCCCGCCGTTTACACGCGCTTAGTTGAATTTCTTCACATTGAATTTCAGAGCGGTGGGCGGAAATCGTATCTGGTCAACACGCTTAAGAGAGTCATAGTTACTCCCGCGGTTTAACCGCGCTTAGTCGAATTTCTTCACATTGAATTTCAGTGCACTGGGCAAAAATCGTGTCTGGTCAACACGCTTAAGAGAGTCATAGTTACTACCGCCGTTTACCCGCGCTTAGTTGAATTTCTTCACATTGAATTTCAGAGCACTGGGCAGAAATCGTATCTGGTCAACGCGCTTAAGTGAGTCATAGTTACTACCGCCGTTTACCCGCGCTTAGTTGAATTTCTTCACATTGAATTTCAGTGCACTGGGCAAAAATCGTATCTGGTCAACACGCTTAAGAGAGTCATAGTTACTACCGCCGTTTACCCGCGCTTAGTCGAATTTCTTCACATTGAATTTCAGAGCACTGGGCAGAAATCGTATCTGGTCAACACGCTTAATAGAGTCATAGTTGCTCCCGCCGTTTACACGCGCTTAGTTGAATTTTTTCACATTGAATTTCAGAGCACTGGGCAGAAATCGTATCTGGTCAACACGCTTAAGAGAATCATATTTAGTCCCGCCGTTTACCCGCGCTTAGTTGAATTTCTTTACATTGAATTTCAGAGCACTGGGCAGTAAATGTATCTGGTCAACACGCTTAAGAGAGTCATAGTTACTCCCGCCATTTACCCGCGCTTAGTTGAATTTCCTCACATTGAATTGCAGAGCACAGGGCAGAAATCGTATCTGGTCAACACGCTTAAGAGAGTCATAGTTACTAACGCCGTTTACCCGCGCTTAGTTGAATTTCTTCACATTCAATTTCAGAGCACTGGGCAGTAATCGTATCTGGTCAACACGCTTAAGAGAGTCATAGTTACTGCCGCCGTCTACCCGCGCTTAGTTGAATTTCTTCACATTGAATTTCAAAGCACTGGGCAGAAATCGTATCTGGTCAACACGCTTAAGAGAGTCATAGTTACTACCGCCGTTTACCCGCGCTTAGTCGAATTTCTTCACATTGAATTTCAGAGCACTGGGCAGAAATCGTATCTGGTCAACACGCTTAAGAGAATCATAGTTACTCCCGCCGTTTACCCGCGCTTAGTTGAATTTCTTCACATTGAATTTCAGAGCACTGGGCAAAAATCGCATCTGGTCAACACGCTTAAGAGAATCATATTTAGTCCCGCCGTTTACCCGCGCTTAGTTGAATTTCTTCACATTGAATTTCAGTGCACTGGGCACAAATCGTATCTGGCCAACACGCTTTAGAGAGTCATAGTTATTCCCGCCGTTGACCCGCGCTTAGTTGAATTTCTTCACATTGAATTTCAGTGCACTGGGCAGAAATCGTATCTGGTCAACACGCTTAAGAGAGTCATAGCTCCTCCCGGCGTTTAACCGCGCTTAGTTGAATTTCTTCACATTGAATTTCAGAGCACTGGGCAGAAATCGTATCTGGTCAACGCGCTTAAGTGAGTCATAGTTACTACCGCCGTTTACCCGCGCTTAGTTGAATTTCTTCACATTGAATTTCAGTGCACTGGGCAAAAATCGTATCTGGTCAACACGCTTAAGAGAGTCATAGTTACTACCGCCGTTTACCCGCGCTTAGTCGAATTTCTTCACATTGAATTTCAGAGCACTGGGCAGAAATCGTATCTGGTCAACACGCTTAATAGAGTCATAGTTGCTCCCGCCGTTTACACGCGCTTAGTTGAATTTTTTCACATTGAATTTCAGAGCACTGGGCAGAAATCGTATCTGGTCAACACGCTTAAGAGAATCATATTTAGTCCCGCCGTTTACCCGCGCTTAGTTGAATTTCTTTACATTGAATTTCAGAGCACTGGGCAGTAATCGTATCTGGTCAACACGCTTAAGAGAGTCATAGTTACTCCCGCCATTTACCCGCGCTTAGTTGAATTTCCTCACATTGAATTGCAGAGCACAGGGCAGAAATCGTATCTGGTCAACACGCTTAAGAGAGTCATAGTTACTAACGCCGTTTACCCGCGCTTAGTTGAATTTCTTCACATTCAATTTCAGAGCACTGGGCAGTAATCGTATCTGGTCAACACGCTTAAGAGAGTCATAGTTACTACCGCCGTTTACCCGCGCTTAGTTGAATTTCTTCACATTGAATTTCAAAGCACTGGGCAGAAATCGTATCTGGTCAACACGCTTAAGAGAGTCATAGTTACTACCGCCGTTTACCCGCGCTTAGTCGAATTTCTTCACATTGAATTTCAGAGCACTGGGCAGAAATCGTATCTGGTCAACACGCTTAATAGAGTCATAGTTGCTCCCGCCGTTTACACGCGCTTAGTTGAATTTCTTCACATTGAATTTCAGAGCGGTGGGCGGAAATCGTATCTGGTCAACACGCTTAAGAGAGTCATAGTTACTCCCGCGGTTTAACCGCGCTTAGTCGAATTTCTTCACATTGAATTTCAGTGCACTGGGCAAAAATCGTGTCTGGTCAACACGCTTAAGAGAGTCATAGTTACTACCGCCGTTTACCCGCGCTTAGTTGAATTTCTTCACATTGAATTTCAGAGCACTGGGCAGAAATCGTATCTGGTCAACGCGCTTAAGTGAGTCATAGTTACTACCGCCGTTTACCCGCGCTTAGTTGAATTTCTTCACATTGAATTTCAGTGCACTGGGCAAAAATCGTATCTGGTCAACACGCTTAAGAGAGTCATAGTTACTACCGCCGTTTACCCGCGCTTAGTCGAATTTCTTCACATTGAATTTCAGAGCACTGGGCAGAAATCGTATCTGGTCAACACGCTTAATAGAGTCATAGTTGCTCCCGCCGTTTACACGCGCTTAGTTGAATTTTTTCACATTGAATTTCAGAGCACTGGGCAGAAATCGTATCTGGTCAACACGCTTAAGAGAATCATATTTAGTCCCGCCGTTTACCCGCGCTTAGTTGAATTTCTTTACATTGAATTTCAGAGCACTGGGCAGTAATCGTATCTGGTCAACACGCTTAAGAGAGTCATAGTTACTCCCGCCATTTACCCGCGCTTAGTTGAATTTCCTCACATTGAATTGCAGAGCACAGGGCAGAAATCGTATCTGGTCAACACGCTTAAGAGAGTCATAGTTACTAACGCCGTTTACCCGCGCTTAGTTGAATTTCTTCACATTCAATTTCAGAGCACTGGGCAGAAATCGTATCTGGTCAACACGCTTAATAGAGTCATAGTTGCTCCCGCCGTTTACACGCGCTTAGTTGAATTTTTTCACATTGAATTTCAGAGCACTGGGCAGAAATCGTATCTGGTCAACACGCTTAAGAGAATCATATTTAGTCCCGCCGTTTACCCGCGCTTAGTTGAATTTCTTTACATTGAATTTCAGAGCACTGGGCAGTAATCGTATCTGGTCAACACGCTTAAGAGAGTCATAGTTACTCCCGCCATTTACCCGCGCTTAGTTGAATTTCCTCACATTGAATTGCAGAGCACAGGGCAGAAATCGTATCTGGTCAACACGCTTAAGAGAGTCATAGTTACTAACGCCGTTTACCCGCGCTTAGTTGAATTTCTTCACATTCAATTTCAGAGCACTGGGCAGTAATCGTATCTGGTCAACACGCTTAAGAGAGTCATAGTTACTGCCGCCGTCTACCCGCGCTTAGTTGAATTTCTTCACATTGAATTTCAAAGCACTGGGCAGAAATCGTATCTGGTCAACACGCTTAAGAGAGTCATAGTTACTACCGCCGTTTACCCGCGCTTAGTCGAATTTCTTCACATTGAATTTCAGAGCACTGGGCAGAAATCGTATCTGGTCAACACGCTTAAGAGAATCATAGTTACTCCCGCCGTTTACCCCGCGCTTAGTTGAATTTCTTCACATTGAATTTCAGAGCACTGGGCAAAAATCGCATCTGGTCAACACGCTTAAGAGAATCATATTTAGTCCCGCCGTTTACCCGCGCTTAGTTGAATTTCTTCACATTGAATTTCAGTGCACTGGGCACAAATCGTATCTGGCCAACACGCTTAAGAGAGTCATAGTTACTCCCGCCGTTGACCCGCGCTTAGTTGAATTTCTTCACATTGAATTTCAGTGCACTGGGCAGAAATCGTATCTGGTCAACACGCTTAAGAGAGTCATAGCTCCTCCCGGCGTTTAACCGCGCTTAGTTGAATTTCTTCACATTGAATTTCAGAGCACTGGGCAGAAATCGTATCTGGTCAACGCGCTTAAGTGAGTCATAGTTACTACCGCCGTTTACCCGCGCTTAGTTGAATTTCTTCACATTGAATTTCAGTGCACTGGGCAAAAATCGTATCTGGTCAACACGCTTAAGAGAGTCATAGTTACTACCGCCGTTTACCCGCGCTTAGTCGAATTTCTTCACATTGAATTTCAGAGCACTGGGCAGAAATCGTATCTGGTCAACACGCTTAATAGAGTCATAGTTGCTCCCGCCGTTTACACGCGCTTAGTTGAATTTTTTCACATTGAATTTCAGAGCACTGGGCAGAAATCGTATCTGGTCAACACGCTTAAGAGAATCATATTTAGTCCCGCCGTTTACCCGCGCTTAGTTGAATTTCTTTACATTGAATTTCAGAGCACTGGGCAGTAATCGTATCTGGTCAACACGCTTAAGAGAGTCATAGTTACTCCCGCCATTTACCCGCGCTTAGTTGAATTTCCTCACATTGAATTGCAGAGCACAGGGCAGAAATCGTATCTGGTCAACACGCTTAAGAGAGTCATAGTTACTAACGCCGTTTACCCGCGCTTAGTTGAATTTCTTCACATTCAATTTCAGAGCACTGGGCAGTAATCGTATCTGGTCAACACGCTTAAGAGAGTCATAGTTACTACCGCCGTTTACCCGCGCTTAGTTGAATTTCTTCACATTGAATTTCAAAGCACTGGGCAGAAATCGTATCTGGTCAACACGCTTAAGAGAGTCATAGTTACTACCGCCGTTTACCCGCGCTTAGTCGAATTTCTTCACATTGAATTTCAGAGCACTGGGCAGAAATCGTATCTGGTCAACACGCTTAATAGAGTCATAGTTGCTCCCGCCGTTTACACGCGCTTAGTTGAATTTCTTCACATTGAATTTCAGAGCGGTGGGCGGAAATCGTATCTGGTCAACACGCTTAAGAGAGTCATAGTTACTCCCGCGGTTTAACCGCGCTTAGTCGAATTTCTTCACATTGAATTTCAGTGCACTGGGCAAAAATCGTGTCTGGTCAACACGCTTAAGAGAGTCATAGTTACTACCGCCGTTTACCCGCGCTTAGTTGAATTTCTTCACATTGAATTTCAGAGCACTGGGCAGAAATCGTATCTGGTCAACGCGCTTAAGTGAGTCATAGTTACTACCGCCGTTTACCCGCGCTTAGTTGAATTTCTTCACATTGAATTTCAGTGCACTGGGCAAAAATCGTATCTGGTCAACACGCTTAAGAGAGTCATAGTTACTACCGCCGTTTACCCGCGCTTAGTCGAATTTCTTCACATTGAATTTCAGAGCACTGGGCAGAAATCGTATCTGGTCAACACGCTTAATAGAGTCATAGTTGCTCCCGCCGTTTACACGCGCTTAGTTGAATTTTTTCACATTGAATTTCAGAGCACTGGGCAGAAATCGTATCTGGTCAACACGCTTAAGAGAATCATATTTAGTCCCGCCGTTCACCCGCGCTTAGTTGAATTTCTTTACATTGAATTTCAGAGCACTGGGCAGTAATCGTATCTGGTCAACACGCTTAAGAGAGTCATAGTTACTCCCGCCATTTACCAGCGCTTAGTTGAATTTCCTCACATTGAATTGCAGAGCACAGGGCAGAAATCGTATCTGGTCAACACGCTTAAGAGAGTCATAGTTACTAACGCCGTTTACCCGCGCTTAGTTGAATTTCTTCACATTCAATTTCAGAGCACTGGGCAGTAATCGTATCTGGTCAACACGCTTAAGAGAGTCATAGTTACTACCGCCGTCTACCCGCGCTTAGTTGAATTTCTTCACATTGAATTTCAAAGCACTGGGCAGAAATCGTATCTGGTCAACACGCTTAAGAGAGTCATAGTTACTACCGCCGTTTACCCGCGCTTAGTCGAATTTCTTCACATTGAATTTCAGAGCACTGGGCAGAAATCGTATCTGGTCAACACGCTTAATAGAGTCACAGTTGCTCCCGCCGTTTACACGCGCTTAGTTGAATTTCTTCACATTGAATTTCAGAGCGGTGGGCGGAAATCGTATCTGGTCAACACGCTTAAGAGAGTCATAGTTACTCCGGCGGTTTAACCGCGCTTAGTCGAATGTCTCCACATTGAATTTCAGATCACTCGGCAGAAATCGTATTTGGCAACACGCTTAAGAGAGTCATAGTTACTACCGCCGTTTACCCGCGCCTAGTTGAATTTCTTCACATTGAATTTCAGAGCACTGGGCAGAAATCGTATCTGGTCAACACGCTTAAGAGAATCATAGTTGCTCCCGCCGTTTACCCGCGCTTAGTTGAATTTCTTCACATTGAATTTCAGAGCACTGGGCAAAAATCGTATCTGGTCAACACGCTTAAGAGAATCATATTTAGTCCCGCCGTTTACCCGCGCTTAGTTGAATTTCTTCACATTGAATTTCAGTGCACTGGGCACAAATCGTATCTGGTCAACACGCTTAAGAGAGTCATAGCTCCTCCCGCCGTTTAACCGCGCTTAGTTGAATTTCTTCACATTGAATTTCAGAGCACTGGGCAGAAATCGTATCTGGTCAACACGCTTAAGAGAGTCATAGTTACTCCCGCCGTTGACCCGCGCTTAGTTGAATTTCTTCACATTGAATTTCAGTGCACTGGGCAAAAATCGTATCTTTTCAACACGCTTAAGAGAGTCATAGTTACTACCGCCGTTTACCCGCGCTTAGTCGAATTTGTTCACATTGAATTTCAGAGCACTGGGCAGAAATCGTATCTGGTCAACACGCTTAATAGAGTCATAGTTGCTCCCGCCGTTTACACGCGCTTAGTTGAATTTTTTCACATTGAATTTCAGAGCACTGGGCGGAAATCGTATCTGGTCAACACGCTTAAGAGAATCATATTTAGTCCCGCCGTTTACCCGCGCTTAGTTGAATTTCTTTACATTGAATTTCAGAGCACTGGGCAGTAATCGTATCTGGTCAACACGCTTAAGACAGTCATAGTTACTCCCGCCATTTACCCGCGCTTAGTTGAATTTCCTCACATTGAATTGCAGAGCACAGGGCAGAAATCGTATCTGGTCAACACGCTTAAGAGAGTCATAGTTACTAGCGCCGTTTACCCGCGCTTAGTTGAATTTCTTCACATTCAATTTCAGAGCACTGGGCAGTAATCGTATCTGGTCAACACGCTTAAGAGAGTCATAGTTACTACCGCCGTTTACCCGCGCTTAGTTGAATTTCTTCACATTGAATTTCAAAGCACTGGGCAGAAATCGTATCTGGTCTACACGCTTAATAGAGTCATAGTTGCTCCCGCCGTTTACACGCGCTTAGTTGAATTTCTTCACATTGAATTTCAGAGCGGTGGGCGGAAATCGTATCTGGTCAACACGCTTAAGAGAGTCATAGTTACTCCCGCGGTTTAACCGCGCTTAGTCGAATATCTTCACATTGAATTTCAGATCACTCGGCAGAAATCGTATTTGGCAACACGCTTAAGAGAGTCATAGTTACTACCGCCGTTTACCCGCGCCTAGTTGAATTTCTTCACATTGAATTTCAGAGCACTGGGCAGAAATCGTATCTGGTCAACACGCTTAAGAGAATCATAGTTACTCCCGTCGTTTACCCGCGCTTAGTTGAATTTCTTCACATTGAATTTCAGAGCACTGGGCAAAAATCGCATCTGGTAAACACGCTTAAGAGAATCATATTTAGTCCCGCCGTTTACCCGCGCTTAGTTGAATTTCTTCACATTGAATTTCAGTGCACTGGGCACAAATCGTATCTGGTCAACACGCTTAAGAGAGTCATAGCTCCTCCCGCCGTTTAACCGCGCTTAGTTGAATTTCTTCACATTGAATTTCAGAGCACTGGGCAGAAATCGAATCTGGTCAACACGCTTAAGAGAGTCATAGTTACTCCCGCCGTTGACCCGCGCTTAGTTGAATTTCTTCACATTGAATTTCAGTGCACTGGGCAGAAATCGTATCTGGTCAACACGCTTAAGAGAGTCATAGCTCCTCCCGGCGTTTAACCGCGCTTAGTTGAATTTCTTCACATTGAATTTCAGAGCACTGGGCAGAAATCGTATCTGGTCAACGCGCTTAAGTGAGTCATAGTTACTACCGCCGTTTACCCGCGCTTAGTTGAATTTCTTCACATTGAATTTCAGTGCACTGGGCAAAAATCGTATCTGGTCAACACGCTTAAGAGAGTCATAGTTACTACCGCCGTTTACCCGCGCTTAGTCAAATTTCTTCACATTGAATTTCAGAGCACTGGGCAGAAATCGTATCTGGTCAACACGCTTAAGAGAATCATAGTTACTCCCGCCGTTGACCCGCGCTTAGTTGAATTTCTTCACAATGAATTTCAGTGCACTGGGCAGAAATCGTATCTGGTCAACACGCTTAAGAGAGTCATAGCTCCTCCCGGCGTTTAACCGCACTTAGTTGAATTTCTTCACATTGAATTTCAGAGCACTGGGCAGAAATCGTATCTGGTCAACGCGCTTAAGTGAGTCATAGTTACTACCGCCGTTTACCCGCGCTTAGTTGAATTTCTTCACATTGAATTTCAGTGCACTGGGCAAAAATCGTATCTGGTCAACACGCTTAAGAGAGTCATAGTTACTAACGCCGTTTACCCGCGCTTAGTTGAATTTCTTCACATTCAATTTCAGAGCACTGGGCAGTAATCGTATCTGGTCAACACGCTTAAGAGAGTCATAGTTACTACCGCCGTTTACCCGCGCTTAGTTGAATTTCTTCACATTGAATTTCAAAGCACTGGGCAGAAATCGTATCTGGTCTACACGCTTAATAGAGTCATAGTTGCTCCCGCCGTTTACACGCGCTTAGTTGAATTTCTTCACATTGAATTTCAGAGCGGTGGGCGGAAATCGTATCTGGTCAACACGCTTAAGAGAGTCATAGTTACTCCCGCGGTTTAACCGCGCTTAGTCGAATATCTTCACATTGAATTTCAGATCACTCGGCAGAAATCGTATTTGGCAACACGCTTAAGAGAGTCATAGTTACTACCGCCGTTTACCCGCGCCTAGTTGAATTTCTTCACATTGAATTTCAGAGCACTGGGCAGAAATCGTATCTGGTCAACACGCTTAAGAGAATCATAGTTACTCCCGTCGTTTACCCGCGCTTAGTTGAATTTCTTCACATTGAATTTCAGAGCACTGGGCAAAAATCGCATCTGGTCAACACGCTTAAGAGAATCATATTTAGTCCCGCCGTTTACCCGCGCTTAGTTGAATTTCTTCACATTGAATTTCAGTGCACTGGGCACAAATCGTATCTGGTCAACACGCTTAAGAGAGTCATAGCTCCTCCCGCCGTTTAACCGCGCTTAGTTGAATTTCTTCACATTGAATTTCAGAGCACTGGGCAGAAATCGAATCTGGTCAACACGCTTAAGAGAGTCATAGTTACTCCCGCCGTTGACCCGCGCTTAGTTGAATTTCTTCACATTGAATTTCAGTGCACTGGGCAGAAATCGTATCTGGTCAACACGCTTAAGAGAGTCATAGCTCCTCCCGGCGTTTAACCGCGCTTAGTTGAATTTCTTCACATTGAATTTCAGAGCACTGGGCAGAAATCGTATCTGGTCAACGCGCTTAAGTGAGTCATAGTTACTACCGCCGTTTACCCGCGCTTAGTTGAATTTCTTCACATTGAATTTCAGTGCACTGGGCAAAAATCGTATCTGGTCAACACGCTTAAGAGAGTCATAGTTACTACCGCCGTTTACCCGCGCTTAGTCAAATTTCTTCACATTGAATTTCAGAGCACTGGGCAGAAATCGTATCTGGTCAACACGCTTAAGAGAATCATAGTTACTCCCGCCGTTGACCCGCGCTTAGTTGAATTTCTTCACAATGAATTTCAGTGCACTGGGCAGAAATCGTATCTGGTCAACACGCTTAAGAGAGTCATAGCTCCTCCCGGCGTTTAACCGCGCTTAGTTGAATTTCTTCACATTGAATTTCAGAGCACTGGGCAGAAATCGTATCTGGTCAACGCGCTTAAGTGAGTCATAGTTACTACCGCCGTTTACCCGCGCTTAGTTGAATTTCTTCACATTGAATTTCAGTGCACTGGGCAAAAATCGTATCTGGTCAACACGCTTAAGAGAGTCATAGTTACTACCGCCGTTTACCCGCGCTTAGTCGAATTTCTTCACATTGAATTTCAGAGCACTGGGCAGAAATCGTATGTGGTCAACACGCTTAATAGAGTCATAGTTGCTCCCGCCGTTTACACGCGCTTAGTTGAATTTTTTCACATTGAATTTCAGAGCACTGGGCAGAAATCGTATCTGGTCAACACGCTTAAGAGAATCATATTTAATCCCGCCGTTTACCCGCGCTTAGTTGAATTTCTTCACATTGAATTTCAGTGCACTGGGCACAAATCGTATCTGGTCAACACGCTTAAGAGAGTCATAGTTACTACCGCCGTTTACCCGCGCCTAGTTGAATTTCTTCACATTGAATTTCAGAGCACTGGGCAGAAATCGTATCTGGTCAACACGCTTAAGAGAATCATAGTTGCTCCCGCCGTTTACCCGCGCTTAGTTGAATTTCTTCACATTGAATTTCAGAGCACTGGGCAAAAATCGTATCTGGTCAACACGCTTAAGAGAATCATATTTAGTCCCGCCGTTTACCCGCGCTTAGTTGAATTTCTTCACATTGAATTTCAGTGCACTGGGCACAAATCGTATCTGGTCAACACGCTTAAGAGAGTCATAGCTCCTCCCGCCGTTTAACCGCGCTTAGTTGAATTTCTTCACATTGAATTTCAGAGCACTGGGCAGAAATCGTATCTGGTCAACACGCTTAAGAGAGTCATAGTTACTCCCGCCGTTGACCCGCGCTTAGTTGAATTTCTTCACATTGAATTTCAGTGCACTGGGCAAAAATCGTATCTTTTCAACACGCTTAAGAGAGTCATAGTTACTACCGCCGTTTACCCGCGCTTAGTCGAATTTGTTCACATTGAATTTCAGAGCACTGGGCAGAAATCGTATCTGGTCAACACGCTTAATAGAGTCATAGTTGCTCCCGCCGTTTACACGCGCTTAGTTGAATTTTTTCACATTGAATTTCAGAGCACTGGGCAGAAATCGTATCTGGTCAACACGCTTAAGAGAATCATATTTAGTCCCGCCGTTTACCCGCGCTTAGTTGAATTTCTTTACATTGAATTTCAGAGCACTGGGCAGTAATCGTATCTGGTCAACACGCTTAAGACAGTCATAGTTACTCCCGCCATTTACCCGCGCTTAGTTGAATTTCCTCACATTGAATTGCAGAGCACAGGGCAGAAATCGTATCTGGTCAACACGCTTAAGAGAGTCATAGTTACTAGCGCCGTTTACCCGCGCTTAGTTGAATTTCTTCACATTCAATTTCAGAGCACTGGGCAGTAATCGTATCTGGTCAACACGCTTAAGAGAGTCATAGTTACTACCGCCGTTTACCCGCGCTTAGTTGAATTTCTTCACATTGAATTTCAAAGCACTGGGCAGAAATCGTATCTGGTCTACACGCTTAATAGAGTCATAGTTGCTCCCGCCGTTTACACGCGCTTAGTTGAATTTCTTCACATTGAATTTCAGAGCGGTGGGCGGAAATCGTATCTGGTCAACACGCTTAAGAGAGTCATAGTTACTCCCGCGGTTTAACCGCGCTTAGTCGAATATCTTCACATTGAATTTCAGATCACTCGGCAGAAATCGTATTTGGCAACACGCTTAAGAGAGTCATAGTTACTACCGCCGTTTACCCGCGCCTAGTTGAATTTCTTCACATTGAATTTCAGAGCACTGGGCAGAAATCGTATCTGGTCAACACGCTTAAGAGAATCATAGTTACTCCCGTCGTTTACCCGCGCTTAGTTGAATTTCTTCACATTGAATTTCAGAGCACTGGGCAAAAATCGCATCTGGTCAACACGCTTAAGAGAATCATATTTAGTCCCGCCGTTTACCCGCGCTTAGTTGAATTTCTTCACATTGAATTTCAGTGCACTGGGCACAAATCGTATCTGGTCAACACGCTTAAGAGAGTCATAGCTCCTCCCGCCGTTTAACCGCGCTTAGTTGAATTTCTTCACATTGAATTTCAGAGCACTGGGCAGAAATCGAATCTGGTCAACACGCTTAAGAGAGTCATAGTTACTCCCGCCGTTGACCCGCGCTTAGTTGAATTTCTTCACATTGAATTTCAGTGCACTGGGCAGAAATCGTATCTGGTCAACACGCTTAAGAGAGTCATAGCTCCTCCCGGCGTTTAACCGCGCTTAGTTGAATTTCTTCACATTGAATTTCAGAGCACTGGGCAGAAATCGTATCTGGTCAACGCGCTTAAGTGAGTCATAGTTACTACCGCCGTTTACCCGCGCTTAGTTGAATTTCTTCACATTGAATTTCAGTGCACTGGGCAAAAATCGTATCTGGTCAACACGCTTAAGAGAGTCATAGTTACTACCGCCGTTTACCCGCGCTTAGTCAAATTTCTTCACATTGAATTTCAGAGCACTGGGCAGAAATCGTATCTGGTCAACACGCTTAAGAGAATCATAGTTACTCCCGCCGTTGACCCGCGCTTAGTTGAATTTCTTCACAATGAATTTCAGTGCACTGGGCAGAAATCGTATCTGGTCAACACGCTTAAGAGAGTCATAGCTCCTCCCGGCGTTTAACCGCACTTAGTTGAATTTCTTCACATTGAATTTCAGAGCACTGGGCAGAAATCGTATCTGGTCAACGCGCTTAAGTGAGTCATAGTTACTACCGCCGTTTACCCGCGCTTAGTTGAATTTCTTCACATTGAATTTCAGTGCACTGGGCAAAAATCGTATCTGGTCAACACGCTTAAGAGAGTCATAGTTACTAACGCCGTTTACCCGCGCTTAGTTGAATTTCTTCACATTCAATTTCAGAGCACTGGGCAGTAATCGTATCTGGTCAACACGCTTAAGAGAGTCATAGTTACTACCGCCGTTTACCCGCGCTTAGTTGAATTTCTTCACATTGAATTTCAAAGCACTGGGCAGAAATCGTATCTGGTCTACACGCTTAATAGAGTCATAGTTGCTCCCGCCGTTTACACGCGCTTAGTTGAATTTCTTCACATTGAATTTCAGAGCGGTGGGCGGAAATCGTATCTGGTCAACACGCTTAAGAGAGTCATAGTTACTCCCGCGGTTTAACCGCGCTTAGTCGAATATCTTCACATTGAATTTCAGATCACTCGGCAGAAATCGTATTTGGCAACACGCTTAAGAGAGTCATAGTTACTACCGCCGTTTACCCGCGCCTAGTTGAATTTCTTCACATTGAATTTCAGAGCACTGGGCAGAAATCGTATCTGGTCAACACGCTTAAGAGAATCATAGTTACTCCCGTCGTTTACCCGCGCTTAGTTGAATTTCTTCACATTGAATTTCAGAGCACTGGGCAAAAATCGCATCTGGTCAACACGCTTAAGAGAATCATATTTAGTCCCGCCGTTTACCCGCGCTTAGTTGAATTTCTTCACATTGAATTTCAGTGCACTGGGCACAAATCGTATCTGGTCAACACGCTTAAGAGAGTCATAGCTCCTCCCGCCGTTTAACCGCGCTTAGTTGAATTTCTTCACATTGAATTTCAGAGCACTGGGCAGAAATCGAATCTGGTCAACACGCTTAAGAGAGTCATAGTTACTCCCGCCGTTGACCCGCGCTTAGTTGAATTTCTTCACATTGAATTTCAGTGCACTGGGCAGAAATCGTATCTGGTCAACACGCTTAAGAGAGTCATAGCTCCTCCCGGCGTTTAACCGCGCTTAGTTGAATTTCTTCACATTGAATTTCAGAGCACTGGGCAGAAATCGTATCTGGTCAACACGCTTAAGAGAATCATATTTAGTCCCGCCGTTTACCCGCGCTTAGTTGAATTTCTTCACATTGAATTTCAGTGCACTGGGCACAAATCGTATCTGGTCAACACGCTTAATAGAGTCATAGTTGCTCCCGCCGTTTACACGCGCTTAGTTGAATTTTTTCACATTGAATTTCAGAGCACTGGGCAGAAATCGTATCTGGTCAACACGCTTAAGAGAATCATATTTAGTCCCGCCGTTTACCCGCGCTTAGTTGAATTTCTTTACATTGAATTTCAGAGCACTGGGCAGTAATCGTATCTGGTCAACACGCTTAAGACAGTCATAGTTACTCCCGCCATTTACCCGCGCTTAGTTGAATTTCCTCACATTGAATTGCAGAGCACAGGGCAGAAATCGTATCTGGTCAACACGCTTAAGAGAGTCATAGTTACTAGCGCCGTTTACCCGCGCTTAGTTGAATTTCTTCACATTCAATTTCAGAGCACTGGGCAGTAATCGTATCTGGTCAACACGCTTAAGAGAGTCATAGTTACTACCGCCGTTTACCCGCGCTTAGTTGAATTTCTTCACATTGAATTTCAAAGCACTGGGCAGAAATCGTATCTGGTCTACACGCTTAATAGAGTCATAGTTGCTCCCGCCGTTTACACGCGCTTAGTTGAATTTCTTCACATTGAATTTCAGAGCGGTGGGCGGAAATCGTATCTGGTCAACACGCTTAAGAGAGTCATAGTTACTCCCGCGGTTTAACCGCGCTTAGTCGAATATCTTCACATTGAATTTCAGATCACTCGGCAGAAATCGTATTTGGCAACACGCTTAAGAGAGTCATAGTTACTACCGCCGTTTACCCGCGCCTAGTTGAATTTCTTCACATTGAATTTCAGAGCACTGGGCAGAAATCGTATCTGGTCAACACGCTTAAGAGAATCATAGTTACTCCCGTCGTTTACCCGCGCTTAGTTGAATTTCTTCACATTGAATTTCAGAGCACTGGGCAAAAATCGCATCTGGTCAACACGCTTAAGAGAATCATATTTAGTCCCGCCGTTTACCCGCGCTTAGTTGAATTTCTTCACATTGAATTTCAGTGCACTGGGCACAAATCGTATCTGGTCAACACGCTTAAGAGAGTCATAGCTCCTCCCGCCGTTTAACCGCGCTTAGTTGAATTTCTTCACATTGAATTTCAGAGCACTGGGCAGAAATCGAATCTGGTCAACACGCTTAAGAGAGTCATAGTTACTCCCGCCGTTGACCCGCGCTTAGTTGAATTTCTTCACATTGAATTTCAGTGCACTGGGCAGAAATCGTATCTGGTCAACACGCTTAAGAGAGTCATAGCTCCTCCCGGCGTTTAACCGCGCTTAGTTGAATTTCTTCACATTGAATTTCAGAGCACTGGGCAGAAATCGTATCTGGTCAACGCGCTTAAGTGAGTCATAGTTACTACCGCCGTTTACCCGCGCTTAGTTGAATTTCTTCACATTGAATTTCAGTGCACTGGGCAAAAATCGTATCTGGTCAACACGCTTAAGAGAGTCATAGTTACTACCGCCGTTTACCCGCGCTTAGTCAAATTTCTTCACATTGAATTTCAGAGCACTGGGCAGAAATCGTATCTGGTCAACACGCTTAAGAGAATCATAGTTACTCCCGCCGTTGACCCGCGCTTAGTTGAATTTCTTCACAATGAATTTCAGTGCACTGGGCAGAAATCGTATCTGGTCAACACGCTTAAGAGAGTCATAGCTCCTCCCGGCGTTTAACCGCACTTAGTTGAATTTCTTCACATTGAATTTCAGAGCACTGGGCAGAAATCGTATCTGGTCAACGCGCTTAAGTGAGTCATAGTTACTACCGCCGTTTACCCGCGCTTAGTTGAATTTCTTCACATTGAATTTCAGTGCACTGGGCAAAAATCGTATCTGGTCAACACGCTTAAGAGAGTCATAGTTACTAACGCCGTTTACCCGCGCTTAGTTGAATTTCTTCACATTCAATTTCAGAGCACTGGGCAGTAATCGTATCTGGTCAACACGCTTAAGAGAGTCATAGTTACTACCGCCGTTTACCCGCGCTTAGTTGAATTTCTTCACATTGAATTTCAAAGCACTGGGCAGAAATCGTATCTGGTCTACACGCTTAATAGAGTCATAGTTGCTCCCGCCGTTTACACGCGCTTAGTTGAATTTCTTCACATTGAATTTCAGAGCGGTGGGCGGAAATCGTATCTGGTCAACACGCTTAAGAGAGTCATAGTTACTCCCGCGGTTTAACCGCGCTTAGTCGAATATCTTCACATTGAATTTCAGATCACTCGGCAGAAATCGTATTTGGCAACACGCTTAAGAGAGTCATAGTTACTACCGCCGTTTACCCGCGCCTAGTTGAATTTCTTCACATTGAATTTCAGAGCACTGGGCAGAAATCGTATCTGGTCAACACGCTTAAGAGAATCATAGTTACTCCCGTCGTTTACCCGCGCTTAGTTGAATTTCTTCACATTGAATTTCAGAGCACTGGGCAAAAATCGCATCTGGTCAACACGCTTAAGAGAATCATATTTAGTCCCGCCGTTTACCCGCGCTTAGTTGAATTTCTTCACATTGAATTTCAGTGCACTGGGCACAAATCGTATCTGGTCAACACGCTTAAGAGAGTCATAGCTCCTCCCGCCGTTTAACCGCGCTTAGTTGAATTTCTTCACATTGAATTTCAGAGCACTGGGCAGAAATCGAATCTGGTCAACACGCTTAAGAGAGTCATAGTTACTCCCGCCGTTGACCCGCGCTTAGTTGAATTTCTTCACATTGAATTTCAGTGCACTGGGCAGAAATCGTATCTGGTCAACACGCTTAAGAGAGTCATAGCTCCTCCCGGCGTTTAACCGCGCTTAGTTGAATTTCTTCACATTGAATTTCAGAGCACTGGGCAGAAATCGTATCTGGTCAACGCGCTTAAGTGAGTCATAGTTACTACCGCCGTTTACCCGCGCTTAGTTGAATTTCTTCACATTGAATTTCAGTGCACTGGGCAAAAATCGTATCTGGTCAACACGCTTAAGAGAGTCATAGTTACTACCGCCGTTTACCCGCGCTTAGTCAAATTTCTTCACATTGAATTTCAGAGCACTGGGCAGAAATCGTATCTGGTCAACACGCTTAAGAGAATCATAGTTACTCCCGCCGTTGACCCGCGCTTAGTTGAATTTCTTCACAATGAATTTCAGTGCACTGGGCAGAAATCGTATCTGGTCAACACGCTTAAGAGAGTCATAGCTCCTCCCGGCGTTTAACCGCGCTTAGTTGAATTTCTTCACATTGAATTTCAGAGCACTGGGCAGAAATCGTATCTGGTCAACGCGCTTAAGTGAGTCATAGTTACTACCGCCGTTTACCCGCGCTTAGTTGAATTTCTTCACATTGAATTTCAGTGCACTGGGCAAAAATCGTATCTGGTCAACACGCTTAAGAGAGTCATAGTTACTACCGCCGTTTACCCGCGCTTAGTCGAATTTCTTCACATTGAATTTCAGAGCACTGGGCAGAAATCGTATGTGGTCAACACGCTTAATAGAGTCATAGTTGCTCCCGCCGTTTACACGCGCTTAGTTGAATTTTTTCACATTGAATTTCAGAGCACTGGGCACAAATCGTATCTGGTCAACACGCTTAAGAGAATCATATTTAATCCCGCCGTTTACCCGCGCTTAGTTGAATTTCTTCACATTGAATTTCAGTGCACTGGGCACAAATCGTATCTGGTCAACACGCTTAAGAGAGTCATAGCTCCTCCCGCCGTTTAACCGCGCTTAGTTGAATTTCTTCACATTGAATTTCAGTGCACTGGGCAGAAATCGTATCTGGTCAACACGCTTAAGAGAGTCATAGCTCCTCCCGGCGTTTAACCGCGCTTAGTTGAATTTCTTCAGATTGAATTTCAGAGCACTGGGCATAAATCGTATCTGGTCAACGCGCTTAAGTGAGTCATAGTTACTACCGCCGTTTACCCGCGCTTAGTTGAATTTCTTCACATTGAATTTCAGTGCACTGGGCAAAAATCGTATCTGGTCAACACGCTTAAGAGAGTCATAGTTACTACCGCCGTTTACCCGCGCTTAGTCGAATTTCTTCACATTGAATTTCAGAGCACTGGGCAGAAATCGTATCTGGTCAACACGCTTAATAGAGTCATATTTGCTCCCGCCGTTTACACGCGCTTAGTTGAATTTTTTCACATTGAATTTCAGAGCACTGGGCAGAAATCGTATCTGGTCAACACGCTTAAGAGAGTCACAGTTGCTATCGCCATTTACCCGCGCTTAGTTGAATTTCCTCACATTGAATTGCAGAGCACAGGGCAGAAATCGTATCTGGTCAACACGCTTAAGAGAGTCATAGTTACTCCCGCCATTTACGCGCGCTTAGTTGAATTTCTTCAGATTGAGTTTCAGAGCACTGGGCAGAAATCGTATCTGGTCAACACGCTTAAGAGAGTCATAGTTACTACCGCCGTTTACCCGCGCTTAGTTGAATTTCTTCACATTGAATTTCAGAGCACTGGGCAGAAATCGTATCTGGTCAACACGCTTAAGAGAATCATATTTGGTCCCGGCGTTTACCCGCGCTTAGTTGAATTTCTTTACATTGAATTTCAGAGCACTGGGCAGTAATCGTATCTGGTCAACACGCTTAAGAGAGTCATAGTTACTGCCGCGGTTTAACCGCGCTTAGTTGAATTTCTTCACATTGAATTTCAGAGCGGTGGGCGGAAATCGTATCTGGTCAACACGCTTAAGAGAGTCATAGTTACTCCCGCGGTTTAACCGCGCTTAGTCGAATGTCTTCACATTGAATTTCAGATCACTCGGCAGAAATCGTATTTGGCAACACGCTTAAGAGAGTCATAGTTACTCCCGCGGTTTACCCGCGCTTAGTTGAATTTCTTCACATTGAATTTCAGTGCACTGGGAAAAAATCGTATCTGGTCAACACGCTTAATAGAGTCATAATTGCTCCCGCCGTTTACACGCGCTTAGTTGAATTTCTTCACATTGAATTTCAGAGCACTGGGCAGAAATCGTATCTGGTCAACACGCTTAAGAGAGTCATAATTACTGCCGCGGTTTAACCGCGCTTAGTTGAATTTCTTCACATTGAATTTCAGAGCGGTGGGCGGAAATCGTATCTGGTCAACACGCTTAAGAGAGTCATAGTTACTCCCGCGGTTTAACCGCGCTTAGTCGAATGTCTTCACATTGAATTTCAGATCACTCGGCAGAAATCGTATTTGGCAACACGCTTAAGAGAGTCATAGTTACTACCGCCGTTTACCCGCGCCTAGTTGAATTTCTTCACATTGAATTTCAGAGCACTGGGCAGAAATCGTATCTGGTCAACACGCTTAAGAGAATCATAGTTACTCCCGCCGTTTACCCGCGCTTAGTTGAATTTCTTCACATTGAATTTCAGAGCACTGGGCAAAAATCGTATCTGGTCAACACGCTTAAGAGAATCATATTTAGTCCCGCCGTTTACCCGCGCTTAGTTGAATTTCTTCACATTGAATTTCAGTGCACTGGGCACAAATCGTATCTGGTCAACACGCTTAAGAGAGTCATAGCTCCTCCCGCCGTTTAACCGCGCTTAGTTGAATTTCTTCACATTGAATTTCAGAGCACTGGGCAGAAATCGTATCTGGTCAACACGCTTAAGAGAATCATATTTAGTCCCGCCGTTTACCCGCGCTTAGTTGAATTTCTTTACATTGAATTTCAGAGCACTGGGCAGTAATCGTATCTGGTCAACACGCTTAAGAGAGTCATAGTTACTCCCGCCATTTACCCGCGCTTAGTTGAATTTCCTCACATTGAATTGCAGAGCACAGGGCAGAAATCGTATCTGGTCAACACGCTTAAGAGAGTCATAGTTACTAACGCCGTTTACCCGCGCTTAGTTGAATTTCTTCACATTCAATTTCAGAGCACTGGGCAGTAATCGTATCTGGTCAACACGCTTAAGAGAGTCATAGTTACTACCGCCGTCTACCCGCGCTTAGTTGAATTTCTTCACATTGAATTTCAAAGCACTGGGCAGAAATCGTATCTGGTCAACACGCTTAAGAGAGCCATAGTTACTACCGCCGTTTACCCGCGCTTAGTCGAATTCTTCACATTGAATTTCAGAGCACTGGGCAGAAATCGTATCTGGTCAACACGCTTAAGAGAGTCATAGTTACTCCCGCGGTTTAACCGCGCTTAGTCGAATATCTTCACATTGAATTTCAGATCACTCGGCAGAAATCGTATTTGGCAACACGCTTAAGAGAGTCATAGTTACTACCGCCGTTTACCCGCGCCTAGTTGAATTTCTTCACATTGAATTTCAGAGCACTGGGCAGAAATCGTATCTGGTCAACACGCTTAAGAGAATCATAGTTACTCCCGTCGTTTACCCGCGCTTAGTTGAATTTCTTCACATTGAATTTCAGAGCACTGGGCAAAAATCGCATCTGGTCAACACGCTTAAGAGAATCATATTTAGTCCCGCCGTTTACCCGCGCTTAGTTGAATTTCTTCACATTGAATTTCAGTGCACTGGGCACAAATCGTATCTGGTCAACACGCTTAAGAGAGTCATAGCTCCTCCCGCCGTTTAACCGCGCTTAGTTGAATTTCTTCACATTGAATTTCAGAGCACTGGGCAGAAATCGAATCTGGTCAACACGCTTAAGAGAGTCATAGTTACTCCCGCCGTTGACCCGCGCTTAGTTGAATTTCTTCACATTGAATTTCAGTGCACTGGGCAGAAATCGTATCTGGTCAACACGCTTAAGAGAGTCATAGCTCCTCCCGGCGTTTAACCGCGCTTAGTTGAATTTCTTCACATTGAATTTCAGAGCACTGGGCAGAAATCGTATCTGGTCAACGCGCTTAAGTGAGTCATAGTTACTACCGCCGTTTACCCGCGCTTAGTTGAATTTCTTCACATTGAATTTCAGTGCACTGGGCAAAAATCGTATCTGGTCAACACGCTTAAGAGAGTCATAGTTACTACCGCCGTTTACCCGCGCTTAGTCAAATTTCTTCACATTGAATTTCAGAGCACTGGGCAGAAATCGTATCTGGTCAACACGCTTAAGAGAATCATAGTTACTCCCGCCGTTGACCCGCGCTTAGTTGAATTTCTTCACAATGAATTTCAGTGCACTGGGCAGAAATCGTATCTGGTCAACACGCTTAAGAGAGTCATAGCTCCTCCCGGCGTTTAACCGCGCTTAGTTGAATTTCTTCACATTGAATTTCAGAGCACTGGGCAGAAATCGTATCTGGTCAACGCGCTTAAGTGAGTCATAGTTACTACCGCCGTTTACCCGCGCTTAGTTGAATTTCTTCACATTGAATTTCAGTGCACTGGGCAAAAATCGTATCTGGTCAACACGCTTAAGAGAGTCATAGTTACTAACGCCGTTTACCCGCGCTTAGTTGAATTTCTTCACATTCAATTTCAGAGCACTGGGCAGTAATCGTATCTGGTCAACACGCTTAAGAGAGTCATAGTTACTACCGCCGTTTACCCGCGCTTAGTTGAATTTCTTCACATTGAATTTCAAAGCACTGGGCAGAAATCGTATCTGGTCTACACGCTTAATAGAGTCATAGTTGCTCCCGCCGTTTACACGCGCTTAGTTGAATTTCTTCACATTGAATTTCAGAGCGGTGGGCGGAAATCGTATCTGGTCAACACGCTTAAGAGAGTCATAGTTACTCCCGCGGTTTAACCGCGCTTAGTCGAATATCTTCACATTGAATTTCAGATCACTCGGCAGAAATCGTATTTGGCAACACGCTTAAGAGAGTCATAGTTACTACCGCCGTTTACCCGCGCCTAGTTGAATTTCTTCACATTGAATTTCAGAGCACTGGGCAGAAATCGTATCTGGTCAACACGCTTAAGAGAATCATAGTTACTCCCGTCGTTTACCCGCGCTTAGTTGAATTTCTTCACATTGAATTTCAGAGCACTGGGCAAAAATCGCATCTGGTCAACACGCTTAAGAGAATCATATTTAGTCCCGCCGTTTACCCGCGCTTAGTTGAATTTCTTCACATTGAATTTCAGTGCACTGGGCACAAATCGTATCTGGTCAACACGCTTAAGAGAGTCATAGCTCCTCCCGCCGTTTAACCGCGCTTAGTTGAATTTCTTCACATTGAATTTCAGAGCACTGGGCAGAAATCGAATCTGGTCAACACGCTTAAGAGAGTCATAGTTACTCCCGCCGTTGACCCGCGCTTAGTTGAATTTCTTCACATTGAATTTCAGTGCACTGGGCAGAAATCGTATCTGGTCAACACGCTTAAGAGAGTCATAGCTCCTCCCGGCGTTTAACCGCGCTTAGTTGAATTTCTTCACATTGAATTTCAGAGCACTGGGCAGAAATCGTATCTGGTCAACGCGCTTAAGTGAGTCATAGTTACTACCGCCGTTTACCCGCGCTTAGTTGAATTTCTTCACATTGAATTTCAGTGCACTGGGCAAAAATCGTATCTGGTCAACACGCTTAAGAGAGTCATAGTTACTACCGCCGTTTACCCGCGCTTAGTCAAATTTCTTCACATTGAATTTCAGAGCACTGGGCAGAAATCGTATCTGGTCAACACGCTTAAGAGAATCATAGTTACTCCCGCCGTTGACCCGCGCTTAGTTGAATTTCTTCACAATGAATTTCAGTGCACTGGGCAGAAATCGTATCTGGTCAACACGCTTAAGAGAGTCATAGCTCCTCCCGGCGTTTAACCGCGCTTAGTTGAATTTCTTCACATTGAATTTCAGAGCACTGGGCAGAAATCGTATCTGGTCAACGCGCTTAAGTGAGTCATAGTTACTACCGCCGTTTACCCGCGCTTAGTTGAATTTCTTCACATTGAATTTCAGTGCACTGGGCAAAAATCGTATCTGGTCAACACGCTTAAGAGAGTCATAGTTACTACCGCCGTTTACCCGCGCTTAGTCGAATTTCTTCACATTGAATTTCAGAGCACTGGGCAGAAATCGTATGTGGTCAACACGCTTAATAGAGTCATAGTTGCTCCCGCCGTTTACACGCGCTTAGTTGAATTTTTTCACATTGAATTTCAGAGCACTGGGCAGAAATCGTATCTGGTCAACACGCTTAAGAGAATCATATTTAATCCCGCCGTTTACCCGCGCTTAGTTGAATTTCTTCACATTGAATTTCAGTGCACTGGGCACAAATCGTATCTGGTCAACACGCTTAAGAGAGTCATAGCTCCTCCCGCCGTTTAACCGCGCTTAGTTGAATTTCTTCACATTGAATTTCAGAGCACTGGGCAGAAATCGAATCTGGTCAACACGCTTAAGAGAGTCATAGTTACTCCCGCCGTTGACCCGCGCTTAGTTGAATTTCTTCACATTGAATTTCAGTGCACTGGGCAGAAATCGTATCTGGTCAACACGCTTAAGAGAGTCATAGCTCCTCCCGGCGTTTAACCGCGCTTAGTTGAATTTCTTCACATTGAATTTCAGAGCACTGGGCAGAAATCGTATCTGGTCAACGCGCTTAAGTGAGTCATAGTTACTACCGCCGTTTACCCGCGCTTAGTTGAATTTCTTCACATTGAATTTCAGTGCACTGGGCAAAAATCGTATCTGGTCAACACGCTTAAGAGAGTCATAGTTACTACCGCCGTTTACCCGCGCTTAGTCAAATTTCTTCACATTGAATTTCAGAGCACTGGGCAGAAATCGTATCTGGTCAACACGCTTAAGAGAATCATAGTTACTCCCGCCGTTGACCCGCGCTTAGTTGAATTTCTTCACAATGAATTTCAGTGCACTGGGCAGAAATCGTATCTGGTCAACACGCTTAAGAGAGTCATAGCTCCTCCCGGCGTTTAACCGCGCTTAGTTGAATTTCTTCACATTGAATTTCAGAGCACTGGGCAGAAATCGTATCTGGTCAACGCGCTTAAGTGAGTCATAGTTACTACCGCCGTTTACCCGCGCTTAGTTGAATTTCTTCACATTGAATTTCAGTGCACTGGGCAAAAATCGTATCTGGTCAACACGCTTAAGAGAGTCATAGTTACTACCGCCGTTTACCCGCGCTTAGTCGAATTTCTTCACATTGAATTTCAGAGCACTGGGCAGAAATCGTATGTGGTCAACACGCTTAATAGAGTCATAGTTGCTCCCGCCGTTTACACGCGCTTAGTTGAATTTTTTCACATTGAATTTCAGAGCACTGGGCAGAAATCGTATCTGGTCAACACGCTTAAGAGAATCATATTTAATCCCGCCGTTTACCCGCGCTTAGTTGAATTTCTTCACATTGAATTTCAGTGCACTGGGCACAAATCGTATCTGGTCAACACGCTTAAGAGAGTCATAGCTCCTCCCGCCGTTTAACCGCGCTTAGTTGAATTTCTTCACATTGAATTTCAGTGCACTGGGCAGAAATCGTATCTGGTCAACACGCTTAAGAGAGTCATAGCTCCTCCCGGCGTTTAACCGCGCTTAGTTGAATTTCTTCAGATTGAATTTCAGAGCACTGGGCATAAATCGTATCTGGTCAACGCGCTTAAGTGAGTCATAGTTACTACCGCCGTTTACCCGCGCTTAGTTGAATTTCTTCACATTGAATTTCAGTGCACTGGGCAAAAATCGTATCTGGTCAACACGCTTAAGAGAGTCATAGTTACTACCGCCGTTTACCCGCGCTTAGTCGAATTTCTTCACATTGAATTTCAGAGCACTGGGCAGAAATCGTATCTGGTCAACACGCTTAATAGAGTCATATTTGCTCCCGCCGTTTACACGCGCTTAGTTGAATTTTTTCACATTGAATTTCAGAGCACTGGGCAGAAATCGTATCTGGTCAACACGCTTAAGAGAGTCACAGTTGCTATCGCCATTTACGCGCGCTTAGTTGAATTTCCTCACATTGAATTGCAGAGCACAGGGCAGAAATCGTATCTGGTCAACACGCTTAAGAGAGTCATAGTTACTCCCGCCATTTACGCGCGCTTAGTTGAATTTCTTCAGATTGAGTTTCAGAGCACTGGGCAGAAATCGTATCTGGTCAACACGCTTAAGAGAGTCATAGTTACTACCGCCGTTTACCCGCGCTTAGTTGAATTTCTTCACATTGAATTTCAGAGCACTGGGCAGAAATCGTATCTGGTCAACACGCTTAAGAGAATCATATTTGGTCCCGGCGTTTACCCGCGCTTAGTTGAATTTCTTTACATTGAATTTCAGAGCACTGGGCAGTAATCGTATCTGGTCAACACGCTTAAGAGAGTCATAGTTACTCCCGCCATTTACCCGCGCTTAGTTGAATTTCCTCACATTGAATTGCAGAGCACAGGGCAGAAATCGTATCTGGTCAACACGCTTAAGAGAGTCATAGTTACTAACGCCGTTTACCCGCGCTTAGTTGAATTTCTTCACATTCAATTTCAGAGCACTGGGCAGTAATCGTATCTGGTCAACACGCTTTAGAGAGTCATAGTTACTACCGCCGTTTACCCGCGCTTAGTTGAATTTCTTCACATTGAATTTCAAAGCACTGGGCAGAAATCGTATCTGGTCAACACGCTTAAGAGAGTCATAGTTACTACCGCCGTTTACCCGCGCTTAGTGGAATTTCTTCACATTGAATTTCAGAGCACTGGGCAGAAATCGTATCTGGTCAACACGCTTAATAGAGTCATAGTTGCTCCCGCCGTTTACACGCGCTTAGTTGAATTTCTTCACATTGAATTTCAGAGCACTGGGCAGAAATCGTATCTGGTCAACACGCTTAAGAGAGTCATAGTTACTGCCGCGGTTTAACCGCGCTTAGTTGAATTTCTTCACATTGAATTTCAGAGCGGTGGGCGGAAATCGTATCTGGTCAACACGCTTAAGAGAGTCATAGTTACTCCCGCGGTTTAACCGCGCTTAGTCGAATGTCTTCACATTGAATTTCAGATCACTCGGCAGAAATCGTATTTGGCAACACGCTTAAGAGAGTCATAGTTACTCCCGCGGTTTACCCGCGCTTAGTTGAATTTCTTCACATTGAATTTCAGTGCACTGGGAAAAAATCGTATCTGGTCAACACGCTTAATAGAGTCATAATTGCTCCCGCCGTTTACACGCGCTTAGTTGAATTTCTTCACATTGAATTTCAGAGCACTGGGCAGAAATCGTATCTGGTCAACACGCTTAAGAGAGTCATAATTACTGCCGCGGTTTAACCGCGCTTAGTTGAATTTCTTCACATTGAATTTCAGAGCGGTGGCGGAATCGTATCTGGTCAACACGCTTAAGAGAGTCATAGTTACTCCCGCGGTTTAACCGCGCTTAGTCGAATGTCTTCACATTGAATTTCAGATCACTCGGCAGAAATCGTATTTGGCAACACGCTTAAGAGAGTCATAGTTACTACGCCGTTTACCCGCGCCTAGTTGATTTCTTCACATTGAATTTCAGAGCACTGGCAGAAATCGTATCTGGTCAACACGCTTAAGAGAATCATAGTTACTCCGCCGTTTACCCGCGCTTAGTTGAATTTCTTCACATTGAATTCAGAGCACTGGGCAAAAATCGTATCTGGTCAACACGCTTAAGAGAATCATATTTAGTCCCGCCGTTTACCCGCGCTTAGTTGAATTTCTTCACATTGAATTTCAGTACACTGGGCACAAATGGTATCTGGTCAACACGCGTAAGAGAGTCATAGCTCCTCCCGCCGTTTAACCGCGCTTAGTTGAATTTCTTCACATTGAATTTCAGAGCACTGGGCAGAAATCGTATCTGGTCAACACGCTTAAGAGAATCATATTTAGTCCCGCCGTTTACCCGCGCTTAGTTGAATTTCTTTACATTGAATTTCAGAGCACTGGGCAGTAATCGTATCTGGTCAACACGCTTAAGAGAGTCATAGTTACTCCCGCCATTTACCCGCGCTTAGTTGAATTTCCTCACATTGAATTGCAGAGCACAGGGCAGAAATCGTATCTGGTCAACACGCTTAAGAGAGTCATAGTTACTAACGCCGTTTACCCGCGCTTAGTTGAATTTCTTCACATTCAATTTCAGAGCACTGGGCAGTAATCGTATCTGGTCAACACGCTTAAGAGAGTCATAGTTACTACCGCCGTCTACCCGCGCTTAGTTGAATTTCTTCACATTGAATTTCAAAGCACTGGGCAGAAATCGTATCTGGTCAACACGCTTAAGAGAGCCATAGTTACTACCGCCGTTTACCCGCGCTTAGTCGAATTCTTCACATTGAATTTCAGAGCACTGGGCAGAAATCGTATCTGGTCAACACGCTTAATAGAGTCATAGTTGCTCCCGCCGTTTACACGCGCTTAGTTGAATTTCTTCACATTGAATTTCAGAGCGGTGGGCGGAAATCGTATCTGGTCAACACGCTTAAGAGAGTCATAGTTACTCCCGCGGTTTAACCGCGCTTAGTCGAATGTCTCCACATTGAATTTCAGATCACTCGGCAGAAATCGTATTTGGCAACACGCTTAAGAGAGTCATAGTTACTACCGCCGTTTACCCGCGCCTAGTTGAATTTCTTCACATTGAATTTCAGAGCACTGGGCAGAAATCGTATCTGGTCAACACGCTTAAGAGAATCATAGTTGCTCCCGCCGTTTACCCGCGCTTAGTTGAATTTCTTCACATTGAATTTCAGAGCACTGGGCAAAAATCGTATCTGGTCAACACGCTTAAGAGAATCATATTTAGTCCCGCCGTTTACCCGCGCTTAGTTGAATTTCTTCACATTGAATTTCAGTGCACTGGGCACAAATCGTATCTGGTCAACACGCTTAAGAGAGTCATAGCTCCTCCCGCCGTTTAACCGCGCTTAGTTGAATTTCTTCACATTGAATTTCAGAGCACTGGGCAGAAATCGTATCTGGTCAACACGCTTAAGAGAGTCATAGTTACTCCCGCCGTTGACCCGCGCTTAGTTGAATTTCTTCACATTGAATTTCAGTGCACTGGGCAAAAATCGTATCTTTTCAACACGCTTAAGAGAGTCATAGTTACTACCGCCGTTTACCCGCGCTTAGTCGAATTTCTTCACATTGAATTTCAGAGCACTGGGCAGAAATCGTATCTGGTCAACACGCTTAATAGAGTCATAGTTGCTCCCGCCGTTTACACGCGCTTAGTTGAATTTTTTCACATTGAATTTCAGAGCACTGGGCAGAAATCGTATCTGGTCAACACGCTTAAGAGAATCATATTTAGTCCCGCCGTTTACCCGCGCTTAGTTGAATTTCTTTACATTGAATTTCAGAGCACTGGGCAGTAATCGTATCTGGTCAACACGCTTAAGAGAGTCATAGTTACTCCCGCCATTTACCCGCGCTTAGTTGAATTTCCTCACATTGAATTGCAGAGCACAGGGCAGAAATCGTATCTGGTCAACACGCTTAAGAGAGTCATAGTTACTAACGCCGTTTACCCGCGCTTAGTTGAATTTCTTCACATTCAATTTCAGAGCACTGGGCAGTAATCGTATCTGGTCAACACGCTTAAGAGAGTCATAGTTACTACCGCCGTTTACCCGCGCTTAGTTGAATTTCTTCACATTGAATTTCAAAGCACTGGGCAGAAATCGTATCTGGTCAACACGCTTAAGAGAGTCATAGTTACTACCGCCGTTTACCCGCGCTTAGTCGAATTTCTTCACATTGAATTTCAGAGCACTGGGCAGAAATCGTATCTGGTCTACACGCTTAATAGAGTCATAGTTGCTCCCGCCGTTTACACGCGCTTAGTTGAATTTCTTCACATTGAATTTCAGAGCGGTGGGCGGAAATCGTATCTGGTCAACACGCTTAAGAGAGTCATAGTTACTCCCGCGGTTTAACCGCGCTTAGTCGAATATCTTCACATTGAATTTCAGATCACTGGGCAGAAATCGTATTTGGCAACACGCTTAAGAGAGTCATAGTTACTACCGCCGTTTACCCGCGCCTAGTTGAATTTCTTCACATTGAATTTCAGAGCACTGGGCAGAAATCGTATCTGGTCAACACGCTTAAGAGAATCATAGTTACTCCCGTCGTTTACCCGCGCTTAGTTGAATTTCTTCACATTGAATTTCAGAGCACTGGGCGAAAATCGCATCTGGTCAACACGCTTAAGAGAATCATATTTAGTCCCGCCGTTTACCCGCGCTTAGTTGAATTTTTTCACATTGAATTTCAGAGCACTGGGCAGAAATCGTATCTGGTCAACACGCTTAAGAGAATCATATTTAGTCCGGCCGTTTACCCGCGCTTAGTTGAATTTCTTTACATTGAATTTCAGAGCACTGGGCAGTAATCGTATCTGGTCAACACGCTTAAGAGAGTCATAGTTACTCCCGCCATTTACCCGCGCTTAGTTGAATTTCCTCACATTGAATTGCAGAGCACAGGGCAGAAATCGTATCTGGTCAACACGCTTAAGAGAGTCATAGTTACTAACGCCGTTTACCCGCGCTTAGTTGAATTTCTTCACATTCAATTTCAGAGCACTGGGCAGTAATCGTATCTGGTCAACACGCTTAAGAGAGTCATAGTTACTACCGCCGTTTACCCGCGCTTAGTTGAATTTCTTCACATTGAATTTCAAAGCACTGGGCAGAAATCGTATCTGGTCAACACGCTTAAGAGAGTCATAGTTACTACCGCCGTTTACCCGCGCTTAGTCGAATTTCTTCACATTGAATTTCAGAGCACTGGGCAGAAATCGTATCTGGTCTACACGCTTAATAGAGTCATAGTTGCTCCCGCCGTTTACACGCGCTTAGTTGAATTTCTTCACATTGAATTTCAGAGCGGTGGGCGGAAATCGTATCTGGTCAACACGCTTAAGAGAGTCATAGTTACTCCCGCGGTTTAACCGCGCTTAGTCGAATATCTTCACATTGAATTTCAGATCACTCGGCAGAAATCGTATTTGGCAACACGCTTAAGAGAGTCATAGTTACTACCGCCGTTTACCCGCGCCTAGTTGAATTTCTTCACATTGAATTTCAGAGCACTGGGCAGAAATCGTATCTGGTCAACACGCTTAAGAGAATCATAGTTACTCCCGTCGTTTACCCGCGCTTAGTTGAATTTCTTCACATTGAATTTCAGAGCACTGGGCGAAAATCGCATCTGGTCAACACGCTTAAGAGAATCATATTTAGTCCCGCCGTTTACCCGCGCTTAGTTGAATTTCTTCACATTGAATTTCAGTGCACTGGGCACAAATCGTATCTGGTCAACACGCTTAAGAGAGTCATAGTTACTACCGCCGTTTACCCGCGCTTAGTCGAATTTCTTCACATTGAATTTCAGAGCACTGGGCAGAAATCGTATCTGGTCAACACGCTTAATAGAGTCATAGTTGCTCCCGCCGTTTACACGCGCTTAGTTGAATTTTTTCACATTGAATTTCAGAGCACTGGGCAGAAATCGTATTCTGGTCAACACGCTTAAGAGAATCATATTTAGTCCCGCCGTTTACCCGCGCTTAGTTGAATTTCTTTACATTGAATTTCAGAGCACTGGGCAGTAATCGTATCTGGTCAACACGCTTAAGAGAGTCATAGTTACTCCCGCCATTTACCCGCGCTTAGTTGAATTTCCTCACATTGAATTGCAGAGCACAGGGCAGAAATCGTATCTGGTCAACACGCTTAAGAGAGTCATAGTTACTAACGCCGTTTACCCGCGCTTAGTTGAATTTCTTCACATTCAATTTCAGAGCACTGGGCAGTAATCGTATCTGGTCAACACGCTTAAGAGAGTCATAGTTACTACCGCCGTTTACCCGCGCTTAGTTGAATTTCTTCACATTGAATTTCAAAGCACTGGGCAGAAATCGTATCTGGTCAACACGCTTAAGAGAGTCATAGTTACTACCGCCGTTTACCCGCGCTTAGTCGAATTTCTTCACATTGAATTTCAGAGCACTGGGCAGAAATCGTATCTGGTCAACACGCTTAATAGAGTCATAGTTGCTCCCGCCGTTTACACGCGCTTAGTTGAATTTCTTCACATTGAATTTCAAAGCGGTGGGCGGAAATCGTATCTGGTCAACACGCTTAAGAGAGTCATAGTTACTCCCGCGGTTTAACCGCGCTTAGTCGAATGTCTTCACATTGAATTTCAGATCACTCGGCAGAAATCGTATTTGGCAACACGCTTAAGAGAGTCATAGTTACTACCGCCGTTTACCCGCGCCTAGTTGAATTTCTTCACATTGAATTTCAGAGCACTGGGCAGAAATCGTATCTGGCCAACACGCTTAAGAGAATCATAGTTACTCCCGCCGTTTACCCGCGCTTAGTTGAATTTCTTCACATTGAATTTCAGAGCACTGGGCAAAAATCGCATCTGGTCAACACGCTTAAGAGAATCATATTTAGTCCCGCCGTTTACCCGCGCTTAGTTGAATTTCTTCACATTGAATTTCAGTGCACTGGGCACAAATCGTATCTGGTCAACACGCTTAAGAGAGTCATAGCTCCTCCCGGCGTTTAACCGCGCTTAGTTGAATTTCTTTACATTGAATTTCAGAGCACTGGGCAGTAATCGTATCTGGTCAACACGCTTAAGAGAGTCATAGTTACTCCCGCCATTTACCCGCGCTTAGTTGAATTTCCTCACATTGAATTGCAGAGCACAGGGCAGAAATCGTATCTGGTCAACACGCTTAAGAGAGTCATAGTTACTAACGCCGTTTACCCGCGCTTAGTTGAATTTCTTCACATTCAATTTCAGAGCACTGGGCAGTAATCGTATCTGGTCAACACGCTTTAGAGAGTCATAGTTACTACCGCCGTTTACCCGCGCTTAGTTGAATTTCTTCACATTGAATTTCAGAGCACTGGGCAGAAATCGTATCTGGTCAACACGCTTAAGAGAGTCATAGTTACTGCCGCGGTTTAACCGCGCTTAGTTGAATTTCTTCACATTGAATTTCAGAGCGGTGGGCGGAAATCGTATCTGGTCAACACGCTTAAGAGAGTCATAGTTACTCCCGCGGTTTAACCGCGCTTAGTCGAATGTCTTCACATTGAATTTCAGATCACTCGGCAGAAATCGTATTTGGCAACACGCTTAAGAGAGTCATAGTTACTCCCGCGGTTTACCCGCGCTTAGTTGAATTTCTTCACATTGAATTTCAGTGCACTGGGCAAAAATCGTATCTGGTCAACACGCTTAATAGAGTCATAGTTACTACCGCCGTTTACCCGCGCTTAGTTGAATTTCCTCACATTGAATTTCAAAGCACTGGGCAGAAATCGTATCTGGTCAACACGCTTAAGAGAGTCATAATTACTGCCGCGGTTTAACCGCGCTTAGTTGAATTTCTTCACATTGAATTTCAGAGCGGTGGGCGGAAATCGTATCTGGTCAACACGCTTAAGAGAGTCATAGTTACTCCCGCGGTTTAACCGCGCTTAGTCGAATGTCTTCACATTGAATTTCAGATCACTCGGCAGAAATCGTATTTGGCAACACGCTTAAGAGAGTCATAGTTACTACCGCCGTTTACCCGCGCCTAGTTGAATTTCTTCACATTGAATTTCAGAGCACTGGGCAGAAATCGTACCTGGTCAACACGCTTAAGAGAATCATAGTTACTCCCGCCGTTTACCCGCGCTTAGTTGAATTTCTTCACATTGAATTTCAGAGCACTGGGCAAAAATCGTATCTGGTCAACACGCTTAAGAGAATCATATTTAGTCCCGCCGTTTACCCGCGCTTAGTTGAATTTCTTCACATTGAATTTCAGTGCACTGGGCACAAATCGTATCTGGTCAACACGCTTAAGTGAGTCATAGCTCCTCCCGCCGTTTAACCGCGCTTAGTTGAATTTCTTCACATTGAATTTCAGAGCACTGGGCAGAAATCGTATCTGGTCAACACGCTTAATAGAGTCATAGTTACTCCCGCCGTTGACCCGCGCTTAGTTGAATTTCTTCACATTGAATTTCAGTGCACTGGGCAGAAATCGTATCTGGTCAACACGCTTAAGAGAGTCATAGCTCCTCCCGGCGTTTAACCGCGCTTAGTTGAATTTCTTCACATTGAATTTCAGAGCACTGGGCAGAAATCGTATCTGGTCAACGCGCTTAAGTGAGTCATAGTTACTACCGCCGTTTACCCGCGCTTAGTTGAATTTCTTCACATTGAATTTCAGTGCACTGGGCAAAAATCGTATCTGGTCAACACGCTTAAGAGAGTCATAGTTACTACCGCCGTTTACCCACGCTTAGTCGAATTTCTTCACATTGAATTTCAGAGCACTGGGCAGAAATCGTATCTGGTCAACACGCTTAATAGAGTCATAGTTGCTCCCGCCGTTTACACGCTCTTAGTTGAATTTTTTCACATTGAATTTCAGAGCACTGGGCAGAAATCGTATCTGGTCAACACGCTTAAGAGAATCATAGTTACTCCCGCCGTTTACCCGCGCTTAGTTGAATTTCTTCACATTGAATTTCAGTGCACTGGGCAGAAATCGTATCTGCTCAACACGCTTAAGAGAGTCACAGTTACTCCCGCCGTTTACCCGCGCTTACTTGAATTTCTTCACATTGAATTGCAGAGCACTGGGCAGAAATCGTATCTGGTCAACACGCTTAAGACAGTTATAGTTACTCACGGCGTTTACCCGCGCTTACTTGAATTCCTTCACATTGAATTTCAGAGAACTGGGCAGTAATCGTATCTGGTCAACACGCTTAAGACAGTCACAGTTGCTATCGCCATTTACCCGCGCTTAGTTGAATTTCCTCACATTGAATTTCAGAGCACTGGGCAGAAATCGTATCTGGTCAACGCGCTTAAGTGAGTCATAGTTACTACCGCCGTTTACCCGCGCTTAGTTGAATTTCTTCACATTGAATTTCAGTGCACTGGGCAAAAATCGTATCTGGTCAACACGCTTAAGAGAGTCATAGTTACTACCGCCGTTTACCCGCGCTTAGTCGAATTTCTTCACATTGAATTTCAGAGCACTGGGCAGAAATCGTATCTGGTCAACACGCTTAAGAGAATCATAGTTACTCCCGCCGTTGACCCGCGCTTAGTTGAATTTCTTCACATTGAATTTCAGTGCACTGGGCAGAAATCGTATCTGGTCAACACGCTTAAGAGAGTCATAGCTCCTCCCGGCGTTTAACCGCGCTTAGTTGAATTTCTTCACATTGAATTTCAGTGCACTGGGCAGAAATCGTATCTGGTCAACACGCTTAAGAGAGTCATAGCTCCTCCCGGCGTTTAACCGCGCTTAGTTGAATTTCTTCACATTGAATTTCAGAGCACTGGGCAGAAATCGTATCTGGTCAACACGCTTAATAGAGTCATAGTTGCTCCCGCCGTTTACACGCGCTTAGTTGAATTTCTTCACATTGAATTTCAGAGCGGTGGGCGGAAATCGTATCTGGTCAACACGCTTAAGAGAGTCATAGTTACTCCCGCGGTTTAACCGCGCTTCGTCGAATGTCTTCACATTGAATTTCAGATCACTCGGCAGAAATCGTATTTGGCAACACGCTTAAGAGAGTCATAGTTACTACCGCCGTTTACCCGCGCCTAGTTGAATTTCTTCACATTGAATTTCAGAGCACTGGGCAGAAATCGTATCTGGTCAACACGCTTAAGAGAATCATAGTTACTCCCGCCGTTTACCCGCGCTTAGTTGAATTTCTTCACATTGAATTTCAGAGCACTGGGCAAAAATCGCATCTGGTCAACACGCTTAAGAGAATCATATTTAGTCCCGCCGTTTACCCGCGTTTAGTTGAATTTCTTCACATTGAATTTCAGTGCACTGGGCACAAATCGTATCTGGTCAACACGCTTAAGAGAGTCATAGCTCCTCCCGCCGTTTACCCGCGCTTAGTCGAATTTCTTCACATTGAATTTCAGAGCACTGGGCAGAAATCGTATGTGGTCAACACGCTTAATAGAGTCATAGTTGCTCCCGCCGTTTACACGCGCTTAGTTGAATTTTTTCACATTGAATTTCAGAGCACTGGGCAGAAATCGTATCTGGTCAACACGCTTAAGAGAATCATATTTAGTCCCGCCGTTTACCTGCGCTTAGTTGAATTTCTTTACATTGAATTTCAGAGCACTGGGCAGTAATCGTATCTGGTCAACACGCTTAAGAGAGTCATAGTTACTCCCGCCATTTACCCGCGCTTAGTTGAATTTCCTCACATTGAATTGCAGAGCACAGGGCAGAAATCGTATCTGGTCAACACGCTTAAGAGAGTCATAGTTACTAACGCCGTTTACCCGCGCTTAGTTGAATTTCTTCACATTCAATTTCAGAGCACTGGGCAGTAATCGTATCTGGTCAACACGCTTAAGAGAGTCATAGTTACTACCGCCGTTTACCCGCGCTTAGTTGAATTTCTTCACATTGAATTTCAAAGCACTGGGCAGAAATCGTATCTGGTCAACACGCTTAAGAGAGTCATAGTTACTACCGCCGTTTACCCGCGCTTAGTCGAATTTCTTCACATTGAATTTCAGAGCACTGGGCAGAAATCGTATCTGGTCAACACGCTTAATAGAGTCATAGTTGCTCCCGCCGTTTACACGCGCTTAGTTGAATTTCTTCACATTGAATTTCAGAGCGGTGGGCGGAAATCGTATCTGGTCAACACGCTTAAGAGAGTCATAGTTACTCCCGCGGTTTAACCGCGCTTAGTCGAATGTCTTCACATTGAGTTTCAGATCACTCGGCAGAAATCGTATTTGGTAACACGCTTAAGAGAGTCATAGTTACTACCGCCGTTTACCCGCGCCTAGTTGAATTTCTTCACATTGAATTTCAGAGCACTGGGCAGAAATCGTATCTGGTCAACACGCTTAAGAGAATCATAGTTACTCCCGCCGTTTACCCGCGCTTAGTTGAATTTCTTCACATTGAATTTCAGAGCACTGGGCAAAAATCGTATCTGGTCAACACGCTTAAGAGAGTCATATTTAGTCCCGCCGTTTACCCGCGCTTAGTTGAATTTCTTTACATTGAATTTCAGAGCACTGGGCAGTAATCGTATCTGGTCAACACGCTTAAGAGAGTCATAGTTACTCCCGCCATTTACCAGCGCTTAGTTGAATTTCCTCACATTGAATTGCAGAGCACAGGGCAGAAATCGTATCTGGTCAACACGCTTAAGAGAGTCATAGTTACTAACGCCGTTTACCCGCGCTTAGTTGAATTTCTTCACATTCAATTTCAGAGCACTGGGCAGTAATCGTATCTGGTCAACACGCTTAAGAGAGTCATAGTTACTACCGCCGTTTACCCGCGCTTAGTTGAATTTCTTCACATTGAATTTCAAAGCACTGGGCAGAAATCGTATCTGGTCAACACGCTTAAGAGAGTCATAATTACTGCCGCGGTTTAACCGCGCTTAGTTGAATTTCTTCACATTGAATTTCAGAGCGGTGGGCGGAAATCGTATCTGGTCAACACGCTTAAGAGAGTCATAGTTACTCCCGCGGTTTAACCGCGCTTAGTCGAATGTCTTCACATTGAATTTCAGATCACTCGGCAGAAATCGTATTTGGCAACACGCTTAAGAGAGTCATAGTTACTACCGCCGTTTACCCGCGCCTAGTTGAATTTCTTCACATTGAATTTCAGAGCACTGGGCAGAAATCGTATCTGGTCAACACGCTTAAGAGAATCATAGTTACTACCGCCGTTTACCCGCGCTTAGTTGAATTTCTTCACATTGAATTTCAGAGCACTGGGCAGAAATCGTATCTGGTCAACACGCTTAAGAGAGTCATAATTACTGCCGCGGTTTAACCGCGCTTAGTTGAATTTCCTCACATTGAATTGCAGAGCACAGGGCAGAAATCGTATCTGGTCAACACGCTTAAGAGAGTCATAGTTACTAACGCCGTTTACCCGCGCTTAGTTGAATTTCTTCACATTCAATTTCAGAGCACTGGGCAGTAATCGTATCTGGTCAACACGCTTAAGAGAGTCATAGTTACTACCGCCGTTTACCCGCGCTTAGTTGAATTTCTTCACATTGAATTTCAAAGCACTGGGCAGAAATCGTATCTGGTCAACACGCTTAAGAGAGTCATAGTTACTACCGCCGTTTACCCGCGCTTAGTCGAATTTCTTCACATTGAATTTCAGAGCACTGGGCAGAAATCGTATCTGGTCAACACGCTTAAGAGAGTCATAGTTACTACCGCCGTTTACCCGCGCTTAGTTGAATTTCTTCACATTGAATTTCAAAGCACTGGGCAGAAATCGTATCTGGTCAACACGCTTAAGAGAGTCATAATTACTGCCGCGGTTTAACCGCGCTTAGTTGAATTTCTTCACATTGAATTTCAGAGCGGTGGGCGGAAATCGTATCTGGCCAACACGCTTAAGAGAATCATACTTACTCCCGCCGTTTACCCGCGCTTAGTTGAATTTCTTCACATTGAATTTCAGAGCACTGGGCAAAAATCGTATCTGGTCAACACGCTTAAGAGAATCATATTTAGTCCCGCCGTTTACCCGCGCTTAGTTGAATTTCTTCACATTGAATTTCAGTGCACTGGGCACAAATCGTATCTGGTCAACACGCTTAAGAGAGTCATAGCTCCTCCCGCCGTTTAACCGCGCTTAGTTGAATTTCTTCACATTGAATTTCAGAGCACTGGGCAGAAATCGTATCTGGTCAACACGCTTAAGAGAGTCATAGTTACTCCCGCCGTTGACCCGCGCTTAGTTGAATTTCTTCACATTGAATTTCAGTGCACTGGGCAGAAATCGTATCTGGTCAACACGCTTTAGAGAGTCATAGTTACTACCGCCGTTTACCCGCGCTTAGTTGAATTTCTTCACATTGAATTTCAAAGCACTGGGCAGAAATCGTATCTGGTCAACACGCTTAAGAGAGTCATAGTTACTACCGCCGTTTACCCGCGCTTAGTGGAATTTCTTCACATTGAATTTCAGAGCACTGGGCAGAAATCGTATCTGGTCAACACGCTTAATAGAGTCATAGTTGCTCCCGCCGTTTACACGCGCTTAGTTGAATTTCTTCACATTGAATTTCAGAGCACTGGGCAGAAATCGTATCTGGTCAACACGCTTAAGAGAGTCATAGTTACTGCCGCGGTTTAACCGCGCTTAGTTGAATTTCTCCACATTGAATTTCAGAGCGGTGGGCGGAAATCGTATCTGGTCAACACGCTTAAGAGAGTCATAGTTACTCCCGCGGTTTAACCGCGCTTAGTCGAATGTCTTCACATTGAATTTCAGATCACTCGGCAGAAATCGTATTTGGCAACACGCTTAAGAGAGTCATAGTTACTCCCGCGGTTTACCCGCGCTTAGTTGAATTTCTTCACATTGAATTTCAGTGCACTGGGCAAAAATCGTATCTGGTCAACACGCTTAATAGAGTCATAGTTGCTCCCGCCGTTTACACGCGCTTAGTTGAATTTCTTCACATTGAATTTCAGAGCACTGGGCAGAAATCGTATCTGGTCAACACGCTTAAGAGAGTCATAATTACTGCCGCGGTTTAACCGCGCTTAGTTGAATTTCTTCACATTGAATTTCAGAGCGGTGGGCGGAAATCGTATCAGGTCAACACGCTTAAGAGAGTCATAGTTACTCCCGCGGTTTAACCGCGCTTAGTCGAATGTCTTCACATTGAATTTCAGATCACTCGGCAGAAATCGTATTTGGCAACACGCTTAAGAGAGTCATAGTTACTACCGCCGTTTACCCGCGCCTAGTTGAATTTCTTCACATTGAATTTCAGAGCACTGGGCAGAAATCGTACCTGGTCAACACGCTTAAGAGAATCATAGTTACTCCCGCCGTTTACCCGCGCTTAGTTGAATTTCTTCACATTGAATTTCAGAGCACTGGGCAAAAATCGTATCTGGTCAACACGCTTAAGAGAATCATATTTAGTCCCGCCGTTTACCCGCGCTTAGTTGAATTTCTTCACATTGAATTTCAGTGCACTGGGCACAAATCGTATCTGGTCAACACGCTTAAGAGAGTCATAGCTCCTCCCGCCGTTTAACCGCGCTTAGTTGAATTTCTTCACATTGAATTTCAGAGCACTGGGCAGAAATCGTATCTGGTCAACACGCTTAAGAGAGTCATAGTTACTCCCGCCGTTGACCCGCGCTTAGTTGAATTTCTTCACATTGAATTTCAGTGCACTGGGCAGAAATCGTATCTGGTCAACACGCTTAAGAGAGTCATAGCTCCTCCCGGCGTTTAACCGCGCTTAGTTGAATTTCTTCACATTGAATTTCAGAGCACTGGGCAGAAATCGTATCTGGTCAACGCGCTTAAGTGAGTCATAGTTACTACCGCCGTTTACCCGCGCTTAGTTGAATTTCTTCACATTGAATTTCAGTGCACTGGGCAAAAATCGTATCTGGTCAACACGCTTAAGAGAGTCATAGTTACTACCGCCGTTTACCCACGCTTAGTCGAATTTCTTCACATTGAATTTCAGAGCACTGGGCAGAAATCGTATCTGGTCAACACGCTTAATAGAGTCATAGTTGCTCCCGCCGTTTACACGCGCTTAGTTGAATTTTTTCACATTGAATTTCAGAGCACTGGGCAGAAATCGTATCTGGTCAACACGCTTAAGAGAATCATAGTTACTCCCGCCGTTTACCCGCGCTTAGTTGAATTTCTTCACATTGAATTTCAGTGCACTGGGCAGAAATCGTATCTGCTCAACACGCTTAAGAGAGTCACAGTTACTCCCGCCGTTTACCCGCGCTTACTTGAATTTCTTCACATTGAATTGCAGAGCACTGGGCAGAAATCGTATCTGGTCAACACGCTTAAGACAGTTATAGTTACTCACGGCGTTTACCCGCGCTTACTTGAATTCCTTCACATTGAATTTCAGAGAACTGGGCAGTAATCCTATCTGGTCAACACGCTTAAGACAGTCACAGTTGCTATCGCCATTTACCCGCGCTTAGTTGAATTTCCTCACATTGAATTTCAGAGCACTGGGCAGAAATCGTATCTGGTCAACGCGCTTAAGTGAGTCATAGTTACTACCGCCGTTTACCCGCGCTTAGTTGAATTTCTTCACATTGAATTTCAGTGCACTGGGCAAAAATCGTATCTGGTCAACACGCTTAAGAGAGTCATAGTTACTACCGCCGTTTACCCGCGCTTAGTCGAATTTCTTCACATTGAATTTCAGAGCACTGGGCAGAAATCGTATCTGGTCAACACGCTTAAGAGAATCATAGTTACTCCCGCCGTTGACCCGCGCTTAGTTGAATTTCTTCACATTGAATTTCAGTGCACTGGGCAGAAATCGTATCTGGTCAACACGCTTAAGAGAGTCATAGCTCCTCCCGGCGTTTAACCGCGCTTAGTTGAATTTCTTCACATTGAATTTCAGTGCACTGGGCAGAAATCGTATCTGGTCAACACGCTTAAGAGAGTCATAGCTCCTCCCGGCGTTTAACCGCGCTTAGTTGAATTTCTTCACATTGAATTTCAGAGCACTGGGCAGAAATCGTATCTGGTCAACACGCTTAATAGAGTCATAGTTGCTCCCGCCGTTTACACGCGCTTAGTTGAATTTCTTCACATTGAATTTCAGAGCGGTGGGCGGAAATCGTATCTGGTCAACACGCTTAAGAGAGTCATAGTTACTCCCGCGGTTTAACCGCGCTTCGTCGAATGTCTTCACATTGAATTTCAGATCACTCGGCAGAAATCGTATTTCGCAACACGCTTAAGAGAGTCATAGTTACTACCGCCGTTTACCCGCGCCTAGTTGAATTTCTTCACATTGAATTTCAGAGCACTGGGCAGAAATCGTATCTGGTCAACACGCTTAAGAGAATCATAGTTACCCCCGCCGTTTACCCGCGCTTAGTTGAATTTCTTCACATTGAATTTCAGAGCACTGGGCAAAAATCGCATCTGGTCAACACGCTTAAGAGAATCATATTTAGTCCCGCCGTTTACCCGCGCTTAGTTGAATTTCTTCACATTGAATTTCAGTGCACTGGGCACAAATCGTATCTGGTCAACACGCTTAAGAGAGTCATAGCTCCTCCCGCCGTTTACCCGCGCTTAGTCGAATTTCTTCACATTGAATTTCAGAGCACTGGGCAGAAATCGTATGTGGTCAACACGCTTAATAGAGTCATAGTTGCTCCCGCCGTTTACACGCGCTTAGTTGAATTTTTTCACATTGAATTTCAGAGCACTGGGCAGCAATCGTATCTGGTCAACACGCTTAAGAGAATCATATTTAGTCCCGCCGTTTACCTGCGCTTAGTTGAATTTCTTTGCATTGAATTTCAGAGCACTGGGCAGTAATCGTATCTGGTCAACACGCTTAAGAGAGTCATAGTTACTCCCGCCATTTACCCGCGCTTAGTTGAATTTCCTCACATTGAATTGCAGAGCACAGGGCAGATATCGTATCTGGTCAACACGCTTAAGAGAGTCATAGTTACTAACGCCGTTTACCCGCGCTTAGTTGAATTTCTTCACATTTAATTTCAGAGCACTGGGCAGTAATCGTATCTGGTCAACACGCTTAAGAGAGTCATAGTTACTACCGCCGTTTACCCGCGCTTAGTCGAATTTCTTCACATTGAATTTCAGAGCACTGGGCAGAAATCGTATCTGGTCAACACGCTTAAGAGAATCATATTTAGTCCCGCCGTTTACCCGCGCTTAGTTGAATTTCTTCACATTGAATTTCAGTGCACTGGGCACAAATCGTATCTGGTCAACACGCTTAAGAGAGTCATAGCTCCTCCCGCCGTTTAACCGCGCTTAGTTGAATTTCTTCACATTGAATTTCAGAGCACTGGGCAGAAATCGTATCTGGTCAACACGCTTAAGAGAGTCATAGTTACTCCCGCCGTTGACCCGCGCTTAGTTGAATTTCTTCACATTGAATTTCAGTGCACTGGGCAGAAATCGTATCTGCTCAACACGCTTAAGAGAGTCACAGTTACTCCCGCCGTTTACCCGCGCTTACTTGAATTTCTTCACATTGAATTTCAGAGCGGTGGGCGGAAATCGTATCTGGTCAACACGCTTAAGAGAGTCATAGTTACTCCCGCGGTTTAACCGCGCTTAGTCGAATGTCTTCACATTGAGTTTCAGATCACTCGGCAGAAATCGTATTTGGTAACACGCTTAAGAGAGTCATAGTTACTACCGCCGTTTACCCGCGCCTAGTTGAATTTCTTCACATTGAATTTCAGAGCACTGGGCAGAAATCGTATCTGGTCAACACGCTTAAGAGAATCATAGTTACTCCCGCCGTTTACCCGCGCTTAGTTGAATTTCTTCACATTGAATTTCAGAGCACTGGGCAAAAATCGTATCTGGTCAACACGCTTAAGAGAATCATATTTAGTCCCGCCGTTTACCCGCGCTTAGTTGAATTTCTTCACATTGAATTTCAGTGCACTGGGCACAAAACGTATCTGGTCAACACGCTTAAGAGAGTCATAGCTCCTCCCGCCGTTTAACCGCGCTTAGTTGAATTTCTTCACATTGAATTTCAGAGCACTGGGCAGAAATCGTATCTGGTCAACACGCTTAAGAGAATCATAGTTACTCCCGCCGTTTACCCGCGCTTAGTTGAATTTCTTCACATTGAATTTCAGAGCACTGGGCAGAAATCGTATCTGGTCAACGCGCTTAAGTGAGTCATAGTTACTACCGCCGTTTACCCGCGCTTAGTTGAATTTCTTCACATTGAATTTCAGTGCACTGGGCAAAAATCGTATCGTGTCAACACGCTTAAGAGAGTCATAGTTACTACCGCCGTTTACCCACGCTTAGTCGAATTTCTTCACATTGAATTTCAGAGCACTGGGCAGAAATCGTATCTGGTCAACACGCTTAATAGAGTCATAGTTGCTCCCGCCGTTTACACGCGCTTAGTTGAATTTCTTCACATTCAATTTCAGAGCACTGGGCAGTAATCGTATCTGGTCAACACGCTTAAGAGAGTCATAGTTACTACCGCCGTTTACCCGCGCTTAGTTGAATTTCTTCACATTGAATTTCAAAGCACTGGGCAGAAATCGTATCTGGTCAACACGCTTAAGAGAGTCATAATTACTGCCGCGGTTTAACCGCGCTTAGTTGAATTTCTTCACATTGAATTTCAGAGCGGTGGGCGGAAATCGTATCTGGTCAACACGCTTAAGAGAGTCATAGTTACTCCCGCGGTTTAACCGCGCTTAGTCGAATGTCTTCACATTGAATTTCAGATCACTCGGCAGAAATCGTATTTGGCAACACGCTTAAGAGAGTCATAGTTACTACCGCCGTTTACCCGCGCCTAGTTGAATTTCTTCACATTGAATTTCAGAGCACTGGGCAGAAATCGTATCTGGTCAACACGCTTAAGAGAATCATAGTTACTACCGCCGTTTACCCGCGCTTAGTTGAATTTCTTCACATTGAATTGCAGAGCACTGGGCAGAAATCGTATCTGGTCAACACGCTTAAGAGAGTCATAATTACTGCCGCGGTTTAACCGCGCTTAGTTGAATTTCCTCACATTGAATTGCAGAGCACAGGGCAGAAATCGTATCTGGTCAACACGCTTAAGAGAGTCATAGTTACTAACGCCGTTTACCCGCGCTTAGTTGAATTTCTTCACATTCAATTTCAGAGCACTGGGCAGTAATCGTATCTGGTCAACACGCTTAAGAGAGTCATAGTTACTACCGCCGTTTACCCGCGCTTAGTTGAATTTCTTCACATTGAATTTCAAAGCACTGGGCAGAAATCGTATCTGGTCAACACGCTTAAGAGAGTCATAGTTACTACCGCCGTTTACCCGCGCTTAGTCGAATTTCTTCACGTTGAATTTCAGAGCACTGGGCAGAAATCGTATCTGGTCAACACGCTTAAGAGAGTCATAGTTACTACCGCCGTTTACCCGCGCTTAGTTGAATTTCTTCACATTGAATTTCAAAGCACTGGGCAGAAATCGTATCTGGTCAACACGCTTAAGAGAGTCATAATTACTGCCGCGGTTTAACCGCGCTTAGTTGAATTTCTTCACATTGAATTTCAGAGCGGTGGGCGGAAATCGTATCTGGTCAACACGCTTAAGAGAGTCATAGTTACTACCGCCGTTTACCCGCGCCTAGTTGAATTTCTTCACATTGAATTTCAGAGCACTGGGCAGAAATCGTATCTGGTCAACACGCTTAAGAGTATCATATTTAGTCCCGCCGTTTACCCGCGCTTAGTTGAATTTCTTCACATTGAATTTCAGTGCACTGGGCACAAATCGTATCTGGTCAACACGCTTAAGAGAGTCATAGCTCCTCCCGCCGTTTAACCGCGCTTAGTTGAATTTCTTCACATTGAATTTCAGAGCACTGGGCAGAAATCGTATCTGGTCAACACGCTTAAGAGAGTCATAGTTACTCCCGCCGTTGACCCGCGCTTAGTTGAATTTCTTCACATTGAATTTCAGTGCACTGGGCAGAAATCGTATCTGGTCAACACGCTTAAGAGAGTCATAGCTCCTCCCGGCGTTTAACCGCGCTTAGTTGAATTTCTTCACATTGAATTTCAGAGCACTGGGCAGAAATCGTATCTGGTCAACGCGCTTAAGTGAGTCATAGTTACTACCGCCGTTTACCCGCGCTTAGTTGAATTTCTTCACATTGAATTTCAGTGCACTGGGCAAAAATCGTATCTGGTCAACACGCTTAAGAGAGTCATAGTTACTACCGCCGTTTACCCACGCTTAGTCGAATTTCTTCACATTGAATTTCAGAGCACTGGGCAGAAATCGTATCTGGTCAACACGCTTAATAGAGTCATAGTTGCTCCCGCCGTTTACACGCGCTTAGTTGAATTTTTTCACATTGAATTTCAGAGCACTGGGCAGAAATCGTATCTGGTCAACACGCTTAAGAGAATCATAGTTACTCCCGCCGTTTACCCGCGCTTAGTTGAATTTCTTCACATTGAATTTCAGTGCACTGGGCAGTAATCGTATCTGCTCAACACGCTTAAGAGAGTCACAGTTACTCCCGCCGTTTACCCGCGCTTACTTGAATTTCTTCACATTGAATTGCAGAGCACTGGGCAGAAATCGTATCTGGTCAACACGCTTAAGACAGTTATAGTTACTCACGGCGTTTACCCGCGCTTACTTGAATTCCTTCACATTGAATTTCAGAGAACTGGGCAGTAATCGTATCTGGTCAACACGCTTAAGACAGTCACAGTTGCTATCGCCATTTACCCGCGCTTAGTTGAATTTCCTCACATTGAATTTCAGAGCACTGGGCAGAAATCGTATCTGGTCAACGCGCTTAAGTGAGTCATAGTTACTACCGCCGTTTACCCGCGCTTAGTTGAATTTCTTCACATTGAATTTCAGTGCACTGGGCAAAAATCGTATCTGGTCAACACGCTTAAGAGAGTCATAGTTACTACCGCCGTTTACCCGCGCTTAGTCGAATTTCTTCACATTGAATTTCAGAGCACTGGGCAGAAATCGTATCTGGTCAACACGCTTAAGAGAATCATAGTTACTCCCGCCGTTGACCCGCGCTTAGTTGAATTTCTTCACATTGAATTTCAGTGCACTGGGCAGAAATCGTATCTGGTCAACACGCTTAAGAGAGTCATAGCTCCTCCCGGCGTTTAACCGCGCTTAGTTGAATTTCTTCACATTGAATTTCAGAGCACTGGGCAGAAATCGTATCTGGTCAACGCGCTTAAGTGAGTCATAGTTACTACCGCCGTTTACCCGCGCTTAGTTGAATTTCTTCACATTGAATTTCAGTGCACTGGGCAAAAATCGTATCTGGTCAACACGCTTAAGAGAGTCATAGTTACTACCGCCGTTTACCCGCGCTTAGTCGAATTTCTTCACATTGAATTTCAGAGCACTGGGCAGAAATCGTATGTGGTCAACACGCTTAATAGAGTCATAGTTGCTCCCGCCGTTTACACGCGCTTAGTTGAATTTTTTCACATTGAATTTCAGAGCACTGGGCAGAAATCGTATCTGGTCAACACGCTTAAGAGAATCATATTTAGTCCCGCCGTTTACCTGCGCTTAGTTGAATTTCTTTACATTGAATTTCAGAGCACTGGGCAGTAATCGTATCTGGTCAACACGCTTAAGAGAGTCATAGTTACTCCCGCCATTTACCCGCGCTTAGTTGAATTTCCTCACATTGAATTGCAGAGCACAGGGCAGAAATCGTATCTGGTCAACACGCTTAAGAGAGTCATAGTTACTAACGCCGTTTACCCGCGCTTAGTTGAATTTCTTCACATTCAATTTCAGAGCACTGCGCAGTAATCGTATCTGGTCAACACGCTTAAGAGAGTCATAGTTACTACCGCCGTTTACCCGCGCTTAGTTGAATTTCTTCACATTGAATTTCAGTGCACTGGGCACAAATCGTATCTGGTCAACACGCTTAAGAGAGTCATAGCTCCTCCCGCCGTTTAACCGCGCTTAGTTGAATTTCTTCACATTGAATTTCAGAGCACTGGGCAGAAATCGTATCTGGTCAACACGCTTAAGAGAGTCATAGTTACTCCCGCCGTTGACCCGCGCTTAGTTGAATTTCTTCACATTGAATTTCAGTGCACTGGGCAGAAATCGTATCTGGTCAACACGCTTAAGAGAGTCATAGCTCCTCCCGGCGTTTAACCGCGCTTAGTTGAATTTCTTCACATTGAATTTCAGTGCACTGGGCAGAAATCGTATCTGGTCAACACGCTTAAGAGAGTCATAGCTCCTCCCGGCGTTTAACCGCGCTTAGTTGAATTTCTTCACATTGAATTTCAGAGCACTGGGCAGAAATCGTATCTGGTCAACACGCTTAATAGAGTCATAGTTGCTCCCGCCGTTTACACGCGCTTAGTTGAATTTCTTCACATTGAATTTCAGAGCGGTGGGCGGAAATCGTATCTGGTCAACACGCTTAAGAGAGTCATAGTTACTCCCGCGGTTTAACCGCGCTTCGTCGAATGTCTTCACATTGAATTTCAGATCACTCGGCAGAAATCGTATTTCGCAACACGCTTAAGAGAGTCATAGTTACTACCGCCGTTTACCCGCGCCTAGTTGAATTTCTTCACATTGAATTTCAGAGCACTGGTCAGAAATCGTATCTGGTCAACACGCTTAAGAGAATCATAGTTACCCCCGCCGTTTACCCGCGCTTAGTTGAATTTCTTCACATTGAATTTCAGAGCACTGGGCAAAAATCGCATCTGGTCAACACGCTTAAGAGAATCATATTTAGTCCCGCCGTTTACCCGCGCTTAGTTGAATTTCTTCACATTGAATTTCAGTGCACTGGGCACAAATCGTATCTGGTCAACACGCTTAAGAGAGTCATAGCTCCTCCCGCCGTTTACCCGCGCTTAGTCGAATTTCTTCACATTGAATTTCAGAGCACTGGGCAGAAATCGTATGTGGTCAACACGCTTAATAGAGTCATAGTTGCTCCCGCCGTTTACACGCGCTTAGTTGAATTTTTTCACATTGAATTTCAGAGCACTGGGCAGCAATCGTATCTGGTCAACACGCTTAAGAGAATCATATTTAGTCCCGCCGTTTACCTGCGCTTAGTTGAATTTCTTTGCATTGAATTTCAGAGCACTGGGCAGTAATCGTATCTGGTCAACACGCTTAAGAGAGTCATAGTTACTCCCGCCATTTACCCGCGCTTAGTTGAATTTCCTCACATTGAATTGCAGAGCACAGGGCAGATATCGTATCTGGTCAACACGCTTAAGAGAGTCATAGTTACTAACGCCGTTTACCCGCGCTTAGTTGAATTTCTTCACATTCAATTTCAGAGCACTGGGCAGTAATCGTATCTGGTCAACACGCTTAAGAGAGTCATAGTTACTACCGCCGTTTACCCGCGCTTAGTCGAATTTCTTCACATTGAATTTCAGAGCACTGGGCAGAAATCGTATCTGGTCAACACGCTTAATAGAGTCATAGTTGCTCCCGCCGTTTACACGCGCTTAGTTGAATTTCTTCACATTGAATTTCAGAGCGGTGGGCGGAAATCGTATCTGGTCAACACGCTTAAGAGAGTCATAGTTACTCCCGCGGTTTAACCGCGCTTAGTCGAATGTCTTCACATTGAGTTTCAGATCACTCGGCAGAAATCGTGTTTGGTAAGACGCTTAAGAGAGTCATAGTTACTACCGCCGTTTACCCGCGCCTAGTTGAATTTCTTCACATTGAATTTCAGAGCACTGGGCAGAAATCGTATCTGGTCAACACGCTTAAGAGAATCATAGTTACTCCCGCCGTTTACCCGCGCTTAGTTGAATTTCTTCACATTGAATTTCAGAGCACTGGGCAGAAATCGTATCTGGTCAACACGCTTAAGAGAGTCATAGTTACTCCCGCCGTTGACCCGCGCTTAGTTGAATTTCTTCACATTGAATTTCAGTGCACTGGGCAAAAATCGTATCTGGTCAACACGCTTAAGAGAGTCATAGTTACTACCGCCGTTTACCCGCGCTTAGTCGAATTTCTTCACATTGAATTTCAGAGCACTGGGCAGAAATCGTATCTGGTCAACACGCTTAATAGAGTCATAGTTGCTCCCGCCGTTTACACGCGCTTAGTTGAATTTTTTCACATTGAATTTCAGAGCACTGGGCAGAAATCGTATCTGGTCAACACGCTTAAGAGAATCATATTTAGTCCCGCCGTTTACCCGCGCTTAGTTGAATTTCTTTACATTGAATTTCAGAGCACTGGGCAGTAATCGTATCTGGTCAACACGCTTAAGAGAGTCATAGTTACTCCCGCCATTTACCCGCGCTTAGTTGAATTTCCTCACATTGAATTGCAGAGCACAGGGCAGAAATCGTATCTGGTCAACACGCTTAAGAGAGTCATAGTTACTAACGCCGTTTACCCGCGCTTAGTTGAATTTCTTCACATTCAATTTCAGAGCACTGGGCAGTAATCGTATCTGGTCAACACGCTTAAGAGAGTCATAGTTACTACCGCCGTTTACCCGCGCTTAGTTGAATTTCTTCACATTGAATTTCAAAGCACTGGGCAGAAATCGTATCTGGTCAACACGCTTAAGAGAGTCATAATTACTGCCGCGGTTTAACCGCGCTTAGTTGAATTTCTTCACATTGAATTTCAGAGCGGTGGGCGGAAATCGTATCTGGTCAACACGCTTAAGAGAGTCATAGTTACTCCCGCGGTTTAACCGCGCTTAGTCGAATGTCTTCACATTGAATTTCAGATCACTCGGCAGAAATCGTATTTGGCAACACGCTTAAGAGAGTCATAGTTACTACCGCCGTTTACCCGCGCCTAGTTGAATTTCTTCACATTGAATTTCAGAGCACTGGGCAGAAATCGTATCTGGTCAACACGCTTAAGAGAATCATAGTTACTACCGCCGTTTACCCGCGCTTAGTCGAATTTCTTCACATTGAATTTCAAAGCACTGGGCAGAAATCGTATCTGGTCAACACGCTTAAGAGAGTCATAGTTACTACCGCCGTTTACCCGCGCTTAGTCGAATTTCTTCACATTGAATTTCAGAGCACTGGGCAGAAATCGTATCTGGTCAACACGCTTAAGAGAGTCATAGTTACTACCGCCGTTTACCCGCGCTTAGTTGAATTTCTTCACATTGAATTTCAAAGCACTGGGCAGAAATCGTATCTGGTCAACACGCTTAAGAGAGTCATAATTACTGCCGCGGTTTAACCGCGCTTAGTTGAATTTCTTCACATTGAATTTCAGAGCGGTGGGCGGAAATCGTATCTGGTCAACACGCTTAAGAGAGTCATAGTTACTCCCGCGGTTTAACCGCGCTTAGTCGAATGTCTTCACATTGAATTTCAGATCACTCGGCAGAAATCGTATTTGGCAACACGCTTAAGAGAGTCATAGTTACTACCGCCGTTTACCCGCGCCTAGTTGAATTTCTTCACATTGAATTTCAGAGCACTGGGCAGAAATCGTATCTGGTCAACACGCTTAAGAGAGTCATAGTTACTCCCGCGGTTTAACCGCGCTTAGTCGAATGTCTTCACATTGAGTTTCAGGTCACTCGGCAGAAATCGTGTTTGGTAACACGCTTAAGAGAGTCATAGTTACTACCGCCGTTTACCCGCGCCTAGTTGAATTTCTTCACATTGAATTTCAGAGCACTGGGCAGAAATCGTATCTGGTCAACACGCTTAAGAGAATCATAGTTACTCCCGCCGTTTACCCGCGCTTAGTTGAATTTCTTCACATTGAATTTCAGAGCACTGGGCAGAAATCGTATCTGGTCAACACGCTTAAGAGAGTCATAGTTACTCCCGCCGTTGACCCGCGCTTAGTTGAATTTCTTCACATTGAATTTCAGTGCACTGGGCAAAAATCGTATCTGGTCAACACGCTTAAGAGAGTCATAGTTACTACCGCCGTTTACCCGCGCTTAGTCGAATTTCTTCACATTGAATTTCAGAGCACTGGGCAGAAATCGTATCTGGTCAACACGCTTAATAGAGTCATAGTTGCTCCCGCCGTTTACACGCGCTTAGTTGAATTTTTTCACATTGAATTTCAGAGCACTGGGCAGAAATCGTATCTGGTCAACACGCTTAAGAGAATCATATTTAGTCCCGCCGTTTACCCGCGCTTAGTTGAATTTCTTTACATTGAATTTCAGAGCACTGGGCAGTAATCGTATCTGGTCAACACGCTTAAGAGAGTCATAGTTACTCCCGCCATTTACCCGCGCTTAGTTGAATTTCCTCACATTGAATTGCAGAGCACAGGGCAGAAATCGTATCTGGTCAACACGCTTAAGAGAGTCATAGTTACTAACGCCGTTTACCCGCGCTTAGTTGAATTTCTTCACATTCAATTTCAGAGCACTGGGCAGTAATCGTATCTGGTCAACACGCTTAAGAGAGTCATAGTTACTACCGCCGTTTACCCGCGCTTAGTTGAATTTCTTCACATTGAATTTCAAAGCACTGGGCAGAAATCGTATCTGGTCAACACGCTTAAGAGAGTCATAATTAGTCCCGCCGTTTACCCGCGCTTAGTTGAATTTCTTCACATTGAATTTCAGTGCACTGGGCACAAATCGTATCTGGTCAACACGCTTAAGAGAGTCATAGCTCCTCCCGCCGTTTAACCGCGCTTAGTTGAATTTCTTCACATTGAATTTCAGAGCACTGGGCAGAAATCGTATCTGGTCAACACGCTTAAGAGAGTCATAGTTACTCCCGCCGTTGACCCGCGCTTAGTTGAATTTCTTCACATTGAATTTCAGTGCACTGGGCAGAAATCGTATCTGCTCAACACGCTTAAGAGAGTCACAGTTACTCCCGCCGTTTACCCGCGCTTACTTTAATTTCTTCACATTGAATTTCAGAGCGGTGGGCGGAAATCGTATCTGGTCAACACGCTTAAGAGAGTCATAGTTACTCCCGCGGTTTAACCGCGCTTAGTCGAATGTCTTCACATTGAGTTTCAGATCACTCGGCAGAAATCGTATTTGGTAACACGCTTAAGAGAGTCATAGTTACTACCGCCGTTTACCCGCGCCTAGTTGAATTTCTTCACATTGAATTTCAGAGCACTGGGCAGAAATCGTATCTGGTCAACACGCTTAAGAGAATCATAGTTACTCCCGCCGTTTACCCGCGCTTAGTTGAATTTCTTCACATTGAATTTCAGAGCACTGGGCAAAAATCGTATCTGGTCAACACGCTTAAGAGAATCATATTTAGTCCCGCCGTTTACCCGCGCTTAGTTGAATTTCTTCACATTGAATTTCAGTGCACTGGGCACAAAACGTATCTGGTCAACACGCTTAAGAGAGTCATAGCTCCTCCCGCCGTTTAACCGCGCTTAGTTGAATTTCTTCACATTGAATTTCAGAGCACTGGGCAGAAATCGTATCTGGTCAACACGCTTAAGAGAATCATAGTTCCTCCCGCCGTTTACCCGCGCTTAGTTGAATTTCTTCACATTGAATTTCAGAGCACTGGGCAGAAATCGTATCTGGTCAACACGCTTAAGAGAGTCATAGTTACTCCCGCCGTTGACCCGCGCTTAGTTGAATTTCTTCACATTGAATTTCAGTGCACTGGGCAGAAATCGTATCTGGTCAACACGCTTAAGAGAGTCATAGCTCCTCCCGGCGTTTAACCGCGCTTAGTTGAATTTCTTCACATTGAATTTCAGAGCACTGGGCAGAAATCGTATCTGGTCAACGCGCTTAAGTGAGTCATAGTTACTACCGCCGTTTACCCGCGCTTAGTTGAATTTCTTCACATTGAATTTCAGTGCACTGGGCAAAAATCGTATCGTGTCAACACGCTTAAGAGAGTCATAGTTACTACCGCCGTTTACCCACGCTTAGTCGAATTTCTTCACATTGAATTTCAGAGCACTGGGCAGAAATCGTATCTGGTCAACACGCTTAATAGAGTCATAGTTGCTCCCGCCGTTTACACGCGCTTAGTTGAATTTTTTCACATTGAATTTCAGAGCACTGGGCAGAAATCGTATCTGGTCAACACGCTTAAGAGAATCATAGTTACTCCCGCCGTTTACCCGCGCTTAGTTGAATTTCTTCACATTGAATTTCAGTGCACTGGGCAGAAATCGTATCTGCTCAACACGCTTAAGAGAGTCACAGTTACTCCCGCCGTTTACACGCGCTTAGTTGAATTTTTTCACATTGAATTTCAGAGCACTGGGCAGAAATCGTATCTGGTCAACACGCTTAAGAGAATCATATTTAGTCCCGCCGTTTACCCGCGCTTAGTTGAATTTCTTTACATTGAATTTCAGAGCACTGGGCAGTAATCGTATCTGGTCAACACGCTTAAGAGAGTCATAGTTACTCCCGCCATTTACCCGCGCTTAGTTGAATTTCCTCACATTGAATTGCAGAGCACAGGGCAGAAATCGTATCTGGTCAACACGCTTAAGAGAGTCATAGTTACTAACGCCGTTTACCCGCGCTTAGTTGAATTTCTTCACATTCAATTTCAGAGCACTGGGCAGTAATCGTATCTGGTCAACACGCTTAAGAGAGTCATAGTTACTACCGCCGTTTACCCGCGCTTAGTTGAATTTCTTCACATTGAATTTCAAAGCACTGGGCAGAAATCGTATCTGGTCAACACGCTTAAGAGAGTCATAATTACTGCCGCGGTTTAACCGCGCTTAGTTGAATTTCTTCACATTGAATTTCAGAGCGGTGGGCGGAAATCGTATGTGGTCAACACGCTTAAGAGAGTCATAGTTACTCCCGCGGTTTAACCGCGCTTAGTCGAATGTCTTCACATTGAATTTCAGATCACTCGGCAGAAATCGTATTTGGCAACACGCTTAAGAGAGTCATAGTTACTACCGCCGTTTACCCGCGCCTAGTTGAATTTCTTCACATTGAATTTCAGAGCACTGGGCAGAAATCGTATCTGGTCAACACGCTTAAGAGAATCATAGTTACTACCGCCGTTTACCCGCGCTTAGTTGAATTTCTTCACATTGAATTGCAGAGCACTGGGCAGAAATCGTATCTGGTCAACACGCTTAAGAGAGTCATAATTACTGCCGCGGTTTAACCGCGCTTAGTTGAATTTCCTCACATTGAATTGCAGAGCACAGGGCAGAAATCGTATCTGGTCAACACGCTTAAGAGAGTCATAGTTACTAACGCCGTTTACCCGCGCTTAGTTGAATTTCTTCACATTCAATTTCAGAGCACTGGGCAGTAATCGTATCTGGTCAACACGCTTAAGAGAGTCATAGTTACTACCGCCGTTTACCCGCGCTTAGTTGAATTTCTTCACATTGAATTTCAAAGCACTGGGCAGAAATCGTATCTGGTCAACACGCTTAAGAGAGTCATAGTTACTACCGCCGTTTACCCGCGCTTAGTCGAATTTCTTCACGTTGAATTTCAGAGCACTGGGCAGAAATCGTATCTGGTCAACACGCTTAAGAGAGTCATAGTTACTACCGCCGTTTACCCGCGCTTAGTTGAATTTCTTCACATTGAATTTCAAAGCACTGGGCAGAAATCGTATCTGGTCAACACGCTTAAGAGAGTCATAATTACTGCCGCGGTTTAACCGCGCTTAGTTGAATTTCTTCACATTGAATTTCAGAGCGGTGGGCGGAAATCGTATCTGGTCAACACGCTTAAGAGAGTCATAGTTACTACCGCCGTTTACCCGCGCCTAGTTGAATTTCTTCACATTGAATTTCAGAGCACTGGGCAGAAATCGTATCTGGTCAACACGCTTAAGAGTATCATATTTAGTCCCGCCGTTTACCCGCGCTTAGTTGAATTTCTTCACATTGAATTTCAGTGCACTGGGCACAAATCGTATCTGGTCAACACGCTTAAGAGAGTCATAGCTCCTCCCGCCGTTTAACCGCGCTTAGTTGAATTTCTTCACATTGAATTTCAGAGCACTGGGCAGAAATCGTATCTGGTCAACACGCTTAAGAGAGTCATAGTTACTCCCGCCGTTGACCCGCGCTTAGTTGAATTTCTTCACATTGAATTTCAGTGCACTGGGCAGAAATCGTATCTGGTCAACACGCTTAAGAGAGTCATAGCTCCTCCCGGCGTTTAACCGCGCTTAGTTGAATTTCTTCACATTGAATTTCAGAGCACTGGGCAGAAATCGTATCTGGTCAACGCGCTTAAGTGAGTCATAGTTACTACCGCCGTTTACCCGCGCTTAGTTGAATTTCTTCACATTGAATTTCAGTGCACTGGGCAAAAATCGTATCTGGTCAACACGCTTAAGAGAGTCATAGTTACTACCGCCGTTTACCCACGCTTAGTCGAATTTCTTCACATTGAATTTCAGAGCACTGGGCAGAAATCGTATCTGGTCAACACGCTTAATAGAGTCATAGTTGCTCCCGCCGTTTACACGCGCTTAGTTGAATTTTTTCACATTGAATTTCAGAGCACTGGGCAGAAATCGTATCTGGTCAACACGCTTAAGAGAATCATAGTTACTCCCGCCGTTTACCCGCGCTTAGTTGAATTTCTTCACATTGAATTTCAGTGCACTGGGCAGTAATCGTATCTGCTCAACACGCTTAAGAGAGTCACAGTTACTCCCGCCGTTTACCCGCGCTTACTTGAATTTCTTCACATTGAATTGCAGAGCACTGGGCAGAAATCGTATCTGGTCAACACGCTTAAGACAGTTATAGTTACTCACGGCGTTTACCCGCGCTTACTTGAATTCCTTCACATTGAATTTCAGAGAACTGGGCAGTAATCGTATCTGGTCAACACGCTTAAGACAGTCACAGTTGCTATCGCCATTTACCCGCGCTTAGTTGAATTTCCTCACATTGAATTTCAGAGCACTGGGCAGAAATCGTATCTGGTCAACGCGCTTAAGTGAGTCATAGTTACTACCGCCGTTTACCCGCGCTTAGTTGAATTTCTTCACATTGAATTTCAGTGCACTGGGCAAAAATCGTATCTGGTCAACACGCTTAAGAGAGTCATAGTTACTACCGCCGTTTACCCGCGCTTAGTCGAATTTCTTCACATTGAATTTCAGAGCACTGGGCAGAAATCGTATCTGGTCAACACGCTTAAGAGAATCATAGTTACTCCCGCCGTTGACCCGCGCTTAGTTGAATTTCTTCACATTGAATTTCAGTGCACTGGGCAGAAATCGTATCTGGTCAACACGCTTAAGAGAGTCATAGCTCCTCCCGGCGTTTAACCGCGCTTAGTTGAATTTCTTCACATTGAATTTCAGAGCACTGGGCAGAAATCGTATCTGGTCAACGCGCTTAAGTGAGTCATAGTTACTACCGCCGTTTACCCGCGCTTAGTTGAATTTCTTCACATTGAATTTCAGTGCACTGGGCAAAAATCGTATCTGGTCAACACGCTTAAGAGAGTCATAGTTACTACCGCCGTTTACCCGCGCTTAGTCGAATTTCTTCACATTGAATTTCAGAGCACTGGGCAGAAATCGTATGTGGTCAACACGCTTAATAGAGTCATAGTTGCTCCCGCCGTTTACACGCGCTTAGTTGAATTTTTTCACATTGAATTTCAGAGCACTGGGCAGAAATCGTATCTGGTCAACACGCTTAAGAGAATCATATTTAGTCCCGCCGTTTACCTGCGCTTAGTTGAATTTCTTTACATTGAATTTCAGAGCACTGGGCAGTAATCGTATCTGGTCAACACGCTTAAGAGAGTCATAGTTACTCCCGCCATTTACCCGCGCTTAGTTGAATTTCCTCACATTGAATTGCAGAGCACAGGGCAGAAATCGTATCTGGTCAACACGCTTAAGAGAGTCATAGTTACTAACGCCGTTTACCCGCGCTTAGTTGAATTTCTTCACATTCAATTTCAGAGCACTGCGCAGTAATCGTATCTGGTCAACACGCTTAAGAGAGTCATAGTTACTACCGCCGTTTACCCGCGCTTAGTTGAATTTCTTCACATTGAATTTCAGTGCACTGGGCACAAATCGTATCTGGTCAACACGCTTAAGAGAGTCATAGCTCCTCCCGCCGTTTAACCGCGCTTAGTTGAATTTCTTCACATTGAATTTCAGAGCACTGGGCAGAAATCGTATCTGGTCAACACGCTTAAGAGAGTCATAGTTACTCCCGCCGTTGACCCGCGCTTAGTTGAATTTCTTCACATTGAATTTCAGTGCACTGGGCAGAAATCGTATCTGGTCAACACGCTTAAGAGAGTCATAGCTCCTCCCGGCGTTTAACCGCGCTTAGTTGAATTTCTTCACATTGAATTTCAGAGCACTGGGCAGAAATCGTATCTGGTCAACGCGCTTAAGTGAGTCATAGTTACTACCGCCGTTTACCCGCGCTTAGTTGAATTTCTTCACATTGAATTTCAGTGCACTGGGCAAAAATCGTATCTGGTCAACACGCTTAAGAGAGTCATAGTTACTACCGCCGTTTACCCACGCTTAGTCGAATTTCTTCACATTGAATTTCAGAGCACTGGGCAGAAATCGTATCTGGTCAACACGCTTAATAGAGTCATAGTTGCTCCCGCCGTTTACACGCGCTTAGTTGAATTTTTTCACATTGAATTTCAGAGCACTGGGCAGAAATCGTATCTGGTCAACACGCTTAAGAGAATCATAGTTACTCCCGCCGTTTACCCGCGCTTAGTTGAATTTCTTCACATTGAATTTCAGTGCACTGGGCAGTAATCGTATCTGCTCAACACGCTTAAGAGAGTCACAGTTACTCCCGCCGTTTACCCGCGCTTACTTGAATTTCTTCACATTGAATTGCAGAGCACTGGGCAGAACTCGTATCTGGTCAACACGCTTAAGACAGTTATAGTTACTCACGGCGTTTACCCGCGCTTACTTGAATTCCTTCACATTGAATTTCAGAGAACTGGGCAGTAATCGTATCTGGTCAACACGCTTAAGACAGTCACAGTTGCTATCGCCATTTACCCGCGCTTAGTTGAATTTCCTCACATTGAATTTCAGAGCACTGGGCAGAAATCGTATCTGGTCAACGCGCTTAAGTGAGTCATAGTTACTACCGCCGTTTACCCGCCCTTAGTTGAATTTCTTCACATTGAATTTCAGTGCACTGGGCAAAAATCGTATCTGGTCAACACGCTTAAGAGAGTCATAGTTACTACCGCCGTTTACCCGCGCTTAGTCGAATTACTTCACATTGAATTTCAGAGCACTGGGCAGAAATCGTATCTGGTCAACACGCTTAAGAGAATCATAGTTACTCCCGCCGTTGACCCGCGCTTAGTTGAATTTCTTCACATTGAATTTCAGTGCACTGGGCAGAAATCGTATCTGGTCAACACGCTTAAGAGAGTCATAGCTCCTCCCGGCGTTTAACCGCGCTTAGTTGAATTTCTTCACATTGAATTTCAGAGCACTGGGCAGAAATCGTATCTGGTCAACGCGCTTAAGTGAGTCATAGTTACTACCGCCGTTTACCCGCGCTTAGTTGAATTTCTTCACATTGAATTTCAGTGCACTGGGCAAAAATCGTATCTGGTCAACACGCTTAAGAGAGTCATAGTTACTACCGCCGTTTACCCGCGCTTAGTTGAATTTCTTCACATTGAATTTCAGAGCACTGGGCAAAAATCGCATCTGGTCAACACGCTTAAGAGAATCATATTTAGTCCCGCCGTTTACCCGCGCTTAGTTGAATTTCTTCACATTGAATTTCAGTGCACTGGGCACAAATCGTATCTGGTCAACACGCTTAAGAGAGTCATAGCTCCTCCCGCCGTTTACCCGCGCTTAGTCGAATTTCTTCACATTGAATTTCAGAGCACTGGGCAGAAATCGTATGTGGTCAACACGCTTAATAGAGTCATAGTTGCTCCCGCCGTTTACACGCGCTTAGTTGAATTTTTTCACATTGAATTTCAGAGCACTGGGCAGAAATCGTATCTGGTCAACACGCTTAAGAGAATCATATTTAGTCCCGCCGTTTACCTGCGCTTAGTTGAATTTCTTTACATTGAATTTCAGAGCACTGGGCAGTAATCGTATCTGGTCAACACGCTTAAGGGAGTCATAGTTACTCCCGCCATTTACCCGCGCTTAGTTGAATTTCCTCACATTGAATTGCAAAGCACAGGGCAGAAATCGTATCTGGTCAACACGCTTAAGAGAGTCATAGTTACTAACGCCGTTTACCCGCGCTTAGTTGAATTTCTTCACATTCAATTTCAGAGCACTGGGCAGTAATCGTATCTGCTCAACACGCTTAAGAGAGTCATAGTTACTACCGCCGTTTACCCGCGCTTAGTCGAATTTCTTCACATTGAATTTCAGAGCACTGGGCAGAAATCGTATCTGGTCAACACGCTTAATAGAGTCATAGTTGCTCCCGCCGTTTACACGCGCTTAGTTGAATTTCTTCACATTGAATTTCAGAGCGGTGGGCGGAAATCGTATCTGGTCAACACGCTTAAGAGAGTCATAGTTACTCCCGCGGTTTAACCGCGCTTAGTCGAATGTCTTCACATTGAATTTCAGATCACTCGGCAGAAATCGTATTTGGTAACACGCTTAAGAGAGTCATAGTTACTACCGCCGTTTACCCGCGCCTAGTTGAATTTCTTCACATTGAATTTCAGAGCACTGGGCAGAAATCGTATCTGGTCAACACGCTTAAGAGAATCATAGTTACTCCCGCCGTTTACCCGCGCTTAGTTGAATTTCTTCACATTGAATTTCAGAGCACTGGGCAAAAATCGTATCTGGTCAACACGCTTAAGAGAATCATATTTAGTCCCGCCGTTTACCCGCGCTTAGTTGAATTTCTTCACATTGAATTTCAGTGCACTGGGCACAAAACGTATCTGGTCAACACGCTTAAGAGAGTCATAGCTCCTCCCGCCGTTTAACCGCGCTTAGTTGAATTTCTTCACATTGAATTTCAGAGCACTGGGCAGAAATCGTATCTGGTCAACACGCTTAAGAGAGTCATAGTTACTCCCGCCGTTGACCCGCGCTTAGTTGAATTTCTTCACATTGAATTTCAGTGCACTGGGCAGTAATCGTATCTGGTCAACACGCTTAAGAGAGTCATAGTTACTACCGCCGTTTACCCGCGCTTAGTTGAATTTCTTCACATTGAATTTCAGTGCACTGGGCAGAAATCGTATCTGGTCAACACGCTTAAGAGAGTCATAGCTCCTCCCGGCGTTTAACCGCGCTTAGTTGAATTTCTTCACATTGAATTTCAGAGCACTGGGCAGAAATCGTATCTGGTCAACGCGCTTAAGTGAGTCATAGTTACTACCGCCGTTTACCCGCGCTTAGTTGAATTTCTTCACATTGAATTTCAGTGCACTGGGCAAAAATCGTATCTGGTCAACACGCTTAAGAGAGTCATAGTTACTACCGCCGTTTACCCACGCTTAGTCGAATTTCTTCACATTGAATTTCAGAGCACTGGGCAGAAATCGTATCTGGTCAACACGCTTAATAGAGTCATAGTTGCTCCCGCCGTTTACACGCGCTTAGTTGAATTTTTTCTCATTGAATTTCAGAGCACTGGGCAGAAATCGTATCTGGTCAACACGCTTAAGAGAATCATAGTTACTCCCGCCGTTTACCCGCGCTTAGTTGAATTTCTTCACATTGAATTTCAGTGCACTGGGCAGAAATCGTATCTGCTCAACACGCTTAAGAGAGTCACAGTTACTCCCGCCGTTTACACGCGCTTAGTTGAATTTTTTCACATTGAATTTCAGAGCACTGGGCAGAAATCGTATCTGGTCAACACGCTTAAGAGAATCATATTTAGTCCCGCCGTTTACCCGCGCTTAGTTGAATTTCTTTACATTGAATTTCAGAGCACTGGGCAGTAATCGTATCTGGTCAACACGCTTAAGAGAGTCATAGTTACTCCCGCCATTTACCCGCGCTTAGTTGAATTTCCTCACATTGAATTGCAGAGCACAGGGCAGAAATCGTATCTGGTCAACACGCTTAAGAGAGTCATAGTTACTAACGCCGTTTACCCGCGCTTAGTTGAATTTCTTCACATTCAATTTCAGAGCACTGGGCAGTAATCGTATCTGGTCAACACGCTTAAGAGAGTCATAGTTACTACCGCCGTTTACCCGCGCTTAGTTGAATGTCTTCACATTGAATTTCAGATCACTCGGCAGAAATCGTATTTGGCAACACGCTTAAGAGAGTCATAGTTACTACCGCCGTTTACCCGCGCCTAGTTGAATTTCTTCACATTGAATTTCAGAGCACTGGGCAGAAATCGTATCTGGTCAACACGCTTAAGAGAATCATAGTTACTACCGCCGTTTACCCGCGCTTAGTTGAATTTCTTCACATTGAATTGCAGAGCACTGGGCAGAAATCGTATCTGGTCAACACGCTTAAGAGAGTCATAATTACTGCCGCGGTTTAACCGCGCTTAGTTGAATTTCCTCACATTGAATTGCAGAGCACAGGGCAGAAATCGTATCTGGTCAACACGCTTAAGAGAGTCATAGTTACTAACGCCGTTTACCCGCGCTTAGTTGAATTTCTTCACATTCAATTTCAGAGCACTGGGCAGTAATCGTATCTGGTCAACACGCTTAAGAGAGTCATAGTTACTACCGCCGTTTACCCGCGCTTAGTTGAATTTCTTCACATTGAATTTCAAAGCACTGGGCAGAAATCGTATCTGGTCAACACGCTTAAGAGAGTCATAGTTACTACCGCCGTTTACCCGCGCTTAGTCGAATTTCTTCACGTTGAATTTCAGAGCACTGGGCAGAAATCGTATCTGGTCAACACGCTTAAGAGAGTCATAGTTACTACCGCCGTTTACCCGCGCTTAGTTGAATTTCTTCACATTGAATTTCAAAGCACTGGGCAGAAATCGTATCTGGTCAACACGCTTAAGAGAGTCATAATTACTGCCGCGGTTTAACCGCGCTTAGTTGAATTTCTTCACATTGAATTTCAGAGCGGTGGGCGGAAATCGTATCTGGTCAACACGCTTAAGAGAGTCATAGTTACTACCGCCGTTTACCCGCGCCTAGTTGAATTTCTTCACATTGAATTTCAGAGCACTGGGCAGAAATCGTATCTGGTCAACACGCTTAAGAGTATCATATTTAGTCCCGCCGTTTACCCGCGCTTAGTTGAATTTCTTCACATTGAATTTCAGTGCACTGGGCACAAATCGTATCTGGTCAACACGCTTAAGAGAGTCATAGCTCCTCCCGCCGTTTAACCGCGCTTAGTTGAATTTCTTCACATTGAATTTCAGAGCACTGGGCAGAAATCGTATCTGGTCAACACGCTTAAGAGAGTCATAGTTACTCCCGCCGTTGACCCGCGCTTAGTTGAATTTCTTCACATTGAATTTCAGTGCACTGGGCAGAAATCGTATCTGGTCAACACGCTTAAGAGAGTCATAGCTCCTCCCGGCGTTTAACCGCGCTTAGTTGAATTTCTTCACATTGAATTTCAGAGCACTGGGCAGAAATCGTATCTGGTCAACGCGCTTAAGTGAGTCATAGTTACTACCGCCGTTTACCCGCGCTTAGTTGAATTTCTTCACATTGAATTTCAGTGCACTGGGCAAAAATCGTATCTGGTCAACACGCTTAAGAGAGTCATAGTTACTACCGCCGTTTACCCACGCTTAGTCGAATTTCTTCACATTGAATTTCAGAGCACTGGGCAGAAATCGTATCTGGTCAACACGCTTAATAGAGTCATAGTTGCTCCCGCCGTTTACACGCGCTTAGTTGAATTTTTTCACATTGAATTTCAGAGCACTGGGCAGAAATCGTATCTGGTCAACACGCTTAAGAGAATCATAGTTACTCCCGCCGTTTACCCGCGCTTAGTTGAATTTCTTCACATTGAATTTCAGTGCACTGGGCAGTAATCGTATCTGCTCAACACGCTTAAGAGAGTCACAGTTACTCCCGCCGTTTACCCGCGCTTACTTGAATTTCTTCACATTGAATTGCAGAGCACTGGGCAGAAATCGTATCTGGTCAACACGCTTAAGACAGTTATAGTTACTCACGGCGTTTACCCGCGCTTACTTGAATTCCTTCACATTGAATTTCAGAGAACTGGGCAGTAATCGTATCTGGTCAACACGCTTAAGACAGTCACAGTTGCTATCGCCATTTACCCGCGCTTAGTTGAATTTCCTCACATTGAATTTCAGAGCACTGGGCAGAAATCGTATCTGGTCAACGCGCTTAAGTGAGTCATAGTTACTACCGCCGTTTACCCGCGCTTAGTTGAATTTCTTCACATTGAATTTCAGTGCACTGGGCAAAAATCGTATCTGGTCAACACGCTTAAGAGAGTCATAGTTACTACCGCCGTTTACCCGCGCTTAGTCGAATTTCTTCACATTGAATTTCAGAGCACTGGGCAGAAATCGTATCTGGTCAACACGCTTAAGAGAATCATAGTTACTCCCGCCGTCGACCCGCGCTTAGTTGAATTTCTTCACATTGAATTTCAGTGCACTGGGCAGAAATCGTATCTGGTCAACACGCTTAAGAGAGTCATAGCTCCTCCCGGCGTTTAACCGCGCTTAGTTGAATTTCTTCACATTGAATTTCAGAGCACTGGGCAGAAATCGTATCTGGTCAACGCGCTTAAGTGAGTCATAGTTACTACCGCCGTTTACCCGCGCTTAGTCGAATTTCTTCACATTGAATTTCAGAGCACTGGGCAGAAATCGTATGTGGTCAACACGCTTAATAGAGTCATAGTTGCTCCCGCCGTTTACACGCGCTTAGTTGAATTTTTTCACATTGAATTTCAGAGCACTGGGCAGAAATCGTATCTGGTCAAGACGCTTAAGAGAATCATATTTAGTCCCGCCGTTTACCTGCGCTTAGTTGAATTTCTTTACATTGAATTTCAGAGCACTGGGCAGTAATCGTATCTGGTCAACACGCTTAAGAGAGTCATAGTTACTCCCGCCATTTACCCGCGCTTAGTTGAATTTCCTCACATTGAATTGCAGAGCACAGGGCAGAAATCGTATCTGGTCAACACGCTTAAGAGAGTCATAGTTACTAACGCCGTTTACCCGCGCTTAGTTGAATTTCTTCACATTCAATTTCAGAGCACTGCGCAGTAATCGTATCTGGTCAACACGCTTAAGAGAGTCATAGTTACTACCGCCGTTTACCCGCGCTTAGTTGAATTTCTTCACATTGAATTTCAGTGCACTGGGCACAAATCGTATCTGGTCAACACGCTTAAGAGAGTCATAGCTCCTCCCGCCGTTTAACCGCGCTTAGTTGAATTTCTTCACATTGAATTTCAGAGCACTGGGCAGAAATCGTATCTGGTCAACACGCTTAAGAGAGTCATAGTTACTCCCGCGGTTTAACCGCGCTTAGTCGAATGTCTTCACATTGAATTTCAGATCACTCGGCAGAAATCGTATTTGGTAACACGCTTAAGAGAGTCATAGTTACTACCGCCGTTTACCCGCGCCTAGTTGAATTTCTTCACATTGAATTTCAGAGCACTGGGCAGAAATCGTATCTGGTCAACACGCTTAAGAGAATCATAGTTACTCCCGCCGTTTACCCGCGCTTAGTTGAATTTCTTCACATTGAATTTCAGAGCACTGGGCAAAAATCGTATCTGGTCAACACGCTTAAGAGAATCATATTTAGTCCCGCCGTTTACCCGCGCTTAGTTGAATTTCTTCACATTGAATTTCAGTGCACTGGGCACAAAACGTATCTGGTCAACACGCTTAAGAGAGTCATAGCTCCTCCCGCCGTTTAACCGCGCTTAGTTGAATTTCTTCACATTGAATTTCAGAGCACTGGGCAGAAATCGTATCTGGTCAACACGCTTAAGAGAGTCATAGTTACTCCCGCCGTTGACCCGCGCTTAGTTGAATTTCTTCACATTGAATTTCAGTGCACTGGGCAGTAATCGTATCTGGTCAACACGCTTAAGAGAGTCATAGTTACTACCGCCGTTTACCCGCGCTTAGTTGAATTTCTTCACATTGAATTTCAGTGCACTGGGCAGAAATCGTATCTGGTCAACACGCTTAAGAGAGTCATAGCTCCTCCCGGCGTTTAACCGCGCTTAGTTGAATTTCTTCACATTGAATTTCAGAGCACTGGGCAGAAATCGTATCTGGTCAACGCGCTTAAGTGAGTCATAGTTACTACCGCCGTTTACCCGCGCTTAGTTGAATTTCTTCACATTGAATTTCAGTGCACTGGGCAAAAATCGTATCTGGTCAACACGCTTAAGAGAGTCATAGTTACTACCGCCGTTTACCCACGCTTAGTCGAATTTCTTCACATTGAATTTCAGAGCACTGGGCAGAAATCGTATCTGGTCAACACGCTTAATAGAGTCATAGTTGCTCCCGCCGTTTACACGCGCTTAGTTGAATTTTTTCTCATTGAATTTCAGAGCACTGGGCAGAAATCGTATCTGGTCAACACGCTTAAGAGAATCATAGTTACTCCCGCCGTTTACCCGCGCTTAGTTGAATTTCTTCACATTGAATTTCAGTGCACTGGGCAGAAATCGTATCTGCTCAACACGCTTAAGAGAGTCACAGTTACTCCCGCCGTTTACACGCGCTTAGTTGAATTTTTTCACATTGAATTTCAGAGCACTGGGCAGAAATCGTATCTGGTCAACACGCTTAAGAGAATCATATTTAGTCCCGCCGTTTACCCGCGCTTAGTTGAATTTCTTTACATTGAATTTCAGAGCACTGGGCAGTAATCGTATCTGGTCAACACGCTTAAGAGAGTCATAGTTACTCCCGCCATTTACCCGCGCTTAGTTGAATTTCCTCACATTGAATTGCAGAGCACAGGGCAGAAATCGTATCTGGTCAACACGCTTAAGAGAGTCATAGTTACTAACGCCGTTTACCCGCGCTTAGTTGAATTTCTTCACATTCAATTTCAGAGCACTGGGCAGTAATCGTATCTGGTCAACACGCTTAAGAGAGTCATAGTTACTACCGCCGTTTACCCGCGCTTAGTTGAATGTCTTCACATTGAATTTCAGATCACTCGGCAGAAATCGTATTTGGCAACACGCTTAAGAGAGTCATAGTTACTACCGCCGTTTACCCGCGCCTAGTTGAATTTCTTCACATTGAATTTCAGAGCACTGGGCAGAAATCGTATCTGGTCAACACGCTTAAGAGAATCATAGTTACTACCGCCGTTTACCCGCGCTTAGTTGAATTTCTTCACATTGAATTGCAGAGCACTGGGCAGAAATCGTATCTGGTCAACACGCTTAAGAGAGTCATAATTACTGCCGCGGTTTAACCGCGCTTAGTTGAATTTCCTCACATTGAATTGCAGAGCACAGGGCAGAAATCGTATCTGGTCAACACGCTTAAGAGAGTCATAGTTACTAACGCCGTTTACCCGCGCTTAGTTGAATTTCTTCACATTCAATTTCAGAGCACTGGGCAGTAATCGTATCTGGTCAACACGCTTAAGAGAGTCATAGTTACTACCGCCGTTTACCCGCGCTTAGTTGAATTTCTTCACATTGAATTTCAAAGCACTGGGCAGAAATCGTATCTGGTCAACACGCTTAAGAGAGTCATAGTTACTACCGCCGTCTACCCGCGCTTAGTCGAATTTCTTCACGTTGAATTTCAGAGCACTGGGCAGAAATCGTATCTGGTCAACACGCTTAAGAGAGTCATAGTTACTACCGCCGTTTACCCGCGCTTAGTTGAATTTCTTCACATTGAATTTCAAAGCACTGGGCAGAAATCGTATCTGGTCAACACGCTTAAGAGAGTCATAATTACTGCCGCGGTTTAACCGCGCTTAGTTGAATTTCTTCACATTGAATTTCAGAGCGGTGGGCGGAAATCGTATCTGGTCAACACGCTTAAGAGAGTCATAGTTACTACCGCCGTTTACCCGCGCCTAGTTGAATTTCTTCACATTGAATTTCAGAGCACTGGGCAGAAATCGTATCTGGTCAACACGCTTAAGAGTATCATATTTAGTCCCGCCGTTTACCCGCGCTTAGTTGAATTTCTTCACATTGAATTTCAGTGCACTGGGCACAAATCGTATCTGGTCAACACGCTTAAGAGAGTCATAGCTCCTCCCGCCGTTTAACCGCGCTTAGTTGAATTTCTTCACATTGAATTTCAGAGCACTGGGCAGAAATCGTATCTGGTCAACACGCTTAAGAGAGTCATAGTTACTCCCGCCGTTGACCCGCGCTTAGTTGAATTTCTTCACATTGAATTTCAGTGCACTGGGCAGAAATCGTATCTGGTCAACACGCTTAAGAGAGTCATAGCTCCTCCCGGCGTTTAACCGCGCTTAGTTGAATTTCTTCACATTGAATTTCAGAGCACTGGGCAGAAATCGTATCTGGTCAACGCGCTTAAGTGAGTCATAGTTACTACCGCCGTTTACCCGCGCTTAGTTGAATTTCTTCACATTGAATTTCAGTGCACTGGGCAAAAATCGTATCTGGTCAACACGCTTAAGAGAGTCATAGTTACTACCGCCGTTTACCCACGCTTAGTCGAATTTCTTCACATTGAATTTCAGAGCACTGGGCAGAAATCGTATCTGGTCAACACGCTTAATAGAGTCATAGTTGCTCCCGCCGTTTACACGCGCTTAGTTGAATTTTTTCACATTGAATTTCAGAGCACTGGGCAGAAATCGTATCTGGTCAACACGCTTAAGAGAATCATAGTTACTCCCGCCGTTTACCCGCGCTTAGTTGAATTTCTTCACATTGAATTTCAGTGCACTGGGCAGTAATCGTATCTGCTCAACACGCTTAAGAGAGTCACAGTTACTCCCGCCGTTTACCCGCGCTTACTTGAATTTCTTCACATTGAATTGCAGAGCACTGGGCAGAAATCGTATCTGGTCAACACGCTTAAGACAGTTATAGTTACTCACGGCGTTTACCCGCGCTTACTTGAATTCCTTCACATTGAATTTCAGAGAACTGGGCAGTAATCGTATCTGGTCAACACGCTTAAGACAGTCACAGTTGCTATCGCCATTTACCCGCGCTTAGTTGAATTTCCTCACATTGAATTTCAGAGCACTGGGCAGAAATCGTATCTGGTCAACGCGCTTAAGTGAGTCATAGTTACTACCGCCGTTTACCCGCGCTTAGTTGAATTTCTTCACATTGAATTTCAGTGCACTGGGCAAAAATCGTATCTGGTCAACACGCTTAAGAGAGTCATAGTTACTACCGCCGTTTACCCGCGCTTAGTCGAATTTCTTCACATTGAATTTCAGAGCACTGGGCAGAAATCGTATCTGGTCAACACGCTTAAGAGAATCATAGTTACTCCCGCCGTTGACCCGCGCTTAGTTGAATTTCTTCACATTGAATTTCAGTGCACTGGGCAGAAATCGTATCTGGTCAACACGCTTAAGAGAGTCATAGCTCCTCCCGGCGTTTAACCGCGCTTAGTTGAATTTCTTCACATTGAATTTCAGAGCACTGGGCAGAAATCGTATCTGGTCAACGCGCTTAAGTGAGTCATAGTTACTACCGCCGTTTACCCGCGCTTAGTCGAATTTCTTCACATTGAATTTCAGAGCACTGGGCAGAAATCGTATGTGGTCAACACGCTTAATAGAGTCATAGTTGCTCCCGCCGTTTACACGCGCTTAGTTGAATTTTTTCACATTGAATTTCAGAGCACTGGGCAGAAATCGTATCTGGTCAAGACGCTTAAGAGAATCATATTTAGTCCCGCCGTTTACCTGCGCTTAGTTGAATTTCTTTACATTGAATTTCAGAGCACTGGGCAGTAATCGTATCTGGTCAACACGCTTAAGAGAGTCATAGTTACTCCCGCCATTTACCCGCGCTTAGTTGAATTTCCTCACATTGAATTGCAGAGCACAGGGCAGAAATCGTATCTGGTCAACACGCTTAAGAGAGTCATAGTTACTAACGCCGTTTACCCGCGCTTAGTTGAATTTCTTCACATTCAATTTCAGAGCACTGCGCAGTAATCGTATCTGGTCAACACGCTTAAGAGAGTCATAGTTACTACCGCCGTTTACCCGCGCTTAGTTGAATTTCTTCACATTGAATTTCAGTGCACTGGGCACAAATCGTATCTGGTCAACACGCTTAAGAGAGTCATAGCTCCTCCCGCCGTTTAACCGCGCTTAGTTGAATTTCTTCACATTGAATTTCAGAGCACTGGGCAGAAATCGTATCTGGTCAACACGCTTAAGAGAGTCATAGTTACTCCCGCCGTTGACCCGCGCTTAGTTGAATTTCTTCACATTGAATTTCAGTGCACTGGGCAGAAATCGTATCTGGTCAACACGCTTAAGAGAGTCATAGCTCCTCCCGGCGTTTAACCGCGCTTAGTTGAATTTCTTCACATTGAATTTCAGAGCACTGGGCAGAAATCGTATCTGGTCAACGCGCTTAAGTGAGTCATAGTTACTACCGCCGTTTACCCGCGCTTAGTTGAATTTCTTCACATTGAATTTCAGTGCACTGGGCAAAAATCGTATCTGGTCAACACGCTTAAGAGAGTCATAGTTACTACCGCCGTTTACCCGCGCTTAGTCGAATTTCTTCACATTGAATTTCAGAGCACTGGGCAGAAATCGTATGTGGTCAACACGCTTAATAGAGTCATAGTTGCTCCCGCCGTTTACACGCGCTTAGTTGAATTTTTTCACATTGAATTTCAGAGCACTGGGCAGAAATCGTATCTGGTCAACACGCTTAAGAGAATCATATTTAGTCCCGCCGTTTACCTGCGCTTAGTTGAATTTCTTTACATTGAATTTCAGAGCACTGGGCAGTAATCGTATCTGGTCAACACGCTTAAGAGAGTCATAGTTACTCCCGCCATTTACCCGCGCTTAGTTGAATTTCCTCACATTGAATTGCAGAGCACAGGGCAGAAATCGTATCTGGTCAACACGCTTAAGAGAGTCATAGTTACTAACGCCGTTTACCCGCGCTTAGTTGAATTTCTTCACATTCAATTTCAGAGCACTGCGCAGTAATCGTATCTGGTCAACACGCTTAAGAGAGTCATAGTTACTACCGCCGTTTACCCGCGCTTAGTTGAATTTCTTCACATTGAATTTCAAAGCACTGGGCAGAAATCGTATCTGGTCAACACGCTTAAGAGAGTCATAGTTACTACCGCCGTTTACCCGCGCTTAGTCGAATTTCTTCACATTGAATTTCAGAGCACTGGGCAGAAATCGTATCTGGTCAACACGCTTAATAGAGTCATAGTTGCTCCCGCCGTTTACACGCGCTTAGTTGAATTTCTTCACATTGAATTTCAGAGCGGTGGGCGGAAATCGTATCTGGTCAACACGCTTAAGGGAGTCATAGTTACTCCCGCGGTTTAACCGCGCTTAGTCGAATGTCTTCACATTGAATTTCAGATCACTCGGCAGAAATCGTATTTGGCAACACGCTTAAGAGAGTCATAGTTACTACCGCCGTTTACCCGCGCCTAGTTGAATTTCTTCACATTGAATTTCAGAGCACTGGGCAGAAATCGTATCTGGTCAACACGCTTAAGAGAATCATAGTTACTCCCGCCGTTTACCCGCGCTTAGTTGAATTTCTTCACATTGAATTTCAGAGCACTGGGCAAAAATCGCATCTGGTCAACACGCTTAAGAGAATCATATTTAGTCCCGCCGTTTACCCGCGCTTAGTTGAATTTCTTCACATTGAATTTCAGTGCACTGGGCACAAATCGTATCTGGTCAACACGCTTAAGAGAGTCATAGCTCCTCCCGCCGTTTACCCGCGCTTAGTCGAATTTCTTCACATTGAATTTCAGAGCACTGGGCAGAAATCGTATGTGGTCAACACGCTTAATAGAGTCATAGTTGCTCCCGCCGTTTACACGCGCTTAGTTGAATTTTTTCACATTGAATTTCAGAGCACTGGGCAGAAATCGTATCTGGTCAACACGCTTAAGAGAATCATATTTAGTCCCGCCGTTTACCTGCGCTTAGTTGAATTTCTTTACATTGAATTTCAGAGCACTGGGCAGTAATCATATCTGGTCAACACGCTTAAGGGAGTCATAGTTACTCCCGCCATTTACCCGCGCTTAGTTGAATTTCCTCACATTGAATTGCAAAGCACAGGGCAGAAATCGTATCTGGTCAACACGCTTAAGAGAGTCATAGTTACTAACGCCGTTTACCCGCGCTTAGTTGAATTTCTTCACATTCAATTTCAGAGCACTGCGCAGTAATCGTATCTGGTCAACACGCTTAAGAGAGTCATAGTTACTACCGCCGTTTACCCGCGCTTAGTTGAATTTCTTCACATTGAATTTCAAAGCACTGGGCAGAAATCGTATCTGGTCAACACGCTTAAGAGAGTCATAGTTACTACCGCCGTTTACCCGCGCTTAGTCGAATTTCTTCACATTGAATTTCAGAGCACTGGGCAGAAATCGTATCTGGTCAACACGCTTAATAGAGTCATAGTTGCTCCCGCCGTTTACACGCGCTTAGTTGAATTTCTTCACATTGAATTTCAGAGCGGTGGGCGGAAATCGTATCTGGTCAACACGCTTAAGGGAGTCATAGTTACTCCCGCGGTTTAACCGCGCTTAGTCGAATGTCTTCACATTGAATTTCAGATCACTCGGCAGAAATCGTATTTGGCAACACGCTTAAGAGAGTCATAGTTACTACCGCCGTTTACCCGCGCCTAGTTGAATTTCTTCACATTGAATTTCAGAGCACTGGGCAGAAATCGTATCTGGTCAACACGCTTAAGAGAATCATAGTTACTCCCGCCGTTTACCCGCGCTTAGTTGAATTTCTTCACATTGAATTTCAGAGCACTGGGCAAAAATCGCATCTGGTCAACACGCTTAAGAGAATCATATTTAGTCCCGCCGTTTACCCGCGCTTAGTTGAATTTCTTCACATTGAATTTCAGTGCACTGGGCACAAATCGTATCTGGTCAACACGCTTAAGAGAGTCATAGCTCCTCCCGCCGTTTACCCGCGCTTAGTCGAATTTCTTCACATTGAATTTCAGAGCACTGGGCAGAAATCGTATGTGGTCAACACGCTTAATAGAGTCATAGTTGCTCCCGCCGTTTACACGCGCTTAGTTGAATTTTTTCACATTGAATTTCAGAGCACTGGGCAGAAATCGTATCTGGTCAACACGCTTAAGAGAATCATATTTAGTCCCGCCGTTTACCTGCGCTTAGTTGAATTTCTTTACATTGAATTTCAGAGCACTGGGCAGTAATCGTATCTGGTCAACACGCTTAAGGGAGTCATAGTTACTCCCGCCATTTACCCGCGCTTAGTTGAATTTCCTCACATTGAATTGCAAAGCACAGGGCAGAAATCGTATCTGGTCAACACGCTTAAGAGAGTCATAGTTACTAACGCCGTTTACCCGCGCTTAGTTGAATTTCTTCACATTCAATTTCAGAGCACTGGGCAGTAATCGTATCTGCTCAACACGCTTAAGAGAGTCATAGTTACTACCGCCGTTTACCCGCGCTTAGTCGAATTTCTTCACATTGAATTTCAGAGCACTGGGCAGAAATCGTATCTGGTCAACACGCTTAATAGAGTCATAGTTGCTCCCGCCGTTTACACGCGCTTAGTTGAATTTCTTCACATTGAATTTCAGAGCGGTGGGCGGAAATCGTATCTGGTCAACACGCTTAAGAGAGTCATAGTTACTCCCGCGGTTTAACCGCGCTTAGTCGAATGTCTTCACATCGAATTTCAGATCACTCGGCAGAAATCGTATTTGGTAACACGCTTAAGAGAGTCATAGTTACTACCGCCGTTTACCCGCGCCTAGTTGAATTTCTTCACATTGAATTTCAGAGCACTGGGCAGAAATCGTATCTGGTCAACACGCTTAAGAGAATCATAGTTACTCCCGCCGTTTACCCGCGCTTAGTTGAATTTCTTCACATTGAATTTCAGAGCACTGGGCAAAAATCGTATCTGGTCAACACGCTTAAGAGAATCATATTTAGTCCCGCCGTTTACCCGCGCTTAGTTGAATTTCTTCACATTGAATTTCAGTGCACTGGGCACAAAACGTATCTGGTCAACACGCTTAAGAGAGTCATAGCTCCTCCCGCCGTTTAACCGCGCTTAGTTGAATTTCTTCACATTGAATTTCAGAGCACTGGGCAGAAATCGTATCTGGTCAACACGCTTAAGAGAGTCATAGTTACTCCCGCCGTTGAACCGCGCTTAGTTGAATTTCTTCACATTGAATTTCAGTGCACTGGGCAGTAATCGTATCTGGTCAACACGCTTAAGAGAGTCATAGTTACTACCGCCGTTTACCCGCGCTTAGTTGAATTTCTTCACATTGAATTTCAAAGCACTGGGCAGAAATCGTATCTGGTCAACACGCTTAAGAGAGTCATAGTTACTACCGCCGTTTACCCGCGCTTAGTCGAATTTCTTCACATTGAATTTCAGAGCACTGGGCAGAAATCGTATCTGGTCAACACGCTTAATAGAGTCATAGTTGCTCCCGCCGTTTACACGCGCTTAGTTGAATTTCTTCACATTGAATTTCAGAGCGGTGGGCGGAAATCGTATCTGGTCAACACGCTTAAGAGAGTCATAGTTACTCCCGCGGTTTAACCGCGCTTAGTCGAATGTCTTCACATTGAATTTCAGATCACTCGGCAGAAATCGTATTTGGCAACACGCTTAAGAGAGTCATAGTTACTACCGCCGTTTACCCGCGCCTAGTTGAATTTCTTCACATTGAATTTCAGAGCACTGGGCAGAAATCGTATCTGGTCAACACGCTTAAGAGAATCATATTTAGTCCCGCCGTTTACCCGCGCTTAGTTGAATTTCTTCACATTCAATTTCAGAGCACTGGGCAGTAATCGTATCTGGTCAACACGCTTAAGAGAGTCATAGTTACTACCGCCGTTTACCCGCGCTTAGTTGAATTTCTTCACATTGAATTTCAAAGCACTGGGCAGAAATCGTATCTGGTCAACACGCTTAAGAGAGTCATAGTTACTACCGCCGTTTACCCGCGCTTAGTCGAATTTCTTCACATTGAATTTCAGAGCACTGGGCAGAAATCGTATCTGGTCAACACGCTTAATAGAGTCATAGTTGCTCCCGCCGTTTACACGCGCTTAGTTGAATTTCTTCACATTGAATTTCAGAGCGGTGGGCGGAAATCGTATCTGGTCAACACGCTTAAGAGAGTCATAGTTACTCCCGCGGTTTAACCGCGCTTAGTCGAATGTCTTCACATTGAATTTCAGATCACTCGGCAGAAATCGTATTTGGCAACACGCTTAAGAGAGTCATAGTTACTACCGCCGTTTACCCGCGCCTAGTTGAATTTCTTCACATTGAATTTCAGAGCACTGGGCAGAAATCGTATCTGGTCAACACGCTTAAGAGAATCATAGTTACTCCCGCCGTTTACCCGCGCTTAGTTGAATTTCTTCACATTGAATTTCAGAGCACTGGGCAAAAATCGCATCTGGTCAACACGCTTAAGAGAGTCATAGTTACTCCCGCCGTTGACCCGCGCTTAGTTGAATTTCTTCACATTGAATTTCAGTGCACTGGGCAGAAATCGTATCTGGTCAACACGCTTAAGAGAGTCATAGCTCCTCCCGGCGTTTAACCGCGCTTAGTTGAATTTCTTCAGATTGAATTTCAGAGCACTGGGCATAAATCGTATCTGGTCAACGCGCTTAAGTGAGTCATAGTTACTACCGCCGTTTACCCGCGCTTAGTTGAATTTCTTCACATTGAATTTCAGTGCACTGGGCAAAAATCGTATCTGGTCAACACGCTTAAGAGAGTCATAGTTACTACCGCCGTTTACCCGCGCTTAGTCGAATTTCTTCACATTGAATTTCAGAGCACTGGGCAGAAATCGTATCTGGTCAACACGCTTAATAGAGTCATATTTGCTCCCGCCGTTTACACGCGCTTAGTTGAATTTTTTCACATTGAATTTCAGAGCACTGGGCAGAAATCGTATCTGGTCAACACGCTTAAGAGAGTCACAGTTGCTATCGCCATTTACCCGCGCTTAGTTGAATTTCCTCACATTGAATTGCAGAGCACAGGGCAGAAATCGTATCTGGTCAACACGCTTAAGAGAGTCATAGTTACTACCGCCGTTTACCCGCGCTTAGTCGAATTTCTTCACATTGAATTTCAGAGCACTGGGCAGAAATCGTATCTGGTCAACACGCTTAATAGAGTCATAGTTGCTCCCGCCGTTTACACGCGCTTAGTTGAATTTTTTCACATTGAATTTCAGAGCACTGGGCAGAAATCGTATCTGGTCAACACGCTTAAGAGAATCATATTTAGTCCCGCCGTTTACCCGCGCTTAGTTGAATTTCTTTACATTGAATTTCAGAGCACTGGGCAGTAATCGTATCTGGTCAACACGCTTAAGAGAGTCATAGTTACTCCCGCCATTTACCCGCGCTTAGTTGAATTTCCTCACATTGAATTGCAGAGCACAGGGCAGAAATCGTATCTGGTCAACACGCTTAAGAGAGTCATAGTTACTAACGCCGTTTACCCGCGCTTAGTTGAATTTCTTCACATTCAATTTCAGAGCACTGGGCAGTAATCGTATCTGGTCAACACGCTTAAGAGAGTCATAGTTACTACCGCCGTTTACCCGCGCTTAGTTGAATTTCTTCACATTGAATTTCAAAGCACTGGGCAGAAATCGTATCTGGTCAACACGCTTAAGAGAGTCATAGTTACTACCGCCGTTTACCCGCGCTTAGTCGAATTTCTTCACATTGAATTTCAGAGCACTGGGCAGAAATCGTATCTGGTCAACACGCTTAATAGAGTCATAGTTGCTCCCGCCGTTTACACGCGCTTAGTTGAATTTCTTCACATTGAATTTCAGAGCGGTGGGCGGAAATCGTATCTGGTCAACACGCTTAAGAGAGTCATAGCTACTCCCGCGGTTTAACCGCGCTTAGTCGAATGTCTTCACATTGAATTTCAGATCACTCGGCAGAAATCGTATTTGGCAACACGCTTAAGAGAGTCATAGTTGCTACCGCCGTTTACCCGCGCCTAGTTGAATTTCTTCACATTGAATTTCAGAGCACTGGGCAGAAATCGTATCTGGTCAACACGCTTAAGAGAATCATAGTTACTCCCGCCGTTTACCCGCGCTTAGTTGAATTTCTTCACATTGAATTTCAGTGCACTGGGCACAAATCGTATCTGGTCAACACGCTTAAGAGAGTCATAGCTCCTCCCGCCGTTTAACCGCGCTTAGTTGAATTTCTTCACATTGAATTTCAGAGCACTGGGCAGAAATCGTATCTGGTCAACACGCTTAAGAGAGTCATAGTTACTCCCGCCGTTGACCCGCGCTTAGTTGAATTTCTTCACATTGAATTTCAGTGCACTGGGCAGAAATCGTATCTGGTCAACACGCTTAAGAGAGTCACAGTTGCTATCGCCATTTACCCGCGCTTAGTTGAATTTCCTCACATTGAATTGCAGAGCACAGGGCAGAAATCGTATCTGGTCAACACGCTTAAGAGAGTCATAGTTACTCCCGCCATTTACGCGCGCTTAGTTGATTTTCTTCAGATTGAGTTTCAGAGCACTGGGCAGAAATCGTATCTGGTCAACACGCTTAAGAGAGTCATAGTTACTACCGCCGTTTACCCGCGCTTAGTTGAATTTCTTCACATTGAATTTCAGAGCACTGGGCAGAAATCGTATCTGGTCAACACGCTTAAGAGAATCATATTTGGTCCCGGCGTTAACCCGCGCTTAGTTGAATTTCTTTACATTGAATTTCAGAGCACTGGGCAGTAATCGTATCTGGTCAACACGCTTAAGAGAGTCATAGTTACTCCCGCCATTTACCCGCGCTTAGTTGAATTTCCTCACATTGAATTGCAGAGCACAGGGCAGAAATCGTATCTGGTCAACACGCTTAAGAGAGTCATAGTTACTAACGCCGTTTACCCGCGCTTAGTTGAATTTCTTCACATTCAATTTCAGAGCACTGGGCAGTAATCGTATCTGGTCAACACGCTTTAGAGAGTCATAGTTACTACCGCCGTTTACCCGCGCTTAGTTGAATTTCTTCACATTGAATTTCAAAGCACTGGGCAGAAATCGTATCTGGTCAACACGCTTAAGAGAGTCATAGTTACTACCGCCGTTTACCCGCGCTTAGTGGAATTTCTTCACATTGAATTTCAGAGCACTGGGCAGAAATCGTATCTGGTCAACACGCTTAATAGAGTCATAGTTGCTCCCGCCGTTTACACGCGCTTAGTTGAATTTCTTCACATTGAATTTCAGAGCACTGGGCAGAAATCGTATCTGGTCAACACGCTTAAGAGAGTCATAGTTACTGCCGCGGTTTAACCGCGCTTAGTTGAATTTCTTCACATTGAATTTCAGAGCGGTGGGCGGAAATCGTATCTGGTCAACACGCTTAAGAGAGTCATAGTTACTCCCGCGGTTTAACCGCGCTTAGTCGAATGTCTTCACATTGAATTTCAGATCACTCGGCAGAAATCGTATTTGGCAACACGCTTAAGAGAGTCATAGTTACTCCCGCGGTTTACCCGCGCTTAGTTGAATTTCTTCACATTGAATTTCAGTGCACTGGGCAAAAATCGTATCTGGTCAACACGCTTAATAGAGTCATAGTTGCTCCCGCCGTTTACACGCGCTTAGTTGAATTTCTTCACATTGAATTTCAGAGCACTGGGCAGAAATCGTATCTGGTCAACACGCTTAAGAGAGTCATAATTACTGCCGCGGTTTAACCGCGCTTAGTTGAATTTCTTCACATTGAATTTCAGAGCGGTGGGCGGAAATCGTATCTGGTCAACACGCTTAAGAGAGTCATAGTTACTCCCGCGGTTTAACCGCGCTTAGTCGAATGTCTTCACATTGAATTTCAGATCACTCGGCAGAAATCGTATTTGGCAACACGCTTAAGAGAGTCATAGTTACTACCGCCGTTTACCCGCGCCTAGTTGAATTTCTTCACATTGAATTTCAGAGCACTGGGCAGAAATCGTATCTGGTCAACACGCTTAAGAGAATCATAGTTACTCCCGCCGTTTACCCGCGCTTAGTTGAATTTCTTCACATTGAATTTCAGAGCACTGGGCAAAAATCGTATCTGGTCAACACGCTTAAGAGAATCATATTTAGTCCCGCCGTTTACCCGCGCTTAGTTGAATTTCTTCACATTGAATTTCAGTGCACTGGGCACAAATCGTATCTGGTCAACACGCTTAAGAGAGTCATAGCTCCTCCCGCCGTTTAACCGCGCTTAGTTGAATTTCTTCACATTGAATTTCAGAGCACTGGGCAGAAATCGTATCTGGTCAACACGCTTAAGAGAGTCATAGTTACTCCCGCCGTTGACCCGCGCTTAGTTGAATTTCTTCACATTGAATTTCAGTGCACTGGGCAGAAATCGTATCTGGTCAACACGCTTAAGAGAGTCATAGCTCCTCCCGGCGTTTAACCGCGCTTAGTTGAATTTCTTCACATTGAATTTCAGAGCACTGGGCAGAAATCGTATCTGGTCAACGCGCTTAAGTGAGTCATAGTTACTACCGCCGTTTACCCGCGCTTAGTTGAATTTCTTCACATTGAATTTCAGAGCACTGGGCAGAAATCGTATCTGGTCAACACGCTTAAGAGAGTCACAGTTGCTATCGCCATTTACCCGCGCTTAGTTGAATTTCCTCACATTGAATTGCAGAGCACAGGGCAGAAATCGTATCTGGTCAACACGCTTAAGAGAGTCATAGTTACTCCCGCCATTTACGCGCGCTTAGTTGAATTTCTTCAGATTGAGTTTCAGAGCACTGGGCAGAAATCGTATCTGGTCAACACGCTTAAGAGAGTCATAGTTACTACCGCCGTTTACCCGCGCTTAGTTGAATTTCTTCACATTGAATTTCAGAGCACTGGGCAGAAATCGTATCTGGTCAACACGCTTAAGAGAATCATATTTGGTCCCGGCGTTTACCCGCGCTTAGTTGAATTTCTTTACATTGAATTTCAGAGCACTGGGCAGAAATCGTATCTGGTCAACACGCTTAAGAGAGTCATAGTTACTAACGCCGTTTACCCGCGCTTAGTTGAATTTCTTCACATTCAATTTCAGAGCACTGGGCAGTAATCGTATCTGGTCAACACGCTTAAGAGAGTCATAGTTACTACCGCCGTTTACCCGCGCTTAGTTGAATTTCTTCACATTGAATTTCAAAGCACTGGGCAGAAATCGTATCTGGTCAACACGCTTAAGAGAGTCATAGTTACTACCGCCGTTTACCCGCGCTTAGTCGAATTTCTTCACATTGAATTTCAGAGCACTGGGCAGAAATCGTATCTGGTCAACACGCTTAATAGAGTCATAGTTGCTCCCGCCGTTTACACGCGCTTAGTTGAATTTCTTCACATTGAATTTCAGAGCGGTGGGCGGAAATCGTATCTGGTCAACACGCTTAAGAGAGTCATAGCTACTCCCGCGGTTTAACCGCGCTTAGTCGAATGTCTTCACATTGAATTTCAGATCACTCGGCAGAAATCGTATTTGGCAACACGCTTAAGAGAGTCATAGTTGCTACCGCCGTTTACCCGCGCCTAGTTGAATTTCTTCACATTGAATTTCAGAGCACTGGGCAGAAATCGTATCTGGTCAACACGCTTAAGAGAATCATAGTTACTCCCGCCGTTTACCCGCGCTTAGTTGAATTTCTTCACATTGAATTTCAGTGCACTGGGCACAAATCGTATCTGGTCAACACGCTTAAGAGAGTCATAGCTCCTCCCGCCGTTTAACCGCGCTTAGTTGAATTTCTTCACATTGAATTTCAGAGCACTGGGCAGAAATCGTATCTGGTCAACACGCTTAAGAGAGTCATAGTTACTCCCGCCGTTGACCCGCGCTTAGTTGAATTTCTTCACATTGAATTTCAGTGCACTGGGCAGAAATCGTATCTGGTCAACACGCTTAAGAGAGTCACAGTTGCTATCGCCATTTACCCGCGCTTAGTTGAATTTCCTCACATTGAATTGCAGAGCACAGGGCAGAAATCGTATCTGGTCAACACGCTTAAGAGAGTCATAGTTACTCCCGCCATTTACGCGCGCTTAGTTGATTTTCTTCAGATTGAGTTTCAGAGCACTGGGCAGAAATCGTATCTGGTCAACACGCTTAAGAGAGTCATAGTTACTACCGCCGTTTACCCGCGCTTAGTTGAATTTCTTCACATTGAATTTCAGAGCACTGGGCAGAAATCGTATCTGGTCAACACGCTTAAGAGAATCATATTTGGTCCCGGCGTTAACCCGCGCTTAGTTGAATTTCTTTACATTGAATTTCAGAGCACTGGGCAGTAATCGTATCTGGTCAACACGCTTAAGAGAGTCATAGTTACTCCCGCCATTTACCCGCGCTTAGTTGAATTTCCTCACATTGAATTGCAGAGCACAGGGCAGAAATCGTATCTGGTCAACACGCTTAAGAGAGTCATAGTTACTAACGCCGTTTACCCGCGCTTAGTTGAATTTCTTCACATTCAATTTCAGAGCACTGGGCAGTAATCGTATCTGGTCAACACGCTTTAGAGAGTCATAGTTACTACCGCCGTTTACCCGCGCTTAGTTGAATTTCTTCACATTGAATTTCAAAGCACTGGGCAGAAATCGTATCTGGTCAACACGCTTAAGAGAGTCATAGTTACTACCGCCGTTTACCCGCGCTTAGTGGAATTTCTTCACATTGAATTTCAGAGCACTGGGCAGAAATCGTATCTGGTCAACACGCTTAATAGAGTCATAGTTGCTCCCGCCGTTTACACGCGCTTAGTTGAATTTCTTCACATTGAATTTCAGAGCACTGGGCAGAAATCGTATCTGGTCAACACGCTTAAGAGAGTCATAGTTACTGCCGCGGTTTAACCGCGCTTAGTTGAATTTCTTCACATTGAATTTCAGAGCGGTGGGCGGAAATCGTATCTGGTCAACACGCTTAAGAGAGTCATAGTTACTCCCGCGGTTTAACCGCGCTTAGTCGAATGTCTTCACATTGAATTTCAGATCACTCGGCAGAAATCGTATTTGGCAACACGCTTAAGAGAGTCATAGTTACTCCCGCGGTTTACCCGCGCTTAGTTGAATTTCTTCACATTGAATTTCAGTGCACTGGGCAAAAATCGTATCTGGTCAACACGCTTAATAGAGTCATAGTTGCTCCCGCCGTTTACACGCGCTTAGTTGAATTTCTTCACATTGAATTTCAGAGCACTGGGCAGAAATCGTATCTGGTCAACACGCTTAAGAGAGTCATAATTACTGCCGCGGTTTAACCGCGCTTAGTTGAATTTCTTCACATTGAATTTCAGAGCGGTGGGCGGAAATCGTATCTGGTCAACACGCTTAAGAGAGTCATAGTTACTCCCGCGGTTTAACCGCGCTTAGTCGAATGTCTTCACATTGAATTTCAGATCACTCGGCAGAAATCGTATTTGGCAACACGCTTAAGAGAGTCATAGTTACTACCGCCGTTTACCCGCGCCTAGTTGAATTTCTTCACATTGAATTTCAGAGCACTGGGCAGAAATCGTATCTGGTCAACACGCTTAAGAGAATCATAGTTACTCCCGCCGTTTACCCGCGCTTAGTTGAATTTCTTCACATTGAATTTCAGAGCACTGGGCAAAAATCGTATCTGGTCAACACGCTTAAGAGAATCATATTTAGTCCCGCCGTTTACCCGCGCTTAGTTGAATTTCTTCACATTGAATTTCAGTGCACTGGGCACAAATCGTATCTGGTCAACACGCTTAAGAGAGTCATAGCTCCTCCCGCCGTTTAACCGCGCTTAGTTGAATTTCTTCACATTGAATTTCAGAGCACTGGGCAGAAATCGTATCTGGTCAACACGCTTAAGAGAGTCATAGTTACTCCCGCCGTTGACCCGCGCTTAGTTGAATTTCTTCACATTGAATTTCAGTGCACTGGGCAGAAATCGTATCTGGTCAACACGCTTAAGAGAGTCATAGCTCCTCCCGGCGTTTAACCGCGCTTAGTTGAATTTCTTCACATTGAATTTCAGAGCACTGGGCAGAAATCGTATCTGGTCAACGCGCTTAAGTGAGTCATAGTTACTACCGCCGTTTACCCGCGCTTAGTTGAATTTCTTCACATTGAATTTCAGAGCACTGGGCAGAAATCGTATCTGGTCAACACGCTTAAGAGAGTCACAGTTGCTATCGCCATTTACCCGCGCTTAGTTGAATTTCCTCACATTGAATTGCAGAGCACAGGGCAGAAATCGTATCTGGTCAACACGCTTAAGAGAGTCATAGTTACTCCCGCCATTTACGCGCGCTTAGTTGAATTTCTTCAGATTGAGTTTCAGAGCACTGGGCAGAAATCGTATCTGGTCAACACGCTTAAGAGAGTCATAGTTACTACCGCCGTTTACCCGCGCTTAGTTGAATTTCTTCACATTGAATTTCAGAGCACTGGGCAGAAATCGTATCTGGTCAACACGCTTAAGAGAATCATATTTGGTCCCGGCGTTTACCCGCGCTTAGTTGAATTTCTTTACATTGAATTTCAGAGCACTGGGCAGTAATCGTATCTGGTCAACACGCTTAAGAGAGTCATAGTTACTCCCGCCATTTACCCGCGCTTAGTTGAATTTCCTCACATTGAATTGCAGAGCACAGGGCAGAAATCGTATCTGGTCAACACGCTTAAGAGAGTCATAGTTACTACCGCCGTTTACCCGCGCTTAGTCGAATTTCTTCACATTGAATTTCAGAGCACTGGGCAGAAATCGTATCTGGTCAACACGCTTAATAGAGTCATAGTTGCTCCCGCCGTTTACACGCGCTTAGTTGAATTTTTTCACATTGAATTTCAGAGCACTGGGCAGAAATCGTATCTGGTCAACACGCTTAAGAGAATCATATTTAGTCCCGCCGTTTACCCGCGCTTAGTTGAATTTCTTTACATTGAATTTCAGAGCACTGGGCAGTAATCGTATCTGGTCAACACGCTTAAGAGAGTCATAGTTACTCCCGCCATTTACCCGCGCTTAGTTGAATTTCCTCACATTGAATTGCAGAGCACAGGGCAGAAATCGTATCTGGTCAACACGCTTAAGAGAGTCATAGTTACTAACGCCGTTTACCCGCGCTTAGTTGAATTTCTTCACATTCAATTTCAGAGCACTGGGCAGTAATCGTATCTGGTCAACACGCTTAAGAGAGTCATAGTTACTACCGCCGTTTACCCGCGCTTAGTTGAATTTCTTCACATTGAATTTCAAAGCACTGGGCAGAAATCGTATCTGGTCAACACGCTTAAGAGAGTCATAGTTACTACCGCCGTTTACCCGCGCTTAGTCGAATTTCTTCACATTGAATTTCAGAGCACTGGGCAGAAATCGTATCTGGTCAACACGCTTAATAGAGTCATAGTTGCTCCCGCCGTTTACACGCGCTTAGTTGAATTTCTTCACATTGAATTTCAGAGCGGTGGGCGGAAATCGTATCTGGTCAACACGCTTAAGAGAGTCATAGCTACTCCCGCGGTTTAACCGCGCTTAGTCGAATGTCTTCACATTGAATTTCAGATCACTCGGCAGAAATCGTATTTGGCAACACGCTTAAGAGAGTCATAGTTGCTACCGCCGTTTACCCGCGCCTAGTTGAATTTCTTCACATTGAATTTCAGAGCACTGGGCAGAAATCGTATCTGGTCAACACGCTTAAGAGAATCATAGTTACTCCCGCCGTTTACCCGCGCTTAGTTGAATTTCTTCACATTGAATTTCAGTGCACTGGGCACAAATCGTATCTGGTCAACACGCTTAAGAGAGTCATAGCTCCTCCCGCCGTTTAACCGCGCTTAGTTGAATTTCTTCACATTGAATTTCAGAGCACTGGGCAGAAATCGTATCTGGTCAACACGCTTAAGAGAGTCATAGTTACTCCCGCCGTTGACCCGCGCTTAGTTGAATTTCTTCACATTGAATTTCAGTGCACTGGGCAGAAATCGTATCTGGTCAACACGCTTAAGAGAGTCACAGTTGCTATCGCCATTTACCCGCGCTTAGTTGAATTTCCTCACATTGAATTGCAGAGCACAGGGCAGAAATCGTATCTGGTCAACACGCTTAAGAGAGTCATAGTTACTCCCGCCATTTACGCGCGCTTAGTTGATTTTCTTCAGATTGAGTTTCAGAGCACTGGGCAGAAATCGTATCTGGTCAACACGCTTAAGAGAGTCATAGTTACTACCGCCGTTTACCCGCGGTTAGTTGAATTTCTTCACATTGAATTTCAGAGCACTGGGCAGAAATCGTATCTGGTCAACACGCTTAAGAGAATCATATTTGGTCCCGGCGTTTACCCGCGCTTAGTTGAATTTCTTTACATTGAATTTCAGAGCACTGGGCAGTAATCGTATCTGGTCAACACGCTTAAGAGAGTCATAGTTACTCCCGCCATTTACCCGCGCTTAGTTGAATTTCCTCACATTGAATTGCAGAGCACAGGGCAGAAATCGTATCTGGTCAACACGCTTAAGAGAGTCATAGTTACTAACGCCGTTTACCCGCGCTTAGTTGAATTTCTTCACATTCAATTTCAGAGCACTGGGCAGTAATCGTATCTGGTCAACACGCTTTAGAGAGTCATAGTTACTACCGCCGTTTACCCGCGCTTAGTTGAATTTCTTCACATTGAATTTCAAAGCACTGGGCAGAAATCGTATCTGGTCAACACGCTTAAGAGAGTCATAGTTACTACCGCCGTTTACCCGCGCTTAGTGGAATTTCTTCACATTGAATTTCAGAGCACTGGGCAGAAATCGTATCTGGTCAACACGCTTAATAGAGTCATAGTTGCTCCCGCCGTTTACACGCGCTTAGTTGAATTTCTTCACATTGAATTTCAGAGCACTGGGCAGAAATCGTATCTGGTCAACACGCTTAAGAGAGTCATAGTTACTGCCGCGGTTTAACCGCGCTTAGTTGAATTTCTTCACATTGAATTTCAGAGCACTGGGCAGAAATCGTATCTGGTCAACACGCTTAAGAGAGTCATAATTACTGCCGCGGTTTAACCGCGCTTAGTTGAATTTCTTCACATTGAATTTCAGAGCGGTGGGCGGAAATCGTATCTGGTCAACACGCTTAAGAGAGTCATAGTTACTCCCGCGGTTTAACCGCGCTTAGTCGAATGTCTTCACATTGAATTTCAGATCACTCGGCAGAAATCGTATTTGGCAACACGCTTAAGAGAGTCATAGTTACTACCGCCGTTTACCCGCGCCTAGTTGAATTTCTTCACATTGAATTTCAGAGCACTGGGCAGAAATCGTATCTGGTCAACACGCTTAAGAGAATCATAGTTACTCCCGCCGTTTACCCGCGCTTAGTTGAATTTCTTCACATTGAATTTCAGAGCACTGGGCAAAAATCGTATCTGGTCAACACGCTTAAGAGAATCATATTTAGTCCCGCCGTTTACCCGCGCTTAGTTGAATTTCTTCACATTGAATTTCAGTGCACTGGGCACAAATCGTATCTGGTCAACACGCTTAAGAGAGTCATAGCTCCTCCCGCCGTTTAACCGCGCTTAGTTGAATTTCTTCACATTGAATTTCAGAGCACTGGGCAGAAATCGTATCTGGTCAACACGCTTAAGAGAGTCATAGTTACTCCCGCCGTTGACCCGCGCTTAGTTGAATTTCTTCACATTGAATTTCAGTGCACTGGGCAGAAATCGTATCTGGTCAACACGCTTAAGAGAGTCATAGCTCCTCCCGGCGTTTAACCGCGCTTAGTTGAATTTCTTCACATTGAATTTCAGAGCACTGGGCAGAAATCGTATCTGGTCAACGCGCTTAAGTGAGTCATAGTTACTACCGCCGTTTACCCGCGCTTAGTTGAATTTCTTCACATTGAATTTCAGTGCACTGGGCAAAAATCGTATCTGGTCAACACGCTTAAGAGAGTCATAGTTACTACCGCCGTTTACCCACGCTTAGTCGAATTTCTTCACATTGAATTTCAGAGCACTGGGCAGAAATCGTATCTGGTCAACACGCTTAAGAGAATCATAGTTACTCCCGCCGTTTACCCGCGCTTAGTTGAATTTCTTCACATTGAATTTCAGTGCACTGGGCAGAAATCGTATCTGCTCAACACGCTTAAGAGAGTCACAGTTACTCCCGCCGTTTACCCGCGCTTACTTGAATTTCTTCACATTGAATTGCAGAGCACTGGGCAGAAATCGTATCTGGTCAACACGCTTAAGACAGTTATAGTTACTCACGGCGTTTACCCGCGCTTACTTGAATTCCTTCACATTGAATTTCAGAGAACTGGGCAGTAATCGTATCTGGTCAACACGCTTAAGACAGTCACAGTTGCTATCGCCATTTACCCGCGCTTAGTTGAATTTCCTCACATTGAATTGCAGAGCACAGGGCAGAAATCGTATCTGGTCAACACGCTTAAGAGAGTCATAGTTACTCCCGCCATTTACGCGCGCTTAGTTGAATTTCTTCAGATTGAGTTTCAGAGCACTGGGCAGAAATCGTATCTGGTCAACACGCTTAAGAGAGTCATAGCTCCTCCCGGCGTTTAACCGCGCTTAGTTGAATTTCTTCACATTGATTTTCAGAGCACTGGGCAGAAATCGTATCTGGTCAACGCGCTTAAGTGAGTCATAGTTACTACCGCCGTTTACCCGCGCTTAGTTGAATTTCTTCACATTGAATTTCAGTGCACTGGGCAAAAATCGTATCTGGTCAACACGCTTAAGAGAGTCATAGTTACTACCGCCGTTTACCCGCGCTTAGTCGAATTTCTTCACATTGAATTTCAGAGCACTGGGCAGAAATCGTATCTGGTCAACACGCTTAATAGAGTCATAGTTGCTCCCGCCGTTTACACGCGCTTAGTTGAATTTTTTCACATTGAATTTCAGAGCACTGGGCAGAAATCGTATCTGGTCAACACGCTTAAGAGAATCATAGTTACTCCCGCCGTTTACCCGCGCTTAGTTGAATTTCTTCACATTGAATTTCAGTGCACTGGGCAGAAATCGTATCTGCTCAACACGCTTAAGAGAGTCACAGTTACTCCCGCCGTTTACCCGCGCTTACTTGAATTTCTTCACATTGAATTGCAGAGCACTGGGCAGAAATCGTATCTGGTCAACACGCTTAAGACAGTTACAGTTACTCACGGCGTTTACCCGCGCTTACTTGAATTCCTTCACATTGAATTTCAGAGAACTGGGCAGTAATCGTATCTGGTCAACACGCTTAAGAGAGTCACAGTTGCTATCGCCATTTACCCGCGCTTAGTTGAATTTCCTCACATTGAATTGCAGAGCACAGGGCAGAAATCGTATCTGGTCAACACGCTTAAAAGAATCATATTTAGTCCCGCCGTTTACCCGCGCTTAGTTGAATTTCCTCACATTGAATTGCTGAGCACAGGGCAGAAATCGTGTCTGGTCAACACGCTTAAGAGAGTCATAGTTACTACCGCCGTTTACCCGCGCTTAGTTGAATTTCTTCACATTGAATTTCAGTGCACTGGGCAAAAATCGTATCTGGTCAACACGCTTAAGAGAGTCATAGTTACTACCGCCGTTTACCCGCGCTTAGTCGAATTTCTTCACATTGAATTTCAGAGCACTGGGCAGAAATCGTATCTGGTCAACACGCTTAATAGAGTCATAGTTGCTCCCGCCGTTTACACGCGCTTAGTTGAATTTCTTCACATTGAATTTCAGTGCACTGGGCAGAAATCGTATCTGGTCAACACGCTTAAGAGAGTCATAGCTCCTCCCGGCGTTTAACCGCGCTTAGTTGAATTTCTTCACATTGAATTTCGGAGCACTGGGCAGAAATCGTATCTGGTCAACGCGCTTAAGTGAGTCATAGTTACTACCGCCGTTTACCCGCGCTTAGTTGAATTTCTTCACATTGAATTTCAGTGCACTGGGCAAAAATCGTATCTGGTCAACACGCTTAAGAGAGTCATAGTTACTACCGCCGTTTACCCGCGCTTAGTCGAATTTCTTCACATTGAATTTCAGTGCACTGGGCAGAAATCGTATCTGGTCAACACGCTTAAGAGAGTCATAGCTCCTCCCGGCGTTTAACCGCGCTTAGTTGAATTTCTTCACATTGAATTTCAGAGCACTGGGCAGAAATCGTATCTGGTCAACGCGCTTAAGTGAGTCATAGTTACTACCGCCGTTTACCCGCGCTTAGTTGAATTTCTTCACATTGAATTTCAGTGCACTGGGCAAAAATCGTATCTGGTCAACACGCTTAAGAGAGTCATAGTTACTCCCGCCGTTTAACCGCGCTTAGTCGAATGTCTTCACATTGAATTTCAGATCACTCGGCAGAAATCGTATTTGGCAACACGCTTAAGAGAGTCATAGTTTCTCCCGCGGTTTACCCGCGCTTAGTTGAATTTCTTCACATTGAATTTCAGTGCACTGGGCAAAAATCGTATCTGGTCAACACGCTTAAGAGAGTCATAGTTACTACCGCCGTTTACCCGCGCCTAGTTGAATTTCTTCACATTGAATTTCAGAGCACTGGGCAGAAATCGTATCTGGTCAACACGCTTAAGAGAATCATAGTTACTCCCGCCGTTTACCCGCGCTTAGTTGAATTTCTTCACATTGAATTTCAGAGCACTGGGCAAAAATCGTATCTGGTCAACACGCTTAAGAGAATCATATTTAGTCCCGCCGTTTACCCGCGCTTAGTTGAATTTCTTCACATTGAATTTCAGTGCACTGGGCACAAATCGTATCTGGTCAACACGCTTAAGAGAGTCATAGCTCCTCCCGCCGTTTAACCGCGCTTAGTTGAATTTCTTCACATTGAATTTCAGAGCACTGGGCAGAAATCGTATCTGGTCAACACGCTTAAGAGAGTCATAGTTACTCCCGCCGTTGACCCGCGCTTAGTTGAATTTCTTCACATTGAATTTCAGTGCACTGGGCAGAAATCGTATCTGGTCAACACGCTTAAGAGAGTCATAGCTCCTCCCGGCGTTTAACCGCGCTTAGTTGAATTTCTTCACATTGAATTTCAGAGCATTGGGCAGAAATCGTATCTGGTCAACGCGCTTAAGTGAGTCATAGTTACTACCGCCGTTTACCCGCGCTTAGTTGAATTTCTTCACATTGAATTTCAGTGCATTGGGCAAAAATCGTATCTGGTCAACACGCTTAAGAGAGTCATAGTTACTACCGCCGTTTACCCGCGCTTAGTCGAATTACTTCACATTGAATTTCAGAGCACTGGGCAGAAATCGTATCTGGTCAACCCGCTTAATAGAGTCATAGTTTCTCCCGCCGTTTACACGCGCTTAGTTGAATTTCTTCACATTGAATTTCAGAGCACTGGGCAGAAATCGTATCTCGTCAACACGCTTAAGAGAGTCATAGTTACTGCCGCGGTTTAACCGCGCTTAGTTGAATTTCTTCACATTGAATTTCAGAGCGGTGGGCGGAAATCGTATCTGGTCAACACGCTTAAGAGAGTCATAGTTACTCCCGCCGTTTAACCGCGCTTAGTCGAATGTCTTCACATTGAATTTCAGATCACTCGGCAGAAATCGTATTTGGCAACACGCTTAAGAGAGTCATAGTTACTCCCGCGGTTTACCCGCGCTTAGTTGAATTTCTTCACATTGAATTTCAGTGCACTGGGCAAAAATCGTATCTGGTCAACACGCTTAAGAGAGTCATAGTTACTCCCGCCATTTACCCGCGCTTAGTTGAATTTCCTCACATTGAATTGCAGAGCACAGGGCAGAAATCGTATCTGGTCAACACGCTTAAGAGAGTCATAGTTACTAACGCCGTTTACCCGCGCTTAGTTGAATTTCTTCACATTCAATTTCAGAGCACTGGGCAGTAATCGTATCTGGTCAACACGCTTTAGAGAGTCATAGTTACTACCGCCGTTTACCCGCGCTTAGTTGAATTTCTTCACATTGAATTTCAAAGCACTGGGCAGAAATCGTATCTGGTCAACACGCTTAAGAGAGTCATAGTTACTACCGCCGTTTACCCGCGCTTAGTGGAATTTCTTCACATTGAATTTCAGAGCACTGGGCAGAAATCGTATCTGGTCAACACGCTTAATAGAGTCATAGTTGCTCCCGCCGTTTACACGCGCTTAGTTGAATTTCTTCACATTGAATTTCAGAGCACTGGGCAGAAATCGTATCTGGTCAACACGCTTAAGAGAGTCATAGTTACTGCCGCGGTTTAACCGCGCTTAGTTGAATTTCTTCACATTGAATTTCAGAGCGGTGGGCGGAAATCGTATCTGGTCAACACGCTTAAGAGAGTCATAGTTACTCCCGCGGTTTAACCGCGCTTAGTCGAATGTCTTCACATTGAATTTCAGATCACTCGGCAGAAATCGTATTTGGCAACACGCTTAAGAGAGTCATAGTTACTCCCGCGGTTTACCCGCGCTTAGTTGAATTTCTTCACATTGAATTTCAGTGCACTGGGCAAAAATCGTATCTGGCCAACACGCTTAATAGAGTCATAGTTGCTCCCGCCGTTTACACGCGCTTAGTTGAATTTCTTCACATTGAATTTCAGAGCACTGGGCAGAAATCGTATCTGGTCAACACGCTTAAGAGAGTCATAATTACTGCCGCGGTTTAACCGCGCTTAGTTGAATTTCTTCACATTGAATTTCAGAGCGGTGGGCGGAAATCGTATCTGGTCAACACGCTTAAGAGAGTCATAGTTACTCCCGCGGTTTAACCGCGCTTAGTCGAATGTCTTCACATTGAATTTCAGATCACTCGGCAGAAATCGTATTTGGCAACACGCTTAAGAGAGTCATAGTTACTACCGCCGTTTACCCGCGCCTAGTTGAATTTCTTCACATTGAATTTCAGAGCACTGGGCAGAAATCGTATCTGGTCAACACGCTTAAGAGAATCATAGTTACTCCCGCCGTTTACCCGCGCTTAGTTGAATTTCTTCACATTGAATTTCAGAGCACTGGGCAAAAATCGTATCTGGTCAACACGCTTAAGAGAATCATATTTAGTCCCGCCGTTTACCCGCGCTTAGTTGAATTTCTTCACATTGAATTTCAGTGCACTGGGCACAAATCGTATCTGGTCAACACGCTTAAAAGAGTCATAGCTCCTCCCGCCGTTTAACCGCGCTTAGTTGAATTTCTTCACATTGAATTTCAGAGCACTGGGCAGAAATCGTATCTGGTCAACACGCTTAAGAGAGTCATAGTTACTCCCGCCGTTGACCCGCGCTTAGTTGAATTTCTTCACATTGAATTTCAGTGCACTGGGCAGAAATCGTATCTGGTCAACACGCTTAAGAGAGTCATAGCTCCTCCCGGCGTTTAACCGCGCTTAGTTGAATTTCTTCACATTGAATTTCAGAGCACTGGGCAGAAATCGTATCTGGTCAACGCGCTTAAGTGAGTCATAGTTACTACCGCCGTTTACCCGCGCTTAGTTGAATTTCTTCACATTGAATTTCAGTGCACTGGGCAAAAATCGTATCTGGTCAACACGCTTAAGAGAGTCATAGTTACTACCGCCGTTTACCCACGCTTAGTCGAATTTCTTCACATTGAATTTCAGAGCACTGGGCAGAAATCGTATCTGGTCAACACGCTTAATAGAGTCATAGTTGCTCCCGCCGTTTACACGCGCTTAGTTGAATTTTTTCACATTGAATTTCAGAGCACTGGGCAGAAATCGTATCTGGTCAACACGCTTAAGAGAATCATAGTTACTCCCGCCGTTTACCCGCGCTTAGTTGAATTTCTTCACATTGAATTTCAGTGCACTGGGCAGAAATCGTATCTGCTCAACACGCTTAAGAGAGTCACAGTTACTCCCGCCGTTTACCCGCGCTTACTTGAATTTCTTCACATTGAATTGCAGAGCACTGGGCAGAAATCGTATCTGGTCAACACGCTTAAGACAGTTATAGTTACTCACGGCGTTTACCCGCGCTTACTTGAATTCCTTCACATTGAATTTCAGAGAACTGGGCAGTAATCGTATCTGGTCAACACGCTTAAGACAGTCACAGTTGCTATCGCCATTTACCCGCGCTTAGTTGAATTTCCTCACATTGAATTGCAGAGCACAGGGCAGAAATCGTATCTGGTCAACACGCTTAAGAGAGGCATAGTTACTCCCGCCATTTACGCGCGCTTAGTTGAATTTCTTCAGATTGAGTTTCAGAGCACTGGGCAGAAATCGTATCTGGTCAACACGCTTAAGAGAGTCATAATTACTACCGCCGTTTACCCGCGCTTAGTTGAATTTCTTCACATTGAATTTCAGAGCACTGGGCAGAAATCGTATCTGGTCAACACGCTTAAGAGAGTCATAGTTACTCCCGCGGTTTACCCGCGCTTAGTTGAATTTCTTCACATTGAATTTCAGTGCACTGGGCAAAAATCGTATCTGGTCAACACGCTTAAGAGAGTCATAGTTACTACCGCCGTTTACCCGCGCCTAGTTGAATTTCTTCACATTGAATTTCAGAGCACTGGGTAGAAATCGTATTTGGTCAACACGCTTAAGAGAATCATAGTTACTCCCGCCGTTTACCCGCGCTTAGTTGAATTTCTTCACATTGAATTTCAGAGCACTGGGCAAAAATCGTATCTGGTCAACACGCTTAAGAGAATCATATTTAGTCCCGCCGTTTACCCGCGCTTAGTTGAATTTCTTCACATTGAATTTCAGTGCACTGGGCACAAATCGTATCTGGTCAACACGCTTAAGAGAGTCATAGCTCCTCCCGCCGTTTAACCGCGCTTAGTTGAATTTCTTCACATTGAATTTCAGAGCACTGGGCAGAAATCGTATCTGGTCAACACGCTTAAGAGAGTCATAGTTACTCCCGCCGTTGACCCGCGCTTAGTTGAATTTCTTCACATTGAATTTCAGTGCACTGGGCAGAAATCGTATCTGGTCAACACGCTTAAGAGAGTCATAGCTCCTCCCGGCGTTTAACCGCGCTTAGTTGAATTTCTTCACATTGAATTTCAGAGCACTGGGCAGAAATCGTATCTGGTCAACGCGCTTAAGTGAGTCATAGTTACTACCGCCGTTTACCCGCGCTTAGTTGAATTTCTTCACATTGAATTTCAGTGCCCTGGGCAAAAATCGTATCTGGTCAACACGCTTAAGAGAGTCATAGTTACTACCGCCGTTTACCCGCGCTTAGTCGAATTTCTTCACATTGAAATTCAGAGCACTGGGCAGAAATCGTATCTGGTCAACACGCTTAATAGAGTCATAGTTGCTCCCGCCGTTTACACGCGCTTAGTTGAATTTCTTCACATTGAATTTCAGTGCACTGGGCAGAAATCGTATCTGGTCAACACGCTTAAGAGAGTCATAGCTCCTCCCGGCGTTTAACCGCGCTTAGTTGAATTTCTTCACATTGATTTTCAGAGCACTGGGCAGAAATCGTATCTGGTCAACGCGCTTAAGTGAGTCATAGTTACTACCGCCGTTTACCCGCGCTTAGTTGAATTTCTTCACATTGAATTTCAGTGCACTGGGCAAAAATCGTATCTGGTCAACACGCTTAAGAGAGTCATAGTTACTACCGCCGTTTACCCGCGCTTAGTCGAATTTCTTCACATTGAATTTCAGAGCACTGGGCAGAAATCGTATCTGGTCAACACGCTTAATAGAGTCATAGTTGCTCCCGCCGTTTACACGCGCTTACTTGAATTCCTTCACATTGAATTTCAGAGAACTGGGCAGTAATCGTATCTGGTCAACACGCTTAAGAGAGTCACAGTTGCTATCGCCATTTACCCGCGCTTAGTTGAATTTCCTCACATTGAATTGCAGAGCACAGGGCAGAAATCGTATCTGGTCAACACGCTTAAAAGAATCATATTTAGTCCCGCCGTTTACCCGCGCTTAGTTGAATTTCCTCACATTGAATTGCTGAGCACAGGGCAGAAATCGTGTCTGGTCAACACGCTTAAGAGAGTCATAGTTACTACCGCCGTTTACCCGCGCTTACTTGAATTTCTTCACATTGAATTGCAGAGCACTGGGCAGAAATCGTATCTGGTCAACACGCTTAAGACAGTTACAGTTACTCACGGCGTTTACCCGCGCTTACTTGAATTCCTTCACATTGAATTTCAGAGAACTGGGCAGTAATCGTATCTGGTCAACACGCTTAAGAGAGTCATAGTTACTCCCGCCGTTGACCCGCGCTTAGTTGAATTTCTTCACATTGAATTTCAGTGCACTGGGCAGAAATCGTATTTGGCAACACGCTTAAGAGAGTCATAGTTACTCCCGCGGTTTACCCGCGCTTAGTTGAATTTCTTCACATTGAATTTCAGTGCACTGGGCAGAAATCGTATCTGGTCAACACGCTTAAGAGAGTCATAGCTCCTCCCGGCGTTTAACCGCGTTTAGTTGAATTTCTTCACATTGAATTTCAGAGCACTGGGCAGAAATCGTATCTGGTCAACGCGCTTAAGTGAGTCATAGTTACTACCGCCGTTTACCCGCGCTTAGTTGAATTTCTTCACATTGAATTTCAGTGCCCTGGGCAGAAATCGTATCTGGTCAACACGCTTAAGAGAGTCATAGTTACTCCCGCCGTTGACCCGCGCTTAGTTGAATTTCTTCACATTGAATTTCAGTGCACTGGGCAGAAATCGTATCTGGTCAACACGCTTAAGAGAGTCATAGCTCCTCCCGGCGTTTAACCGCGCTTAGTTGAATTTCTTCACATTGAATTTCAGAGCACTGGGCAGAAATCGTATCTGGTCAACGCGCTTAAGTGAGTCATAGTTACTACCGCCGTTTACCCGCGCTTAGTTGAATTTCTTCACATTGAATTTCAGTGCCCTGGGCAAAAATCGTATCTGGTCAACACGCTTAAGAGAGTCATAGTTACTACCGCCGTTTACCCGCGCTTAGTCGAATTTCTTCACATTGAAATTCAGAGCACTGGGCAGAAATCGTATCTGGTCAACGCGCTTAAGTGAGTCATAGTTACTACCGCCGTTTACCCGCGCTTAGTTGAATTTCTTCACATTGAATTTCAGTGCACTGGGCAAAAATCGTATCTGGTCAACACGCTTAAGAGAGTCATAGTTACTACCGCCGTTTACCCGCGCTTAGTCGAATTTCTTCACATTGAATTTCAGAGCACTGGGCAGAAATCGTATCTGGTCAACACGCTTAATAGAGTCATAGTTGCTCCCGCCGTTTACACGCGCTTACTTGAATTCCTTCACATTGAATTTCAGAGAACTGGGCAGTAATCGTATCTGGTCAACACGCTTAAGAGAGTCACAGTTGCTATCGCCATTTACCCGCGCTTAGTTGAATTTCCTCACATTGAATTGCAGAGCACAGGGCAGAAATCGTATCTGGTCAACACGCTTAAAAGAATCATATTTAGTCCCGCCGTTTACCCGCGCTTAGTTGAATTTCCTCACATTGAATTGCTGAGCACAGGGCAGAAATCGTGTCTGGTCAACACGCTTAAGAGAGTCATAGTTACTACCGCCGTTTACCCGCGCTTACTTGAATTTCTTCACATTGAATTGCAGAGCACTGGGCAGAAATCGTATCTGGTCAACACGCTTAAGACAGTTACAGTTACTCACGGCGTTTACCCGCGCTTACTTGAATTCCTTCACATTGAATTTCAGAGAACTGGGCAGTAATCGTATCTGGTCAACACGCTTAAGAGAGTCATAGTTACTCCCGCCGTTGACCCGCGCTTAGTTGAATTTCTTCACATTGAATTTCAGTGCACTGGGCAGAAATCGTATCTGGTCAACACGCTTAAGAGAGTCATAGCTCCTCCCGGCGTTTAACCGCGTTTAGTTGAATTTCTTCACATTGAATTTCAGAGCACTGGGCAGAAATCGTATCTGGTCAACGCGCTTAAGTGAGTCATAGTTACTACCGCCGTTTACCCGCGCTTAGTTGAATTTCTTCACATTGAATTTCAGTGCCCTGGGCAAAAATCGTATCTGGTCAACACGCTTAAGAGAGTCATAGTTACTACCGCCGTTTACCCGCGCTTAGTCGAATTTCTTCACATTGAATTTCAGAGCACTGGGCAGAAATCGTATCTGGTCAACACGCTTAATAGAGTTATAGTTGCTCCCGCCGTTTACACGCGCTTACTTGAATTCCTTCACATTGAATTTCAGAGAACTGGGCAGTAATCGTATCTGGTCAACACGCTTAAGAGAGTCACAGTTGCTATCGCCATTTACCCGCGCTTAGTTGAATTTCCTCACATTGAATTGCAGAGCACAGGGCAGAAATCGTATCTGGTCAACACGCTTAAAAGAATCATATTTAGTCCCGCCGTTTACCCGCGCTTAGTTGAATTTCCTCACATTGAATTGCTGAGCACAGGGCAGAAATCGTGTCTGGTCAACACGCTTAAGAGAGTCATAGTTACTACCGCCGTTTACCCGCGCTTAGTCGAATTTCTTCACATTGAATTTCAATGCACTGGGCAGAAATCGTATCTGGTCAACACGCTTAAGAGAGTCATAGCTCCTCCCGGCGTTTAACCGCGCTTAGTTGAATTTCTTCACATTGAATTTCAGAGCACAGGGCAGAAATCGTATCTGGTCAACACGCTTAAGAGAGTCATAGTTACTGCCGCGGTTTAACCGCGCTTAGTTGAATTTCTTCACATTGAATTTCAGAGCGGTGGGCGGAAATCGTATCTGGTCAACACGCTTAAGAGAGTCATAGTTACTCCCGCCGTTTAACCGCGCTTAGTCGAATGTCTTCACATTGAATTTCAGATCACTCGGCAGAAATCGTATTTGGCAACACGCTTAAGAGAGTCATAGTTACTCCCGCGGTTTACCCGCGCTTAGTTGAATTTCTTCACATTGAATTTCAGTGCACTGGGCAAAAATCGTATCTGGTCAACACGCTTAAGAGAGTCATAGTTACTACCGCCGTTTACCCGCGCCTAGTTGAATTTCTTCACATTGAATTTCAGAGCACTGGGCAGAAATCGTATCTGGTCAACACGCTTAGGAGAGTCATAGCTCCTCCCGCCGTTTAACCGCGCTTAGTTGAATTTCTTCAGATTGAATTTCAGAGCACTGGGCAGAAATCGTATCTGGTCAACACGCGTAAGAGAGTCATAGTTACTCCCGCCGTTGACCCGCGCTTAGTTGAATTTCTTCACATTGAATTTCAGTGCACTGGGCAGAAATCGTATCTGGTCAACACGCTTAAGAGAGTCATAGCTCCTCCCGGCGTTTAACCGCGCTTAGTTGAATTTCTTCACATTGAATTTCAGAGCATTGGGCAGAAATCGTATCTGGTCAACGCGCTTAAGTGAGTCATAGTTACTACCGCCGTTTACCCGCGCTTAGTTGAATTTCTTCACATTGAATTTCAGTGCACTGGGCAAAAATCGTATCTGGTCAACACGCTTAAGAGAGTCATAGTTACTACCGCCGTTTACCCGCGCTTAGTCGAATTACTTCACATTGAATTTCAGAGCACTGGGCAGAAATCGTATCTGGTCAACACGCTTAATAGAGTCATAGTTGCTCCCGCCGTTTACACGCGCTTAGTTGAATTTTTTCACATTGAATTTCAGAGCACTGGGCAGAAATCGTATCTGGTCAACACGCTTAAGAGAATCATAGTTACTCCCGCCGTTTACCCGCGCTTAGTTGAATTTCTTCACATTGAATTTCAGTGCACTGGGCAGAAATCGTATCTGCTCAACACGCTGAAGAGAGTCACAGTTACTACCGCCGTTTACCCGCGCTTAGTCGAATTTCTTCACATTGAATTTCAGAGCACTGGGCAGAAATCGTATCTGGTCAACCCGCTTAATAGAGTCATAGTTTCTCCCGCCGTTTACACGCGCTTAGTTGAATTTCTTCACATTGAATTTCAGAGCACTGGGCAGAAATCGTATCTCGTCAACACGCTTAAGAGAGTCATAGTTACTGCCGCGGTTTAACCGCGCTTAGTTGAATTTCTTCACATTGAATTTCAGAGCGGTGGGCGGAAATCGTATCTGGTCAACACGCTTAAGAGAGTCATAGTTACTCCCGCCGTTTAACCGCGCTTAGTCGAATGTCTTCACATTGAATTTCAGATCACTCGGCAGAAATCGTATTTGGCAACACGCTTAAGAGAGTCATAGTTACTCCCGCGCTTTACCCGCGCTTAGTTGAATTTCTTCACATTGAATTTCAGTGCACTGGGCAAAAATCGTATCTGGTCAACACGCTTAAGAGAGTCATAGTTACTCCCGCCATTTACCCGCGCTTAGTTGAATTTCCTCACATTGAATTTCAGAGCACTGGGCAGAAATCGTATCTGGTCAACACGCTTAAGAGAGTCATAGTTACTCCCGCGGTTTAACCGCGCTTAGTCGAATGTCTTCACATTGAATTTCAGATCACTCGGCAGAAATCGTATTTGGCAACACGCTTAAGAGAGTCATAGTTACTCCCGCGGTTTACCCGCGCTTAGTTGAATTTCTTCACATTGAATTTCAGTGCACTGGGCAAAAATCGTATCTGGTCAACACGCTTAATAGAGTCATAGTTGCTCCCGCCGTTTACACGCGCTTAGTTGAATTTCTTCACATTGAATTTCAGAGCACTGGGCAGAAATCGTATCTGGTCAACACGCTTAAGAGAGTCATAATTACTGCCGCGGTTTAACCGCGCTTAGTTGAATTTCTTCACATTGAATTTCAGAGCGGTGGGCGGAAATCGTATCTGGTCAACACGCTTAAGAGAGTCATATTTAGTCCCGCCGTTTACCCGCGCTTAGTTGAATTTCCTCACATTGAATTTCAGTGCACTGGGCACAAATCGTATCTGGTCAACACGCTTAAGAGAGTCATAGCTCCTCCCGCCGTTTAACCGCGCTTAGTTGAATTTCTTCACATTGAATTTCAAAGCACTGGGCAGAAATCGTGTCTGGTCAACACGCTTAAGAGAGTCATAGTTACTCCCGCCGTTGACCCGCGCTTAGTTGAATTTCTTCACATTGAATTTCAGTGCACTGGGCAGAAATCGTATCTGGTCAACACGCTTAAGAGAGTCATAGCTCCTCCCGGCGTTTAACCGCGTTTAGTTGAATTTCTTCACATTGAATTTCAGAGCACTGGGCAGAAATCGTATCTGGTCAACGCGCTTAAGTGAGTCATAGTTACTACCGCCGTTTACCCGCGCTTAGTTGAATTTCTTCACATTGAATTTCAGTGCCCTGGGCAAAAATCGTATCTGGTCAACACGCTTAAGAGAGTCATAGTTACTACCGCCGTTTACCCGCGCTTAGTCGAATTTCTTCACATTGAATTTCAGAGCACTGGGCAGAAATCGTATCTGGTCAACACGCTTAATAGAGTTATAGTTGCTCCCGCCGTTTACACGCGCTTACTTGAATTCCTTCACATTGAATTTCAGAGAACTGGGCAGTAATCGTATCTGGTCAACACGCTTAAGAGAGTCACAGTTGCTATCGCCATTTACCCGCGCTTAGTTGAATTTCCTCACATTGAATTGCAGAGCACAGGGCAGAAATCGTATCTGGTCAACACGCTTAAAAGAATCATATTTAGTCCCGCCGTTTACCCGCGGTTAGTTGAATTTCCTCACATTGAATTGCTGAGCACAGGGCAGAAATCGTGTCTGGTCAACACGTTTAAGAGAGTCATAGTTACTACCGCCGTTTACCCGCGCTTACTTGAATTTCTTCACATTGAATTGCAGAGCACTGGGCAGAAATCGTATCTGGTCAACACGCTTAAGACAGTTACAGTTACTCACGGCGTTTACCCGCGCTTACTTGAATTCCTTCACATTGAATTTCAGAGAACTGGGCAGTAATCGTATCTGGTCAACACGCTTAAGAGAGTCACAGTTGCTATCGCCATTTACCCGCGCTTAGTTGAATTTCCTCACATTGAATTGCAGAGCACAGGGCAGAAATCGTATCTGGTCAACACGCTTAAAAGAATCATATTTAGTCCCGCCGTTTACCCGCGCTTAGTTGAATTTCCTCACATTGAATTGCTGAGCACAGGGCAGAAATCGTGTCTGGTCAACACGCTTAAGAGAGTCATAGTTACTACCGCCGTTTACCCGCGCTTAGTCGAATTTCTTCACATTGAATTTCAGTGCACTGGGCAGAAATCGTATCTGGTCAACACGCTTAAGAGAGTCATAGCTCCTCCCGGCGTTTAACCGCGCTTAGTTGAATTTCTTCACATTGAATTTCAGAGCACAGGGCAGAAATCGTATCTGGTCAACACGCTTAAGAGAGTCATAGTTACTGCCGCGGTTTAACCGCGCTTAGTTGAATTTCTTCACATTGAATTTCAGAGCGGTGGGCAGAAATCGTATTTGGCAACACGCTTAAGAGAGTCATAGTTACTCCCGCGGTTTACCCGCGCTTAGTTGAATTTCTTCACATTGAATTTCAGTGCACTGGGCAAAAATCGTATCTGGTCAACACGCTTAAGAGAGTCATAGTTACTACCGCCGTTTACCCGCGCCTAGTTGAATTTCTTCACATTGAATTTCAGAGCACTGGGCAGAAATCGTATCTGGTCAACACGCTTAAGAGAATCATAGTTACTCCCGCCGTTTACCCGCGCTTAGTTGAATTTCTTCACATTGAATTTCAGAGCACTGGGCAAAAATCGTATCTGGTCAACACGCTTAAGAGAATCATATTTAGTCCCGCCGTTTACCCGCGCTTAGTTGAATTTCTTCACATTGAATTTCAGTGCACTGGGCACAAATCGTATCTGGTCAACACGCTTAGGAGAGTCATAGCTCCTCCCGCCGTTTAACCGCGCTTAGTTGAATTTCTTCAGATTGAATTTCAGAGCACTGGGCAGAAATCGTATCTGGTCAACACGCTTAAGAGAGTCATAGTTACTCCCGCCGTTGACCCGCGCTTAGTTGAATTTCTTCACATTGAATTTCAGTGCACTGGGCAGAAATCGTATCTGGTCAACACGCTTAAGAGAGTCATAGCTCCTCCCGGCGTTTAACCGCGCTTAGTTGAATTTCTTCACATTGAATTTCAGAGCATTGGGCAGAAATCGTATCTGGTCAACGCGCTTAAGTGAGTCATAGTTACTACCGCCGTTTACCCGCGCTTAGTTGAATTTCTTCACATTGAATTTCAGTGCACTGGGCAAAAATCGTATCTGGTCAACACGCTTAAGAGAGTCATAGTTACTACCGCCGTTTACCCGCGCTTAGTCGAATTACTTCACATTGAATTTCAGAGCACTGGGCAGAAATCGTATCTGGTCAACACGCTTAATAGAGTCATAGTTGCTCCCGCCGTTTACACGCGCTTAGTTGAATTTTTTCACATTGAATTTCAGAGCACTGGGCAGAAATCGTATCTGGTCAACACGCTTAAGAGAATCATAGTTACTCCCGCCGTTTACCCGCGCTTAGTTGAATTTCTTCACATTGAATTTCAGTGCACTGGGCAGAAATCGTATCTGCTCAACACGCTGAAGAGAGTCACAGTTACTACCGCCGTTTACCCGCGCTTAGTCGAATTTCTTCACATTGAATTTCAGAGCACTGGGCAGAAATCGTATCTGGTCAACCCGCTTAATAGAGTCATAGTTTCTCCCGCCGTTTACACGCGCTTAGTTGAATTTCTTCACATTGAATTTCAGAGCACTGGGCAGAAATCGTATCTCGTCAACACGCTTAAGAGAGTCATAGTTACTGCCGCGGTTTAACCGCGCTTAGTTGAATTTCTTCACATTGAATTTCAGAGCGGTGGGCGGAAATCGTATCTGGTCAACACGCTTAAGAGAGTCATAGTTACTCCCGCCGTTTAACCGCGCTTAGTCGAATGTCTTCACATTGAATTTCAGATCACTCGGCAGAAATCGTATTTGGCAACACGCTTAAGAGAGTCATAGTTACTCCCGCGGTTTACCCGCGCTTAGTTGAATTTCTTCACATTGAATTTCAGTGCACTGGGCAAAAATCGTATCTGGTCAACACGCTTAAGAGAGTCATAGTTACTCCCGCCATTTACCCGCGCTTAGTTGAATTTCCTCACATTGAATTTCAGAGCCCTGGGCAGAAATCGTATCTGGTCAACACGCTTAAGAGAGTCATAGTTACTCCCGCGGTTTAACCGCGCTTAGTCGAATGTCTTCACATTGAATTTCAGATCACTCGGCAGAAATCGTATTTGGCAACACGCTTAAGAGAGTCATAGTTACTCCCGCGGTTTACCCGCGCTTAGTTGAATTTCTTCACATTGAATTTCAGTGCACTGGGCAAAAATCGTATCTGGTCAACACGCTTAATAGAGTCATAGTTGCTCCCGCCGTTTACACGCGCTTAGTTGAATTTCTTCACATTGAATTTCAGAGCACTGGGCAGAAATCGTATCTGGTCAACACGCTTAAGAGAGTCATAATTACTGCCGCGGTTTAACCGCGCTTAGTTGAATTTCTTCACATTGAATTTCAGAGCGGTGGGCGGAAATCGTATCTGGTCAACACGCTTAAGAGAGTCATAGTTACTCCCGCGGTTTAACCGCGCTTAGTCGAATGTCTTCACATTGAATTTCAGATCACTCGGCAGAAATCGTATTTGGCAACACGCTTAAGAGAGTCATAGTTACTACCGCCGTTTACCCGCGCCTAGTTGAATTTCTTCACATTGAATTTCAGAGCACTGGGCAGAAATCGTATCTGGTCAACACGCTTAAGAGAATCATAGTTACTCCCGCCGTTTACCCGCGCTTAGTTGAATTTCTTCACATTGAATTTCAGAGCACTGGGCAAAAATCGTATCTGGTCAACACGCTTAAGAGAATCATATTTAGTCCCGCCGTTTACCCGCGCTTAGTTGAATTTCTTCACATTGAATTTCAGTGCACTGGGCACAAATCGTATCTGGTCAACACGCTTAAGAGAGTCATAGCTCCTCCCGCCGTTTAACCGCGCTTAGTTGAATTTCTTCACATTGAATTTCAAAGCACTGGGCAGAAATCGTGTCTGGTCAACACGCTTAAGAGAGTCATAGTTACTCCCGCGGTTTAACCGCGCTTAGTCGAATGTCTTCACATTGAATTTCAGATCACTCGGCAGAAATCGTATTTGGCAACACGCTTAAGAGAGTCATAGTTACTACCGCCGTTTACCCGCGCCTAGTTGAATTTCTTCACATTGAATTTCAGAGCACTGGGCAGAAATCGTATCTGGTCAACACGCTTAAGAGAATCATAGTTACTCCCGCCGTTTACCCGCGCTTAGTTGAATTTCTTCACATTGAATTTCAGAGCACTGGGCAGAAATCGTATCTGGTCAACGCGCTTAAGTGAGTCATAGTTACTACCGCCGTTTACCCGCGCTTAGTTGAATTTCTTCACATTGAATTTCAGTGCCCTGGGCAAAAATCGTATCTGGTCAACACGCTTAAGAGAGTCATAGTTACTACCGCCGTTTACCCGCGCTTAGTCGAATTTCTTCACATTGAATTTCAGAGCACTGGGCAGAAATCGTATCTGGTCAACACGCTTAATAGAGTCATAGTTGCTCCCGCCGTTTACACGCGCTTAGTTGAATTTCTTCACATTGAATTTCAGTGCACTGGGCAGAAATCGTATCTCGTCAACACGCTTAAGAGAGTCATAGCTCCTCCCGGCGTTTAACCGCGCTTAGTTGAATTTCTTCACATTGATTTTCAGAGCACTGGGCAGAAATCGTATCTGGTCAACGCGCTTAAGTGAGTCATAGTTACTACCGCCGTTTACCCGCGCTTAGTTGAATTTCTTCACATTGAATTTCAGTGCACTGGGCAAAAATCGTATCTGGTCAACACGCTTAAGAGAGTCATAGTTACTACCGCCGTTTACCCGCGCTTAGTCGAATTTCTTCACATTGAATTTCAGAGCACTGGGCAGAAATCGTATCTGGTCAACACGCTTAATAGAGTCATAGTTGCTCCCGCCGTTTACACGCGCTTAGTTGAATTTTTTCACATTGAATTTCAGGGCACTGGGCAGAAATCGTATCTGGTCAACACGCTTAAGAGAGTCATAGTTACTACCGCCGTTTACCCGCGCTTAGTTGAATTTCTTCACATTGAATTTCAGTGCACTGGGCAAAAATCGTATCTGGTCAACACGCTTAAGAGAGTCATAGTTACTACCGCCGTTTACCCGCGCTTAGTCGAATTTCTTCACATTGAATTTCAGAGCACTGGGCAGAAATCGTATCTGGTCAACACGCTTAATAGAGTCATAGTTGCTCCCGCCGTTTACACGCGCTTAGTTGAATTTCTTCACATTGAATTTCAGTGCACTGGGCAGAAATCGTATCTGGTCAACACGCTTAAGAGAGTCATAGCTCCTCCCGGCGTTTAACCGCGCTTAGTTGAATTTCTTCACATTGAATTTCAGAGCACTGGGCAGAAATCGTATCTGGGCAGCGCGCTTAAGTGAGTCATAGTTACTACCGCCGTTTACCCGCGCTTAGTTGAATTTCTTCACATTGAATTTCAGTGCACTGGGCAAAAATCGTATCTGGTCAACACGCTTAAGAGAGTCATAGTTACTACCGCCGTTTACCCGCGCTTAGTCGAATTTCTTCACATTGAATTTCAGTGCACTGGGCCGAAATCGTATCTGGTCAACACGCTTAAGAGAGTCATAGCTCCTCCCGGCGTTTAACCGCGCTTAGTTGAATTTCTTCACATTGAATTTCAGAGCACTGGGCAGAAATCGTATCTGCTCAACGCGCTTAAGTGAGTCATAGTTACTACCGCCGTTTACCCGCGCTTAGTTGAATTTCTTCACATTGAATTTCAGTGCACTGGGCAAAAATCGTATCTGGTCAACACGCTTAAGAGGATCATAGTTACTCCCGCCGTTGACCCGCGCTTAGTTGAATTTCTTAACATTGAATTTCAGAGCACAGGGCAGAAATCGTATCTGGTCAACACGCTTAAGAGAGTCATAGTTACTGCCGCGGTTTAACCGCGCTTAGTTGAATTTCTTCACATTGAATTTCAGAGCGGTGGGCGGAAATCGTATCTGGTCAACACGCTTAAGAGAGTCATAGTTACTCCCGCCGTTTAACCGCGCTTAGTCGAATGTCTTCACATTGAATTTCAGATCACTCGGCAGAAATCGTATTTGGCAACACGCTTAAGAGAGTCATAGTTACTCCCGCGGTTTACCCGCGCTTAGTTGAATTTCTTCACATTGAATTTCAGTGCACTGGGCAAAAATCGTATCTGGTCAACACGCTTAAGAGAGTCATAGTTACTACCGCCGTTTACCCGCGCCTAGTTGAATTTCTTCACATAGAATTTCAGGGCACTGGGCAGAAATCGTATCTGGTCAACACGCTTAAGAGAATCATATTTAGTCCCGCCGTTTACCCGCGCTTAGTTGAATTTCTTCACATTGAATTTCAGTGCACTGGGCACAAATCGTATCTGGTCAACACGCTTAAGAGAGTCATAGCTCCTCCCGCCGTTTAACCGCGCTTAGTTGAATTTCTTCACATTGAATTTCAGAGCACTGGGCAGAAATCGTATCTGGTCAACACGCTTAAGAGAGTCATAGTTACTCCCGCCGTTGACCCGCGCTTAGTTGAATTTCTTCACATTGAATTTCAGTGCACTGGGCAGAAATCGTATCTGGTCAACACGCTTAAGAGAGTCATAGCTCCTCCCGGCGTTTAACCGCGCTTAGTTGAATTTCTTCACATTGAATTTCAGAGCATTGGGCAGAAATCGTATCTGGTCAACGCGCTTAAGTGAGTCATAGTTACTACCGCCGTTTACCCGCGCTTAGTTGAATTTCTTCACATTGAATTTCAGTGCACTGGGCAAAAATCGTATCTGGTCAACACGCTTAAGAGAGTCATAGTTACTACCGCCGTTTACCCGCGCTTAGTCGAATTACTTCACATTGAATTTCAGAGCACTGGGCAGAAATCGTATCTGGTCAACACGCTTAATAGAGTCATAGTTGCTCCCGCCGTTTACACGCGCTTAGTTGAATTTTTTCACATTGAATTTCAGAGCACTGGGCAGAAATCGTATCTGGTCAACACGCTTAAGAGAATCATAGTTACTCCCGCCGTTTACCCGCGCTTAGTTGAATTTCTTCACATTGAATTTCAGTGCACTGGGCAGAAATCGTATCTGCTCAACACGCTGAAGAGAGTCACAGTTACTACCGCCGTTTACCCGCGCTTAGTCGAATTTCTTCACATTGAATTTCAGAGCACTGGGCAGAAATCGTATCTGGTCAACCCGCTTAATAGAGTCATAGTTTCTCCCGCCGTTTACACGCGCTTAGTTGAATTTCTTCACATTGAATTTCAGAGCACTGGGCAGAAATCGTATCTCGTCAACACGCTTAAGAGAGTCATAGTTACTACCGCCGTTTACCCGCACCTAGTTGAATTTCTTCACATTGAATTTCAGAGCACTGGGCAGAAATCGAATCTGGTCAACACGCTTAAGAGAATCATATTTAGTCCCGCCGTTTACCCGCGCTTAGTTGAATTTCTTCACATTGAATTTCAGTGCACTGGGCAAAAATCGTATCTGGTCAACACGCTTAAGAGAGTCATAGTTACTACCGCCGTTTACCCGCGCTTAGTCGAATTTCTTCACATTGAATTTCAGAGCACTGGGCAGAAATCGTATCTGGTCAACACGCTTAAGAGAGTCATAGCTCCTCCCGCCGTTTAACAGCGCTTAGTTGAATTTCTTCACATTGAATTTCAGAGCACTGGGCAGAAATCGTATCTGGTCAACACGCTTAATAGAGTCATAGTTGCTCCCGCCGTTTACACGCGCTTAGTTGAATTTCTTCACATTGAATTTCAGAGCACTGGGCAGAAATCGTATCTGGTCAACACGCTTAAGAGAGTCATAATTACTGCCGCGGTTTAACCGCGCTTAGTTGAATTTCTTCACATTGAATTTCAGAGCGGTGGGCGGAAATCGTATCTGGTCAACACGCTTAAGAGAGTCATAGTTACTCCCGCGGTTTAACCGCGCTTAGTCGAATGTCTTCACATTGAATTTCAGATCACTCGGCAGAAATCGTATTTGGCAACACGCTTAAGAGAGTCATAGTTACTACCGCCGTTTACCCGCGCCTAGTTGAATTTCTTCACATTGAATTTCAGAGCACTGGGCAGAAATCGTATCTGGTCAACACGCTTAAGAGAATCATAGTTACTCCCGCCGTTTACCCGCGCTTAGTTGAATTTCTTCACATTGAATTTCAGAGCACTGGGCAAAAATCGTATCTGGTCAACACGCTTAAGAGAATCATATTTAGTCCCGCCGTTTACCCGCGCTTAGTTGAATTTCTTCACATTGAATTTCAGTGCACTGGGCACAAATCGTATCTGGTCAACACGCTTAAGAGAGTCATAGCTCCTCCCGCCGTTTAACCGCGCTTAGTTGAATTTCTTCACATTGAATTTCAAAGCACTGGGCAGAAATCGTATCTGGTCAACACGCTTAAGAGAGTCATAGTTACTCCCGCCGTTGACCCGCGCTTAGTTGAATTTCTTCACATTGAATTTCAGTGCACTGGGCAGAAATCGTATCTGGTCAACACGCTTAAGAGAGTCATAGCTCCTCCCGGCGTTTAACCGCGCTTAGTTGAATTTCTTCACATTGAATTTCAGAGCACTGGGCAGAAATCGTATCTGGTCAACGCGCTTAAGTGAGTCATAGTTACTACCGCCGTTTACCCGCGCTTAGTTGAATTTCTTCACATTGAATTTCAGTGCCCTGGGCAAAAATCGTATCTGGTCAACACGCTTAAGAGAGTCATAGTTACTACCGCCGTTTACCCGCGCTTAGTCGAATTTCTTCACATTGAATTTCAGAGCACTGGGCAGAAATCGTATCTGGTCAACACGCTTAATAGAGTCATAGTTGCTCCCGCCGTTTACACGCGCTTAGTTGAATTTCTTCACATTGAATTTCAGTGCACTGGGCAGAAATCGTATCTGGTCAACACGCTTAAGAGAGTCATAGCTCCTCCCGGCGTTTAACCGCGCTTAGTTGAATTTCTTCACATTGATTTTCAGAGCACTGGGCAGAAATCGTATCTGGTCAACGCGCTTAAGTGAGTCATAGTTACTACCGCCGTTTACCCGCGCTTAGTTGAATTTCTTCACATTGAATTTCAGTGCACTGGGCAAAAATCGTATCTGGTCAACACGCTTAAGAGAGTCATAGTTACTACCGCCGTTTACCCGCGCTTAGTCGAATTTCTTCACATTGAATTTCAGAGCACTGGGCAGAAATCGTATCTGGTCAACACGCTTAATAGAGTCATAGTTGCTCCCGCCGTTTACACGCGCTTAGTTGAATTTTTTCACATTGAATTTCAGAGCACTGGGCAGAAATCGTATCTGGTCAACACGCTTAAGAGAGTCATAATTACTGCCGCGGTTTAACCGCGCTTAGTTGAATTTCTTCACATTGAATTTCAGAGCGGTGGGCGGAAATCGTATCTGGTCAACACGCTTAAGAGAGTCATAGTTACTCCCGCGGTTTAACCGCGCTTAGTCGAATGTCTTCACATTGAATTTCAGATCACTCGGCAGAAATCGTATTTGGCAACACGCTTAAGAGAGTCATAGTTACTACCGCCGTTTACCCGCGCCTAGTTGAATTTCTTCACATTGAATTTCAGAGCACTGGGCAGAAATCGTATCTGGTCAACACGCTTAAGAGAATCATAGTTACTCCCGCCGTTTACCCGCGCTTAGTTGAATTTCTTCACATTGAATTTCAGAGCACTGGGCAAAAATCGTATCTGGTCAACACGCTTAAGAGAATCATATTTAGTCCCGCCGTTTACCCGCGCTTAGTTGAATTTCTTCACATTGAATTTCAGTGCACTGGGCACAAATCGTATCTGGTCAACACGCTTAAGAGAGTCATAGCTCCTCCCGCCGTTTAACCGCGCTTAGTTGAATTTCTTCACATTGAATTTCAAAGCACTGGGCAGAAATCGTGTCTGGTCAACACGCTTAAGAGAGTCATAGTTACTCCCGCGGTTTAACCGCGCTTAGTCGAATGTCTTCACATTGAATTTCAGATCACTCGGCAGAAATCGTATTTGGCAACACGCTTAAGAGAGTCATAGTTACTACCGCCGTTTACCCGCGCCTAGTTGAATTTCTTCACATTGAATTTCAGAGCACTGGGCAGAAATCGTATCTGGTCAACACGCTTAAGAGAATCATAGTTACTCCCGCCGTTTACCCGCGCTTAGTTGAATTTCTTCACATTGAATTTCAGAGCACTGGGCAGAAATCGTATCTGGTCAACGCGCTTAAGTGAGTCATAGTTACTACCGCCGTTTACCCGCGCTTAGTTGAATTTCTTCACATTGAATTTCAGTGCCCTGGGCAAAAATCGTATCTGGTCAACACGCTTAAGAGAGTCATAGTTACTACCGCCGTTTACCCGCGCTTAGTCGAATTTCTTCACATTGAATTTCAGAGCACTGGGCAGAAATCGTATCTGGTCAACACGCTTAATAGAGTCATAGTTGCTCCCGCCGTTTACACGCGCTTAGTTGAATTTCTTCACATTGAATTTCAGTGCACTGGGCAGAAATCGTATCTGGTCAACACGCTTAAGAGAGTCATAGCTCCTCCCGGCGTTTAACCGCGCTTAGTTGAATTTCTTCACATTGATTTTCAGAGCACTGGGCAGAAATCGTATCTGGTCAACGCGCTTAAGTGAGTCATAGTTACTACCGCCGTTTACCCGCGCTTAGTTGAATTTCTTCACATTGAATTTCAGTGCACTGGGCAAAAATCGTATCTGGTCAACACGCTTAAGAGAGTCATAGTTACTACCGCCGTTTACCCGCGCTTAGTCGAATTTCTTCACATTGAATTTCAGAGCACTGGGCAGAAATCGTATCTGGTCAACACGCTTAATAGAGTCATAGTTGCTCCCGCCGTTTACACGCGCTTAGTTGAATTTTTTCACATTGAATTTCAGGGCACTGGGCAGAAATCGTATCTGGTCAACACGCTTAAGAGAATCATAGTTACTCCCGCCGTTTACCCGCGCTTAGTTGAATTTCTTCACATTGAATTTCAGTGCACTGGGCAGAAATCGTATCTGCTCAACACGCTTAAGAGAGTCACAGTTACTCCCGCCGTTTACCCGCGCTTACTTGAATTTCTTCACATTGAATTGCAGAGCACTGGGCAGAAATCGTATCTGGTCAACACGCTTAAGACAGTTACAGTTACTCACGGCGTTTACCCGCGCTTACTTGAATTCCTTCACATTGAATTTCAGAGAACTGGGCAGTAATCGTATCTGGTCAACACGCTTAAGAGAGTCACAGTTGCTATCGCCATTTACCCGCGCTTAGTTGAATTTCCTCACATTGAATTGCAGAGCACAGGGCAGAAATCGTATCTGGTCAACACGCTTAAAAGAATCATATTTAGTCCCGCCGTTTACCCGCGCTTAGTTGAATTTCCTCACATTGAATTGCTGAGCACAGGGCAGAAATCGTGTCTGGTCAACACGCTTAAGAGAGTCATAGTTACTACCGCCGTTTACCCGCGCTTAGTTGAATTTCTTCACATTGAATTTCAGTGCACTGGGCAAAAATCGTATCTGGTCAACACGCTTAAGAGAGTCATAGTTACTACCGCCGTTTACCCGCGCTTAGTCGAATTTCTTCACATTGAATTTCAGAGCACTGGGCAGAAATCGTATCTGGTCAACACGCTTAATAGAGTCATAGTTGCTCCCGCCGTTTACACGCGCTTAGTTGAATTTCTTCACATTGAATTTCAGTGCACTGGGCAGAAATCGTATCTGGTCAACACGCTTAAGAGAGTCATAGCTCCTCCCGGCGTTTAACCGCGCTTAGTTGAATTTCTTCACATTGAATTTCAGAGCACTGGGCAGAAATCGTATCTGGGCAACGCGCTTAAGTGAGTCATAGTTACTACCGCCGTTTACCCGCGCTTAGTTGAATTTCTTCACATTGAATTTCAGTGCACTGGGCAAAAATCGTATCTGGTCAACACGCTTAAGAGAGTCATAGTTACTACCGCCGTTTACCCGCGCTTAGTCGAATTTCTTCACATTGAATTTCAGTGCACTGGGCAGAAATCGTATCTGGTCAACACGCTTAAGAGAGTCATAGCTCCTCCCGGCGTTTAACCGCGCTTAGTTGAATTTCTTCACATTGAATTTCAGAGCACTGGGCAGAAATCGTATCTGCTCAACGCGCTTAAGTGAGTCATAGTTACTACCGCCGTTTACCCGCGCTTAGTTGAATTTCTTCACATTGAATTTCAGTGCACTGGGCAAAAATCGTATCTGGTCAACACGCTTAAGAGAATCATAGTTACTCCCGCCGTTGACCCGCGCTTAGTTGAATTTCTTCACATTGAATTTCAGAGCACAGGGCAGAAATCGTATCTGGTCAACACGCTTAAGAGAGTCATAGTTACTGCCGCGGTTTAACCGCGCTTAGTTGAATTTCTTCACATTGAATTTCAGAGCGGTGGGCGGAAATCGTATCTGGTCAACACGCTTAAGAGAGTCATAGTTACTCCCGCCGTTTAACCGCGCTTAGTCGAATGTCTTCACATTGAATTTCAGATCACTCGGCAGAAATCGTATTTGGCAACACGCTTAAGAGAGTCATAGTTACTCCCGCGGTTTACCCGCGCTTAGTTGAATTTCTTCACATTGAATTTCAGTGCACTGGGCAAAAATCGTATCTGGTCAACACGCTTAAGAGAGTCATAGTTACTACCGCCGTTTACCCGCGCCTAGTTGAATTTCTTCACATAGAATTTCAGGGCACTGGGCAGAAATCGTATCTGGTCAACACGCTTAAGAGAATCATATTTAGTCCCGCCGTTTACCCGCGCTTAGTTGAATTTCTTCACATTGAATTTCAGTGCACTGGGCACAAATCGTATCTGGTCAACACGCTTAAGAGAGTCATAGCTCCTCCCGCCGTTTAACCGCGCTTAGTTGAATTTCTTCACATTGAATTTCAGAGCACTGGGCAGAAATCGTATCTGGTCAACACGCTTAAGAGAGTCATAGTTACTCCCGCCGTTGACCCGCGCTTAGTTGAATTTCTTCACATTGAATTTCAGTGCACTGGGCAGAAATCGTATCTGGTCAACACGCTTAAGAGAGTCATAGCTCCTCCCGGCGTTTAACCGCGCTTAGTTGAATTTCTTCACATTGAATTTCAGAGCATTGGGCAGAAATCGTATCTGGTCAACGCGCTTAAGTGAGTCATAGTTACTACCGCCGTTTACCCGCGCTTAGTTGAATTTCTTCACATTGAATTTCAGTGCACTGGGCAAAAATCGTATCTGGTCAACACGCTTAAGAGAGTCATAGTTACTACCGCCGTTTACCCGCGCTTAGTCGAATTACTTCACATTGAATTTCAGAGCACTGGGCAGAAATCGTATCTGGTCAACACGCTTAATAGAGTCATAGTTGCTCCCGCCGTTTACAAGCGCTTAGTTGAATTTTTTCACATTGAATTTCAGAGCACTGGGCAGAAATCGTATCTGGTCAACACGCTTAAGAGAATCATAGTTACTCCCGCCGTTTACCCGCGCTTAGTTGAATTTCTTCACATTGAATTTCAGTGCACTGGGCAGAAATCGTATCTGCTCAACACGCTGAAGAGAGTCACAGTTACTACCGCCGTTTACCCGCGCTTAGTCGAATTTCTTCACATTGAATTTCAGAGCACTGGGCAGAAATCGTATCTGGTCAACCCGCTTAATAGAGTCATAGTTTCTCCCGCCGTTTACACGCGCTTAGTTGAATTTCTTCACATTGAATTTCAGAGCACTGGGCAGAAATCGTATCTCGTCAACACGCTTAAGAGAGTCATAGTTACTGCCGCGGTTTAACCGCGCTTAGTTGAATTTCTTCACATTGAATTTCAGAGCGGTGGGCGGAAATCGTATCTGGTCAACACGCTTAAGAGAGTCATAGTTACTCCCGCCGTTTAACCGCGCTTAGTCGAATGTCTTCACATTGAATTTCAGATCACTCGGCAGAAATCGTATTTGGCAACACGCTTAAGAGAGTCATAGTTACTCCCGCGGTTTACCCGCGCTTAGTTGAGTTTCTTCACATTGAATTTCAGTGCACTGGGCAAAAATCGTATCTGGTCAACACGCTTAAGAGAGTCATAGTTACTACCGCCGTTTACCCGCACCTAGTTGAATTTCTTCACATTGAATTTCACAGCACTGGGCAGAAATCGAATCTGGTCAACACGCTTAAGAGAATCATATTTAGTCCCGCCGTTTACCCGCGCTTAGTTGAATTTCTTCACATTGAATTTCAGTGCACTGGGCAAAAATCGTATCTGGTCAACACGCTTAAGAGAGTCATAGTTACTACCGCCGTTTACCCGCGCTTAGTCGAATTTCTTCACATTGAATTTCAGAGCACTGGGCAGAAATCGTATCTGGTCAACACGCTTAAGAGAGTCATAGCTCCTCCCGCCGTTTAACAGCGCTTAGTTGAATTTCTTCACATTGAATTTCAGAGCACTGGGCAGAAATCGTATCTGGTCAACACGCTTAATAGAGTCATAGTTGCTCCCGCCGTTTACACGCGCTTAGTTGAATTTCTTCACATTGAATTTCAGAGCACTGGGCAGAAATCGTATCTGGTCAACACGCTTAAGAGAGTCATAATTACTGCCGCGGTTTAACCGCGCTTAGTTGAATTTCTTCACATTGAATTTCAGAGCGGTGGGCGGAAATCGTATCTGGTCAACACGCTTAAGAGAGTCATAGTTACTACCGCCGTTTACCCGCGCTTAGTCGAATTTCTTCACATTGAATTTCAGAGCACTGGGCAGAAATCGTATCTGGTCAACACGCTTAATAGAGTCATAGTTGCTCCCGCCGTTTACACGCGCTTAGTTGAATTTCTTCACATTGAATTTCAGAGCACTGGGCAGAAATCGTATCTGGTCAACGCGCTTAAGTGAGTCATAGTTACTACCGCCGTTTACCCGCGCTTAGTTGAATTTCTTCACATTGAATTTCAGTGCACTGGGCAAAAATCGTATCTGGTCAACACGCTTAAGAGAGTCATAGTTACTACCGCCGTTTACCCGCGCTTAGTCGAATTTCTTCACATTGAATTTCAGTGCACTGGGCAGAAATCGTATCTGGTCAACACGCTTAAGAGAGTCATAGCTCCTCCCGGCGTTTAACCGCGCTTAGTTGAATTTCTTCACATTGAATTTCAGAGCACTGGGCAGAAATCGTATCTGGTCAACGCGCTTAAGTGAGTCATAGTTACTACCGCCGTTTACCCGCGCTTAGTTGAATTTCTTCACATTGAATTTCAGTGCACTGGGCAAAAATCGTATCTGGTCAACACGCTTAAGAGAATCATAGTTACTCCCGCCGTTGACCCGCGCTTAGTTGAATTTCTTCACATTGAATTTCAGAGCACAGGGCAGAAATCGTATCTGGTCAACACGCTTAAGAGAGTCATAGTTACTGCCGCGGTTTAACCGCGCTTAGTTGAATTTCTTCACATTGAATTTCAGAGCGGTGGGCGGAAATCGTATCTGGTCAACACGCTTAAGAGAGTCATAGTTACTCCCGCCGTTTAACCGCGCTTAGTCGAATGTCTTCACATTGAATTTCAGATCACTCGGCAGAAATCGTATTTGGCAACACGCTTAAGAGAGTCATAGTTACTCCCGCGGTTTACCCGCGCTTAGTTGAATTTCTTCACATTGAATTTCAGTGCACTGGGCAAAAATCGTATCTGGTCAACACGCTTAAGAGAGTCATAGTTACTACCGCCGTTTACCCGCGCCTAGTTGAATTTCTTCACATAGAATTTCAGAGCACTGGGCAGAAATCGTATCTCGTCAACACGCTTAAGAGAGTCATAGTTACTACCGCCGTTTACCCGCACCTAGTTGAATTTCTTCACATTGAATTTCAGAGCACTGGGCAGAAATCGAATCTGGTCAACACGCTTAAGAGAATCATATTTAGTCCCGCCGTTTACCCGCGCTTAGTTGAATTTCTTCACATTGAATTTCAGTGCACTGGGCAAAAATCGTATCTGGTCAACACGCTTAAGAGAGTCATAGTTACTACCGCCGTTTACCCGCGCTTAGTCGAATTTCTTCACATTGAATTTCAGAGCACTGGGCAGAAATCGTATCTGGTCAACACGCTTAATAGAGTCATAGTTGCTCCCGCCGTTTACACGCGCTTAGTTGAATTTTTTCACATTGAATTTCAGAGCACTGGGCAGAAATCGTATCTGGTCAACACGCTTAAGAGAATCATAGTTACTCCCGCCGTTTACCCGCGCTTAGTTGAATTTCTTCACATTGAATTTCAGTGCACTGGGCAGAAATCGTATCTGCTCAACACGCTTAAGAGAGTCACAGTTACTCCCGCCGTTTACCCGCGCTTACTTGAATTTCTTCACATTGAATTGCAGAGCACTGGGCAGAAATCGTATCTGGTCAACACGCTTAAGACAGTTACAGTTACTCACGGCGTTTACCCGCGCTTACTTGAATTCCTTCACATTGAATTTCAGAGAACTGGGCAGTAATCGTATCTGGTCAACACGCTTAAGAGAGTCACAGTTGCTATCGCCATTTACCCGCGCTTAGTTGAATTTCCTCACATTGAATTGCAGAGCACAGGGCAGAAATCGTATCTGGTCAACACGCTTAAAAGAATCATATTTAGTCCCGCCGTTTACCCGCGCTTAGTTGAATTTCCTCACATTGAATTGCTGAGCACAGGGCAGAAATCGTGTCTGGTCAACACGCTTAAGAGAGTCATAGTTACTACCGCCGTTTACCCGCGCTTAGTTGAATTTCTTCACATTGAATTTCAGTGCACTGGGCAAAAATCGTATCTGGTCAACACGCTTAAGAGAGTCATAGTTACTACCGCCGTTTACCCGCGCTTAGTCGAATTTCTTCACATTGAATTTCAGAGCACTGGGCAGAAATCGTATCTGGTCAACACGCTTAATAGAGTCATAGTTGCTCCCGCCGTTTACCCGCGCTTAGTTGAATTTTTTCACATTGAATTTCAGAGCACTGGGCAGAAATCGTATCTGGTCAACACGCTTAAGAGAATCATAGCTCCTCCCGCCGTTTACCCGCACCTAGTTGAATTTCTTCGCATTGAATTTCAGAGCACTGGGCAGAAATCGAATCTGGTCAACACGCTTAAGAGAATCATATTTAGTCCCGCCGTTTACCCGCGCTTAGTTGAATTTCTTCACTTTGAATTTCAGAGCACTGGGCAGAAATCGTATCTGGTCAACACGCTTAAGAGAGTCATAGTTACTCCCGCCGTTGACCCGCGCTTAGTTGAATTTCTTCACATTGAATTTCAGTGCACTGGGCAGAAATCGTATCTGGTCAACACGCTTAAGAGAGTCATAGCTCCTCCCGCCGTTTACCCGCGCTTAGTTGAATTTCCTCACATTGAATTGCACAGCACAGGGCAGAAATCGTATCTGGTCAACGCGCTTAAGTGAGTCATAGTTACTACCGCCGTTTACCCGCGCTTAGTTGAATTTCTTCACATTGAATTTCAGTGCACTGGGCAAAAATCGTATCTGGTCAACACGCTTAAGAGAGTCATAGTTACTACCGCCGTTTACCCGCGCTTAGTCAAATTTCTTCACATTGAATTTCAGAGCACTGGGCAGAAATCGTATCTGGTCAACACGCTTAATAGAGTCATAGTTGCTCCCGCCGTTTACCCGCGCTTAGTTGAATTTCTTCACATTGAATTTCAGTGCACTGGGCAGAAATCGTATCTGGTCAACACGCTTAAGAGAGTCATAGTTACTCCCGCCGTTTACCCGCGCTTAGTTGAATTTCTTCACATTGAATTTCAGTGCACTGGGCAGAAATCGTATCTGGTCAACACGCTTAAGAGAGTCATAGCTCCTCCCGCCGTTTAACCGCGCTTAGTTGAATTTCTTCACATTGAATTTCAGAGCACTGGGCAGAAATCGTATCTGGTCAACACGCTTAAGAGAGTCATAGTTACTCCCGCCGTTTACCCGCGCCTAGTTGAATTTCTTCACATTGAATTTCAGAGCACTGGGCAGAAATCGTATCTGGTCAACACGCTTAAGAGAATCATAGTTACTCCCGCCGTTTACCCGCGCTTAGTTGAATTTCTTCACATTGAATTTCAGAGCACTGGGCAAAAATCGTATCTGGTCAACACGCTTAAGAGAATCATATTTAGTCCCGCCGTTTACCCGCGCTTAGTTGAATTTCTTCACATTGAATTTCAGTGCACTGGGCACAAATCGTATCTGGTCAACACGCTTAAGAGAGTCATAGCTCCTCCCGCCGTTTAACCGCGCTTAGTTGAATTTCTTCACATTGAATTTCAAAGCACTGGGCAGAAATCGTATCTGGTCAACACGCTTAAGAGAGTCATAGTTACTCCCGCCGTTGACCCGCGCCTAGTTGAATTTCTTCACATTGAATTTCAGTGCACTGGGCAGAAATCGTATCTGGTCAACACGCTTAAGAGAGTCATAGCTCCTCCCGGCGTTTAACCGCGCTTAGTTGAATTTCTTCACATTGAATTTCAGAGCACTGGGCAGAAATCGTATCTGGTCAACGCGCTTAAGTGAGTCATAGTTACTACCGCCGTTTACCCGCGCTTAGTTGAATTTCTTCACATTGAATTTCAGTGCCCTGGGCAAAAATCGTATCTGGTCAACACGCTTAAGAGAGTCATAGTTACTACCGCCGTTTACCCGCGCTTAGTCGAATTTCTTCACATTGAATTTCAGAGCACTGGGCAGAAATCGTATCTGGTCAACACGCTTAATAGAGTCATAGTTGCTCCCGCCGTTTACACGCGCTTAGTTGAATTTCTTCACATTGAATTTCAGTGCACTGGGCAGAAATCGTATCTGGTCAACACGCTTAAGAGAGTCATAGCTCCTCCCGGCGTTTAACCGCGCTTAGTTGAATTTCTTCACATTGATTTTCAGAGCACTGGGCAGAAATCGTATCTGGTCAACGCGCTTAAGTGAGTCATAGTTACTACCGCCGTTTACCCGCGCTTAGTTGAATTTCTTCACATTGAATTTCAGTGCACTGGGCAAAAATCGTATCTGGTCAACACGCTTAAGAGAGTCATAGTTACTACCGCCGTTTACCCGCGCTTAGTCGAATTTCTTCACATTGAATTTCAGAGCACTGGGCAGAAATCGTATCTGGTCAACACGCTTAATAGAGTCATAGTTGCTCCCGCCGTTTACACGCGCTTAGTTGAATTTTTTCACATTGAATTTCAGAGCACTGGGCAGAAATCGTATCTGGTCAACACGCTTAAGAGAATCATAGTTACTCCCGCCGTTTACCCGCGCTTAGTTGAATTTCTTCACATTGAATTTCAGTGCACTGGGCAGAAATCGTATCTGCTCAACACGCTTAAGAGAGTCACAGTTACTCCCGCCGTTTACCCGCGCTTACTTGAATTTCTTCACATTGAATTGCAGAGCACTGGGCAGAAATCGTATCTGGTCAACACGCTTAAGACAGTTACAGTTACTCACGGCGTTTACCCGCGCTTACTTGAATTCCTTCACATTGAATTTCAGAGAACTGGGCAGTAATCGTATCTGGTCAACACGCTTAAGAGAGTCACAGTTGCTATCGCCATTTACCCGCGCTTAGTTGAATTTCCTCACATTGAATTGCAGAGCACAGGGCAGAAATCGTATCTGGTCAACACGCTTAAAAGAATCATATTTAGTCCCGCCGTTTACCCGCGCTTAGTTGAATTTCCTCACATTGAATTGCTGAGCACAGGGCAGAAATCGTGCCTGGTCAACACGCTTAAGAGAGTCATAGTTACTACCGCCGTTTACCCGCGCTTAGTTGATTTTCTTCACATTGAATTTCAGTGCACTGGGCAAAAATCGTATCTGGTCAACACGCTTAAGAGAGTCATAGTTACTACCGCCGTTTACCCGCGCTTAGTCGAATTTCTTCACATTGAATTTCAGAGCACTGGGCAGAAATCGTATCTGGTCAACACGCTTAATAGAGTCATAGTTGCTCCCGCCGTTTACACGCGCTTAGTTGAATTTCTTCACATTGAATTTCAGTGCACTGGGCAGAAATCGTATCTGGTCAACACGCTTAAGAGAGTCATAGCTCCTCCCGGCGTTTAACCGCGCTTAGTTGAATTTCTTCACATTGAATTTCAGAGCACTGGGCAGAAATCGTATCTGGTCAACGCGCTTAAGTGAGTCATAGTTACTACCGCCGTTTACCCGCGCTTAGTTGAATTTCTTCACATTGAATTTCAGTGCACTGGGCAAAAATCGTATCTGGTCAACACGCTTAAGAGAGTCATAGTTACTACCGCCGTTTACCCGCGCTTAGTCGAATTTCTTCACATTGAATTTCAGTGCACTGGGCAGAAATCGTATCTGGTCAACACGCTTAAGAGAGTCATAGCTCCTCCCGGCGTTTAACCGCGCTTAGTTGAATTTCTTCACATTGAATTTCAGAGCACTGGGCAGAAATCGTATCTGGTCAACGCGCTTAAGTGAGTCATAGTTACTACCGCCGTTTACCCGCGCTTAGTTGAATTTCTTCACATTGAATTTCAGTGCACTGGGCAAAAATCGTATCTGGTCAACACGCTTAAGAGAATCATAGTTACTCCCGCCGTTGACCCGCGCTTAGTTGAATTTCTTCACATTGAATTTCAGAGCACAGGGCAGAAATCGTATCTGGTCAACACGCTTAAGAGAGTCATAGTTACTGCCGCGGTTTAACCGCGCTTAGTTGAATTTCTTCACATTGAATTTCAGAGCGGTGGGCGGAAATCGTATCTGGTCAACACGCTTAAGAGAGTCATAGTTACTCCCGCCGTTTAACCGCGCTTAGTCGAATGTCTTCACATTGAATTTCAGATCACTCGGCAGAAATCGTATTTGGCAACACGCTTAAGAGAGTCATAGTTACTCCCGCGGTTTACCCGCGCTTAGTTGAATTTCTTCACATTGAATTTCAGTGCACTGGGCAAAAATCGTATCTGGTCAACACGCTTAAGAGAGTCATAGTTACTACCGCCGTTTACCCGCGCCTAGTTGAATTTCTTCACATAGAATTTCAGAGCACTGGGCAGAAATCGTATCTCGTCAACACGCTTAAGAGAGTCATAGTTACTACCGCCGTTTACCCGCACCTAGTTGAATTTCTTCACATTGAATTTCAGAGCACTGGGCAGAAATCGAATCTGGTCAACACGCTTAAGAGAATCATATTTAGTCCCGCCGTTTACCCGCGCTTAGTTGAATTTCTTCACATTGAATTTCAGTGCACTGGGCAAAAATCGTATCTGGTCAACACGCTTAAGAGAGTCATAGTTACTACCGCCGTTTACCCGCGCTTAGACGAATTTCTTCACATTGAATTTCAGAGCACTGGGCAGAAATCGTATCTGGTCAACACGCTTAATAGAGTCATAGTTGCTCCCGCCGTTTACACGCGCTTAGTTGAATTTTTTCACATTGAATTTCAGAGCACTGGGCAGAAATCGTATCTGGTCAACACGCTTAAGAGAATCATAGTTACTCCCGCCGTTTACCCGCGCTTAGTTGAATTTCTTCACATTGAATTTCAGTGCACTGGGCAGAAATCGTATCTGCTCAACACGCTTAAGAGAGTCACAGTTACTCCCGCCGTTTACCCGCGCTTACTTGAATTTCTTCACATTGAATTGCAGAGCACTGGGCAGAAATCGTATCTGGTCAACACGCTTAAGACAGTTACAGTTACTCACGGCGTTTACCCGCGCTTACTTGAATTCCTTCACATTGAATTTCAGAGAACTGGGCAGTAATCGTATCTGGTCAACACGCTTAAGAGAGTCACAGTTGCTATCGCCATTTACCCGCGCTTAGTTGAATTTCCTCACATTGAATTGCAGAGCACAGGGCAGAAATCGTATCTGGTCAACACGCTTAAAAGAATCATATTTAGTCCCGCCGTTTACCCGCGCTTAGTTGAATTTCCTCACATTGAATTGCTGAGCACAGGGCAGAAATCGTGTCTGGTCAACACGCTTAAGAGAGTCATAGTTACTACCGCCGTTTACCCGCGCTTAGTTGAATTTCTTCACATTGAATTTCAGTGCACTGGGCAAAAATCGTATGTGGTCAACACGCTTAAGAGAGTCATAGTTACTACCGCCGTTTACCCGCGCTTAGTCGAATTTCTTCACATTGAATTTCAGAGCACTGGGCAGAAATCGTATCTGGTCAACACGCTTAATAGAGTCATAGTTGCTCCCGCCGTTTACCCGCGCTTAGTTGAATTTTTTCACATTGAATTTCAGAGCACTGGGCAGAAATCGTATCTGGTCAACACGCTTAAGAGAATCATAGCTCCTCCCGCCGTTTACCCGCACCTAGTTGAATTTCTTCACATTGAATTTCAGAGCACTGGGCAGAAATCGAATCTGGTCAACACGCTTAAGAGAATCATATTTAGTCCCGCCGTTTACCCGCGCTTAGTTGAATTTCTTCACTTTGAATTTCAGAGCACTGGGCAGAAATCGTATCTGGTCAACACGCTTAAGAGAGTCATAGTTACTCCCGCCGTTGACCCGCGCTTAGTTGAATTTCTTCACATTGAATTTCAGTGCACTGGGCAGAAATCGTATCTGGTCAACACGCTTAAGAGAGTCATAGCTCCTCCCGCCGTTTACCCGCGCTTAGTTGAATTTCCTCACATTGAATTGCACAGCACAGGGCAGAAATCGTATCTGGTCAACGCGCTTAAGTGAGTCATAGTTACTACCGCCGTTTACCCGCGCTTAGTTGAATTTCTTCACATTGAATTTCAGTGCACTGGGCAAAAATCGTATCTGGTCAACACGCTTAAGAGAGTCATAGTTACTACCGCCGTTTACCCGCGCTTAGTCAAATTTCTTCACATTGAATTTCAGAGCACTGGGCAGAAATCGTATCTGGTCAACACGCTTAATAGAGTCATAGTTGCTCCCGCCGTTTACCCGCGCTTAGTTGAATTTCTTCACATTGAATTTCAGTGCACTGGGCAGAAATCGTATCTGGTCAACACGCTTAAGAGAGTCATAGCTCCTCCCGCCGTTTAACCGCGCTTAGTTGAATTTCTTCACATTGAATTTCAGAGCACTGGGCAGAAATCGTATCTGGTCAACACGCTTAAGAGAGTCATAGTTACTCCCGCCGTTGACCCGCGCTTAGTTGAATTTCTTCACATTGAATTTCAGTGCACTGGGCAGAAATCGTATCTGGTCAACACGCTTAAGAGAGTCATAGTTACTCCCGCCGTTGACCCGCGCTTAGTTGAATTTCTTCACATTGAATTTCAGTGCACTGGGCAGAAATCGTATCTGGTCAACACGCTTAAGAGAGTCATAGCTCCTCCCGGCGTTTAACCGCGCTTAGTTGAATTTCTTCACATTGAATTTCAGTGCACTGGGCAGAAATCGTATCTGGTCAACGCGCTTAAGTGAGTCATAGTTACTACCGCCGTTTACCCGCGCTTAGTTGAATTTCTTCACATTGAATTTCAGTGCACTGGGCAAAAATCGTATCTGGTCAACACGCTTAAGAGAGTCATAGCTCCACCCGGCGTTTAACCGCGCTTAGTTGAATTTCTTCACATTGAATTTCAGAGCACTGGGCAGAAATCGTATCTGGTCAACGCGCTTAAGTGAGTCATAGTTACTACCGCCGTTTACCCGCGCTTAGTTGAATTTCTTCACATTGAATTTCAGTGCACTGGGCAAAAATCGTATCTGGTCAACACGCTTAAGAGAGTCATAGTTACTACCGCCGTTTACCCGCGCTTAGTCGAATTTCTTCACATTGAATTTCAGAGCACTGGGCAGAAATCGTATCTGGTCAACACGCTTAATAGAGTCGTAGTTGCTCCCGCCGTTTACACGCGCTTAGTTGAATTTTTTCACATTGAATTTCAGAGCACTGGGCAGAAATCGTATCTGGTCAACACGCTTAAGAGAATCATAGTTACTCCCGCCGTTTACCCGCGCTTAGTTGAATTTCTTCACATTGAATTTCAGTGCACTGGGCAGAAATCGTATCTGCTCAACACGCTTAAGAGAGTCACAGTTACTCCCGCCGTTTACCCGCGCTTACTTGAATTTCTTCACATTGAATTGCAGAGCACTGGGCAGAAATCGTATCTGGTCAACACGCTTAAGACAGTTATAGTTACTCACGGCGTTTACCCGCGCTTACTTGAATTCCTTCACATTGAATTTCAGAGAACTGGGCAGTAATCGTATCTGGTCAACACGCTTAAGAGAGTCACAGTTGCTATCGCCATTTACCCGCGCTTAGTTGAATTTCCTCACATTGAATTGCAGAGCACAGGGCAGAAATCGTATCTGGTCAACACGCTTAAGAGAGTCATAGCTCCTCCCGCCGTTTACCCGCACCTAGTTGAATTTCTTCACATTGAATTTCAGAGCACTGGGCAGAAATCGAATCTGGTCAACACGCTTAAGAGAATCATATTTAGTCCCGCCGTTTACCCGCGCTTAGTTGAATTTCTTCACTTTGAATTTCAGAGCACTGGGCAGAAATCGTATCTGGTCAACACGCTTAAGAGAGTCATAGTTACTCCCGCCGTTGACCCGCGCTTAGTTGAATTTCTTCACATTGAATTTCAGTGCACTGGGCAGAAATCGTATCTGGTCAACACGCTTAAGAGAGTCATAGCTCCTCCCGCCGTTTACCCGCGCTTAGTTGAATTTCCTCACATTGAATTGCACAGCACAGGGCAGAAATCGTATCTGGTCAACGCGCTTAAGTGAGTCATAGTTACTACCGCCGTTTACCCGCGCTTAGTTGAATTTCTTCACATTGAATTTCAGTGCACTGGGCAAAAATCGTATCTGGTCAACACGCTTAAGAGAGTCATAGTTACTACCGCCGTTTACCCGCGCTTAGTCGAATTTCTTCACATTGAATTTCAGAGCACTGGGCAGAAATCGTATCTGGTCAACACGCTTAATAGAGTCATAGTTGCTCCCGCCGTTTACCCGCGCTTAGTTGAATTTCTTCACATTGAATTTCAGTGCACTGGGCAGAAATCGTATCTGGTCAACACGCTTAAGAGAGTCATAGCTCCTCCCGCCGTTTAACCGCGCTTAGTTGAATTTCTTCACATTGAATTTCAGAGCACTGGGCAGAAATCGTATCTGGTCAACACGCTTAAGAGAGTCATAGTTACTCCCGCCGTTGACCCGCGCTTAGTTGAATTTCTTCACATTGAATTTCAGTGCACTGGGCAGAAATCGTATCTGGTCAACACGCTTAAGAGAGTCATAGTTACTCCCGCCGTTGACCCGCGCTTAGTTGAATTTCTTCACATTGAATTTCAGTGCACTGGGCAGAAATCGTATCTGGTCAACACGCTTAAGAGAGTCATAGCTCCTCCCGGCGTTTAACCGCGCTTAGTTGAATTTCTTCACATTGAATTTCAGTGCACTGGGCAGAAATCGTATCTGGTCAACGCGCTTAAGTGAGTCATAGTTACTACCGCCGTTTACCCGCGCTTAGTTGAATTTCTTCACATTGAATTTCAGTGCACTGGGCAAAAATCGTATCTGGTCAACACGCTTAAGAGAGTCATAGCTCCTCCCGGCGTTTAACCGCGCTTAGTTGAATTTCTTCACATTGAATTTCAGAGCACTGGGCAGAAATCGTATCTGGTCAACGCGCTTAAGTGAGTCATAGTTACTACCGCCGTTTACCCGCGCTTAGTTGAATTTCTTCACATTGAATTTCAGTGCACTGGGCAAAAATCGTATCTGGTCAACACGCTTAAGAGAGTCATAGTTACTACCGCCGTTTACCCGCGCTTAGTCGAATTTCTTCACATTGAATTTCAGAGCACTGGGCAGAAATCGTATCTGGTCAACACGCTTAATAGAGTCATAGTTGCTCCCGCCGTTTACACGCGCTTAGTTGAATTTTTTCACATTGAATTTCAGAGCACTGGGCAGAAATCGTATCTGGTCAACACGCTTAAGAGAATCATAGTTACTCCCGCCGTTTACCCGCGCTTAGTTGAATTTCTTCACATTGAATTTCAGTGCACTGGGCAGAAATCGTATCTGGTCAACACGCTTAAGACAGTTATAGTTACTCACGGCGTTTACCCGCGCTTACTTGAATTCCTTCACATTGAATTTCAGAGAACTGGGCAGTAATCGTATCTGGTCAACACGCTTAAGAGAGTCACAGTTGCTATCGCCATTTACCCGCGCTTATTTGAATTTCCTCACATTGAATTGCAGAGCACAGGGCAGAAATCGTATCTGGTCAACACGCTTAAGAGAGTCATAGTTACTCCCGCCATTTACGCGCGCTTAGTTGAATTTCTTCAGATTGAGTTTCAGAGCACTGGGCAGAAATCGTATCTGGTCAACACGCTTAAGAGAGTCATAGTTACTACCGCCGTTTACCCGCGCTTAGTTGAATTTCTTCACATTGAATTTCAGAGCACTGGGCAGAAATCGTATCTGGTCAACACGCTTAAAAGAATCATATTTAGTCCCGCCGTTTACCCGCGCTTAGTTGAATTTCTTTACATTGAATTTCAGAGCACTGTGCAGTAATCGTATCTGGTCAACACGCTTAAGAGAGTCATAGTTACTCCCGCCATTTACCCGCGCTTAGTTGAATTTCCTCACATTGAATTGCAGAGCACAGGGCAGAAATCGTATCTGGTCAACACGCTTAAGAGAGTCATAGTTACTACCGCCGTTTACCCGCGCTTAGTCGAATTTCTTCACATTGAATTTCAGAGCACTGGGCAGAAATCGTATCTAGTCAACACGCTTAATAGAGTCATAGTTGCTTCCGCCGTTTACCCGCGCTTAGTTGAATTTCCTCACATTGAATTGCAGAGCACAGGGCAGAAATCGTATCTGGTCAACACGCTTAAGAGAATCATAGTTACTCCCGCCATTTACGCGCGCCTAGTTGAATTTCTTCACATTGAATTTCAGAGCACTGGGCAGAAATCGAATCTGGTCAACACTTTTAAGAGAATCATATTTAGTCCCGCCGCTTACCCGCGCTTAGTTGAATTTCTTCACATTGAATTTCAGAGCACTGGGCAGAAATCGTATCTGGTCAACACGCTTAAGAGAGTCATAGTTACTCCCGCCGTTTACCCGCGCTTAGTTGAATTTCTTTACATTGAATTTCAGAGCACTGGGCAGTAATCGTATCTGGTCAACGCGCTTAAGTGAGTCATAGTTACTACCGCCGTTTACCCGCGCTTAGTTGAATTTCTTCACATTGAATTTCAGTGCACTGGGCAAAAATCGTGTCTGGTCAACACGCTTAAGAGAGTCATAGTTACTACCGCCGTTTACCCGCGCTTAGTTGAATTTCTTCACATTGAATTTCAGTGCACTGGGCAAAAATCGTATCTGGTCAACACGCTTAAGAGAGTCATAGCTCCTCCCGCCGTTTACCCGCGCCTAGTTGAATTTCTTCACATTGAATTTCAGAGCACTGGGCAGAAATCGTGTCTGGTCAACACGCTTAAGAGAGTCATAGCTCCTCCCGCCGTTTACCCGCGCCTAGTTGAATTTCTTCACATTGAATTTCAGAGCACTGGGCAGAAATCGTATCTGGTCAACGCGCTTAAGTGAGTCATAGTTACTACCGCCGTTTACCCGCGCTTAGTTGAATTTCTTCACATTGAATTTCAGTGCACTGGGCAAAAATCGTATCTGGTCAACACGCTTAAGAGAGTCATAGCTCCTCCCGCCGTTTACCCGCGCCTAGTTGAATTTCTTCACATTGAATTGCACAGCACAGGGCAGAAATCGTATCTGGTCAACGCGCTTAAGTGAGTCATAGTTACTACCGCCGTTTACCCGCGCTTAGTTGAATTTCTTCACATTGAATTTCAGTGCACTGGGCAAAAATCGTATCTGGTCAACACGCTTAAGAGAGTCATAGCTCCTCCCGCCGTTTACCCGCGCCTAGTTGAATTTCTTCACATTGAATTTCAGAGCACTGGGCAGAAATCGTATGCGGTTAACACGCTTAAGAGAATCATAGTTACTCCCGCCGTTTACCCGCGCTTAGTTGAATTTCTTCACATTGAATTTCAGAGCACTGGGCAGAAATCGTATCTGGTCAACACTTTTAAGAGAATCATACTTAGTCCCGCCGTTTACCCGCGCTTAGTTGAATTTCTTTACATTGAATTTCAGAGCACTGGGCAGAAATCGTATCTGGTCAACACGCTTAAGAGAATCATAATTACTCCCGCCCTTTACCCGCGCTTAGTTGAATTTCTTCACATTGAATTTCAGAGCACTGGGCAGAAATCGTATCTGGTCAACGCGCTTAAGTGAGTCATAGTTACTACCGCCGTTTACCCGCGCTTAGTTGAATTTCTTCACATTGAATTTCAGTGCACTGGGCAAAAATCGTATCTGGTCAACACGCTTAAGAGAGTCATAGCTCCTCCCGCCGTTTACCCGCGCCTAGTTGAATTTCTTCACATTGAATTGCACAGCACAGGGCAGAAATCGTATCTGGTCAACGCGCTTAAGTGAGTCATAGTTACTACCGCCGTTTACCCGCGCTTAGTTGAATTTCTTCACATTGAATTTCAGTGCACTGGGCAAAAATCGTATCTGGTCAACACGCTTAAGAGAGTCATAGTTACTCCCGCCGTTTACCCGCGCTTAGTTGAATTTCTTTACATTGAATTTCAGAGCACTGGGCAGTAATCGTATCTGGTCAACGCGCTTAAGTGAGTCATAGTTACTACCGCCGTTTACCCGCGCTTAGTTGAATTTCAGTGCACTGGGCAAAAATCGTGTCTGGTCAACACGCTTAAGAGAGTCATAGCTCCTCCCGCCGTTTACCCGCGCCTAGTTGAATTTCTTCACATTGAATTTCAGAGCACTGGGCAGAAATCGTATCTGGTCAACACGCTTAAGAGAATCATAGTTACTCCCGCCCTTTACCCGCGCTTAGTTGAATTTCTTCACATTGAATTTCAGAGCACTGGGCAGAAATCGTATCTGGTCAACACGCTTAAGAGAGTCATAGTTACTCCCGCCATTTACCCGCGCTTAGTTGAATTTCCTCACATTGAATTGCAGAGCACAGGGCAGAAATCTTATCTGGTCAACACGCTTAAGAGAGTCACAGTTACTCCCGCCGTTTACCCGCGCTTACTTGAATTTCTTCACATTGAATTTCAAAGCACTGGGCAGAAATCGTATCTGGTCAACACGCTTAAGAGAGTCATAGTTACTACCGCCGTTTACCGGCGCTTAGTCGAATTTCTTCACATTGAATTTCAGAGCACTGGGCAGAAATCGTATCTGGTCAACCCGCTTAATAGAGTCATAGTTTCTCCCGCCGTTTACACGCGCTTAGTTGAATTTCTTCACATTGAATTTCAGAGCACTGGGCAGAAATCGTATCTGGTCAACACGCTTAAGAGAGTCATAGTTACTGCCGCGGTTTAACCGCGCTTAGTTGAATTTCTTCACATTGAATTTCAGAGCGGTGGGCGGAAATCGTATCTGGTCAACACGCTTAAGAGAGTCATAGTTACTCCCGCGGTTTAACCGCGCTTAGTCGAATGTCTTCACATTGAATTTCAGATCACTCGGCAGAAATCGTATTTGGCAACACGCTTAAGAGAGTCATAGTTACTCCCGCGGTTTACCCGCGCTTAGTTGAATTTCTTCACATTGAATTTCAGTGCACTGGGCAAAAATCGTATCTGGTCAACACGCTTAAGAGAGTCATAGTTACTACCGCCGTTTACCCACGCCTAGTTGAATTTCTTCACATTGAATTTCAGAGCACTGGGCAGAAATCGTATCTGGTCAACGCGCTTAAGTGAGTCATAGTTACTACCGCCGTTTACCCGCGCTTAGTTGAATTTCTTCACATTGAATTTCAGTGCACTGGGCAAAAATCGTATCTGGTCAACACGCTTAAGAGAGTCATAGCTCCTCCCGCCGTTTACCCGCGCATAGTTGAATTTCTTCACATTGAATTTCAGAGCACTGGGCAGAAATCGTGTCTGGTCAACACGCTTAAGAGAGTCATAGCTCCTCCCGCCGTTTACCCGCACCTAGTTGAATTTCTTCACATTGAATTTCAGAGCACTGGGCAGAAATCGAATCTGGTCAACACGCTTAAGAGAATCATATTTAGTCCCGCCGTTTACCCGCGCTTAGTTGAATTTCTTCACATTGAATTTCAGAGCACTGGGCAGAAATCGTATCTGGTCAACACGCTTAAGAGAGTCATAGTTACTCCCGCCGTTGACCCGCGCTTAGTTGAATTTCTTCACATTGAATTTCAGTGCACTGGGCAGAAATCGTATCTGGTCAACACGCTTAAGAGAGTCATAGCTCCTCCCGCCGTTTACCCGCGCTTAGTTGAATTTCCTCACATTGAATTGCACAGCACAGGGCAGAAATCGTATCTGGTCAACGCGCTTAAGTGAGTCATAGTTACTACCGCCGTTTACCCGCGCTTAGTTGAATTTCTTCACATTGAATTTCAGTGCACTGGGCAAAAATCGTATCTGGTCAACACGCGTAATAGAGTCATAGTTGCTCCCGCCGTTTACACGCGCTTAGTTGAATTTCTTCACATTGAATTTCAGTGCACTGGGCAGAAATCGTATCTGGTCAACACGCTTAAGAGAGTCATAGCTCCTCCCGGCGTTTAACCGCGCTTAGTTGAATTTCTTCACATTGAATTTCAGAGCACTGGGCAGAAATCGTATCTGGTCAACGCGCTTAAGTGAGTCATAGTTACTACCGCCGTTTACCCGCGCTTAGTTGAATTTCTTCACATTGAATTTCAGTGCACTGGGCAAAAATCGTATCTGGTCAACACGCTTAAGAGAGTCATAGTTACTACCGCCGTTTACCCGCGCTTAGTCGAATTTCTTCACATTGAATTTCAGAGCACTGGGCAGAAATCGTATCTGGTCAACACGCTTAATAGAGTCATAGTTGCTCCCGCCGTTTACACGCGCTTAGTTGAATTTTTTCACATTGAATTTCAGAGCACTGGGCAGAAATCGTATCTGGTCAACACGCTTAAGAGAATCATAGTTACTCCCGCCGTTTACCCGCGCTTAGTTGAATTTCTTCACATTGAATTTCAGTGCACTGGGCAAAAATCGTATCTGGTCAAGACGCTTAAGAGAGTCATAGTTACTACCGCCGTTTACCCGCGCTTAGTTGAATTTCTTCACATTGAATTTCAGTGCACTGGGCAAAAATCGTATCTGGTCAACACGCTTAAGAGAGTCATAGTTACTACCGCCGTTTACCCGCGCTTAGTCGAATTTCTTCACATTGAATTTCAGAGCACTGGGCAGAAATCGTATCTGGTCAACACGCTTAATAGAGTCATAGTTGCTCCCGCCGTTTACACGCGCTTAGTTGAATTTTTTCACATTGAATTTCAGAGCACTGGGCAGAAATCGTATCTGGTCAACACGCTTAAGAGAATCATAGTTACTCCTGCCGTTTACCCGCGCTTAGTTGAATTTCTTCACATTGAATTTCAGTGCACTGGGCAGAAATCGTATCTGCTCAACACGCTTAAGAGAGTCACAGTTACTCCCGCCGTTTACCCGCGCTTACTTGAATTTCTTCACATTGAATTGCAGAGCACTGGGCAGAAATCGTATCTGGTCAACACGCTTAAGACAGTTATAGTTACTCACGGCGTTTACCCGCGCTTACTTGAATTCCTTCACATTGAATTTCAGAGAACTGGGCAGTAATCGTATCTGGTCAACACGCTTAAGAGAGTCACAGTTGCTGTCGCCATTTACCCGCGCTTAGTTGAATTTCCTCACATTGAATTGCAGAGCACAGGGCAGAAATCGTATCTGGTCAACACGCTTAAGAGAGTCATAGTTACTCCCGCCATTTACGCGCGCTTAGTTGAATTTCTTCAGATTGAGTTTCAGAGCACTGGGCAGAAATCGTATCTGGTCAACACGCTTAAGAGAGTCATAGTTACTACCGCCGTTTACCCGCGCTTAGTTGAATTTCTTCACATTGAATTTCAGAGCACTGGGCAGAAATCGTATCTGGTCAACACGCTTAAGAGAGTCATAGTTACTGCCGCGGTTTAACCGCGCTTAGTTGAATTTCTTCACATTGAATTTCAGAGCGGTGGGCGGAAATCGTATCTGGTCAACACGCTTAAGAGAGTCATATTTACTCCCGCGGTTTAACCGCGCTTAGTTGAATTTCTTCACATTGAATTTCAGAGCGGTGGGCGGAAATCGTATCTGGTCAACACGCTTAAGAGAGTCATAGTTACTCCCGCGGTTTACCCGCGCTTAGTTGAATTTCTTCACATTGAATTTCAGTGCACTGGGCAAAAATCGTATCTGGTCAACACGCTTAAGAGAGTCATAGTTACTACCGCCGTTTACCCGCGCTTAGTCGAATTTCTTCACATTGAATTTCAGAGCACTGGGCAGAAATCGTATCTGGTCAACACGCTTAATAGAGTCATAGTTGCTCCCGCCGTTTACACGCGCTTAGTTGAATTTCCTCACATTGAATTGCAGAGCACAGGGCAGAAATCGTATCTGGTCAACACGCTTAAGAGAGTCATAGTTACTCCCGCCGTTTACCCGCGCTTAGTTGAATTTCTTCACATTGAATTTCAGTGCACTGTGCACAAATCGTATCTGGTCAACACGCCTAAGTGAGTCATAGCTCCTCCCGCCGTTTAACCGCGCTTAGTTGAATTTCTTCACATTGAATTTCAGAGCACTGGGCAGAAATCGTATCTGGTCAACACGCTTAAGAGAGTCATATTTACTCCCGCGGTTTAACCGCGCTTAGTTGAATTTCTTCACATTGAATTTCAGAGCGGTGGGCGGAAATCGTATCTGGTCAACACGCTTAAGAGAGTCATAGTTACTCCCGCGGTTTACCCGCGCTTAGTTGAATTTCTTCACATTGAATTTCAGTGCACTGGGCAAAAATCGTATCTGGTCAACACGCTTAAGAGAGTCATAGCTCCTCCCGCCGTTTACCCGCTCCTAGTTGAATTTCTTCACATTGAATTTCAGAGCACTGGGCAGAAATCGTATCTGGTCAACACGCTTAAGAGAGTCATAGTTACTCCCGCGGTTTACCCGCGCTTAGTTGAATTTCTTCACATTGAATTTCAGAGCACTGGGCAGTAATCGTATCTGGTCAACACGCCTAAGAGAGTCATAGTTACTACCGCCGTTTACCCGCGCTTAGTTGAATTTCCTCACATTGAATTTCAGAGCACTGGGCAGAAATCGTATCTGGTCAACACGCTTAAGAGAGTCATATTTACTCCCGCGGTTTAACCGCGCTTAGTTGAATTTCTTCACATTGAATTTCAGAGCGGTGGGCGGAAATCGTATCTGGTCAACACGCTTAAGAGAGTCATAGCTCCTCCCGCCGTTTACCCGCGCCTAGTTGAATTTCTACACATTGAATTTCAGAGCACTGGGCCGAAATCGTATCTGGTCAACACGCTTAAGAGAATCATAGTTACTCCCGCCGTTTACCCGCGCTTAGTTGAATTTCTTCACATTGAATTTCAGAGCACTGGGCAGAAATCATATCTGGTCAACACGCTTAAGAGAATCATATTTAGTCCGGCCGTTTACCCGCGCTTAGTTGAATTTCTTTACATTGAATTTCAGAGCACTGGGCAGTAATCGTATCTGGTCAACACGCTTAAGAGAGACATAGTTACTCCCGCGGTTTACCCGCGCTTAGTTGAATTTCTTCACATTCAATTTCAGAGCACTGGGCAGTAATCGTATCTGGTCAACACGCTTAAGAGAGTCATAGCTCCTCCCGCCGTTTACCCGCGCCTAGTTGAATTTCTTCACATTGAATTTCGGAGCACTGGGCAGAAATCGTATCTGGTCAACACGCTTAAGAGAATCATAGTTACTCCCGCCGTTTACCCGCGCTTAGTTGAATTTCTTCACATTGAATTTCAGAGCACTGGGCAGAAATCATATCTGGTCAACACGCTTAAGAGAATCATATTTAGTCCGGCCGTTTACCCGCGCTTAGTTGAATTTCTTTACATTGAATTTCAGAGCACTGGGCAGTAATCGTATCTGGTCAACACGCTTAAGAGAGTCATAGTTACTACCGCCGTTTACCCGCGCTTAGTCGAATTTCTTCACATTGAATTTCATAGCACTGGGCAGAAATCGTATCTGGTCAACCCGCTTAATAGAGTCATAGTTTCTCCCGCCGTTTACACGCGCTTAGTTGAATTTCTTCACATTGAATTTCAGAGCACTGGGCAGAAATCGTATCTGGTCAACACGCTTAAGAGAGTCATAGTTACTGCCGCGGTTTAACCGCGCTTAGTTGAATTTCTTCACATTGAATTTCAGAGCGGTGGGCGGAAATCGTATCTGGTCAACACGCTTAAGAGAGTCATATTTACTCCCGCGGTTTAACCGCGCTTAGTTGAATTTCTTCACATTGAATTTCAGAGCGGTGGGCGGAAATCGTATCTGGTCAACACGCTTAAGAGAGTCATAGTTACTCCCGCGGTTTACCCGCGCTTAGTTGAATTTCTTCACATTGAATTTCAGTGCACTGGGCAAAAATCGTATCTGGTCAACACGCTTAAGAGAGTCATAGTTACTACCGCCGTTTACCCGCGCTTAGTCGAATTTCTTCACATTGAATTTCAGAGCACTGGGCAGAAATCGTATCTGGTCAACACGCTTAATAGAGTCATAGTTGCTCCCGCCGTTTACACGCGCTTAGTTGAATTTCCTCACATTGAATTGCAGAGCACAGGGCAGAAATCGTATCTGGTCAACACGCTTAAGAGAGTCATTGTTACTCCCGCCGTTTACCCGCGCTTAGTTGAATTTCTTCACATTGAATTTCAGTGCACTGTGCACAAATCGTATCTGGTCAACACGCCTAAGTGAGTCATAGCTCCTCCCGCCGTTTAACCGCGCTTAGTTGAATTTCTTCACATTGAATTTCAGAGCACTGGGCAGAAATCGTATCTGGTCAACACGCTTAAGAGAGTCATATTTACTCCCGCGGTTTAACCGCGCTTAGTTGAATTTCTTCACATTGAATTTCAGAGCACTGGGCAGTAATCGTATCTGGTCAACACGCCTAAGAGAGTCATAGTTACTACCGCCGTTTACCCGCGCTTAGTTGAATTTCTTCACATTGAATTTCAGAGCGGTGGGCGGAAATCGTATCTGGTCAACACGCTTAAGAGAGTCATAGCTCCTCCCGCCGTTTACCCGCGCCTAGTTGAATTTCTACACATTGAATTTCAGAGCACTGGGCAGAAATCGTATCTGGTCAACACGCTTAAGAGAATCATAGTTACTCCCGCCGTTTACCCGCGCTTAGTTGAATTTCTTCACATTGAATTTCAGAGCACTGGGCAGAAATCATATCTGGTCAACACGCTTAAGAGAATCATATTTAGTCCGGCCGTTTACCCGCGCTTAGTTGAATTTCTTTACATTGAATTTCAGAGCACTGGGCAGTAATCGTATCTGGTCAACACGCTTAAGAGAGTCATAGTTACTACCGCCGTTTACCCGCGCTTAGTCGAATTTCTTCACATTGAATTTCATAGCACTGGGCAGAAATCGTATCTGGTCAACCCGCTTAATAGAGTCATAGTTTCTCCCGCCGTTTACACGCGCTTAGTTGAATTTCTTCACATTGAATTTCAGAGCACTGGGCAGAAATCGTATCTGGTCAACACGCTTAAGAGAGTCATAGTTACTGCCGCGGTTTAACCGCGCTTAGTTGAATTTCCTCACATTGAATTTCAGAGCGGTGGGCGGAAATCGTATCTGGTCAACACGCTTAAGAGAGTCATATTTACTCCCGCGGTTTAACCGCGCTTAGTTGAATTTCTTCACATTGAATTTCAGAGCGGTGGGCGGAAATCGTATCTGGTCAACACGCTTAATAGAGTCATAGTTGCTCCCGCCGTTTACACGCGCTTAGTTGAATTTCCTCACATTGAATTGCAGAGCACAGGGCAGAAATCGTATCTGGTCAACACGCTTAAGAGAGTCATTGTTACTCCCGCCGTTTACCCGCGCTTAGTTGAATTTCTTCACATTGAATTTCAGTGCACTGTGCACAAATCGTATCTGGTCAACACGCCTAAGTGAGTCATAGCTCCTCCCGCCGTTTAACCGCGCTTAGTTGAATTTCTTCACATTGAATTTCAGAGCACTGGGCAGAAATCGTATCTGGTCAACACGCTTAAGAGAGTCATATTTACTCCCGCGGTTTAACCGCGCTTAGTTGAATTTCTTCACATTGAATTTCAGAGCGGTGGGCGGAAATCGTATCTGGTCAACACGCTTAAGAGAGTCATAGTTACTCCCGCGGTTTACCCGCGCTTAGTTGAATTTCTTCACATTGAATTTCAGTGCACTGGGCAAAAATCGTATCTGGTCAACACGCTTAAGAGAGTCATAGCTCCTCCCGCCGTTTACACGCGCTTAGTTGAATTTCCTCACATTGAATTGCAGAGCACAGGGCAGAAATCGTATCTGGTCAACACGCTTAAGAGAGTCATTGTTACTCCCGCCGTTTACCCGCGCTTAGTTGAATTTCTTCACATTGAATTTCAGTGCACTGTGCACAAATCGTATCTGGTCAACACGCCTAAGTGAGTCATAGCTCCTCCCGCCGTTTAACCGCGCTTAGTTGAATTTCTTCACATTGAATTTCAGAGCACTGGGCAGAAATCGTATCTGGTCAACACGCTTAAGAGAGTCATATTTACTCCCGCGGTTTAACCGCGCTTAGTTGAATTTCTTCACATTGAATTTCAGAGCACTGGGCAGTAATCGTATCTGGTCAACACGCCTAAGAGAGTCATAGTTACTACCGCCGTTTACCCGCGCTTAGTTGAATTTCTTCACATTGAATTTCAGAGCGGTGGGCGGAAATCGTATCTGGTCAACACGCTTAAGAGAGTCATAGCTCCTCCCGCCGTTTACCCGCGCCTAGTTGAATTTCTACACATTGAATTTCAGAGCACTGGGCAGAAATCGTATCTGGTCAACACGCTTAAGAGAATCATAGTTACTCCCGCCGTTTACCCGCGCTTAGTTGAATTTCTTCACATTGAATTTCAGAGCACTGGGCAGAAATCATATCTGGTCAACACGCTTAAGAGAATCATATTTAGTCCGGCCGTTTACCCGCGCTTAGTTGAATTTCTTTACATTGAATTTCAGAGCACTGGGCAGTAATCGTATCTGGTCAACACGCTTAAGAGAGACATAGTTACTCCCGCGGTTTACCCGCGCTTAGTTGAATTTCTTCACATTCAATTTCAGAGCACTGGGCAGTAATCGTATCTGGTCAACACGCTTAAGAGAGTCATAGCTCCTCCCGCCGTTTACCCGCGCCTAGTTGAATTTCTTCACATTGAATTTCGGAGCACTGGGCAGAAATCGTATCTGGTCAACACGCTTAAGAGAATCATAGTTACTCCCGCCGTTTACCCGCGCTTAGTTGAATTTCTTCACATTGAATTTCAGAGCACTGGGCAGAAATCATATCTGGTCAACACGCTTAAGAGAATCATATTTAGTCCGGCCGTTTACCCGCGCTTAGTTGAATTTCTTTACATTGAATTTCAGAGCACTGGGCAGTAATCGTATCTGGTCAACACGCTTAAGAGAGTCATAGTTACTCCCGCGGTTTACCCGCGCTTAGTTGAATTTCTTCACATTCAATTTCAGAGCACTGGGCAGTAATCGTATCTGGTCAACACGCTTAAGAGAGTCATAGTTACTACCGCCGTTTACCCGCGCTTAGTCGAATTTCTTCACATTGAATTTCAGAGCACCGGGCAGAAATCGTATCTGGTCAACACGCTTAATAGAGTCATAGTTGCTCCCGCCGTTTACACGCGCTTAGTTGAATTTTTTCACATTGAATTTCAGAGCACTGGGCAGAAATCGTATCTGGTCAACACGCTTAAGAGAGTCATAGTTACTCCCGCCGTTTACCCGCGCTTAGTTGAGTTTCTTCACATTGAATTTCAGTGCACTGGGCACAAATCGTATCTGGTCAACACGCCTAAGTGAGTCATAGCTCCTCCCGCCGTTTAACCGCGCTTAGTTGAATTTCTTCACATTGAATTTCAGAGCACTGGGCAGAAATCGTATCTGGTCAACACGCTTAAGAGAGTCATATTTACTCCCGCGGTTTAACCGCGCTTAGTTGAATTTCTTCACATTGAATTTCAGAGCGGTGGGCGGAAATCGTATCTGGTCAACACGCTTAAGAGAGTCATAGTTACTCCCGCGGTTTACCCGCGCTTAGTTGAATTTCTTCACATTGAATTTCAGTGCACTGGGCAAAAATCGTATCTGGTCAACACGCTTAAGAGAGTCATAGCTCCTCCCGCCGTTTACCCGCTCCTAGTTGAATTTCTTCACATTGAATTTCAGAGCATTGGGCAGAAATCGTATCTGGTCAACACGCTTAAGAGAGTCATAGTTACTCCCGCGGTTTACCCGCGCTTAGTTGAATTTCTTCACATTGAATTTCAGAGCACTGGGCAGTAATCGTATCTGGTCAACACGCTTAAGAGATTCATAGTTACTACCGCCGTTTACCCGCGCTTAGTTGAATTTCCTCACATTGAATTTCAGAGCACTGGGCAGAAATCGTATCTGGTCAACACGCTTAAGAGAGTCACAGCTCCTCCCGCCGTTTACCCGCGCTTAGTTGAATTTCTTCACATTGAATTTCAGAGCGGTTTGCGGAAATCGTATCTGGTCAACACGCTTAAGAGAATCATATTTAGTCCCGCCGTTTACCCGCGCTTAGTTGAATTTCTTTACATTGAATTTCAGAGCAGTGGGCAGTAATCGTATCTGGTCAACACGCTTAAGAGAGTCATAGTTACTCCTGCCATTTACCCGCGCTTAGTTGAATTTCCTCACATTGAATTGCAGAGCACAGGTCAGAAATCGTATCTGGTCAACACGCTTAGGAGAGTCATAGTTACTACCGCCGTTTACCGGCGCTTAGTTGAATTTCTTCACATTCAATTTCAGAGCACTGGGCAGTAATCGTATCTGGTCAACACGCTTAAAAGAGTCATAGTTACTCCCGCGGTTTACCCGCGCTTAGTTGAATTTCTTCACATTGAATTTCAGAGCACTGGGCAGTAATCGTATCTGGTCAACACGCTTAAGAGAGTCATAGTTACTACCGCCGTTTACCCGCGCTTAGTTGAATTTCCTCACATTGAATTTCAGAGCACTGGGCAGAAATCGTATCTGGTCAACACGCTTAAGAGAGTCATATTTACTCCCGCGGTTTAACCGCGCTTAGTTGAATTTCTTCACATTGAATTTCAGAGCGGTGGGCGGAAATCGTATCTGGTCAACACGCTTAAGAGAGTCATAGCTCCTCCCGCCGTTTACCCGCGCCTAGTTGAATTTCTACACATTGAATTTCAGAGCACTGGGCAGAAATCGTATCTGGTCAACACGCTTAAGAGAATCATAGTTACTCCCGCCGTTTACCCGCGCTTAGTTGAATTTCTTCACATTGAATTTCAGAGCACTGGGCAGAAATCGTATCTGGTCAACACGCTTAAGAGAATCATATTTAGTCCGGCCGTTTACCCGCGCTTAGTTGAATTTCTTTACATTGAATTTCAGAGCACTGGGCAGTAATCGTATCTGGTCAACACGCTTAAGAGAGTCATAGTTACTCCCGCGGTTTACCCGCGCTTAGTTGAATTTCTTCACATTCAATTTCAGAGCACTGGGCAGTAATCGTATCTGGTCAACACGCTTAAGAGAGTCATAGCTCCTCCCGCCGTTTACCCGCGCCTAGTTGAATTTCTTCACATTGAATTTCAGAGCACTGGGCAGAAATCGTATCTGGTCAACACGCTTAAGAGAATCATAGTTACTCCCGCCGTTTACCCGCGCTTAGTTGAATTTCTTCTAATTGAATTTCAGAGCACTGGGCAGAAATCATATCTGGTCAACACGCTTAAGAGAATCATATTTAGTCCGGCCGTTTACCCGCGCTTAGTTGAATTTCTTTACATTGAATTTCAGAGCACTGGGCAGTAATCGTATCTGGTCAACACGCTTAAGAGAGTCATAGTTACTCCCGCGGTTTACCCGCGCTTAGTTGAATTTCTTCACATTCAATTTCAGAGCACTGGGCAGTAATCGTATCTGGTCAACACGCTTAAGAGAGTCATAGTTACTACCGCCGTTTACCCGCGCTTAGTTGAATTTCTTCACATTGAATTTCAGAGCACTGGGCAGTAATCGTATCTGGTCAACACGCTTAAGAGATTCATAGTTACTACCGCCGTTTACCCGCGCTTAGTTGAATTTCCTCACATTGAATATCAGAGCACTGGGCAGAAATCGTATCTGGTCAACACGCTTAAGAGAGTCACAGCTCCTCCCGCCGTTTACCCGCGCTTAGTTGAATTTCTTCACATTGAATTTCAGAGCGGTTTGCGGAAATCGTATCTGGTCAACACGCTTAAGAGAATCATATTTAGTCCCGCCGTTTACCCGCGCTTAGTTGAATTTCTTTACATTGAATTTCAGAGCAGTGGGCAGTAATCGTATCTGGTCAACACGCTTAAGAGAGTCATAGTTACTCCTGCCATTTACCCGCGCTTAGTTGAATTTCCTCACATTGAATTGCAGAGCACAGGTCAGAAATCGTATCTGGTCAACACGCTTAAGAGAGTCATAGTTACTACCGCCGTTTACCGGCGCTTAGTTGAATTTCTTCACATTCAATTTCAGAGCACTGGGCAGTAATCGTATCTGGTCAACACGCTTAAAAGAGTCATAGTTACTCCCGCGGTTTACCCGCGCTTAGTTGAATTTCTTCACATTGAATTTCAGAGCACTGGGCAGTAATCGTATCTGGTCAACACGCTTAAGAGAGTCATAGTTACTACCGCCGTTTACCCGCGCTTAGTTGAATTTCCTCACATTGAATTTCAGAGCACTGGGCAGAAATCGTATCTGGTCAACACGCTTAAGAGAGTCATATTTACTCCCGCGGTTTAACCGCGCTTAGTTGAATTTCTTCACATTGAATTTCAGAGCGGTGGGCGGAAATCGTATCTGGTCAACACGCTTAAGAGAGTCATAGCTCCTCCCGCCGTTTACCCGCGCCTATTTGAATTTCTACACATTGAATTTCAGAGCACTGGGCAGAAATCGTATCTGGTCAACACGCTTAAGAGAATCATAGTTACTCCCGCCGTTTACCCGCGCTTAGTTGAATTTCTTCACATTGAATTTCAGAGCACTGGGCAGAAATCGTATCTGGTCAACACGCTTAAGAGAATCATATTTAGTCCGGCCGTTTACCCGCGCTTAGTTGAATTTCTTTACATTGAATTTCAGAGCACTGGGCAGTAATCGTATCTGGTCAACACGCTTAAGAGAGTCATAGTTACTCCCGCGGTTTACCCGCGCTTAGTTGAATTTCTTCACATTCAATTTCAGAGCACTGGGCAGTAATCGTATCTGGTCAACACGCTTAAGAGAGTCATAGCTCCTCCCGCCGTTTACCCGCGCCTAGTTGAATTTCTTCACATTGAATTTCAGAGCACTGGGCAGAAATCGTATCTGGTCAACACGCTTAAGAGAATCATAGTTACTCCCGCCGTTTACCCGCGCTTAGTTGAATTTCTTCACATTGAATTTCAGAGCACTGGGCAGAAATCATATCTGGTCAACACGCTTAAGAGAATCATATTTAGTCCGGCCGTTTACCCGCGCTTAGTTGAATTTCTTTACATTGAATTTCAGAGCACTGGGCAGTAATCGTATCTGGTCAACACGCTTAAGAGAGTCATAGTTACTCCCGCCGTTTACACGCGCTTAGTTGAATTTTTTCACATTGAATTTCAGAGCACTGGGCAGAAATCGTATCTGGTCAACACGCTTAAGAGAGTCATAGTTACTCCCGCCGTTTACCCGCGCTTAGTTGAATTTCTTCACATTGAATTTCAGTGCACTGGGCACAAATCGTATCTGGTCAACACGCCTAAGTGAGTCATAGCTCCTCCCGCCGTTTAACCGCGCTTAGTTGAATTTCTTCACATTGAATTTCAGAGCACTGGGCAGAAATCGTATCTGGTCAACACGCTTAAGAGAGTCATATTTACTCCCGCGGTTTAACCGCGCTTAGTTGAATTTCTTCACATTGAATTTCAGAGCGGTGGGCGGAAATCGTATCTGGTCAACACGCTTAAGAGAGTCATAGTTAATCCCGCGGTTTACCCGCGCTTAGTTGAATTTCTTCACATTGAATTTCAGTGCACTGGGCAAAAATCGTATCTGGTCAACACGCTTAAGAGAGTCATAGCTCCTCCCGCCGTTTACCCGCTCCTAGTTGAATTTCTTCACATTGAATTTCAGAGCACTGGGCAGAAATCGTATCTGGTCAACACGCTTAAGGGAGTCATAGTTACTCCCGCGGTTTACCCGCGCTTAGTTGAATTTCTTCACATTGAATTTCAGAGCCCTGGGCAGTAATCGTATCTGGTCAACACGCTTAAGAGATTCATAGTTACTACCGCCGTTTACCCGCGCTTAGTTGAATTTCCTCACATTGAATTTCAGAGCACTGGGCAGAAATCGTATCTGGTCAACACGCTTAAGAGAGTCACAGCTCCTCCCGCCGTTTACCCGCGCTTAGTTGAATTTCTTCACATTGAATTTCAGAGCGGTTTGCGGAAATCGTATCTGGTCAACACGCTTAAGAGAATCATATTTAGTCCCGCCGTTTACCCGCGCTTAGTTGAATTTCTTTACATTGAATTTCAGAGCACTGGGCAGTAATCGTATCTGGTCAACACGCTTAAGAGAGTCATAGTTACTCCTGCCATTTACCCGCGCTTAGTTGAATTTCCTCACATTGAATTGCAGAGCACAGGGCAGAAATCGTATCTGGTCAACACGCTTAAGAGAGTCATAGTAACTGCCGCCGTTTACCGGCGCTTAGTTGAATTTCTTCACATTCAATTTCAGAGCACTGGGCAGTAATCGTATCTGGTCAACACGCTTAAAAGAGTCATATTTACTACCGCCGTTTTCCCGCGCTTAGTTGAATTTCTTCACATTCAATTTCAGAGCACTGGGCAGAAATCGTATCTGGTCAACACGCTTAAGAGAGTCATAGTTACTCCCGCGGTTTACCCGCGCTTAGTTGAATTTCATCACATTGAATTTCAGAGCACTGGGCAGTAATCGTATCTGGTCAACACGCTTAAGGGAGTCATAGTTACTACCGCCGTTTACCCGCGCTTAGTTGAATTTCCTCACATTGAATTTCAGAGCACTGGGCAGAAATCGTATCTGGTCAACACGCTTAAGAGAGTCATATTTACTCCCGCGGTTTAACCGCGCTTAGTTGAATTTCTTCACATTGAATTTCAGAGCACTGGGCAGAAATCGTATCTGGTCAACACGCTTAAGAGAATCATAGTTACTCCCGCCGTTTACCCGCGCTTAGTTGAATTTCTTCACATTGAATTTCAGAGCACTGGGCAGAAATCGTATCTGGTCAACACGCTTAAGAGAGTCATATTTACTCCCGCGGTTTAACCGCGCTTAGTTGAATTTCTTCACATTGAATTTCAGAGCGGTGGGCGGAAATCGTATCTGGTCAACACGCTTAAGAGAGTCATAGTTAATCCCGCGGTTTACCCGCGCTTAGTTGAATTTCTTCACATTGAATTTCAGAGCACTGGGCAGAAATCGTATCTGGTCAACACGCTTAAGAGAGTCATAGTTACTGCCGCGGTTTAACCGCGCTTAGTTGAATTTCTTCACATTGAATTTCAGAGCGGTGGGCGGAAATCGTATCTGGTCAACACGCTTAAGAGAGTCATAGTTACTCCCGCGGTTTAACCGCGCTTAGTCGAATGTCTTCACATTGAATTTCAGATCACTCGGCAGAAATCGTATTTGGCAACACGCTTAAGAGAGTCATAGTTACTCCCGCGGTTTACCCGCGCATAGTTGAATTTCTTCACATTGAATTTCAGTGCACTGGGCAAAAATCGTATCTGGTCAACACGCTTAACAGAGTCATAGTTACTACCGCCGTTTACCCGCGCCTAGTTGAATTTCTTCACATTGAATTTCAGAGCACTGGGCAGAAATCGTATCTGGTCAACACGCTTAAGAGAATCATAGTTACTCCCGCCGTTTACCCGCGCTTAGTTGAATTTCTTCACATTGAATTTCAGAGCACTGGGCAAAAATCGTATCTGGTCAATACGCTTAAGAGAATGATATTTAGTCCCGCCGTTTACCCGCGCTTAGTTGAATTTCTTCACATTGAATTTCAGTGCACTGGGCACAAATCGTATCTGGCCAACACGCTTAAGAGAGTCATAGCTCCTCCCGCCGTTTAACCGCGCTTAGTTGAATTTCTTCACATTGAATTTCAGAGCACTGGGCAGAAATCGTATCTGGTCAACACGCTTAAGAGAGTCATAGTTACTCCCGCCGTTGACCCGCGCTTAGTTGAATTTCTTCACATTGAATTTCAGTGCACTGGACAGAAATCGTATCTGGTCAACACGCTTAAGAGAGTCATAGCTCCTCCCGGCGTTTAACCGCGCTTAGTTGAATTTCTTCACATTGAATTTCAGAGCACTGGGCAGAAATCGTATCTGGTCAACGCGCTTAAGTGAGTCATAGTTACTACCGCCGTTTACCCGCGCTTAGTTGAATTTCTTCACATTGAATTTCAGTGCACTGGGCAAAAATCGTATCTGGTCAACACGCTTAAGAGTCATAGCTCCTCCCGCCGTTTACCCGCGCCTAGTTGAATTTCTTCACATTGAATTTCAGAGCACTGGGCAGAAATCGTATCTGGTCAACACGCTTAAGAGAATCATAGTTACTCCCGCCGTTTACCCGCGCTTAGTTGAATTTCTTCACATTGAATTTCGGAGCACTGGGCAGAAATCGTATCTGGTCAACACTTTTAAGAGAATCATACTTAGTCCCGCCGTTTACCCGCGCTTAGTTGAATTTCTTTACATTGAATTTCAGAGCACTGGTCAGTAATCGTATCTGGTCAACGCGCTTAAGTGAGTCATAGTTACTACCGCCGTTTACCCGCGCTTAGTTGAATTTCTTCACATTGAATTTCAGTGCACTGGTCAAAAATCGTGTCTGGTCAACACGCTTAAGAGAGTCATAGCTCCTCCCGCCGTTACCCGCGCCTAGTTGAATTTCTTCACATTGAATTTCAGAGCACTGGGCAGAAAGCGTATCTGGTCAACACGCTTAAGAGAATCATAGTTACTCCCGCCCTTTACCCGCGCTTAGTTGAATTTCTTCACATTGAATTTCAGAGCACTGGGCAGAAATCGTATCTGGTCAACACGCTTAAGAGAGTCATATTTACTCCCGCGGTTTAACCGCGCTTAGTTGAATTTCTTCACATTGAATTTCAGAGCGGTGGGCGGAAATCGTATCTGGTCAACACGCTTAAGAGAGTCATAGTTAATCCCGCGGTTTACCCGCGCTTAGTTGAATTTCTTCACATTGAATTTCAGAGCACTGGGCAGAAATCGTATCTGGTCAACACGCTTAAGAGAGTCATAGTTACTGCCGCGGTTTAACCGCGCTTAGTTGAATTTCTTCACATTGAATTTCAGAGCGGTGGGCGGAAATCGTATCTGGTCAACACGCTTAAGAGAGTCATAGTTACTCCCGCGGTTTAACCGCGCTTAGTCGAATGTCTTCACATTGAATTTCAGATCACTCGGCAGAAATCGTATTTGGCAACACGCTTAAGAGAGTCATAGTTACTCCCGCGGTTTACCCGCGCTTAGTTGAATTTCTTCACATTGAATTTCAGTGCACTGGGCAAAAATCGTATCTGGTCAACACGCTTAACAGAGTCATAGTTACTACCGCCGTTTACCCGCGCCTAGTTGAATTTCTTCACATTGAATTTCAGAGCACTGGGCAGAAATCGTATCTGGTCAACACGCTTAAGAGAATCATAGTTACTCCCGCCGTTTACCCGCGCTTAGTTGAATTTCTTCACATTGAATTTCAGAGCACTGGGCAAAAATCGTATCTGGTCAATACGCTTAAGAGAATGATATTTAGTCCCGCCGTTTACCCGCGCTTAGTTGAATTTCTTCACATTGAATTTCAGTGCACTGGGCACAAATCGTATCTGGCCAACACGCTTAAGAGAGTCATAGCTCCTCCCGCCGTTTAACCGCGCTTAGTTGAATTTCTTCACATTGAATTTCAGAGCACTGGGCAGAAATCGTATCTGGTCAACACGCTTAAGAGAGTCATAGTTACTCCCGCCGTTGACCCGCGCTTAGTTGAATTTCTTCACATTGAATTTCAGTGCACTGAACAGAAATCGTATCTGGTCAACACGCTTAAGAGAGTCATAGCTCCTCCCGGCGTTTAACCGCGCTTAGTTGAATTTCTTCACATTGAATTTCAGAGCACTGGGCAGAAATCGTATCTGGTCAACGCGCTTAAGTGAGTCATAGTTACTACCGCCGTTTACCCGCGCTTAGTTGAATTTCTTCACATTGAATTTCAGTGCACTGGGCAAAAATCGTATCTGGTCAACACGCTTAAGAGTCATAGCTCCTCCCGCCGTTTACCCGCGCCTAGTTGAATTTCTTCACATTGAATTTCAGAGCACTGGGCAGAAATCGTATCTGGTCAACACGCTTAAGAGAATCATAGTTACTCCCGCCGTTTACCCGCGCTTAGTTGAATTTCTTCACATTGAATTTCGGAGCACTGGGCAGAAATCGTATCTGGTCAACACTTTTAAGAGAATCATACTTAGTCCCGCCGTTTACCCGCGCTTAGTTGAATTTCTTTACATTGAATTTCAGAGCACTGGTCAGTAATCGTATCTGGTCAACGCGCTTAAGTGAGTCATAGTTACTACCGCCGTTTACCCGCGCTTAGTTGAATTTCTTCACATTGAATTTCAGTGCACTGGTCAAAAATCGTGTCTGGTCAACACGCTTAAGAGAGTCATAGCTCCTCCCGCCGTTACCCGCGCCTAGTTGAATTTCTTCACATTGAATTTCAGAGCACTGGGCAGAAAGCGTATCTGGTCAACACGCTTAAGAGAATCATAGTTACTCCCGCCCTTTACCCGCGCTTAGTTGAATTTCTTCACATTGAATTTCAGAGCACTGGGCAGAAATCGTATCTGGTCAACACGCTTAAGAGAGTCATAGTTACTCCCGCCGTTGACCCGCGCTTAGTTGAATTTCTTCACATTGAATTTCAGTGCACTGGGCAGAAATCGTATCTGGTCAACACGCTTAAGAGAGTCATAGCTCCTCCCGCCGTTTAACCGCGCTTAGTTGAATTTCTTCACATTGAATTTCAGAGCACTGGGCAGAAATCGTATCTGGTCAACACGCTTAAGACAGTTATAGTTACTACCGCCGTTTACCCGCGCTTAGTTGTATTTCTTCACATTGAATTTCAGAGCACTGGGCAGTAATCGTATCTGGTCAACACGCTTAAGAGAGTCATAGTTACTACCGCCGTTTACCCGCGCTTAGTTGAATTTCCTCACATTGAATTGCACAGCACAGGGCAGAAATCGTATCTGGTCAACGCGCTTAAGTGAGTCATAGTTACTACCGCCGTTTACCCGCGCTTAGTTGAATTTCTTCACATTGAATTTCAGTGCACTGGGCAAAAATCGTATCTGGTCAACACGCTTAAGAGAGTCATAGCTCCTCCCGCCGTTTACCCGCGCCTAGTTGAATTTCTTCACATTGAATTTCAGAGCACTGGGCAGAAATCGTATCTGGTCAACACGCTTAAGAGAATCATAGTTACTCCCGCCGTTTACCCGCGCTTAGTTGAATTTCTTCACATTGAATTTCGGAGCACTGGGCAGAAATCGTATCTGGTCAACACTTTTAAGAGAATCATACTTAGTCCCGCCGTTTACCCGCGCTTAGTTGAATTTCTTTACATTGAATTTCAGAGCACTGGGCAGAAATCGTATCTGGTCAACACGCTTAAGAGAGTCATAGTTACTCCCGCCGTTGACCCGCGCTTAGTTGAATTTCTTCACATTGAATTTCAGTGCACTGGGCAGAAATCGTATCTGGTCAACACGCTTAAGAGAGTCATAGCTCCTCCCGCCGTTTAACCGCGCTTAGTTGAATTTCTTCACATTGAATTTCAGAGCACTGGGCAGAAATCGTATCTGGTCAACACGCTTAAGACAGTTATAGTTACTACCGCCGTTTACCCGCGCTTAGTTGTATTTCTTCACATTGAATTTCAGAGCACTGGGCAGTAATCGTATCTGGTCAACACGCTTAAGAGAGTCATAGTTACTACCGCCGTTTACCCGCGCTTAGTTGAATTTCCTCACATTGAATTGCACAGCACAGGGCAGAAATCGTATCTGGTCAACGCGCTTAAGTGAGTCATAGTTACTACCGCCGTTTACCCGCGCTTAGTTGAATTTCTTCACATTGAATTTCAGTGCACTGGGCAAAAATCGTATCTGGTCAACACGCTTAAGAGAGTCATAGCTCCTCCCGCCGTTTACCCGCGCCTAGTTGAATTTCTTCACATTGAATTTCAGAGCACTGGGCAGAAATCGTATCTGGTCAACACGCTTAAGAGAATCATAGTTACTCCCGCCGTTTACCCGCGCTTAGTTGAATTTCTTCACATTGAATTTCGGAGCACTGGGCAGAAATCGTATCTGGTCAACACTTTTAAGAGAATCATACTTAGTCCCGCCGTTTACCCGCGCTTAGTTGAATTTCTTTACATTGAATTTCAGAGCACTGGGCAGTAATCGTATCTGGTCAACGCGCTTAAGTGAGTCATAGTTACTACCGCCGTTTACCCGCGCTTAGTTGAATTTCTTCACATTGAATTTCAGTGCACTGGGCAAAAATCGTGTCTGGTCAACACGCTTAAGAGAGTCATAGCTCCTCCCGCCGTTTACCCGCGCCTAGTTGAATTTCTTCACATTGAATTTCAGAGCACTGGGCAGAAATCGTATCTGGTCAACACGCTTAAGAGAATCATAGTTACTCCCGCCCTTTACCCGCGCTTAGTTGAATTTCTTCACATTGAATTTCAGAGCACTGGGCAGAAATCGTATCTGGTCAACACTTTTAAGAGAATCATATTTAGTCCCGCCGTTTACCCGCGCTTAGTTGAATTTCCTTACATTGAATTTCAGAGCACTGGGCAGTGATCGTATCTGGTCAACGCGCTTAAGTGAGTCATAGTTACTACCGCCGTTTACCCGCGCTTAGTTGAATTTCTTCACATTGAATTTCAGTGCACTGGGCAAAAATCGTATCTGGTCAACACGCTTAAGAGAGTCATAGCACCTCCCGCCGTTTACCCGCGCCTAGTTGAATTTCTTCAGATTGAATTTCAGTGCACTGGGCAAAAATCGTATCTGGTCAACACGCTTAAGAGAGTCATAGCTCCTCCCGCCGTTTACCCGCGCCTAGTTGAATTTCTTCACATTGAATTGCACAGCACAGGGCAGAAATCGTATCTGGTCAACGCGCTTAAGTGAGTCATAGTTACTACCGCCGTTTACCCGCGCTTAGTTGAATTTCTTCACATTGGATTTCAGTGCACTGGGCAAAAATCGTATCTGGTCAACACGCTTAAGAGAGTCATAGCTCCTCCCGCCGTTTACCCGCGCCTAGTTGAATTTCTTCACATTGAATTTCAGAGCACTGGGCAGAAATCGTATCTGGTCAACACGCTTAAGAGAATCATAGTTACTCCCGCCGTTTACCCGCGCTTAGTTGAATTTCTTCACATTGAATTTCAGAGCACTGGGCAGAAATCGTATCTGGTCAACGCGCTTAAGTGAGTCATAGTTACTACCGCCGTTTACCCGCGCTTAGTTGAATTTCTTCACATTGAATTTCAGTGCACTGGGCAAAAATCGTATCTGGTCAACACGCTTAAGAGAGTCATAGCTCCTCCCGCCGTTTACCCGCGCATAGTTGAATTTCTTCACATTGAATTTCAGAGCACTGGGCAGAAATCGTGTCTGGTCAACACGCTTAAGAGAGTCATAGCTCCTCCCGCTGTTTACCCGCACCTAGTTGAATTTCTTCACATTGAATTTCAGAGCACTGGGCAGAAATCGAATCTGGTCAACACGCTTAAGAGAATCATATTTAGTCCCGCCGTTTACCCGCGCTTAGTTGAATTTCTTCACATTGAATTTCAGAGCACTGGGCAGAAATCGTATCTGGTCAACACGCTTAAGAGAGTCATAGTTACTCCCGCCGTTGACCCGCGCTTAGTTGAATTTCTTCACATTGAATTTCAGTGCACTGGGCAGAAATCGTATCTGGTCAACACGCTTAAGAGAGTCATAGCTCCTCCCGCCGTTTAACCGCGCTTAGTTGAATTTCTTCACATTGAATTTCAGAGCACTGGGCAGAAATCGTATCTGGTCAACACGCTTAAGACAGTCATAGTTACTACCGCCGTTTACCCGCGCTTAGTTGTATTTCTTCACATTGAATTTCAGAGCACTGGGCAGTAATCGTATCTGGTCAACACGCTTAAGAGAGTCATAGTTACTACCGCCGTTTACCCGCGCTTAGTTGAATTTCCTCACATTGAATTGCACAGCACAGGGCAGAAATCGTATCTGGTCAACGCGCTTAAGTGAGTCATAGTTACTACCGCCGTTTACCCGCGCTTAGTTGAATTTCTTCACATTGAATTTCAGTGCACTGGGCAAAAATCGTATCTGGTCAACACGCTTAAGAGAGTCATAGCTCCTCCCGCCGTTTACCCGCGCATAGTTGAATTTCTTCACATTGAATTTCAGAGCACTGGGCAGAAATCGTGTCTGGTCAACACGCTTAAGAGAGTCATAGCTCCTCCCGCTGTTTACCCGCACCTAGTTGAATTTCTTCACATTGAATTTCAGAGCACTGGGCAGAAATCGAATCTGGTCAACACGCTTAAGAGAATCATATTTAGTCCCGCCGTTTACCCGCGCTTAGTTGAATTTCTTCACATTGAATTTCAGAGCACTGGGCAGAAATCGTATCTGGTCAACACGCTTAAGAGAGTCATAGTTACTCCCGCCGTTGACCCGCGCTTAGTTGAATTTCTTCACATTGAATTTCAGTGCACTGGGCAGAAATCGTATCTGGTCAACACGCTTAAGAGAGTCATAGCTCCTCCCGCCGTTTAACCGCGCTTAGTTGAATTTCTTCACATTGAATTTCAGAGCACTGGGCAGAAATCGTATCTGGTCAACACGCTTAAGACAGTCATAGTTACTACCGCCGTTTACCCGCGCTTAGTTGTATTTCTTCACATTGAATTTCAGAGCACTGGGCAGTAATCGTATCTGGTCAACACGCTTAAGAGAGTCATAGTTACTACCGCCGTTTACCCGCGCTTAGTTGAATTTCCTCACATTGAATTGCACAGCACAGGGCAGAAATCGTATCTGGTCAACGCGCTTAAGTGAGTCATAGTTACTACCGCCGTTTACCCGCGCTTAGTTGAATTTCTTCACATTGAATTTCAGTGCACTGGGCAAAAATCGTATCTGGTCAACACGCTTAAGAGAGTCATAGCTCCTCCCGCCGTTTACCCGCGCATAGTTGAATTTCTTCACATTGAATTTCAGAGCACTGGGCAGAAATCGTGTCTGGTCAACACGCTTAAGAGAGTCATAGCTCCTCCCGCTGTTTACCCGCACCTAGTTGAATTTCTTCACATTGAATTTCAGAGCACTGGGCAGAAATCGAATCTGGTCAACACGCTTAAGAGAATCATATTTAGTCCCGCCGTTTACCCGCGCTTAGTTGAATTTCTTCACATTGAATTTCAGAGCACTGGGCAGAAATCGTATCTGGTCAACACGCTTAAGAGAGTCATAGTTACTCCCGCCGTTGACCCGCGCTTAGTTGAATTTCTTCACATTGAATTTCAGTGCACTGGGCAGAAATCGTATCTGGTCAACACGCTTAAGAGAGTCATAGCTCCTCCCGCCGTTTAACCGCGCTTAGTTGAATTTCTTCACATTGAATTTCAGAGCACTGGGCAGAAATCGTATCTGGTCAACACGCTTAAGACAGTCATAGTTACTACCGCCGTTTACCCGCGCTTAGTTGTATTTCTTCACATTGAATTTCAGAGCACTGGGCAGTAATCGTATCTGGTCAACACGCTTAAGAGAGTCATAGTTACTACCGCCGTTTACCCGCGCTTAGTTGAATTTCCTCACATTGAATTGCACAGCACAGGGCAGAAATCGTATCTGGTCAACGCGCTTAAGTGAGTCATAGTTACTACCGCCGTTTACCCGCGCTTAGTTGAATTTCTTCACATTGAATTTCAGTGCACTGGGCAAAAATCGTATCTGGTCAACACGCTTAAGAGAGTCATAGCTCCTCCCGCCGTTTACCCGCGCCTAGTTGAATTTCTTCACATTGAATTTCAGAGCACTGGGCAGAAATCGAATCTGGTCAACACGCTTAAGAGAATCATATTTAGTCCCGCCGTTTACCCGCGCTTAGTTGAATTTCTTCACATTGAATTTCAGAGCACTGGGCAGAAATCGTATCTGGTCAACACGCTTAAGAGAGTCATAGTTACTCCCGCCGTTGACCCGCGCTTAGTTGAATTTCTTCACATTGAATTTCAGTGCACTGGGCAGAAATCGTATCTGGTCAACGCGCTTAAGAGAGTCATAGCTCCTCCCGCCGTTTAACCGCGCTTAGTTGAATTTCTTCACATTGAATTTCAGAGCACTGGGCAGAAATCGTATCTGGTCAACACGCTTAAGACAGTCATAGTTACTACCGCCGTTTACCCGCGCTTAGTTGTATTTCTTCACATTGAATTTCAGAGCACTGGGCAGTAATCGTATCTGGTCAACACGCTTAAGAGAGTCATAGTTACTACCGCCGTTTACCCGCGCTTAGTTGAATTTCCTCACATTGAATTGCACAGCACAGGGCAGAAATCGTATCTGGTCAACGCGCTTAAGTGAGTCATAGTTACTACCGCCGTTTACCCGCGCTTAGTTGAATTTCTTCACATTGAATTTCAGTGCACTGGGCAAAAATCGTATCTGGTCAACACGCTTAAGAGAGTCATAGCTCCTCCCGCCGTTTACCCGCGCCTAGTTAAATTTCTTCACATTGAATTTCAGAGCACTGGGCAGAAATCGAATCTGGTCAACACGCTTAAGAGAATCATATTTAGTCCCGCCGTTTACCCGCGCTTAGTTGAATTTCTTCACATTGAATTTCAGAGCACTGGGCAGAAATCGTATCTGGTCAACACGCTTAAGAGAGTCATAGTTACTCCCGCCGTTGACCCGCGCTTAGTTGAATTTCTTCACATTGAATTTCAGTGCACTGGGCAGAAATCGTATCTGGTCAACACGCTTAAGAGAGTCATAGCTCCTCCCGCCGTTTAACCGCGCTTAGTTGAATTTCTTCACATTGAATTTCAGAGCACTGGGCAGAAATCGTATCTGGTCAACACGCTTAAGACAGTCATAGTTACTACCGCCGTTTACCCGCGCTTAGTTGTATTTCTTCACATTGAATTTCAGAGCACTGGGCAGTAATCGTATCTGGTCAACACGCTTAAGAGAGTCATAGTTACTACCGCCGTTTACCCGCGCTTAGTTGAATTTCCTCACATTGAATTGCACAGCACAGGGCAGAAATCGTATCTGGTCAACGCGCTTAAGTGAGTCATAGTTACTACCGCCGTTTACCCGCGCTTAGTTGAATTTCTTCACATTGAATTTCAGTGCACTGGGCAAAAATCGTATCTGGTCAACACGCTTAAGAGAGTGATAGCTCCTCCCGCCGTTTACCCGCGCCTAGTTGAATTTCTTCACATTGAATTTCAGAGCACTGGGCAGAAATCGTATCTGGTCAACACGCTTAAGAGAATCATAGTTACTCTCGCCGTTTACCCGCGCTTAGTTGAATTTCTTCACATTGAATTTCGGAGCACTGGGCAGAAATCGAATCTGGTCAACACGCTTAAGACAGTCATAGTTACTACCGCCGTTTACCCGCGCTTAGTTGAATTTCTTCACATTGAATTTCAGAGCACTGGGCAGAAATCGTATCTGGTCAACACGCTTAAGAGAGTCATAGCTCCTCCCGGCGTTTAACCGCGCTTAGTTGAATTTCTTCAGATTGAATTTCAGTGCACTGGGCAAAAATCGTATCTGGTCAACACGCTTAAGAGAGTCATAGCTCCTCCCGCCGTTTACCCGCGCCTAGTTGAATTTCTTCACATTGAATTGCACAGCACAGGGCAGAAATCGTATCTGGTCAACGCGCTTAAGTGAGTCATAGTTACTACCGCCGTTTACCCGCGCTTAGTTGAATTTCTTCACATTGGATTTCAGTGCACTGGGCAAAAATCGTATCTGGTCAACACGCTTAAGAGAGTCATAGCTCCTCCCGCCGTTTACCCGCGCCTAGTTGAATTTCTTCACATTGAATTTCAGAGCACTGGGCAGAAATCGTATCTGGTCAACACGCTTAAGAGAATCATAGTTACTCCCGCCGTTTACCCGCGCTTAGTTGAATTTCTTCACATTGAATTTCAGAGCACTGGGCAGAAATCGTATCTGGTCAACACTTTTAAGAGAATCATACTTAGTCCCGCCGTTTACCCGCGCTTAGTTGAATTTCTTTACATTGAATTTCAGAGCACTGGGCAGTAATCGTATCTGGTCAACGCGCTTAAGTGAGTCATAGTTACTACCGCCGTTTACCCGCGCTTAGTTGAATTTCTTCACATTGAATTTCAGTGCACTGGGCAAAAATCGTGTCTGGTCAACACGCTTAAGAGAATCATAGCTCCTCCCGCCGTTTACCCGCGCCTAGTTGAATTTCTTCACATTGAATTTCAGAGCACTGGGCAGAAATCGTATCTGGTCAACACGCTTAAGAGAGTCATAGCTCCTCCCGCCGTTTAACCGCTCTTAGTTGAATTTCTTCACATTGAATTTCAGAGCACTGGGCAGAAATCGTATCTGGTCAACACGCTTAAGAGAGTCATAGTTACTCCCGCGGTTTACCCGCGCTTAGTTGAATTTCTTCACATTGAATTTCAGAGCACTGGGCGGAAATCGTATCTGGTCAACACGCTTAAGAGAATCATAGTTACTCCCGCGGTTTACCCGCGCTTTGTTGAATTTCTTCACATTGAATTTCAGTGCACTGGGCAAAAATCGTATCTGGTCAACACGCTTAAGAGAGTCATAGCACCTCCCGCCGTTTACCCGCGCCTAGTTGAATTTCTTCACATTGAATTTCAGTGCACTGGGCAAAAATCGTATCTGGTCAACACGCTTAAGAGAGTCATAGCACCTCCCGCCGTTTACCCGCGCCTAGTTGAATTTCTTCACATTGAATTTAGAGCACTGGGCAGAAATCGTATCTGGTCAACACGCTTAAGAGAGTCATAGCTCCTCCCGCCGTTTAACCGCGCTTAGTTGAATTTCTTCACATTGAATTTCAGAGCACTGGGCAGAAATCGTATCTGGTCAACACGCTTAAGAGAGTCATAGTTACTCCCGCCGTTGACCCGCGCTTAGTTGAATTTCTTCACATTGAATTTCAGTGCACTGGGCAGAAATCGTATCTGGTCAACACGCTTAAGAGAGTCATAGCTCCTCCCGGCGTTTAACCGCGCTTAGTTGAATTTCTTCACATTGAATTTCAGAGCACTGGGCAGAAATCGTATCTGGTCAACGCGCTTAAGTGAGTCATAGTTACTACCGCCGTTTACCCGCGCTTAGTTGAATTTCTTCACATTGAATTTCAGTGCACTGGGCAAAAATCGTATCTGGTCAACACGCTTAAGAGAGTCATAGCTCCTCCCGCCGTTTACCCGCGCATAGTTGAATTTCTTCACATTGAATTTCAGAGCACTGGGCAGAAATCGTGTCTGGTCAACACGCTTAAGAGAGTCATAGCTCCTCCCGCTGTTTACCCGCACCTAGTTGAATTTCTTCACATTGAATTTCAGAGCACTGGGCAGAAATCGAATCTGGTCAACACGCTTAAGAGAATCATATTTAGTCCCGCCGTTTACCCGCGCTTAGTTGAATTTCTTCACATTGAATTTCAGAGCACTGGGCAGAAATCGTATCTGGTCAACACGCTTAAGAGAGTCATAGTTACTCCCGCCGTTGACCCGCGCTTAGTTGAATTTCTTCACATTGAATTTCAGTGCACTGGGCAGAAATCGTATCTGGTCAACACGCTTAAGAGAGTCATAGCTCCTCCCGCCGTTTAACCGCGCTTAGTTGAATTTCTTCACATTGAATTTCAGAGCACTGGGCAGAAATCGTATCTGGTCAACACGCTTAAGACAGTCATAGTTACTACCGCCGTTTACCCGCGCTTAGTTGTATTTCTTCACATTGAATTTCAGAGCACTGGGCAGTAATCGTATCTGGTCAACACGCTTAAGAGAGTCATAGTTACTACCGCCGTTTACCCGCGCTTAGTTGAATTTCCTCACATTGAATTGCACAGCACAGGGCAGAAATCGTATCTGGTCAACGCGCTTAAGTGAGTCATAGTTACTACCGCCGTTTACCCGCGCTTAGTTGAATTTCTTCACATTGAATTTCAGTGCACTGGGCAAAAATCGTATCTGGTCAACACGCTTAAGAGAGTCATAGCTCCTCCCGCCGTTTACCCGCGCATAGTTGAATTTCTTCACATTGAATTTCAGAGCACTGGGCAGAAATCGTGTCTGGTCAACACGCTTAAGAGAGTCATAGCTCCTCCCGCTGTTTACCCGCACCTAGTTGAATTTCTTCACATTGAATTTCAGAGCACTGGGCAGAAATCGAATCTGGTCAACACGCTTAAGAGAATCATATTTAGTCCCGCCGTTTACCCGCGCTTAGTTGAATTTCTTCACATTGAATTTCAGAGCACTGGGCAGAAATCGTATCTGGTCAACACGCTTAAGAGAGTCATAGTTACTCCCGCCGTTGACCCGCGCTTAGTTGAATTTCTTCACATTGAATTTCAGTGCACTGGGCAGAAATCGTATCTGGTCAACACGCTTAAGAGAGTCATAGCTCCTCCCGCCGTTTAACCGCGCTTAGTTGAATTTCTTCACATTGAATTTCAGAGCACTGGGCAGAAATCGTATCTGGTCAACACGCTTAAGACAGTCATAGTTACTACCGCCGTTTACCCGCGCTTAGTTGTATTTCTTCACATTGAATTTCAGAGCACTGGGCAGTAATCGTATCTGGTCAACACGCTTAAGAGAGTCATAGTTACTACCGCCGTTTACCCGCGCTTAGTTGAATTTCCTCACATTGAATTGCACAGCACAGGGCAGAAATCGTATCTGGTCAACGCGCTTAAGTGAGTCATAGTTACTACCGCCGTTTACCCGCGCTTAGTTGAATTTCTTCACATTGAATTTCAGTGCACTGGGCAAAAATCGTATCTGGTCAACACGCTTAAGAGAGTCATAGCTCCTCCCGCCGTTTACCCGCGCATAGTTGAATTTCTTCACATTGAATTTCAGAGCACTGGGCAGAAATCGTGTCTGGTCAACACGCTTAAGAGAGTCATAGCTCCTCCCGCTGTTTACCCGCACCTAGTTGAATTTCTTCACATTGAATTTCAGAGCACTGGGCAGAAATCGAATCTGGTCAACACGCTTAAGAGAATCATATTTAGTCCCGCCGTTTACCCGCGCTTAGTTGAATTTCTTCACATTGAATTTCAGAGCACTGGGCAGAAATCGTATCTGGTCAACACGCTTAAGAGAGTCATAGTTACTCCCGCCGTTGACCCGCGCTTAGTTGAATTTCTTCACATTGAATTTCAGTGCACTGGGCAGAAATCGTATCTGGTCAACACGCTTAAGAGAGTCATAGCTCCTCCCGCCGTTTAACCGCGCTTAGTTGAATTTCTTCACATTGAATTTCAGAGCACTGGGCAGAAATCGTATCTGGTCAACACGCTTAAGACAGTCATAGTTACTACCGCCGTTTACCCGCGCTTAGTTGTATTTCTTCACATTGAATTTCAGAGCACTGGGCAGTAATCGTATCTGGTCAACACGCTTAAGAGAGTCATAGTTACTACCGCCGTTTACCCGCGCTTAGTTGAATTTCCTCACATTGAATTGCACAGCACAGGGCAGAAATCGTATCTGGTCAACGCGCTTAAGTGAGTCATAGTTACTACCGCCGTTTACCCGCGCTTAGTTGAATTTCTTCACATTGAATTTCAGTGCACTGGGCAAAAATCGTATCTGGTCAACACGCTTAAGAGAGTCATAGCTCCTCCCGCCGTTTACCCGCGCCTAGTTGAATTTCTTCACATTGAATTTCAGAGCACTGGGCAGAAATCGAATCTGGTCAACACGCTTAAGAGAATCATATTTAGTCCCGCCGTTTACCCGCGCTTAGTTGAATTTCTTCACATTGAATTTCAGAGCACTGGGCAGAAATCGTATCTGGTCAACACGCTTAAGAGAGTCATAGTTACTCCCGCCGTTGACCCGCGCTTAGTTGAATTTCTTCACATTGAATTTCAGTGCACTGGGCAGAAATCGTATCTGGTCAACGCGCTTAAGAGAGTCATAGCTCCTCCCGCCGTTTAACCGCGCTTAGTTGAATTTCTTCACATTGAATTTCAGAGCACTGGGCAGAAATCGTATCTGGTCAACACGCTTAAGACAGTCATAGTTACTACCGCCGTTTACCCGCGCTTAGTTGTATTTCTTCACATTGAATTTCAGAGCACTGGGCAGTAATCGTATCTGGTCAACACGCTTAAGAGAGTCATAGTTACTACCGCCGTTTACCCGCGCTTAGTTGAATTTCCTCACATTGAATTGCACAGCACAGGGCAGAAATCGTATCTGGTCAACGCGCTTAAGTGAGTCATAGTTACTACCGCCGTTTACCCGCGCTTAGTTGAATTTCTTCACATTGAATTTCAGTGCACTGGGCAAAAATCGTATCTGGTCAACACGCTTAAGAGAGTCATAGCTCCTCCCGCCGTTTACCCGCGCATAGTTGAATTTCTTCACATTGAATTTCAGAGCACTGGGCAGAAATCGTGTCTGGTCAACACGCTTAAGAGAGTCATAGCTCCTCCCGCTGTTTACCCGCACCTAGTTGAATTTCTTCACATTGAATTTCAGAGCACTGGGCAGAAATCGAATCTGGTCAACACGCTTAAGAGAATCATATTTAGTCCCGCCGTTTACCCGCGCTTAGTTGAATTTCTTCACATTGAATTTCAGAGCACTGGGCAGAAATCGTATCTGGTCAACACGCTTAAGAGAGTCATAGTTACTCCCGCCGTTGACCCGCGCTTAGTTGAATTTCTTCACATTGAATTTCAGTGCACTGGGCAGAAATCGTATCTGGTCAACACGCTTAAGAGAGTCATAGCTCCTCCCGCCGTTTAACCGCGCTTAGTTGAATTTCTTCACATTGAATTTCAGAGCACTGGGCAGAAATCGTATCTGGTCAACACGCTTAAGACAGTCATAGTTACTACCGCCGTTTACCCGCGCTTAGTTGTATTTCTTCACATTGAATTTCAGAGCACTGGGCAGTAATCGTATCTGGTCAACACGCTTAAGAGAGTCATAGTTACTACCGCCGTTTACCCGCGCTTAGTTGAATTTCCTCACATTGAATTGCACAGCACAGGGCAGAAATCGTATCTGGTCAACGCGCTTAAGTGAGTCATAGTTACTACCGCCGTTTACCCGCGCTTAGTTGAATTTCTTCACATTGAATTTCAGTGCACTGGGCAAAAATCGTATCTGGTCAACACGCTTAAGAGAGTCATAGCTCCTCCCGCCGTTTACCCGCGCATAGTTGAATTTCTTCACATTGAATTTCAGAGCACTGGGCAGAAATCGTGTCTGGTCAACACGCTTAAGAGAGTCATAGCTCCTCCCGCTGTTTACCCGCACCTAGTTGAATTTCTTCACATTGAATTTCAGAGCACTGGGCAGAAATCGAATCTGGTCAACACGCTTAAGAGAATCATATTTAGTCCCGCCGTTTACCCGCGCTTAGTTGAATTTCTTCACATTGAATTTCAGAGCACTGGGCAGAAATCGTATCTGGTCAACACGCTTAAGAGAGTCATAGTTACTCCCGCCGTTGACCCGCGCTTAGTTGAATTTCTTCACATTGAATTTCAGTGCACTGGGCAGAAATCGTATCTGGTCAACACGCTTAAGAGAGTCATAGCTCCTCCCGCCGTTTAACCGCGCTTAGTTGAATTTCTTCACATTGAATTTCAGAGCACTGGGCAGAAATCGTATCTGGTCAACACGCTTAAGACAGTCATAGTTACTACCGCCGTTTACCCGCGCTTAGTTGTATTTCTTCACATTGAATTTCAGAGCACTGGGCAGTAATCGTATCTGGTCAACACGCTTAAGAGAGTCATAGTTACTACCGCCGTTTACCCGCGCTTAGTTGAATTTCCTCACATTGAATTGCACAGCACAGGGCAGAAATCGTATCTGGTCAACGCGCTTAAGTGAGTCATAGTTACTACCGCCGTTTACCCGCGCTTAGTTGAATTTCTTCACATTGAATTTCAGTGCACTGGGCAAAAATCGTATCTGGTCAACACGCTTAAGAGAGTCATAGCTCCTCCCGCCGTTTACCCGCGCCTAGTTGAATTTCTTCACATTGAATTTCAGAGCACTGGGCAGAAATCGAATCTGGTCAACACGCTTAAGAGAATCATATTTAGTCCCGCCGTTTACCCGCGCTTAGTTGAATTTCTTCACATTGAATTTCAGAGCACTGGGCAGAAATCGTATCTGGTCAACACGCTTAAGAGAGTCATAGTTACTCCCGCCGTTGACCCGCGCTTAGTTGAATTTCTTCACATTGAATTTCAGTGCACTGGGCAGAAATCGTATCTGGTCAACGCGCTTAAGAGAGTCATAGCTCCTCCCGCCGTTTAACCGCGCTTAGTTGAATTTCTTCACATTGAATTTCAGAGCACTGGGCAGAAATCGTATCTGGTCAACACGCTTAAGACAGTCATAGTTACTACCGCCGTTTACCCGCGCTTAGTTGTATTTCTTCACATTGAATTTCAGAGCACTGGGCAGTAATCGTATCTGGTCAACACGCTTAAGAGAGTCATAGTTACTACCGCCGTTTACCCGCGCTTAGTTGAATTTCCTCACATTGAATTGCACAGCACAGGGCAGAAATCGTATCTGGTCAACGCGCTTAAGTGAGTCATAGTTACTACCGCCGTTTACCCGCGCTTAGTTGAATTTCTTCACATTGAATTTCAGTGCACTGGGCAAAAATCGTATCTGGTCAACACGCTTAAGAGAGTCATAGCTCCTCCCGCCGTTTACCCGCGCCTAGTTAAATTTCTTCACATTGAATTTCAGAGCACTGGGCAGAAATCGAATCTGGTCAACACGCTTAAGAGAATCATATTTAGTCCCGCCGTTTACCCGCGCTTAGTTGAATTTCTTCACATTGAATTTCAGAGCACTGGGCAGAAATCGTATCTGGTCAACACGCTTAAGAGAGTCATAGATACTCCCGCCGTTGACCCGCGCTTAGTTGAATTTCTTCACATTGAATTTCAGTGCACTGGGCAGAAATCGTATCTGGTCAACACGCTTAAGAGAGTCATAGCTCCTCCCGCCGTTTAACCGCGCTTAGTTGAATTTCTTCACATTGAATTTCAGAGCACTGGGCAGAAATCGTATCTGGTCAACACGCTTAAGACAGTCATAGTTACTACCGCCGTTTACCCGCGCTTAGTTGTATTTCTTCACATTGAATTTCAGAGCACTGGGCAGTAATCGTATCTGGTCAACACGCTTAAGAGAGTCATAGTTACTACCGCCGTTTACCCGCGCTTAGTTGAATTTCCTCACATTGAATTGCACAGCACAGGGCAGAAATCGTATCTGGTCAACGCGCTTAAGTGAGTCATAGTTACTACCGCCGTTTACCCGCGCTTAGTTGAATTTCTTCACATTGAATTTCAGTGCACTGGGCAAAAATCGTATCTGGTCAACACGCTTAAGAGAGTCATAGCTCCTCCCGCCGTTTACCCGCGCCTAGTTGAATTTCTTCACATTGAATTTCAGAGCACTGGGCAGAAATCGTATCTGGTCAACACGCTTAAGAGAATCATAGTTACTCTCGCCGTTTACCCGCGCTTAGTTGAATTTCTTCACATTGAATTTCGGAGCACTGGGCAGAAATCGAATCTGGTCAACACGCTTAAGACAGTCATAGTTACTACCGCCGTTTACCCGCGCTTAGTTGAATTTCTTCACATTGAATTTCAGTGCACTGGACAGAAATCGTATCTGGTCAACACGCTTAAGAGAGTCATAGCTCCTCCCGCCGTTTAACCGCGCTTAGTTGAATTTCTTCACATTGAATTTCAGAGCACTGGGCAGAAATCGTATCTGGTCAACACGCTTAAGACAGTCATAGTTACTACCGCCGTTTACCCGCGCTTAGTTGTATTTCTTCACATTGAATTTCAGAGCACTGGGCAGTAATCGTATCTGGTCAACACGCTTAAGAGAGTCATAGTTACTACCGCCGTTTACTCGCGCTTAGTTGAATTTCCTCACATTGAATTGCACAGCACAGGGCAGAAATCGTATCTGGTCAACGCGCTTAAGTGAGTCATAGTTACTACCGCCGTTTACCCGCGCTTAGTTGAATTTCTTCACATTGAATTTCAGTGCACTGGGCAAAAATCGTATCTGGTCAACACGCTTAAGAGAGTCATAGCTCCTCCCGCCGTTTACCCGCGCCTAGTTGAATTTCTTCACATTGAATTTCAGAGCACTGGGCAGAAATCGTATCTGGTCAACACGCTTAAGAGAATCATAGTTACTCTCGCCGTTTACCCGCGCTTAGTTGAATTTCTTCACATTGAATTTCGGAGCACTGGGCAGAAATCGAATCTGGTCAACACGCTTAAGACAGTCATAGTTACTACCGCCGTTTACCCGCGCTTAGTTGAATTTCTTCACATTGAATTTCAGTGCACTGGACAGAAATCGTATCTGGTCAACACGCTTAAGAGAGTCATAGCTCCTCCCGCCGTTTAACCGCGCTTAGTTGAATTTCTTCACATTGAATTTCAGAGCACTGGGCAGAAATCGTATCTGGTCAACACGCTTAAGACAGTCATAGTTACTACCGCCGTTTACCCGCGCTTAGTTGTATTTCTTCACATTGAATTTCAGAGCACTGGGCAGTAATCGTATCTGGTCAACACGCTTAAGAGAGTCATAGTTACTACCGCCGTTTACCCGCGCTTAGTTGAATTTCCTCACATTGAATTGCACAGCACAGGGCAGAAATCGTATCTGGTCAACACGCTTAAGAGAGTCATAGTTACTCCCGCCGTTGACCCGCGCTTAGTTGAATTTCTTCACATTGAATTTCAGTGCACTGGGCAGAAATCGTATCTGGTCAACACGCTTAAGAGAGTCATAGCTCCTCCCGCCGTTTAACCGCGCTTAGTTGAATTTCTTCACATTGAATTTCAGAGCACTGGGCAGAAATCGTATCTGGTCAACACGCTTAAGACAGTCATAGTTACTACCGCCGTTTACCCGCGCTTAGTTGTATTTCTTCACATTGAATTTCAGAGCACTGGGCAGTAATCGTATCTGGTCAACACGCTTAAGAGAGTCATAGTTACTACCGCCGTTTACCCGCGCTTAGTTGAATTTCCTCACATTGAATTGCACAGCACAGGGCAGAAATCGTATCTGGTCAACGCGCTTAAGTGAGTCATAGTTACTACCGCCGTTTACCCGCGCTTAGTTGAATTTCTTCACATTGAATTTCAGTGCACTGGGCAAAAATCGTATCTGGTCAACACGCTTAAGAGAGTCATAGCTCCTCCCGCCGTTTACCCGCGCCTAGTTGAATTTCTTCACATTGAATTTCAGAGCACTGGGCAGAAATCGTATCTGGTCAACACGCTTAAGAGAATCATAGTTACTCTCGCCGTTTACCCGCGCTTAGTTGAATTTCTTCACATTGAATTTCGGAGCACTGGGCAGAAATCGAATCTGGTCAACACGCTTAAGACAGTCATAGTTACTACCGCCGTTTACCCGCGCTTAGTTGAATTTCTTCACATTGAATTTCAGTGCACTGGACAGAAATCGTATCTGGTCAACACGCTTAAGAGAGTCATAGCTCCTCCCGCCGTTTAACCGCGCTTAGTTGAATTTCTTCACATTGAATTTCAGAGCACTGGGCAGAAATCGTATCTGGTCAACACGCTTAAGACAGTCATAGTTACTACCGCCGTTTACCCGCGCTTAGTTGTATTTCTTCACATTGAATTTCAGAGCACTGGGCAGTAATCGTATCTGGTCAACACGCTTAAGAGAGTCATAGTTACTACCGCCGTTTACCCGCGCTTAGTTGAATTTCCTCACATTGAATTGCACAGCACAGGGCAGAAATCGTATCTGGTCAACGCGCTTAAGTGAGTCATAGTTACTACCGCCGTTTACCCGCGCTTAGTTGAATTTCTTCACATTGAATTTCAGTGCACTGGGCAAAAATCGTATCTGGTCAACACGCTTAAGAGAGTCATAGCTCCTCCCGCCGTTTACCCGCGCCTAGTTGAATTTCTTCACATTGAATTTCAGAGCACTGGGCAGAAATCGAATCTGGTCAACACGCTTAAGAGAATCATATTTAGTCCCGCCGTTTACCCGCGCTTAGTTGAATTTCTTCACATTGAATTTCAGAGCACTGGGCAGAAATCGTATCTGGTCAACACGCTTAAGAGAATCATAGTTACTCTCGCCGTTTACCCGCGCTTAGTTGAATTTCTTCACATTGAATTTCAGTGCACTGGGCAGAAATCGTATCTGGTCAACACGCTTAAGAGAGTCATAGCTCCTCCCGCCGTTTAACCGCGCTTAGTTGAATTTCTTCACATTGAATTTCAGAGCACTGGGCAGAAATCGTATCTGGTCAACACGCTTAAGACAGTCATAGTTACTACCGCCGTTTACCCGCGCTTAGTTGTATTTCTTCACATTGAATTTCAGAGCACTGGGCAGTAATCGTATCTGGTCAACACGCTTAAGAGAGTCATAGTTACTACCGCCGTTTACCCGCGCTTAGTTGAATTTCCTCACATTGAATTGCACAGCACAGGGCAGAAATCGTATCTGGTCAACGCGCTTAAGTGAGTCATAGTTACTACCGCCGTTTACCCGCGCTTAGTTGAATTTCTTCACATTGAATTTCAGTGCACTGGGCAAAAATCGTATCTGGTCAACACGCTTAAGAGAGTCATAGCTCCTCCCGCCGTTTACCCGCGCCTAGTTGAATTTCTTCACATTGAATTTCAGAGCACTGGGCAGAAATCGAATCTGGTCAACACGCTTAAGAGAATCATATTTAGTCCCGCCGTTTACCCGCGCTTAGTTGAATTTCTTCACATTGAATTTCAGAGCACTGGGCAGAAATCGAATCTGGTCAACACGCTTAAGAGAATCATAGTTACTCTCGCCGTTTACCCGCGCTTAGTTGAATTTCTTCACATTGAATTTCGGAGCACTGGGCAGAAATCGAATCTGGTCAACACGCTTAAGACAGTCATAGTTACTACCGCCGTTTACCCGCGCTTAGTTGAATTTCTTCACATTGAATTTCAGTGCACTGGACAGAAATCGTATCTGGTCAACACGCTTAAGAGAGTCATAGCTCCTCCCGCCGTTTAACCGCGCTTAGTTGAATTTCTTCACATTGAATTTCAGAGCACTGGGCAGAAATCGTATCTGGTCAACACGCTTAAGACAGTCATAGTTACTACCGCCGTTTACCCGCGCTTAGTTGTATTTCTTCACATTGAATTTCAGAGCACTGGGCAGTAATCGTATCTGGTCAACACGCTTAAGAGAGTCATAGTTACTACCGCCGTTTACCCGCGCTTAGTTGAATTTCCTCACATTGAATTGCACAGCACAGGGCAGAAATCGTATCTGGTCAACGCGCTTAAGTGAGTCATAGTTACTACCGCCGTTTACCCGCGCTTAGTTGAATTTCTTCACATTGAATTTCAGTGCACTGGGCAAAAATCGTATCTGGTCAACACGCTTAAGAGAGTCATAGCTCCTCCCGCCGTTTACCCGCGCCTAGTTGAATTTCTTCACATTGAATTTCAGAGCACTGGGCAGAAATCGAATCTGGTCAACACGCTTAAGAGAATCATATTTAGTCCCGCCGTTTACCCGCGCTTAGTTGAATTTCTTCACATTGAATTTCAGAGCACTGGGCAGAAATCGAATCTGGTCAACACGCTTAAGAGAATCATAGTTACTCTCGCCGTTTACCCGCGCTTAGTTGAATTTCTTCACATTGAATTTCGGAGCACTGGGCAGAAATCGTATCTGGTCAACACGCTTAAGAGAGTCATAGCTCCTCCCGCCGTTTAACCGCGCTTAGTTGAATTTCTTCACATTGAATTTCAGAGCACTGGGCAGAAATCGTATCTGGTCAACACGCTTAAGACAGTCATAGTTACTACCGCCGTTTACCTGCGCTTAGTTGTATTTCTTCACATTGAATTTCAGAGCACTGGGCAGTAATCGTATCTGGTCAACACGCTTAAGAGAGTCATAGTTACTACCGCCGTTTACCCGCGCTTAGTTGAATTTCCTCACATTGAATTGCACAGCACAGGGCAGAAATCGTATCTGGTCAACGCGCTTAAGTGAGTCATAGTTACTACCGCCGTTTACCCGCGCTTAGTTGAATTTCTTCACATTGAATTTTAGTGCACTGGGCAAAAATCGTATCTGGTCAACACGCTTAAGAGAGTCATAGCTCCTCCCGCCGTTTACCCGCGCCTAGTTGAATTTCTTCACATTGAATTTCAGAGCACTGGGCAGAAATCGAATCTGGTCAACACGCTTAAGAGAATCATAGTTACTCTCGCCGTTTACCCGCGCTTAGTTGAATTTCTTCACATTGAATTTCGGAGCACTGGGCAGAAATCGAATCTGGTCAACACGCTTAAGACAGTCATAGTTACTACCGCCGTTTACCCGCGCTTAGTTGAATTTCTTCACATTGAATTTCAGTGCACTGGACAGAAATCGTATCTGGTCAACACGCTTAAGAGAGTCATAGCTCCTCCCGCCGTTTAACCGCGCTTAGTTGAATTTCTTCACATTGAATTTCAGAGCACTGGGCAGAAATCGTATCTGGTCAACACGCTTAAGACAGTCATAGTTACTACCGCCGTTTACCCGCGCTTAGTTGTATTTCTTCACATTGAATTTCAGAGCACTGGGCAGTAATCGTATCTGGTCAACACGCTTAAGAGAGTCATAGTTACTACCGCCGTTTACCCGCGCTTAGTTGAATTTCCTCACATTGAATTGCACAGCACAGGGCAGAAATCGTATCTGGTCAACGCGCTTAAGTGAGTCATAGTTACTACCGCCGTTTACCCGCGCTTAGTTGAATTTCTTCACATTGAATTTCAGTGCACTGGGCAAAAATCGTATCTGGTCAACACGCTTAAGAGAGTCATAGCTCCTCCCGCCGTTTACCCGCGCCTAGTTGAATTTCTTCACATTGAATTTCAGAGCACTGGGCAGAAATCGAATCTGGTCAACACGCTTAAGAGAATCATATTTAGTCCCGCCGTTTACCCGCGCTTAGTTGAATTTCTTCACATTGAATTTCAGAGCACTGGGCAGAAATCGAATCTGGTCAACACGCTTAAGAGAATCATAGTTACTCTCGCCGTTTACCCGCGCTTAGTTGAATTTCTTCACATTGAATTTCGGAGCACTGGGCAGAAATCGTATCTGGTCAACACGCTTAAGAGAGTCATAGCTCCTCCCGCCGTTTAACCGCGCTTAGTTGAATTTCTTCACATTGAATTTCAGAGCACTGGGCAGAAATCGTATCTGGTCAACACGCTTAAGACAGTCATAGTTACTACCGCCGTTTACCCGCGCTTAGTTGTATTTCTTCACATTGAATTTCAGAGCACTGGGCAGTAATCGTATCTGGTCAACACGCTTAAGAGAGTCATAGTTACTACCGCCGTTTACCCGCGCTTAGTTGAATTTCCTCACATTGAATTGCACAGCACAGGGCAGAAATCGTATCTGGTCAACGCGCTTAAGTGAGTCATAGTTACTACCGCCGTTTACCCGCGCTTAGTTGAATTTCTTCACATTGAATTTCAGTGCACTGGGCAAAAATCGTATCTGGTCAACACGCTTAAGAGAGTCATAGCTCCTCCCGCCGTTTACCCGCGCCTAGTTGAATTTCTTCACATTGAATTTCAGAGCACTGGGCAGAAATCGAATCTGGTCAACACGCTTAAGAGAATCATATTTAGTCCCGCCGTTTACCCGCGCTTAGTTGAATTTCTTCACATTGAATTTCAGAGCACTGGGCAGAAATCGAATCTGGTCAACACGCTTAAGAGAATCATAGTTACTCTCGCCGTTTACCCGCGCTTAGTTGAATTTCTTCACATAGAATTTCGGAGCACTGGGCAGAAATCGAATCTGGTCAACACGCTTAAGACAGTCATAGTTACTACCGCCGTTTACCCGCGCTTAGTTGAATTTCTTCACATTGAATTTCAGTGCACTGGACAGAAATCGTATCTGGTCAACACGCTTAAGAGAGTCATAGCTCCTCCCGCCGTTTAACCGCGCTTAGTTGAACTTCTTCACATTGAATTTCAGAGCACTGGGCAGAAATCGTATCTGGTCAACACGCTTAAGACAGTCATAGTTACTACCGCCGTTTACCCGCGCTTAGTTGTATTTCTTCACATTGAATTTCAGAGCACTGGGCAGTAATCGTATCTGGTCAACACGCTTAAGAGAGTCATAGTTACTACCGCCGTTTACCCGCGCTTAGTTGAATTTCCTCACATTGAATTGCACAGCACAGGGCAGAAATCGTATCTGGTCAACGCGCTTAAGTGAGTCATAGTTACTACCGCCGTTTACCCGCGCTTAGTTGAATTTCTTCACATTGAATTTCAGTGCACTGGGCAAAAATCGTATCTGGTCAACACGCTTAAGAGAGTCATAGCTCCTCCCGCCGTTTACCCGCGCCTAGTTGAATTTCTTCACATTGAATTTCAGAGCACTGGGCAGAAATCGAATCTGGTCAACACGCTTAAGAGAATCATATTTAGTCCCGCCGTTTACCCGCGCTTAGTTGAATTTCTTCACATTGAATTTCAGAGCACTGGGCAGAAATCGTATCTGGTCAACACGCTTAAGAGAGTCATAGTTACTCCCGCCGTTGACCCGCGCTTAGTTGAATTTCTTCACATTGAATTTCAGTGCACTGGGCAGAAATCGTATCTGGTCAACACGCTTAAGAGAGTCATAGCTCCTCCCGCCGTTTAACCGCGCTTAGTTGAATTTCTTCACATTGAATTTCAGAGCACTGGGCAGAAATCGTATCTGGTCAACGCGCTTAAGACAGTCATAGTTACTACCGCCGTTTACCCGCGCTTAGTTGTATTTCTTCACATTGAATTTCAGAGCACTGGGCAGTAATCGTATCTGGTCAACACGCTTAAGAGAGTCATAGTTACTACCGCCGTTTACCCGCGCTTAGTTGAATTTCCTCACATTGAATTGCACAGCACAGGGCAGAAATCGTATCTGGTCAACGCGCTTAAGTGAGTCATAGTTACTACCGCCGTTTACCCGCGCTTAGTTGAATTTCTTCACATTGAATTTCAGTGCACTGGGCAAAAATCGTATCTGGTCAACACGCTTAAGAGAGTCATAGCTCCTCCCGCCGTTTACCCGCGCCTAGTTGAATTTCTTCACATTGAATTTCAGAGCACTGGGCAGAAATCGAATCTGGTCAACACGCTTAAGAGAATCATATTTAGTCCCGCCGTTTACCCGCGCTTAGTTGAATTTCTTCACATTGAATTTCAGAGCACTGGGCAGAAATCGTATCTGGTCAACACGCTTAAGAGAGTCATAGTTACTCCCGCCGTTGACCCGCGCTTAGTTGAATTTCTTCACATTGAATTTCAGTGCACTGGGCAGAAATCGTATCTGGTCAACACGCTTAAGAGAGTCATAGCTCCTCCCGCCGTTTAACCGCGCTTAGTTGAATTTCTTCACATTGAATTTCAGAGCACTGGGCAGAAATCGTATCTGGTCAACACGCTTAAGACAGTCATAGTTACTACCGCCGTTTACCCGCGCTTAGTTGTATTTCTTCACATTGAATTTCAGAGCACTGGGCAGTAACCGTATCTGGTCAACACGCTTAAGAGAGTCATAGTTACTACCGCCGTTTACCCGCGCTTAGTTGAATTTCCTCACATTGAATTGCACAGCACAGGGCAGAAATCGTATCTGGTCAACGCGCTTAAGTGAGTCATAGCTCCTCCCGCCGTTTACCCGCGCCTAGTTGAATTTCTTCACATTGAATTTCAGAGCACTGGGCAGAAATCGAATCTGGTCAACACGCTTAAGAGAATCATAGTTACTCCCGCCGTTTACCCGCGCTTAGTTGAATTTCTTTACATTGAATTTCAGAGCACTGGGCAGTAATCGTATCTGGTCAACGCGCTTAAGTGAGTCATAGTTACTACCGCCGTTTACCCGCGCTTAGTTGAATTTCTTCACATTGAATTTCAGTGCACTGGGCAAAAATCGTGTCTGGTCAACACGCTTAAGAGAGTCATAGCTCCTCCCGCCGTTTACCCGCGCCTAGTTGAATTTCTTCACATTGAATTTCAGAGCACTGGGCAGAAATCGTATCTGGTCAACACGCTTAAGAGAATCATAGTTACTCCCGCGCTTAGTTGAATTTCTTCACATTGAATTTCAGAGCACTGGGCAGAAACCGTATCTGGTCAACACTTTTAAGAGAATCATATTTAGTCCCGCCGTTTACCCGCGCTTAGTTGAATTTCTTTACATTGAATTTCAGAGCACTGGGCAGTAATCGTATCTGGTCAACGCGCCTAAGTGAGTCATAGTTACTACCGCCGTTTACCCGCGCTTAGTTGAATTTCTTCACATTGAATTTCAGTGCACTGGGCAAAAATCGTATCTGGTCAACACGCTTAAGAGAGTCATAGCACCTCCCGCCGTTTACCCGCGCCTAGTTGAATTTCTTCACATTGAATTTCAGAGCACTGGGCAGAAATCGTGTCTTGTCAACACGCTTAAGAGAGTCATAGCTCCTCCCGCCGTTTACCCGCGCCTAGTTGAATTTCTTCACATTGAATTTCAGAGCACTGGGCAGAAGACGTATCTGGTCAACGCGCTTAAGTGAGTCATTGTTACTACCGCCGTTTACCCGCGCTTAGTTGAATTTCTTCGGATTGAATTTCAGTGCACTGGGCAAAAATCGTATCTGGTCAACACGCTTAAGAGAGTCACAGCTCCTCCCGCCGTTTACCCGCGCTTAGTTGAATTTCTTCACATTGAATTTCAGAGCGGTTTGCGGAAATCGTATCTGGTCAACACGCTTAAGAGAATCATATTTAGTCCCGCCGTTTACCCGCGCTTAGTTGAATTTCTTTACATTGAATTTCAGAGCACTGGGCAGTAATCGTATCTGGTCAACACGCTTAAGAGAGTCATAGTTACTCCTGCCATTTACCCGCGCTTAGTTGAATTTCCTCACATTGAATTGCAGAGCACAGGGCAGAAATCGTATCTGGTCAACACGCTTAAGAGAGTCATAGTTACTGCCGCCGTTTACCGGCGCTTAGTTGAATTTCTTCACATTCAATTTCAGAGCACTGGGCAGTAATCGTATCTGGTCAACACGCTTAAAAGAGTCATAGTTACTACCGCCGTTTTCCCGCGCTTAGTTGAATTTCTTCACATTCAATTTCAGAGCACTGGGCAGAAATCGTATCTGGTCAACACGCTTAAGAGAGTCATAGTTACTACCGCCGTTTACCCGCGCTTAGTCGAATTTCTTCACATTGAATTTCAGAGCACTGGGCAGAAATCGTATCTGGTCAACACGCTTAATAGAGTCATAGTTGCTCCCGCCGTTTACACGCGCTTAGTTGAATTTCCTCACATTGAATTGCAGAGCACAGGGCAGAAATCGTATCTGGTCAACACGCTTAAGAGAGTCATAGTTACTCCCGCCGTTTACCCGCGCTTAGTTGAATTTCTTCACATTGAATTTCAGTGCACTGGGCACAAATCGTATCTGGTCAACACGCCTAAGTGAGTCATAGCTCCTCCCGCCGTTTAACCGCGCTTAGTTGAATTTCTTCACATTGAATTTCAGAGCACTGGGCAGAAATCGTATCTGGTCAACACGCTTAAGAGAGTCATATTTACTCCCGCGGTTTAACCGCGCTTAGTTGAATTTCTTCACATTGAATTTCAGAGCGGTGGGCGGAAATCGTATCTGGTCAACACGCTTAAGAGAGTCATAGTTACTCCCGCGGTTTACCCGCGCTTAGTTGAATTTCTTCACATTGAATTTCAGTGCACTGGGCAAAAATCGTATCTGGTCAACACGCTTAAGAGAGTCATAGCTCCTCCCGCCGTTTACCCGCTCCTAGTTGAATTTCTTCACATTGAATTTCAGAGCACTGGGCAGAAATCGTATCTGGTCAACACGCTTAAGAGAGTCATAGTTACTCCCGCGGTTTACCCGCGCTTAGTTGAATTTCATCACATTGAATTTCAGAGCACTGGGCAGTAATCGTATCTGGTCAACACGCTTAAGGGAGTCATAGTTACTACCGCCGTTTACCCGCGCTTAGTTGAATTTCCTCACATTGAATTTCAGAGCACTGGGCAGAAATCGTATCTGGTCAACACGCTTAAGAGAGTCATATTTACTCCCGCGGTTTAACCGCGCTTAGTTGAATTTCTTCACATTGAATTTCAGAGCGGTGGGCGGAAATCGTATCTGGTCAACACGCTTAAGAGAGTCATAGCTCCTCCCGCCGTTTACCCGCGCCTAGATGAATTTCTTCACATTGAATTTCAGAGCACTGGGCAGAAATCGTATCTGGTCAACACGCTTAAGAGAATCATAGTTACTCCCGCCGTTTACCCGCGCTTAGTTGAATTTCTTCACATTGAATTTCAGAGCACTGGGCAGAAATCGTATCTGGTCAACACGCTTAAGAGAGTCATATTTACTCCCGCGGTTTAACCGCGCTTAGTTGAATTTCTTCACATTGAATTTCAGAGCGGTGGGCGGAAATCGTATCTGGTCAACACGCTTAAGAGAATGATATTTAGTCCCGCCGTTTACCCGCGCTTAGTTGAATTTCTTCACATTGAATTTCAGTGCACTGGGCACAAATCGTATCTGGCCAACACACTTAAGAGAGTCATAGCTCCTCCCGCCGTTTACCCGCGCATAGTTGAATTTCTTCACATTGAACTTCAGAGCACTGGGCAGAAATCGTGTCTGGTCAACACGCTTAAGAGAGTCATAGCTCCTCCCACTGTTTACCCGCACCTAGTTGAATTTCTTCACATTGAATTTCAGAGCACTGGGCAGAAATCGAATCTGGTCAACACGCTTAAGAGAATCATATTTAGTCCCGCCGTTTACCCGCGCTTAGTTGAATTTCTTCACATTGAATTTCAGAGCACTGGGCAGAAATCGTATCTGGTCAACACGCTTAAGAGAATCATATTTACTCCCGCGGTTTAACCGCGCTTAGTTGAATTTCTTCACATTGAATTTCAGAGCGGTGGGCGGAAATCGTATCTGGTCAACACGCTTAAGAGAGTCATAGTTACTCCCGCGGTTTACCCGCGCTTAGTTGAATTTCTTCACATTGAATTTCAGTGCACTGGGCAAAAATCGTATCTGGTCAACACGCTTAAGAGAGTCATAGCTCCTCCCGCCGTTTACCCGCTCCTAGTTGAATTTCTTCACATTGAATTTCAGAGCACTGGGCAGAAATCGTATCTGGTCAACACGCTTAAGAGAGTCATAGTTACTCCCGCGGTTTACCCGCGCTTAGTTGAATTTCATCACATTGAATTTCAGAGCACTGGGCAGTAATCGTATCTGGTCAACACGCTTAAGGGAGTCATAGTTACTACCGCCGTTTACCCGCGCTTAGTTGAATTTCCTCACATTGAATTTCAGAGCACTGGGCAGAAATCGTATCTGGTCAACACGCTTAAGAGAGTCATATTTACTCCCGCGGTTTAACCGCGCTTAGTTGAATTTCTTCACATTGAATTTCAGAGCGGTGGGCGGAAATCGTATCTGGTCAACACGCTTAAGAGAGTCATAGCTCCTCCCGCCGTTTACCCGCGCCTAGTTGAATTTCTTCACATTGAATTTCAGAGCACTGGGCAGAAATCGTATCTGGTCAACACGCTTAAGAGAATCATAGTTACTCCCGCCGTTTACCCGCGCTTAGTTGAATTTCTTCACATTGAATTTCAGAGCACTGGGCAGAAATCGTATCTGGTCAACACGCTTAAGAGAGTCATATTTACTCCCGCGGTTTAACCGCGCTTAGTTGAATTTCTTCACATTGAATTTCAGAGCGGTGGGCGGAAATCGTATCTGGTCAACACGCTTAAGAGAATGATATTTAGTCCCGCCGTTTACCCGCGCTTAGTTGAATTTCTTCACATTGAATTTCAGTGCACTGGGCACAAATCGTATCTGGCCAACACACTTAAGAGAGTCATAGCTCCTCCCGCCGTTTACCCGCGCATAGTTGAATTTCTTCACATTGAACTTCAGAGCACTGGGCAGAAATCGTGTCTGGTCAACACGCTTAAGAGAGTCATAGCTCCTCCCACTGTTTACCCGCACCTAGTTGAATTTCTTCACATTGAATTTCAGAGCACTGGGCAGAAATCGAATCTGGTCAACACGCTTAAGAGAATCATATTTAGTCCCGCCGTTTACCCGCGCTTAGTTGAATTTCTTCACATTGAATTTCAGAGCACTGGGCAGAAATCGTATCTGGTCAACACGCTTAAGAGAGTCATAGTTACTCCCGCCGTTGACCCGCGCTTAGTTGAATTTCTTCACATTGAATTTCAGTGCACTGGGCAGAAATCGTATCTGGTCAACACGCTTAAGAGAGTCATAGCTCCTCCCGCCGTTTAACCGGGCTTAGTTGAATTTCTTCACATTGAATTTCAGAGCACTGGGCAGAAATCGTATCTGGTCAACGCGCTTAAGTGAGTCATAGTTACTACCGCCGTTTACCCGCGCTTAGTTGAATTTCTTCACATTGAATTTCAGTGCACTGGGCAAAAATCGTATCTGGTCAACACGCTTAAGAGAGTCATAGCTCCTCCCGCCGTTTACCCGCGCATAGTTGAATTTCTTCACATTGAACTTCAGAGCACTGGGCAGAAATCGTGTCTGGTCAACACGCTTAAGAGAGTCATAGCTCCTCCCACTGTTTACCCGCACCTAGTTGAATTTCTTCACATTGAATTTCAGGGCACTGGGCAGAAATCGAATCTGGTCAACACGCTTAAGAGAATCATATTTAGTCCCGCCGTTTACCCGCGCTTAGTTGAATTTCTTCACATTGAATTTCAGAGCACTGGGCAGAAATCGTATCTGGTCAACACGCTTAAGACAGTCATAGTTACTACCGCCGTTTACCCGCGCTTAGTTGTATTTCTTCACATTGAATTTCAGAGCACTGGGCAGTAATCGTATCTGGTCAACACGCTTAAGAGAGTCATAGTTACTACCGCCGTTTACCCGCGCTTAGTTGAATTTCCTCACATTGAATTGCACAGCACAGGGCAGAAATCGTATCTGGTCAACGCGCTTAAGTGAGTCATAGTTACTACCGCCGTTTACCCGCGCTTAGTTGAATTTCTTCACATTGAATTTCAGTGCACTGGGCAAAAATCGTATCTGGTCAACACGCTTAAGAGTCATAGCTCCTCCCGCCGTTTACCCGCGCCTAGTTGAATTTCTTCACATTGAATTTCAGAGCACTGGGCAGAAATCGTATCTGGTCAACACGCTTAAGAGAATCATAGTTACTCCCGCCGTTTACCCGCGCTTAGTTGAATTTCTTCACATTGAATTTCGGAGCACTGGGCAGAAATCGTATCTGGTCAACACTTTTAAGAGAATCATACTTAGTCCCGCCGTTTACCCGCGCTTAGTTGAATTTCTTTACATTGAATTTCAGAGCACTGGGCAGTAATCGTATCTGGTCAACGCGCTTAAGTGAGTCATAGTTACTACCGCCGTTTACCCGCGCTTAGTTGAATTTCTTCACATTGAATTTCAGTGCACTGGTCAAAAATCGTGTCTGGTCAACACGCTTAAGAGAGTCATAGCTCCTCCCGCCGTTACCCGCGCCTAGTTGAATTTCTTCACATTGAATTTCAGAGCACTGGGCAGAAAGCGTATCTGGTCAACACGCTTAAGAGAATCATAGTTACTCCCGCCCTTTACCCGCGCTTAGTTGAATTTCTTCACATTGAATTTCAGAGCACTGGGCAGAAATCGTATCTGGTCAACACGCTTAAGAGAGTCATAGTTACTCCCGCCGTTGACCCGCGCTTAGTTGAATTTCTTCACATTGAATTTCAGTGCACTGGGCAGAAATCGTATCTGGTCAACACGCTTAAGAGAGTCATAGCTCCTCCCGCCGTTTAACCGCGCTTAGTTGAATTTCTTCACATTGAATTTCAGAGCACTGGGCAGAAATCGTATCTGGTCAACACGCTTAAGACAGTTATAGTTACTACCGCCGTTTACCCGCGCTTAGTTGTATTTCTTCACATTGAATTTCAGAGCACTGGGCAGTAATCGTATCTGGTCAACACGCTTAAGAGAGTCATAGTTACTACCGTCGTTTACCCGCGCTTAGTTGAATTTCCTCACATTGAATTGCACAGCACAGGGCAGAAATCGTATCTGGTCAACGCGCTTAAGTGAGTCATAGTTACTGCCGCGGTTTAACCGCGCTTAGTTGAATTTCTTCACATTGAATTTCAGAGCGGTGGGCGGAAATCGTATCTGGTCAACACGCTTAAGAGAGTCATATTTACTCCCGCGGTTTAACCGCGCTTAGTTGAATTTCTTCACATTGAATTTCAGAGCGGTGGGCGGAAATCGTATCTGGTCAACACGCTTAAGAGAGTCACAGTTACTCCCGCCGTTTACCCGCGCTCAGTTGAATTTCTTCACATTGAATTTCAGAGCATTGGGCAGAAATCGTATCTGGTCAAAACGCTTAAGAAAGTCATAGTTACTCCCGCCGTTTACCCGCGCTCAGTTGAATTTCTTCACATTAAATTTCAGAGCACTGGGCAGAATCGTATCCGGTCAACACGCTTAAGAGAGTCATAGTTACTCCCGCCGTTTACCCGCGCTTAGTTGAATTTCTTCACATTTAATTTCAGAGCACTGGGCAGAAATCGTATCTGGTCAACACGCTTAAGAGAGTCATAGTTACTCCCGCCGTTTTCGCGCGCTTAGTTGAATTTCTTCACATTGAATTTTAGAGCACTGGGCAGAAATCGTATCTGGTCAACACGCTTAAGAGAGTCATTGTTACTCCCGCCGTTTTTGCGCGCTTAGTTGAATTTCTTCACATTGAATTGCAGAGCACTGGGCAGAAATCGTATCTGGTCAAAACGCTTAAGAGAGTAATAGTTACTCCCGCCGTTTACCCGCGCTCAGTTGAATTTCTTCACATTGAATTGCAGAGCGCTGGGAAGAAATCGTATCTGGTTAACACGCTTAAGAGAGTCATAGTTACTTCCGCCGTTTACCCGCGCTTAGTTGAATTTCTTCACATTGAATTTCAGAGCACTGGGTACAAATCCTATCTGGTCAACACGCTTAAGAGAGTCACAGTTACTCCCGCCGTTTACCCGCGCTCAGTTGAATTTCTTCACATTGAATTTCAGAGCACTGGGCAGAATCGTATCCGGTCAAAACGCTTAAGAGAGTCATAGTTACTCCCGCCATTTACCCGCGCTCAGTTGAATTTCTTCACACTGAATTTCAGAGCACTGGGTACAAATCCTATCTGGTCAACACGCTTAAGAGAGTCACAGTTACTCCCGCCGTTTACCCGCGCTCAGTTGAATTTCTTCACATTGAATTTCAGAGCATTGGGCAGAAATCGTATCTGGTCAAAACGCTTAAGAAAGTCATAGTTACTCCCGCCGTTTACCCGCGCTCAGTTGAATTTCTTCACATTAAATTTCAGAGCACTGGGCAGAATCGTATCCGGTCAACACGCTTAAGAGAGTCATAGTTACTCCCGCCGTTTACCCGCGCTTAGTTGAATTTCTTCACATTTAATTTCAGAGCACTGGGCAGAAATCGTATCTGGTCAACACGCTTAAGAGAGTCATAGTTACTCCCGCCGTTTTCGCGCGCTTAGTTGAATTTCTTCACATTGAATTTTAGAGCACTGGGCAGAAATCGTATCTGGTCAACACGCTTAAGAGAGTCATTGTTACTCCCGCCGTTTTTGCGCGCTTAGTTGAATTTCTTCACATTGAATTGCAGAGCACTGGGCAGAAATCGTATCTGGTCAAAACGCTTAAGAGAGTCATAGTTACTCCCGCCGTTTACCCGCGCTCAGTTGAATTTCTTCACATTGAATTTCAGAGTACTGGGCAGAATCGTATCCGGTCAAAACGCTTAAGAGAGTCATAGTTACTCCCGCCGTTTACCCGCGCTCAGTTGTATTTCTTCACACTGAATTTCAGAGCACTGGGTACAAATCCTATCTGGTCAACACGCTTAAGAGAGTCACAGTTACTCCCGCCGTTTACCCGCGCTCAGTTGAATTTCTTCACATTGAATTTCAGAGCATTGGGCAGAAATCGTATCTGGTCAAAACGCTTAAGAGAGTAATAGTTACTCCCGCCGTTTACCCGCGCTCAGTTGAATTTCTTCACATTGAATTGCAGAGCGCTGGGAAGAAATCGTATCTGGTTAACACGCTTAAGAGAGTCATAGTTACTTCCGCCGTTTACCCGCGCTTAGTTGAATTTCTTCACATTGAATTTCAGAGCACTGGGTACAAATCCTATCTGGTCAACACGCTTAAGAGAGTCACAGTTACTCCCGCCGTTTACCCGCGCTCAGTTGAATTTCTTCACATTGAATTTCAGAGCACTGGGCAGAATCGTATCCGGTCAAAACGCTTAAGAGAGTCATAGTTACTCCCGCCATTTACCCGCGCTCAGTTGAATTTCTTCACATTGAATTTCAGAGCACTGGGCAGAATCGTATCCGGTCAAAACGCTTAAGAGAGTCATAGTTACTCCCGCCGTTTACCCGCGCTTAGTTGAATTTCTTCACATTGAATTTCAGAGCACTGGGCAGAAATCGTATCTGGTCAACACGCTTAAGAGAGTCATAGTTACTCCCGCCGTTTACCCGCGCTTAGTTGAATTTCTTCACATTTAATTTCAGAGCACTGGGCAGAAATCGTATCTGGTCAACACGCTTAAGAGAGTCATAGTTACTCCCGCCGTTTACCCGCGCTTAGTTAAATTTCTTCACATTGAATTTCAGAGCATTGGGCAGAAATCGTATCTGGTCAACACGCTTAAGAGTGTCATAGTTACTCCCGCCGTTTTCCCGCGCTTAGTTGAATTTCTTCACATTGAATTTCAGAGCACTGGGCAGAAATCGTATCTGGTCAACACGCTTAAGAGAGTCATAGTTACTCCCGCCGTTTACCCGCGCTTAGTTGAATTTCTTCACATTTAATTTCAGAGCACTGGGCAGAAATCGTATCTGGTCAACACGCTTAAGAGAGTCATAGTTACTCCCGCCGTTTTCGCGCGCTTAGTTGAATTTCTTCACATTGAATTGCAGAGCGCTGGGAAGGAATCGTATCTGGTCAACACGCTTAAGAGAGTCATAGTTACTCCCGCCGTTTTCGCGCGGTTAGTTGAATTTCTTCACATTGAATTGCAGAGCGCTGGGAAGGAATCGTATCTGGTCAACACGCTTAAGAGAGTCATAGTTACTTCCGCCGTTTACCCGCGCTTAGTTGAATTTCTTCACATTGAATTTCAGAGCACTGGGCAGAAATCGTATCTGGTCAAAACGCTTAAGAGAGTCATAGTTACTCCTGCCGTTTACCCGCGCTCAGTTGAATTTCTTCACATTGAATTTCAGAGCACTGGGCAGAATCGTATCCGGTCAAAACGCTTAAGAGAGTCATAGTTACTCCCGCCGTTTACCCGCGCTTAGTTGAATTTCTTCACATTGAATTTCAGAGCACTGGGTAGAAATCGTATCTGGTCAACACGCTTAAGAGAGTCATAGTTACTCCCGCCGTTTACCCGCGCTTAGTTAAATTTCTTCACATTGAATTTCAGAGCATTGGGCAGAAATCGTATCTGGTCAACACGCTTAAGAGTGTCATAGTTACTCCCGCCGTTTACCCGCGCTCAGTTGAATTTCTTCACATTGAATTTCAGAGCACTGGGCAGAATCGTATCCGGTCAAAACGCTTAAGAGAGTCATAGTTACTCCCGCCATTTACCCGCGCTCAGTTGAATTTCTTCACATTGAATTTCAGAGCACTGGGCAGAATCGTATCCGGTCAAAACGCTTAAGAGAGTCATAGTTACTCCCGCCGTTTACCCGCGCTTAGTTGAATTTCTTCACATTGAATTTCAGAGCACTGGGCAGAAATCGTATCTGGTCAACACGCTTAAGAGAGTCATAGTTACTCCCGCCGTTTACCCGCGCTTAGTTGAATTTCTTCACATTTAATTTCAGAGCACTGGGCAGAAATCGTATCTGGTCAACACGCTTAAGAGAGTCATAGTTACTCCCGCCGTTTACCCGCGCTTAGTTAAATTTCTTCACATTGAATTTCAGAGCATTGGGCAGAAATCGTATCTGGTCAACACGCTTAAGAGTGTCATAGTTACTCCCGCCGTTTTCCCGCGCTTAGTTGAATTTCTTCACATTGAATTTCAGAGCACTGGGCAGAAATCGTATCTGGTCAACACGCTTAAGAGAGTCATAGTTACTCCCGCCGTTTACCCGCGCTTAGTTGAATTTCTTCACATTTAATTTCAGAGCACTGGGCAGAAATCGTATCTGGTCAACACGCTTAAGAGAGTCATAGTTACTCCCGCCGTTTTCGCGCGCTTAGTTGAATTTCTTCACATTGAATTGCAGAGCGCTGGGAAGGAATCGTATCTGGTCAACACGCTTAAGAGAGTCATAGTTACTTCCGCCGTTTACCCGCGCTTAGTTGAATTTCTTCACATTGAATTTCAGAGCACTGGGCAGAAATCGTATCTGGTCAAAACGCTTAAGAGAGTCATAGTTACTCCTGCCGTTTAACCGCGCTCAGTTGAATTTCTTCACATTGAATTTCAGAGCACTGGGCAGAATCGTATCCGGTCAAAACGCTTAAGAGAGTCATAGTTGCTCCCGCCATTTACCCGCGCTCAGTTGAATTTCTTCACATTGAATTTCAGAGCACTGGGCAGAATCGTATCCGGTCAAAACGCTTAAGAGAGTCATAGTTACTCCCGCCGTTTACCCGCGCTTAGTTGAATTTCTTCACATTGAATTTCAGAGCACTGGGTAGAAATCGTATCTGGTCAACACGCTTAAGAGAGTCATAGTTACTCCCGCCGTTTACCCGCGCTTAGTTAAATTTCTTCACATTGAATTTCAGAGCATTGGGCAGAAATCGTATCTGGTCAACACGCTTAAGAGTGTCATAGTTACTCCCGCCGTTTTCCCGCGCTTAGTTGAATTTCTTCACATTGAATTTCAGAGCACTGGGCAGAAATCGTATCTGGTCAACACGCTTAAGAGAGTCATAGTTACTCCCGCCGTTTACCCGCGCTTAGTTGAATTTCTTCACATTTAATTTGAGAGCACTGGGCAGAAATCGTATCTGGTCAACACGCTTAAGAGAGTCATAGTTACTCCCGCCGTTTTCGCGCGGTTAGTTGAATTTCTTCACATTGAATTGCAGAGCGCTGGGAAGGAATCGTATCTGGTCAACACGCTTAAGAGAGTCATAGTTACTTCCGCCGTTTACCCGCGCTTAGTTGAATTTCTTCACATTGAATTTCAGAGCACTGGGCAGAAATCGTATCTGGTCAAAACGCTTAAGAGAGTCATAGTTACTCCTGCCGTTTACCCGCGCTCAGTTGAATTTCTTCACATTGGATTTCAGAGCACTGGGCAGAATCGTATCCGGTCAAAACGCTTAAGAGAGTCATAGTTACTCCCGCCGTTTACCCGCGCTTAGTTGAATTTCTTCACATTGAATTTCAGAGCACTGGGTAGAAATCGTATCTGGTCAACACGCTTAAGAGAGTCATAGTTACTCCCGCCGTTTACCCGCGCTTAGTTAAATTTCTTCACATTGAATTTCAGAGCATTGGGCAGAAATCGTATCTGGTCAACACGCTTAAGAGTGTCACAGTTACTCCCGCCGTTTTCCCGCGCTCAGTTGAATTTCTTCACATTGAATTGCAGAGCGCTGGGAAGAAATCGTATCTGGTTAACACGCTTAAGAGAGTCATAGTTACTTCCGCCGTTTACCCGCGCTTAGTTGAATTTCTTCACATTGAATTTCAGAGCACTGGGTACAAATCCTATCTGGTCAACACGCTTAAGAGAGTCACAGTTACTCCCGCCGTTTACCCGCGCTCAGTTGAATTTCTTCACATTGAATTTCAGAGCACTGGGCAGAATCGTATCCGGTCAAAACGCTTAAGAGAGTCATAGTTACTCCCGCCATTTACCCGCGCTCAGTTGAATTTCTTCACATTGAATTTCAGAGCACTGGGCAGAATCGTATCCGGTCAAAACGCTTAAGAGAGTCATAGTTACTCCCGCCGTTTACCCGCGCTTAGTTGAATTTCTTCACATTGAATTTCAGAGCACTGGGCAGAAATCGTATCTGGTCAACACGCTTAAGAGAGTCATAGTTACTCCCGCCGTTTACCCGCGCTTAGTTGAATTTCTTCACATTTAATTTCAGAGCACTGGGCAGAAATCGTATCTGGTCAACACGCTTAAGAGAGTCATAGTTACTCCCGCCGTTTACCCGCGCTTAGTTAAATTTCTTCACATTGAATTTCAGAGCATTGGGCAGAAATCGTATCTGGTCAACACGCTTAAGAGTGTCATAGTTACTCCCGCCGTTTTCCCGCGCTTAGTTGAATTTCTTCACATTGAATTTCAGAGCACTGGGCAGAAATCGTATCTGGTCAACACGCTTAAGAGAGTCATAGTTACTCCCGCCGTTTACCCGCGCTTAGTTGAATTTCTTCACATTTAATTTCAGAGCACTGGGCAGAAATCGTATCTGGTCAACACGCTTAAGAGAGTCATAGTTACTCCCGCCGTTTTCGCGCGCTTAGTTGAATTTCTTCACATTGAATTGCAGAGCGCTTGGAAGGAATCGTATCTGGTCAACACGCTTAAGAGAGTCATAGTTACTTCCGCCGTTTACCCGCGCTTAGTTGAATTTCTTCACATTGAATTTCAGAGCACTGGGCAGAAATCGTATCTGGTCAAAACGCTTAAGAGAGTCATAGTTACTCCTGCCGTTTACCCGCGCTCAGTTGAATTTCTTCACATTGAATTTCAGAGCACTGGGCAGAATCGTATCCGGTCAAAACGCTTAAGAGAGTCATAGTTGCTCCCGCCATTTACCCGCGCTCAGTTGAATTTCTTCACATTGAATTTCAGAGCACTGGGCAGAATCGTATCTGGTCAACACGCTTAAGAGTGTCATAGTTACTCCCGCCGTTTTCCCGCGCTTAGTTGAATTTCTTCACATTGAATTTCAGAGCACTGGGCAGAAATCGTATCTGGTCAACACGCTTAAGAGAGTCATAGTTACTCCCGCCGTTTACCCGCGCTTAGTTGAATTTCTTCACATTTAATTTGAGAGCACTGGGCAGAAATCGTATCTGGTCAACACGCTTAAGAGAGTCATAGTTACTCCCGCCGTTTTCGCGCGGTTAGTTGAATTTCTTCACATTGAATTGCAGAGCGCTGGGAAGGAATCGTATCTGGTCAACACGCTTAAGAGAGTCATAGTTACTTCCGCCGTTTACCCGCGCTTAGTTGAATTTCTTCACATTGAATTTCAGAGCACTGGGCAGAAATCGTATCTGGTCAAAACGCTTAAGAGAGTCATAGTTACTCCTGCCGTTTACCCGCGCTCAGTTGAATTTCTTCACATTGAATTTCAGAGCACTGGGCAGAATCGTATCCGGTCAAAACGCTTAAGAGAGTCATAGTTACTCCCGCCGTTTACCCGCGCTCAGTTGAATTTCTTCACACTGAATTTCAGAGCACTGGGTACAAATCGTATCTGGTCAAAACGCTTAACAGAGTCATAGTTACTTCCGCCGTTTACCCGCGCTTAGTTGAATTTCTTCACATTGAATTTCAGAGCACTGGGCAGAAATCGTATCTGGTCAACACGCTTAAGAGAGTCATAGTTACTTCCGCCGTTTTCGCGCGCTTAGTTGAATTTCTTCACATTGAATTTTAGAGCACTGGGCAGAAATCGTATCTGGTCAACACGCTTAAGAGAGTCATAGTTACTCCCGCCGTTTACCCGCGCTCAGTTGAATTTCTTCACATTAAATTTCAGAGCACTGGGCAGAATCGTATCCGGTCAACACGCTTAAGAGAGTCATAGTTACTCCCGCCGTTTACCCGCGCTTAGTTGAATTTCTTCACATTTAATTTCAGAGCACAGGGCAGAAATCGTATCTGGTCAACACGCTTAAGAGAGTCATAGTTACTCCCGCCGTTTTCGCGCGCTTAGTTGAATTTCTTCACATTGAATTGCAGAGCACTGGGCAGAAATCGTATCCGGTCAAAACGCTTAAGAGAGTCATAGTTACTCCCGCCATTTACCCGCGCTCAGTTGAATTTCTTCACATTGAATTTCAGAGCACTGGGCAGAATCGTATCCGGTCAAAACGCTTAAGAGAGTCATAGTTACTCCCGCCGTTTACCCGCGCTTAGTTGAATTTCTTCACATTGAATTTCAGAGCACTGGGTAGAAATCGTATCTGGTCAACACGCTTAAGAGAGTCATAGTTACTCCCGCCGTTTACCCGCGCTTAGTTGAATTTCTTCACATTTAATTTCAGAGCACTGGGCAGAAATCGTATCTGGTCAACACGCTTAAGAGAGTCATAGTCACTCCCGCCGTTTTCGCGCGCTTAGTTGAATTTCTTCACATTGAATTGCAGAGCGCTGGGAAGGAATCGTATCTGGTCAACATCTTAAGAGAGTCATAGTTACTTCCGCCGTTTACCCGCGCTTAGTTGAATTTCTTCACATTGAATTTCAGAGCACTGGGCAGAAATCGTATCTGGTCAAAACGCTTAAGAGAGTCATAGTTACTCCTGCCGTTTACCCGCGCTCAGTTGAATTTCTTCACATTGAATTTCAGAGCACTGGGCAGAATCGTATCCGGTCAACACGCTTAAGAGAGTCATAGTTACTCCCGCCGTTTACCCGCGCTTAGTTGAATTTCTTCACATTTAATTTCAGAGCACAGGGCAGAAATCGTATCTGGTCAACACGCTTAAGAGAGTCATAGTTACTCCCGCCGTTTTCGCGCGCTTAGTTGAATTTCTTCACATTGAATTGCAGAGCACTGGGCAGAAATCGTATCCGGTCAAAACGCTTAAGAGAGTCATAGTTACTCCCGCCATTTACCCGCGCTCAGTTGAATTTCTTCACATTGAATTTCAGAGCACTGGGCAGAATCGTATCCGGTCAAAACGCTTAAGAGAGTCATAGTTACTCCCGCCGTTTACCCGCGCTTAGTTGAATTTCTTCACATTGAATTTCAGAGCACTGGGTAGAAATCGTATCTGGTCAACACGCTTAAGAGAGTCATAGTTACTCCCGCCGTTTACCCGCGCTTAGTTGAATTTCTTCACATTTAATTTCAGAGCACTGGGCAGAAATCGTATCTGGTCAACACGCTTAAGAGAGTCATAGTCACTCCCGCCGTTTTCGCGCGCTTAGTTGAATTTCTTCACATTGAATTGCAGAGCGCTGGGAAGGAATCGTATCTGGTCAACATCTTAAGAGAGTCATAGTTACTTCCGCCGTTTACCCGCGCTTAGTTGAATTTCTTCACATTGAATTTCAGAGCACTGGGCAGAAATCGTATCTGGTCAAAACGCTTAAGAGAGTCATAGTTACTCCTGCCGTTTACCCGCGCTCAGTTGAATTTCTTCACATTGAATTTCAGAGCACTGGGCAGAATCGTATCCGGTCAAAACGCTTAAGAGAGTCATAGTTACTCCCGCCGTTTACCCGCGCTCAGTTGAATTCCTTCACACTGAATTTCAGAGCACTGGGTACAAATCGTATCTGGTCAACACGCTTAAGAGAGTCACAGTTACTCCCGCCGTTTACCCGCGCCCAGTTGAATTTCTTCACATTGAATTTCAGAGCATTGGGCAGAAATCGTATCTGGTCAACACGCTTAAGATGGTCATAGTTACTCCCGCCGTTTACCCGCGCTTAGTTGAATTTCTTCACATTGAATTGCAGAGCACTGGGCAGAAATCGTATCTGGTCAACACGCTTAAGAGTGTCATAGTTACTCCCGCCGTTTTCCCGCGCTTAGTTGAATTTCTTCACATATAATTTCAGAGCACTGGGCAGAAATCGTATCTGGTCAACACGCTTAAGAGAGTCATAGTTACTCCCGCCGTTTACCCGCGCTTAGTTGAATTTCTTCACATTTAATTTCAGAGCACTGGGCAGAAATCGTATCTGGTCAACACGCTTAAGAGAGTCATAGTTACTCCCGCCGTTTTCGCGCGCTTAGTTGAATTTCTTCACATTGAATTGCAGAGCGCTGGGAAGAAATCGTATCTGGTTAACACGCTTAAGAGAGTCATAGTTACTTCCGCCGTTTACCCGCGCTTAGTTGAATTTCTTCACATTGAATTTCAGAGCACTGGGCAGAAATCGTATCTGGTCAAAACGCTTAAGAGAGTCATAGTTACTCCCGCCGTTTACCCGCGCTCAGTTGAATTTCTTCACATTGAATTTCAGAGCACTGGGCAGAATCGTATCCGGTCAAAACGCTTAAGAGAGTCATAGTTACTCCCGCCGTTTACCCGCGCTCAGTTGAATTTCTTCACATTGAATTTCAGAGCATTGGGCAGAAATCGTATCTGGTCAACACGCTTAAGATGGTCATAGTTACTCCCGCCGTTTACCCGCGCTTAGTTGAATTTCTTCACATTGAATTGCAGAGCACTGGGCAGAAATCGTATCTGGTCAACACGCTTAAGAGTGTCATAGTTACTCCCGCCGTTTTCCCGCGCTTAGTTGAATTTCTTCACATATAATTTCAGAGCACTGGGCAGAAATCGTATCTGGTCAACACGCTTAAGAGAGTCATAGTTACTCCCGCCGTTTACCCGCGCTTAGTTGAATTTCTTCACATTTAATTTCAGAGCACTGGGCAGAAATCGTATCTGGTCAACACGCTTAAGAGAGTCATAGTTACTCCCGCCGTTTTCGCGCGCTTAGTTGAATTTCTTCACATTGAATTGCAGAGCGCTGGGAAGAAATCGTATCTGGTTAACACGCTTAAGAGAGTCATAGTTACTTCCGCCGTTTACCCGCGCTTAGTTGAATTTCTTCACATTGAATTTCAGAGCACTGGGCAGAAATCGTATCTGGTCAAAACGCTTAAGAGAGTCATAGTTACTCCCGCCGTTTACCCGCGCTCAGTTGAATTTCTTCACATTGAATTTCAGAGCACTGGGCAGAATCGTATCCGGTCAAAACGCTTAAGAGAGTCATAGTTACTCCCGCCGTTTACCCGCGCTCAGTTGAATTTCTTCACACTGAATTTCAGAGCACTGGGTACAAATCCTATCTGGTCAACACGCTTAAGAGAGTCACAGTTACTCCCGCCGTTTACCCGCGCTCAGTTGAATTTCTTCACATTGAATTTCAGAGCATTGGGCAGAAATCGTATCTGGTCAAAACGCTTAAGAGAGTCATAGTTACTCCCGCCGTTTACCCGCGCTCAGTTGAATTTCTTCACATTAAATTTCAGAGCACTGGGCAGAATCGTATCCGGTCAACACGCTTAAGAGAGTCATAGTTACTCCCGCCGTTTACCCGCGCTTAGTTGAATTTCTTCACATTTAATTTCAGAGCACTGGGCAGAAATCCTATCTGGTCAACACGCTTAAGAGAGTCATAGTTACTCCCGCCGTTTTCGCGCGCTTAGTTGAATTTCTTCACATTGAATTGCAGAGCACTGGGCAGAAATCGTATCCGGTCAAAACGCTTAAGAGAGTCATAGTTACTCCCGCCATTTACCCGCGCTCAGTTGAATTTCTTCACATTGAATTTCAGAGCACTGGGCAGAATCGTATCCGGTCAAAACGCTTAAGAGAGTCATAGTTACTCCCGCCGCTTACCCGCGCTTAGTTGAATTTCTTCACATTGAATTTCAGAGCACTGGGCAGAATCGTATCCGGTCAAAACGCTTAAGAGAGTCATAGTTACTCCCGCCGTTTACCCGCGCTTAGTTAAATTTCTTCACATTGAATTTCAGAGCACTAGGCAGAAATCGTATCTGGTCAACACGCTTAAGAGAGTCATAGTTACTCCCGCCGTTTTCGCGCGCTTAGTTGAATTTCTTCACATTGAATTGCAGAGCACTGGGAAGAAGTCGTATCTGGTCAACACGCTTAAGAGAGTCATAGTTACTCCCGCCGTTTACCCGCGCTCAGTTGAATTTCTTCACATTGAATTTCAGAGCACTGGGCAGAATCGTATCCGGTCAAAACGCTTAAGAGAGTCATAGTTACTCCCGCCATTTACCCGCGCTCAGTTGAATTTCTTCACATTGAATTTCAGAGCACTGGGCAGAATCGTATCCGGTCAAAACGCTTAAGAGAGTCATAGTTACTCCCGCCGTTTACCCGCGCTTAGTTGAATTTCTTCACATTGAATTTCAGAGCACTGGGCAGAAATCGTATCTGGTCAACACGCTTAAGAGAGTCATAGTTACTCCCGCCGTTTACCCGCGCTTAGTTGAATTTCTTCACATTTAATTTCAGAGCACTGGGCAGAAATCGTATCTGGTCAACACGCTTAAGAGAGTCATAGTTACTCCCGCCGTTTACCCGCGCTTAGTTAAATTTCTTCACATTGAATTTCAGAGCATTGGGCAGAAATCGTATCTGGTCAACACGCTTAAGAGTGTCATAGTTACTCCCGCCGTTTTCCCGCGCTTAGTTGAATTTCTTCACATTGAATTTCAGAGCACTGGGCAGAAATCGTATCTGGTCAACACGCTTAAGAGAGTCATAGTTACTCCCGCCGTTTACCCGCGCTTAGTTGAATTTCTTCACATTTAATTTCAGAGCACTGGGCAGAAATCGTATCTGGTCAACACGCTTAAGAGAGTCATAGTTACTCCCGCCGTTTTCGCGCGCTTAGTTGAATTTCTTCACATTGAATTGCAGAGCGCTGGGAAGGAATCGTATCTGGTCAACACGCTTAAGAGAGTCATAGTTACTTCCGCCGTTTACCCGCGCTTAGTTGAATTTCTTCACATTGAATTTCAGAGCACTGGGCAGAAATCGTATCTGGTCAAAACGCTTAAGAGAGTCATAGTTACTCCTGCCGTTTACCCGCGCTCAGTTGAATTTCTTCACATTGAATTTCAGAGCACTGGGCAGAATCGTATCCGGTCAAAACGCTTAAGAGAGTCATAGTTGCTCCCGCCATTTACCCGCGCTCAGTTGAATTTCTTCACATTGAATTTCAGAGCACTGGGCAGAATCGTATCCGGTCAAAACGCTTAAGAGAGTCATAGTTACTCCCGCCGTTTACCCGCGCTTAGTTGAATTTCTTCACATTGAATTTCAGAGCACTGGGTAGAAATCGTATCTGGTCAACACGCTTAAGAGAGTCATAGTTACTCCCGCCGTTTACCCGCGCTTAGTTAAATTTCTTCACATTGAATTTCAGAGCATTGGGCAGAAATCGTATCTGGTCAACACGCTTAAGAGTGTCATAGTTACTCCCGCCGTTTTCCCGCGCTTAGTTGAATTTCTTCACATTGAATTTCAGAGCACTGGGCAGAAATCGTATCTGGTCAACACGCTTAAGAGAGTCATAGTTACTCCCGCCGTTTACCCGCGCTTAGTTGAATTTCTTCACATTTAATTTGAGAGCACTGGGCAGAAATCGTATCTGGTCAACACGCTTAAGAGAGTCATAGTTACTCCCGCCGTTTTCGCGCGGTTAGTTGAATTTCTTCACATTGAATTGCAGAGCGCTGGGAAGGAATCGTATCTGGTCAACACGCTTAAGAGAGTCATAGTTACTTCCGCCGTTTACCCGCGCTTAGTTGAATTTCTTCACATTGAATTTCAGAGCACTGGGCAGAAATCGTATCTGGTCAAAACGCTTAAGAGAGTCATAGTTACTCCTGCCGTTTACCCGCGCTCAGTTGAATTTCTTCACATTGAATTTCAGAGCACTGGGCAGAATCGTATCCGGTCAAAACGCTTAAGAGAGTCATAGTTACTCCCGCCGTTTACCCGCGCTCAGTTGAATTTCTTCACACTGAATTTCAGAGCACTGGGTACAAATCGTATCTGGTCAAAACGCTTAACAGAGTCATAGTTACTTCCGCCGTTTACCCGCGCTTAGTTGAATTTCTTCACATTGAATTTCAGAGCACTGGGCAGAAATCGTATCTGGTCAACACGCTTAAGAGAGTCATAGTTACTTCCGCCGTTTTCGCGCGCTTAGTTGAATTTCTTCACATTGAATTTTAGAGCACTGGGCAGAAATCGTATCTGGTCAACACGCTTAAGAGAGTCATAGTTACTCCCGCCGTTTACCCGCGCTCAGTTGAATTTCTTCACATTAAATTTCAGAGCACTGGGCAGAATCGTATCCGGTCAACACGCTTAAGAGAGTCATAGTTACTCCCGCCGTTTACCCGCGCTTAGTTGAATTTCTTCACATTTAATTTCAGAGCACAGGGCAGAAATCGTATCTGGTCAACACGCTTAAGAGAGTCATAGTTACTCCCGCCGTTTTCGCGCGCTTAGTTGAATTTCTTCACATTGAATTGCAGAGCACTGGGCAGAAATCGTATCCGGTCAAAACGCTTAAGAGAGTCATAGTTACTCCCGCCATTTACCCGCGCTCAGTTGAATTTCTTCACATTGAATTTCAGAGCACTGGGCAGAATCGTATCCGGTCAAAACGCTTAAGAGAGTCATAGTTACTCCCGCCGTTTACCCGCGCTTAGTTGAATTTCTTCACATTGAATTTCAGAGCACTGGGTAGAAATCGTATCTGGTCAACACGCTTAAGAGAGTCATAGTTACTCTCGCCGTTTACCCGCGCTTAGTTGAATTTCTTCACATTTAATTTCAGAGCACTGGGCAGAAATCGTATCTGGTCAACACGCTTAAGAGAGTCATAGTCACTCCCGCCGTTTTCGCGCGCTTAGTTGAATTTCTTCACATTGAATTGCAGAGCGCTGGGAAGGAATCGTATCTGGTCAACATCTTAAGAGAGTCATAGTTACTTCCGCCGTTTACCCGCGCTTAGTTGAATTTCTTCACATTGAATTTCAGAGCACTGGGCAGAAATCGTATCTGGTCAAAACGCTTAAGAGAGTCATAGTTACTCCTGCCGTTTACCCGCGCTCAGTTGAATTTCTTCACATTGAATTTCAGAGCACTGGGCAGAATCGTATCCGGTCAAAACGCTTAAGAGAGTCATAGTTACTCCCGCCGTTTACCCGCGCTCAGTTGAATTCCTTCACACTGAATTTCAGAGCACTGGGTACAAATCGTATCTGGTCAACACGCTTAAGAGTGTCATAGTTACTCCCGCCGTTTTCCCGCGCTTAGTTGAATTTCTTCACATATAATTTCAGAGCACTGTGCAGAAATCGTATCTGGTCAACACGCTTAAGAAAGTCATAGTTACTCCCGCCGTTTACCCGCGCTTAGTTGAATTTCTTCACATTTAATTTCAGAGCACTGGGCAGAAATCGTATCTGGTCAACACGCTTAAGAGAGTCATAGTTACTCCCGCCGTTTTCGCGCGCTTAGTTGAATTTCTTCACATTGAATTGCAGAGCGCTGGGAAGAAATCGTATCTGGTTAACACGCTTAAGAGAGTCATAGTTACTTCCGCCGTTTACCCGCGCTTAGTTGAATTTCTTCACATTGAATTTCAGAGCACTGGGCAGAAATCGTATCTGGTCAAAACGCTTAAGAGAGTCATAGTTACTCCCGCCGTTTACCCGCGCTCAGTTGAATTTCTTCACATTGAATTTCAGAGCACTGGGCAGAATCGTATCCGGTCAAAACGCTTAAGAGAGTCATAGTTACTCCCGCCGTTTACCCGCGCTCAGTTGAATTTCTTCACACTGAATTTCAGAGCACTGGGTACAAATCCTATCTGGTCAACACGCTTAAGAGAGTCACAGTTACTCCCGCCGTTTACCCGCGCTCAGTTGAATTTCTTCACATTGAATTTCAGAGCATTGGGCAGAAATCGTATCTGGTCAAAACGCTTAAGAGAGTCATAGTTACTCCCGCCGTTTACCCGCGCTCAGTTGAATTTCTTCACATTAAATTTCAGAGCACTGGGCAGAATCGTATCCGGTCAACACGCTTAAGAGAGTCATAGTTACTCCCGCCGTTTACCCGCGCTTAGTTGAATTTCTTCACATTTAATTTCAGAGCACTGGGCAGAAATCCTATCTGGTCAACACGCTTAAGAGAGTCATAGTTACTCCCGCCGTTTTCGCGCGCTTAGTTGAATTTCTTCACATTGAATTGCAGAGCACTGGGCAGAAATCGTATCCGGTCAAAACGCTTAAGAGAGTCATAGTTACTCCCGCCATTTACCCGCGCTCAGTTGAATTTCTTCACATTGAATTTCAGAGCACTGGGCAGAATCGTATCCGGTCAAAACGCTTAAGAGAGTCATAGTTACTCCCGCCGCTTACCCGCGCTTAGTTGAATTTCTTCACATTGAATTTCAGAGCACTGGGCAGAATCGTATCCGGTCAAAACGCTTAAGAGAGTCATAGTTACTCCCGCCGTTTACCCGCGCTTAGTTAAATTTCTTCACATTGAATTTCAGAGCACTAGGCAGAAATCGTATCTGGTCAACACGCTTAAGAGAGTCATAGTTACTCCCGCCGTTTTCGCGCGCTTAGTTGAATTTCTTCACATTGAATTGCAGAGCACTGGGAAGAAGTCGTATCTGGTCAACACGCTTAAGAGAGTCATAGTTACTCCCGCCGTTTACCCGCGCTTAGTTGAATTTCTTCACATTGAATTTCAGAGCACTGGACAGAAATCGTATCTGGTCAACACGCTTAAGAGAGACATCGTTACTCCCGCCGTTTACCCGCGCTTAGTTGAATTTCTTCACATTGAATTGCGGAGCAATTGGCAGAAATCGTATCTGGTCAACACGGTTAAGAGAGTCATAGTTACTCCCGCCATTTACCCGCGCTTAGGCCAATTCCTTCACATTGAATTGCAGAGCACTGGGCAGAAATCGTATCTGGTCAACACGCTTAAGAGAGTCATAGTCACACCCGCCGTTTACCCGCGCTTAGATGAATTTCTTCACATTGCATTTCAGAGCACTAGGCAGAAATCGTATTTGGTCACCACGCTTAAGAGAGTCATAGTTACTCCCGCCGTTGACCCGCGCTTAGTTGAATTTCTTCACATTGAATTTCAGAGCACTGGACAGAAATCGTATCTGGTCAACACGCTTAAGAGAGTCATCGTTACTCCCGCCGTTTACCCGCGCTTAGTTGAATTTCTTCACATTGAATTGCGGAGCACTTGGCAGAAATCGTATCTGGTCAACACGCTTAAGAGAGTCATAGCTCCTCCCGCCATTTACCCGCGCTTAGTTGAATTTCCTAACATTGAATTGCAGAGCACAGGGCAGATATCGTATCTGGTCAACACACTTATGAGAGGCATAGCTCCTCCCGCCGTTTACCCGCGCTTAGTTGAATTTCTTCACATTGAAATTCAGAGCACTGGGCAGAAATCGTATCTGGTCACCACGCTTAAGAGAGTCATATTGACTCCCGCCATTTACCCACGCTTAGTTGAATTTCTTCACATTGAATTGCAGAGCACTGGGCAGAAATCGTATCTGGTCAACACGCTTAAGAGAGTCATAGTTACACCCGCCGTTTACACGCGCTTAGATGAATTTCTTCACATTGCAATTCAGAGCACTGGGCAGAAATCGTATCTGGTCACCACGCTTAAGAGTCATAGTTACTCCCGCCGTTTACCCGCGCTTAGTCGAATGTCTTCACATTGAATTTCAGAGCTCTGGACAGTAATCGTATCTGGTCAACGCGCTTAAGAGCGTCATAGTTACTCCGGCCGTTTACCCGCGCTTAGTTGAATTTCTTCACATTGAAATTCAGAGCACTGGGCAGAAATCGTATCTGGTCAACACGCTTAAGAGAGTCACAGTTACTCCCGCCGTTTACCCGCGCTTAGTTGAATTTCTTCACATTGAATTGCAGAGCACTGGGCAGAAATCGTATCTGGTCAACACGCTTAAGAGAGTCATAGTTAGTCCCGCCGTTTACCCGCGCTTAGTTGAATTTCTTCACATTGAATTTCAGAGCACTGGGCAGAAATCGTATCTGGTCAACACGCTTAAGAGAGTCATAGTTACTCCCGCCGTTTACCCGCGCTTAGTTGAATTTCTTCACATTGAATTTCAGAGCACTGGGCTGAAATCGTATCTGGTCAACACGCTTAAGAGAGTCATAGTTACTCCCGCCATATACCGGCGCTTAGTTGAATTTCTTCACATTGAATTTCAGAGCACTGGGCAGAAATAGTATATGGTCAACACGCTTAAGAGAGTCATAGTTACTCCCGCCATTTACCCGCGCTTAGGTCAATTTCTTCACATTGAATTGCAGAACACTGGGCAGAAATCGTATCTGGTCAACACACTTAAGAGAGTCATAGCTCCTCCCGCCGTTTACCCGCGCTTAGATGAATTTCTTCACATTGCAATTCAGAGCACTGGGCCGAAATCGTATCTGGTCACCACGCTTAAGAGTCATAGTTACTCCCGCCGTTTACCCGCGCTTAGTCGAATGTCTTCACATTGAATTTCAGAGCTCTGGACAGTAATCGTATCTGGTCAACACGCTTAAGAGCGTCATAGTTACTCCGGCCGTTTACCCGCGCTTAGTTGAATTTCTTCACATTGAATTTCAGAGCACTGGGCAGAAATCGTATCTGGTCAACACGCTTAAGAGCGTCATAGTTACTCCGGCCGTTTACCCGCGCTTAGTTGAATTTCTTCACATTGAATTTCAGAGCACTGGACAGAAATCCTATCTGGTCAACACGCTTAAGAGAGTCATAGTTACTCTCGCCGTTTAACCGCGCTTAGTTGAATTTCTTCACATTGAATTGCAGAGCACTTGGCAGAAATCGTATCTGGTCAACACGCTTAAGGGAGTCATAGTTACTCCCGCCATATACCCGCGCTTAGTTGAATTTCTTCACATTGAATTTCAGAGCACTGGGCAGAAATCATATCTGGTCAACACGCTTAAGAGAGTCATAGTTACTCCGGCCGTTTACCCGCGCTTAGTTGAATTTCTTCACATTGAATTGCAGAGCACTGGGCAGAAATCGTATCTGGTCAACACGCTTAAGAGAGTCATAGTTACTCCCGCCGTTTACCCGCGCTTAGTTGAATTTCTTCATATTGAATTTCAGAGCACTGGGCAGAAAGCGTATCTGGTCAACACGGTTAAGAGAGTCATAGTTACTCCCGCCATTTACCCGCGCTTAGGCCAATTCCTTCACATTGAATTTCAGAGCACTGGGCAGAAATAGTATATGGTCAACACGCTTAAGAGAGTCATAGTTACTCCCGCCATTTACCCGCGCTTAGGTCAATTTCTTCACATTGAATTGCAGAACACTGGGCAGAAATCGTATCTGGTCAACACACTTAAGAGAGTCATAGCTCCTCCCGCCGTTTACCCGCGCTTAGATGAATTTCTTCACATTGCAATTCAGAGCACTGGGCCGAAATCGTATCTGGTCAACACGCTTAAGAGCGTCATAGTTACTCCGGCCGTTTACCCGCGCTTAGTTGAATTTCTTCACATTGAATTTCAGAGCACTGGGCAGAAATCGTATCTGGTCAACACGCTTAAGAGCGTCATAGTTACTCCGGCCGTTTACCCGCGCTTAGTTGAATTTCTTCACATTGAATTTCAGAGCACTGGACAGAAATCGTATCTGGTCAACACGCTTAAGAGAGTCATAGTTACTCTCGCCGTTTAACCGCGCTTAGTTGAATTTCTTCACATTGAATTGCAGAGCACTTGGCAGAAATCGTATCTGGTCAACACGCTTAAGAGAGTCATAGTTACTCCCGCCATATACCCGCGCTTAGTTGAATTTCTTCACATTGAATTTCAGAGCACTGGGCAGAAATCGTATCTGGTCAACACGCTTAAGAGAGTCATAGTCACACCCGCCGTTTACCCGCGCTTAGATGAATTTCTTCACATTGCATTTCAGAGCACTAGGCAGAAATCGTATTTGGTCACCACGCTTAAGAGAGTCATAGTTACTCCCGCCGTTTACCCGCGCTTAGTTGAATTTCTTCACATTGAATTTCAGAGCACTGGACAGAAATCGTATCTGGTCAACACGCTTAAGAGAGTCATCGTTACTCCCGCCGTTTACCCGCGCTTAGTTGAATTTCTTCACATTGAATTGCGGAGCACTTGGCAGAAATCGTATCTGGTCAACACGCTTAAGAGAGTCATAGCTCCTCCCGCCATTTACCCGCGCTTAGTTGAATTTCCTAACATTGAATTGCAGAGCACAGGGCAGATATCGTATCTGGTCAACACACTTATGAGAGGCATAGCTCCTCCCGCCGTTTACCCGCGCTTAGTTGAATTTCTTCACATTGAAATTCAGAGCACTGGGCAAAAATCGTATCTGGTCACCACGCTTAAGAGAGTCATATTGACTCCCGCCATTTACCCACGCTTAGTTGAATTTCTTCACATTGAATTGCAGAGCACTGGGCAGAAATCGTATCTGGTCAATACGCTTAAGAGAGTCATAGTTACACCCGCCGTTTACACGCGCTTAGATGAATTTCTTCACATTGCAATTCAGAGCACTGGGCAGAAATCGTATCTGGTCACCACGCTTAAGAGTCATAGTTACTCCCGCCGTTTACCCGCGCTTAGTCGAATGTCTTCACATTGAATTTCAGAGCACTGGGCAGAAATCGTATCTGGTCAACACGCTTAAGAGAGTCATAGTTACTCCCGCCATATACCCGCGCTTAGTTGAATTTCTTCACATTGAATTTCAGAGCACTGGGCAGAAATCATATCTGGTCAACACGCTTAAGAGAGTCATAGTTACTCCCGCCGTTTACCCGCGCTTAGTTGAATTTCTTCACATTGAATTGCAGAGCACTGGGCAGAAATCGTATCTGGTCAACACGCTTAAGAGAGTCATAGTTACTCCCGCCGTTTACACGCGCTTAGTTGAATTTCTTCATATTGAATTTCAGAGCACTGGGCAGAAAGCGTATCTGGTCAACACGGTTAAGAGAGTCATAGTTACTCCCGCCATTTACCCGCGCTTAGGCCAATTCCTTCACATTGAATTGCAGAGCACTGGGCAGAAATCGTATCTGGTCAACACGCTTAAGAGAGTCATAGTTACACCCGCCGTTTACCCGCGCTTAGATGAATTTCTTCACATTGCATTTCAGAGCACTGGGCAGAAATCGTATCTGATCAACACGCTTAAGAGAGTCATAGTTACTCCCGCCGTTTACCCGCACTTAGTTGAATTTCTTCACATCGAATTTCAGTGCACTGGGCAGAAATCGTATCTGGTCAACACGCTTAATAGAGTCATAGCTCCTCCCGCCGTATACCCGCGCTTAGTTGAATTTCTTCACATTGAATTTCAGAGCACTGGGCTGAAATCGTATCTGGTCAACACGCTTAAGAGAGTCATAGTTACTCCCGCCATATACCGGCGCTTAGTTGAATTTCTTCACATTGAATTTCAGAGCACTGGGCAGAAATAGTATATGGTCAACACGCTTAAGAGAGTCATAGTTACTCCCGCCATTTACCCGCGCTTAGGTCAATTGCTTCACATTGAATTGCAGAACACTGGGCAGAAATCGTATCTGGTCAACACACTTAAGAGAGTCATAGCTCCTCCCGCCGTTTACCCGCGCTTAGATGAATTTCTTCACATTGCAATTCAGAGCACTGGGCCGAAATCGTATCTGGTCACCACGCTTAAGAGTCATAGTTACTCCCGCCGTTTACCCGCGCTTAGTCGAATGTCTTCACATTGAATTTCAGAGCTCTGGACAGTAATCGTATCTGGTCAACACGCTTAAGAGCGTCATAGATACTCCGGCCGTTTACCCGCGCTTAGTTGAATTTCTTCACATTGAATTTCAGAGCACTGGGCAGAAATCGTATCTGGTCAACACGCTTAAGAGCGTCATAGTTACTCCGGCCGTTTACCCGCGCTTAGTTGAATTTCTTCACATTGAATTTCAGAGCACTGGACAGAAATCGTATCTGGTCAACACGCTTAAGAGAGTCATAGTTACTCTCGCCGTTTAACCGCGCTTAGTTGAATTTCTTCACATTGAATTGCAGAGCACTTGGCAGAAATCGTATCTGGTCAACACGCTTAAGAGAGTCATAGTTACTCCCGCCATATACCCGCGCTTAGTTGAATTTCTTCACATTGAATTTCAGAGCACTGGGCAGAAATCGTATCTGGTCAACACGCTTAAGAGAGTCATAGTTACTCCCGCCATTTACCCGCGCTTACGTCAATTTCTTCACATTGAATTGCAGAGCACTGGGCAGAAATCGTATCTGGTCAACACACTTAACAGAGTCATAGCTCCTCCCGCCGTTTACACGCGCTTAGTTGAATTTCTTCACATTGAATTGCAGAGCACTGGGCAGAAATCGTATCTGGTCAACACGCTTAAGAGAGTCATAGTTACTACCGCCGTTTACCCGCGTTTAGTCGAATTCCTTCACATTGAATTTCAGAGCACTGGACAGAAATCGTATCTGGTCAACACGCTTAAGAGAGTCATAGTTACTCTCGCCGTATACCCGCGCTTAGTTGAATTTCTTCACATTGAATTGCAGAGCACTGGGCAGAAATCGTATCTGGTCAACACGCTTAAGAGAGTCATGGTTACTCCCGCCGTTTACCCGCGCTTAGTTGAATTTCTTCACATTGAATTTCAGAGCACTGGGCAGAAATTGTATCTGGTCAACACGCTTAAGAGAGTCATAGTTACTCCCGCCATATACCGGCGCTTAGTTGAATTTCTTCACATTGAATTTCAGAGCACTGGGCAGAAATCGTATCTGGTCAACACGCTTGAGAGAGTCATAGTTACTAGCGCCGTATACCCGCGCTTAGTCGAATTTCTTCACATTGAATTTCAGAGCACTGGGCAGAAATCGTATCTGGTCAACACGCTTAAGAGAGTCATAGTTACTACCGCCGTTTACCCGCGCTTAGTTGAATTTCTTCACATTGAATTTCAGAGCACTGGGCAGAAATCGTATCTGGTCAACACGCTTAAGAGAGTCATAGCTCCTCCCGCCGTTTACCCGCGCTTAGTTGAATTTCTTCACATTGAATTTCAGAGCACTGGGCAGAAATCGTATCTGGTCAACACGCTTAAGAGAGTCACAGTTACTCCCGCCGTTTACCCGCGCTTAGTTGAATTTCTTCGCATTGAATTTCAGAGCACTGGGCAGAAATCGTATCTGGTCAACACGCTTAAGAGAGTCATAGTTACTCCCGCCATATACCGGCGCTTAGTTGAATTTCTTCACATTGAATTTCAGAGCACTGGGCAGAAATCGTATCTGGTCAACACGCTTAAGAGAGTCATAGTTACTCCCGCCGCTTACCCGCGCTTAGTTGAATTTCTTCACTTTGAATTTCAGAGCACTGGGTAGAAATCGTATCTTGTCAACACGCTTAAGAGAATCATAGATAGTCCCGCCGTTTACCCGAGCTTAGTTGAATTTCTTCACATTGAATTTCAGAGCACTGGGCAGAAATCGTATCTGGTCAACACGCTTAAGAGAGTCATAGTTACTACCGCCGTTTACCCGCGCTTAGTCGAATTTCTTCACATTGAATTTCAGAGCACTGGGCAGAAATCGTATCTGGTCAACACGCTTGAGAGAGTCATAGTTACTAGCGCCGTATACCCGCGCTTAGTTGAATTTCTTCACATTGAATTTCAGAGCACTGGGCAGAAATCGTATCTGGTCAACACGCTTAAGAGAGTCATAGTTACTACCGCCGTTTACCCGCGCTTAGTCGAATTTCTTCACATTGAATTTTGAGAGCACTGGGCAGAAATCGTATCTGGTCAACACGCTTAAGAGAGTCATAGCTCCTCCCGCCGTTTACCCGCGCTTAGTTGAATTTCTTCACATTGAATTTCAGAGCACTGGGCAGAAATCGTATCTGGTCAACACGCTTAAGAGAGTCACAGTTACTCCCGCCGTTTACCCGCGCTTAGTTGAATTTCTTCGCATTGAATTTCAGAGCACTGGGCAGAAATCGTATCTGGTCAACACGCTTAAGAGAGTCATAGTTACTCCCGCCATATACCGGCGCTTAGTTGAATTTCTTCACATTGAATTTCAGAGCACTGGGCAGAAATCGTATCTGGTCAACACGCTTAAGAGAGTCATAGTTACTCCCGCCGCTTACCCGCGCTTAGTTGAATTTCTTCACATTGAATTTCAGAGCACTGGGTAGAAATCGTATCTTGTCAACACGCTTAAGAGAGTCATAGTTACTCCCGCCATATACCGGCGCTTAGTTGAATTTCTTCACATTGAATTTCAGAGCACTGGGCAGAAATCGTATCTGGTCAACACGCTTAAGAGAGTCATAGTTACTCCCGCCGCTTACCCGCGCTTAGTTGAATTTCTTCACATTGAATTTCAGAGCACTGGGTAGAAATCGTATCTTGTCAACACGCTTAAGAGAGTCATAGCTCCTCCCGCCGTTTACCCGCGCTTAGTTGAATTTCTTCACATTGAATTTCAGAGCACTGGGCAGAAATCGTATCTGGTCAACACGCTTAAGAGAATCATAGATAGTCCGGCCGTTTACCCGCGCTTAGTTGAATTTCTTCACATTGAATTTCAGAGCACTGGGCAGAAATCGTATCTGGTCAACACGCTTAAGAGAGTCATGGTTACTCCCGCCGTTTACCCGCGCTTAGTTGAATTTCTTCACATTGAATTTCAGAGCACTGGGCAGAAATCGTATCTGGTCAACACGCTTAAGAGAGTCATAGCTCCTCCCGCCATTTACCCGCGCTTAGTTGAATTTCCTCACATTGAATTTCAGAGCACTGGGCAGAAATCGTATCTGGTCAACACGCTTAAGAGAATCATAGATAGTCCCGCCGTTTACCCGCGCTTAGTTGAATTTCTTCACATTGAATTTCAGAGCACTGGGCAGAAATCGTATCTGGTCAACACGCTTAAGAGAGTCATAGTTACTACCGTCGTTTACCCGCGCTTAGTCGAATTTCTTCACATTGAATTTCAGAGCACTGGGCAGAAATCGTATCTGGTCAACACGCTTAAGAGAGTCATGGTTACTCCCGCCGTTTACCCGCGCTTAGTTGAATTTCTTCACATTGAATTTCAGAGCACTGGGCAGAAATCGTATCTGGTCAACACGCTTAAGAGAATCATAGATAGTCCCGCCGTTTACCCGCGCTTAGTTGAATTTCTTCACATTGAATTTCAGAGCACTGGGCAGAAATTGTATCTGGTCAACACGCTTAAGAGAGTCATAGTTACTCCCGCCATTTACCCGCGCTTAGCTCAATTTCTTCACATTGAATTGCAGAGCACTGAGCAGAAATCGTATCTGGTCAACACGCTTAAGAGAATCATAGATAGTCCCGCCGTTTACCCGCGCTTAGTTGAATTTCTTCACATTGAATTTCAGAGCACTGGGCAGAAATCGTATCTGGTCAACACGCTTAAGAGAGTCATAGTTACTACCGCCGTTTACCCGCGCTTAGTCGAATTCCTTCACATTGAATTTCAGAGCACTGGGCAGAAATCGTATCTGGTCAACACGCTTAAGAGAGTCATGGTTACTCCCGCCGTTTACCCGCGCTTAGTTGAATTTCTTCACATTGAATTTCAGAGCACTGGGCAGAAATCGTATCTGGTCAACACGCTTAAGAGAATCATAGATAGTCCCGCCGTTTACCCGCGCTTAGTTGAATTTCTTCACATTGAATTTCAGAGCACTGGGCAGAAATCGTATCTGGTCAACACGCTTAAGAGAGTCATAGCTCCTCCCGCCGTTTACCCGCGCTTAGTTGAATTTCTTCACATTGAATTTCAGAGCACTGGGCAGAAATCGTATCTGGTCAACACGCTTAAGAGAGTCACAGTTACTCCCGCCGTTTACCCGCGCTTAGTTGAATTTCTTCGCATTGAATTTCAGAGCACTGGGCAGAAATCGTATCTGGTCAACACGCTTAAGAGAGTCATAGTTACTCCCGCCATATACCGGCGCTTAGTTGAATTTCTTCACATTCAATTTCAGAGCACTGGGCAGAAATCGTATCTGGTCAACACGCTTAAGAGAGTCATAGTTACTCCCGCCGCTTACCCGCGCTTAGTTCAATTTCTTCACATTGAATTTCAGAGCACTGGGTAGAAATCGTATCTTGTCAACACGCTTAAGAGAGTCATAGCTCCTCCCGCCGTTTACCCGCGCTTAGTTGAATTTCTTCACATTGAATTTCAGAGCACTGGGCAGAAATCGTATCTGGTCAACACGCTTAAGAGAATCATAGATAGTCCCGCCGTTTACCCGCGCTTAGTTGAATTTCTTCACATTGAATTTCAGAGCACTGGGCAGAAATCGTATCTGGTCAACACGCTTAAGAGAGTCATAGTTACTACCGTCGTTTACCCGCGCTTAGTCGAATTTCTTCACATTGAATTTCAGAGCACTGGGCAGAAATCGTATCTGGTCAACAGGCTTAAGAGAGTCATGGTTACTCCCGCCGTTTACCCGCGCTTAGTTGAATTTCTTCACATTGAATTTCAGAGCACTGGGCAGAAATCGTATCTGGTCAACACGCTTAAGAGAATCATAGATAGTCCCGCCGTTTACCCGCGCTTAGTTGAATTTCTTCACATTGAATTTCAGAGCACTGGGCAGAAATTGTATCTGGTCAACACGCTTAAGAGAGTCATAGTTACTCCCGCCATTTACCCGCGCTTAGCTCAATTTCTTCACATTGAATTGCAGAGCACTTAGCAGAAATCGTATCTGGTCAACACACTTAAGAGAGTCATAGCTCCTCCCGCCGTTTACACGCGCTTAGTTGAATTTCTTCACATTGAATTTCAGAGCACTTGGCAGAAATCGTATCTGGTCAACACGCTTAAGAGAATCATAGATAGTCCCGCCGTTTACCCGCGCTTAGTTGAATTTCTTCACGTTGAATTTCAGAGCACTGGGCAGAAATCGTATCTGGTCAACACGCTTAAGAGAATCATAGATAGTCCCGCCGTTTACCCGCGCTTAGTTGAATTTCTTCACATTGAATTTCAGAGCACTGGGCAGAAATTGTATCTGGTCAACACGCTTAAGAGAGTCATAGTTACTCCCGCCATTTACCCGCGCTTAGCTCAATTTCTTCACATTGAATTGCAGAGCACTGAGCAGAAATCGTATCTGGTCAACACACTTAAGAGAGTCATAGCTCCTCCCGCCGTTTACACGCGCTTAGTTGAATTTCTTCACATTGAATTTCAGAGCACTGGGCAGAAATCGTATCTGGTCAACACGCTTAAGAGAATCATAGATAGTCCCGCCGTTTACCCGCGCTTAGTTGAATTTCTTCACATTGAATTTCAGAGCACTGGGCAGAAATCGTATCTGGTCAACACGCTTAAGAGAGTCATAGTTACTACCGCCGTTTACCCGCGCTTAGTCGAATTTCTTCACATTGAATTTCAGAGCACTGGGCAGAAATCGTATCTGGTCAACACGCTTAAGAGAGTCACAGTTACTCCCGCCGTTTACCCGCGCTTAGTTGAATTTCTTCGCATTGAATTTCAGAGCACTGGGCAGAAATCGTATCTGGTCAACACGCTTAAGAGAGTCATAGTTACTCCCGCCATATACCGGCGCTTAGTTGAATTTCTTCACATTCAATTTCAGAGCACTGGGCAGAAATCGTATCTGGTCAACACGCTTAAGAGAGTCATAGTTACTCCCGCCGCTTACCCGCGCTTAGTTCAATTTCTTCACATTGAATTTCAGAGCACTGGGTAGAAATCGTATCTTGTCAACACGCTTAAGAGAGTCATAGCTCCTCCCGCCGTTTACCCGCGCTTAGTTGAATTTCTTCACATTGAATTTCAGAGCACTGGGCAGAAATCGTATCTGGTCAACACGCTTAAGAGAATCATAGATAGTCCCGCCGTTTACCCGCGCTTAGTTGAATTTCTTCACATTGAATTTCAGAGCACTGGGCAGAAATCGTATCTGGTCAACACGCTTAAGAGAGTCATAGTTACTACCGTCGTTTACCCGCGCTTAGTCGAATTTCTTCACATTGAATTTCAGAGCACTGGGCAGAAATCGTATCTGGTCAACAGGCTTAAGAGAGTCATGGTTACTCCCGCCGTTTACCCGCGCTTAGTTGAATTTCTTCACATTGAATTTCAGAGCACTGGGCAGAAATCGTATCTGGTCAACACGCTTAAGAGAATCATAGATAGTCCCGCCGTTTACCCGCGCTTAGTTGAATTTCTTCACATTGAATTTCAGAGCACTGGGCAGAAATTGTATCTGGTCAACACGCTTAAGAGAGTCATAGTTACTCCCGCCATTTACCCGCGCTTAGCTCAATTTCTTCACATTGAATTGCAGAGCACTTAGCAGAAATCGTATCTGGTCAACACACTTAAGAGAGTCATAGCTCCTCCCGCCGTTTACACGCGCTTAGTTGAATTTCTTCACATTGAATTTCAGAGCACTGGGCAGAAATCGTATCTGGTCAACACGCTTAAGAGAATCATAGATAGTCCCGCCGTTTACCCGCGCTTAGTTGAATTTCTTCACGTTGAATTTCAGAGCACTGGGCAGAAATCGTATCTGGTCAACACGCTTAAGAGAATCATAGATAGTCCCGCCGTTTACCCGCGCTTAGTTGAATTTCTTCACATTGAATTTCAGAGCACTGGGCAGAAATTGTATCTGGTCAACACGCTTAAGAGAGTCATAGTTACTCCCGCCATTTACCCGCGCTTAGCTCAATTTCTTCACATTGAATTGCAGAGCACTGAGCAGAAATCGTATCTGGTCAACACACTTAAGAGAGTCATAGCTCCTCCCGCCGTTTACACGCGCTTAGTTGAATTTCTTCACATTGAATTTCAGAGCACTGGGCAGAAATCGTATCTGGTCAACACGCTTAAGAGAATCATAGATAGTCCCGCCGTTTACCCGCGCTTAGTTGAATTTCTTCACATTGAATTTCAGAGCACTGGGCAGAAATCGTATCTGGTCAACACGCTTAAGAGAGTCATAGTTACTACCGCCGTTTACCCGCGCTTAGTCGAATTTCTTCACATTGAATTTCAGAGCACTGGGCAGAAATCGTATCTGGTCAACACGCTTAAGAGAGTCATGGTTACTCCCGCCGTTTACCCGCGCTTAGTTGAATTTCTTCACATTGAATTTCAGAGCACTGGGCAGAAATCGTATCTGGTCAACACGCTTAAGAGAATCATAGATAGTCCCGCCGTTTACCCGCGCTTAGTTGAATTTCTTCACATTGAATTTCAGAGCACTGGGCAGAAATTGTATCTGGTCAACACGCTTAAGAGAGTCATAGTTACTCCCGCCATTTACCCGCGCTTAGCTCAATTTCTTCACATTGAATTGCAGAGCACTGGGCAGAAATCGTATCTGGTCAACACGCTTAAGAGAATCATAGATAGTCCCGCCGTTTACCCGCGCTTAGTTGAATTTCTTCACATTGAATTTCAGAGCACTGGGCAGAAATCGTATCTGGTCAACACGCTTAAGAGAGTCATAGTTACTACCGCCGTTTACCCGCGCTTAGTCGAATTTCTTCACATTGAATTTCAGAGCACTGGGCAGAAATCGTATCTGGTCAACACGCTTAAGAGAGTCATGGTTACTCCCGCCGTTTACCCGCGCTTAGTTGAATTTCTTCACATTGAATTTCAGAGCACTGGGCAGAAATCGTATCTGGTCAACACGCTTAAGAGAATCATAGATAGTCCCGCCGTTTACCCGCGCTTAGTTGAATTTCTTCACATTGAATTTCAGAGCACTGGGCAGAAATTGTATCTGGTCAACACGCTTAAGAGAGTCATAGTTACTCCCGCCATTTACCCGCGCTTAGCTCAATTTCTTCACATTGAATTGCAGAGCACTTAGCAGAAATCGTATCTGGTCAACACACTTAAGAGAGTCATAGCTCCTCCCGCCGTTTACACGCGCTTAGTTGAATTTCTTCACATTGAATTTCAGAGCACTGGGCAGAAATCGTATCTGGTCAACACGCTTAAGAGAATCATAGATAGTCCCGCCGTTTACCCGCGCTTAGTTGAATTTCTTCACATTGAATTTCAGAGCACTGGGCAGAAATCGTATCTGGTCAACACGCTTAAGAGAGTCATAGTTACTACCGCCGTTTACCCGCGCTTAGTCGAATTTCTTCACATTGAATTTCAGAGCACTGGGCAGAAATCGTATCTGGTCAACACGCTTAAGAGAGTCATGGTTACTCCCGCCGTTTACCCGCGCTTAGTTGAATTTCTTCACATTGAATTTCAGAGCACTGGGCAGAAATCGTATCTGGTCAACACGCTTAAGAGAATCATAGATAGTCCCGCCGTTTACCCGCGCTTAGTTGAATTTCTTCACATTGAATTTCAGAGCACTGGGCAGAAATTGTATCTGGTCAACACGCTTAAGAGAGTCATAGTTACTCCCGCCATTTACCCGCGCTTAGCTCAATTTCTTCACATTGAATTGCAGAGCACTGAGCAGAAATCGTATCTGGTCAACACACTTAAGAGAGTCATAGCTCCTCCCGCCGTTTACACGCGCTTAGTTGAATTTCTTCACATTGAATTTCAGAGCACTGGGCAGAAATCGTATCTGGTCAACACGCTTAAGAGAATCATAGATAGTCCCGCCGTTTACCCGCGCTTAGTTGAATTTCTTCACATTGAATTTCAGAGCACTGGGCAGAAATCGTATCTGGTCAACACGCTTAAGAGAGTCATAGCTCCTCCCGCCGTTTACCCGCGCTTAGTTGAATTTCTTCACATTGAATTTCAGAGCACTGGTCAGAAATCGTATCTGGTCAACACGCTTAAGAGAGTCATAGCTCCTCCCGCCATTTACCCGCGCTTAGTTGAATTTCCTCACATTGAATTGCAGAGCACAGGGCAGAAATCGTATCTGGTCAACACGCTTAAGAGAGTCATAGTTACTAGTGGCCCGGGCCGACATTGGATACAGTGGGATCTGGTATATGAGTTTACCTATATAGGTTTGAAGTAAATAAAATAGGCCGCAAGTTATATACATGATAAATAAGAAGAAAAGAAATTGTTGTTTATCCGTCCGTGAGTAATTGATTATAAACTATGTTTTTCGTATGCGATGTGTCTGGATGTGTTGGGTACGCTGCGTGGCCGATGAGAATACGAAGCTGTGCGCGCGAAGTAACGCGGCTCATGGCAACATATAGCTGGCCGTGATCGAAGACGCTGTCCTTCAGATAAATTCCGACGCGCTGAAGTGTCTGGCCTTGCGACTTGTTTATAGTCATAGCAAAGGCGACCTTCACCGGGAATTGCTCACGGCTAAATGCGACTCCCAGGGTACTGTCGCTAGGTGTTAATCGTACTCTGGGAATGATCGCTTCTTGGCCAATGTGAGTGCCGGTTATTATTTTGGCGCGGAATATCCGACTGCCAAGGAAGGTGATACGGAGACGGGTTCCGTTCACCAGACCATCGACCGAAGACATATTTCGGATTAGGAGAACAATAGCACCGACTCGGAGACGCAGTTTGTGCGGAGGCAGGCCAGCCACTTCGACGTGGTTCAACAGTTCTGGCGGATAATCTATAATCGCTTCGGCGGACGGATCAATGAGTTTATCTTCGGAGAAATAAACTCGTTATTCTCCTTCGAGCGAGTCCAGTATGATATTATTAAGAAAATCGCAGTGATCGTTGCGGGGACAAAGCAAGGCATGATCGGGGTTCGGCTGTGTAAGATTTCGATCATAAACCCAGTCAATCAGGTCTCTAGGCGACCCATGAAATAATACGTCCGGCGGGATACCGGTTATGTCCGTGTCGGGAACGTTGGCGGAACCGTCGCCAATAGTGAGAAGGTACGCGGCAAAATCAACTTCTCCCGGTCCAACACGCATGTTTTGCGTGAGACGAAGCAACTTAAAATGCGACCAAAGGGGACTGCTACGAATCGATTCGGCGATGTTCGAACCTGCGGGCGCGTTGGGAATGACAGGTGCACATTGCCGGAACTCACCGCCAAGTAATATTATCTTACCTCCGAACGGCAGTTGACTATTGCCCGTTATATCCTTAAGGATACGGTCCATCGCCATTAGTGCCCGTCGCTCGCACATGGACGCCTCATCCATAATAATCAGTTTTGCAGCCATCAAGCGTTGGCCTGCGACACTGGCACGGCTTACGTTGCAATTGGAATGTTCGGTGAGGGGAACCGGTAATTTCAAGAAATAATGGGAGGTACGGCCGCCAGGCAATAGAAGGGCCGCTATTCCGGTCCACGCGGATGGGACGACGACGTGTCCATTATTTCTGAAGTGTTGTATCAGGGCCTTGTATAGAAACGTTTTGCCAGTGCCACCTGGACCATCCAGAAAGAAACAGGTAGGGTCGGTATACAACGAACTTAAAGTGTCTAAAATAGAATTATACGCTCTGAGCTGCCCCGTATTTAGCCGACTAACGTATTCCTCGTTAGGCACGACATACACATCGAACGGAGCCAGTTGACGGGAAGCGGTAGCCGGTGGTTCCGGAAAGTTTAAATTCATCCAGTCAACCATATTAGCCTCTGCGATCAATCTTATGTCACGTAGACCATGCGCGAAGCGAAGACTGTCGTCCGTGCCGTAGATACGGATGAGGTCATGCGTAAGTTCCTCTTTGTGGTGTTCCCACATTGAAGCGCCGTTGGGTGGACGGGTCAGGGCAAGTAGTTGTCCGAAGAGGACACGAAAAGCTCGCGGACGTTGGCATTGCGCGGCTTCGTCTAAGGTCTCCTGGAAGGCAGTACCACTATCGATCAGTCCGCGTGCGTGGCATGCTTCTTGAGCGGAGGCGTACACTCTACCTTCGTAGGAAAAGAGTTCGTCCCAGTTGCGTGGACCCTTAACGTGGTGGAGCAAAAGCCGAGTCGCAACCAATTCCGGGTTATTCGGTGGAACTTGGAATATTCTACCAATTCGGTTCGATTGTGGGACTCCGGCGGTCCACTTTTTTGCCTGGCTGCTCCATACGAAGTTCTGGGGGATATCCCGGTATAAATACCCGCGAGCGACCGGATTAATGTCGTTTAACTTGTAGAACGCCGTCAGTTGCGTGTCACGGTTAGCTGCCGTGTTTGCCGCAGGACCTGCCTGACCGTCCGCGAAATATACCGTACGGTCGTTCCTCGTGTGTACCGTTAGGCGCTCTACGGTATGAGAGAGGCCGTATAGATTATACTTCATTAGGCGCCAGTGAGCCTCGGACGAACCAAGGTATCGCATTGTACGGTACCTCCTTATTTCGTTACCCGCTTCGGAGGTAATAATTTCTGCAATATGCGCTACGTCGTGGCCTTTGTTAATATAATTAAATATATATTTAATTACACGTACACCGGAAAGGTGTTCCACATTGATGTGACAGCCGAACATCTTCGCCAGGTACGGGTTGTATGGTACCACATGACGATTATCTAACCGAACCGTTATTTGACCGCGTCTCTTCATAACGTGCCGGCCGTCGTCTCGCCGACGGTATAGCGGATATCCGTTCAGCTGCACCTGTGTATGTTGCTGGAAGGCCTTGGGGAAATTCTTCTTGCATGTAATCCCGCCGTCTGGCGAACAATTTTCAGTACACAGATGCAGGTAATTTGTACAAACAATATCGTATAATTCGGGGTCTATCTCCGGGTCCGGAATTTCTGCGCATATAACGCGATCGATGTATTCGGGATCTCTCGAATTATACGGCGGTTCAACAGCGACGATCCAGTGCGAGTGGGGCATCTGTCGCTTCTGCATTTCTACGGAATAGCCGTAGTACCGGCATTTACCGAAGAATGCATCTTTGGTAATTAAATCCTTGAACCGCTTTTGTTTAGAATGGAAAACGCGATTCCCGATATCTGGCCTTAAGTCTCGCCGGTTTCCATGATTAATACTGCCTTCGATCTCGGGCCAAGCAGGATTTGCCGTGAAGGTGATAAAAAATGTCGCAGCACCAAGTTGCATAGACATGGCCAGCATGTCATGCATGGTGTTCATTGCATGTCGTGGACCACCGATGAATGAGGATGGCAGCAATACTGGAACACTGGTGTCAGGATTGTTCGTCACGCTGGTCCTTTGATCGTGATTATTGAAATCGCCGATATTCTGCAATGAATCACGACGTAGGACACTCTGATTCTCTTGCAGCCATTGAAGTTTGTCTTCATCAACTCTTAGAGCTTTGTCGACCAACCATTGCTGAAATAACTTGCCACAGTCCTGCAAATACTCTTGATCGTCGCGAATGGCCATCTGATAAGCTGCATGCTCGCGAAGGGTGACGTATTTCCGGTTATCAGTTCCCACAGTGTGACGGATACCGGTGTGCCATCCAATTACCGAGTACGGATCCAGCAAAGGATATAACATGGCATCAAGAAGGGGATTCCTAATCTTGACGATCTGTAGAGGTTCGGTGTTCGGCATGGCACGATTTTGGATGATCAGCTGGTGGTGTTGGCGAGGAAGACCACCGTGGTCACCGTACAATACCGCTACATCGTCGCGTGTAGTCGGCAGGTTGGTACGCCCGACGTGAATACCGGCGCCAGCAGGGCCAGGCAACAGTTGTATGTGGACTGTAGGCCGCGGTTGATTTTGCCGAATGAGCTCTTGCTCCTTCTCGTACGCGTGGAGAAATTGCTGAGCAAGGGCCGAGTTCTCTCGCATGATCATAGTAATATTATTTAAGATCCGAGGACTTAATTTCGTGGCCTCGTAGCGCAGTCTTGTGGCCGTTTCTATGTTACAAAAGTAGGCTGAGCCATACGGCATGTTTGCATTAGTGCGGGAACTATCCTCCTGATGTAACGGGCCAATGCGATGGAATATTTCTCCTCTACCGATCAGATAATAAGTGCCAGACGGAGGGTTATCAATTTTGAGACCGAGCGAGCAGAAACTAAAGGCAGAATTGATGTAGCGACTATTGTCCTGGAAATATTTGAAGTCGCAGTGTTCTGGATTAGTGAACACCTCACGGAGATACGGGTGAATCGGCCGAAGGGTAAACACGACCTTTCCGTTAGAGCAGCAGGAAGAAAAATGTCCGGCCTCGGTACGCTCTGACTCGAAGTGTTTGGCCATGCAATGCGGACAAATGGCATTCATCGGTCCAATACTCTAATAGGATGTCTCCGTGGAAAGTCTCGTGGCCGTAGCTTCTCCGGTACGACGGGCGACTTCTTGGCGCTCATTGGAGCGATACTTCTTCTCGCGTTGCAATCGACGCCGGCGTTCGTCGATACCTGCGGGCGTACGTCTGCCTTGTTCGTCCTCTTCAGTTGGTCGTAACCACTGTGGACCGAAACATCGCCATCCAGTATAGGGTAGCACTTCGCCATCTGGACCTATATCGGCGTAAGTAGCTGGTCTGCCAACCGAGCGTGGAGTAGCGGGCACGTTTGTGTTACGTGTTCTTCGCCTACGAACGGGCGATGGAGCACGAAAAGTGGTAGACGTTGATGGCTGCGGAGCGGGAGAAGCCGAAGCACGCATCGTCGCTGAGCCGGTTGATTCAACAACGTACGGCGCGGTGGCTTCGCGGACACGACCGCGTGATGTTGACGGAACCGGCGACGAAGCTGTTTCAGAACGGCTCTGGGACTGTACACGCGTGTTACGATTACGTTCCTTTCGGCCAGTAACGGTACCCCGACGACACTTTCTGATCGGACGACCTCGGGAAGCATCCATTCTTGATATTCTATATAAGGCGAAAGTAACAGAATTAATACTATTAAAATAAATGTAAGATATATTATATGGAACAGAATTTGTAAAAAATAGAAATATTTTTGATTAATACTTTGTACTTACCACGTAAACACAATACGGGAATCGCAAAGAGACTACAATGCTATCCTGCAAAAGGACGGTCACTGTAGGATGTAAGCCTGAGCTGTTTTCAAGCCGAACGCAGACCTGCAAATAGATAATACAACCTTTCCGTTAATAATTAGGCAACCAAAAAATGTATGAGGTATATTATATAGAACAGAATTTGTAAAAAATAGAAATAATTTTGATTAATACTTTATACTTACCACGTAAATACAGTACGGGAATCGCAAAGAGACTACAATGCTATCCTGAAAAGGACTGTCACTGTAGGCTGTAAGCGTGAGCTGTTCTCAAGCCGAACGCAGACCTGCAAATAGATAATACAACCTTTCCGTTAATAATTAGGCAACCAAAAAATGTATGAGGTATATTATATAGAACAGAATTTGTAAAAAATAGAAATAATTTTGATTAATACTTTATACTTACCACGTAAATACAATACGGAAATCGCAAAGAGACTGCAATGCTATCCTGAAAAGGACGGTCACTGTAGTATAGATGCACAGGAATAGAGCGAGCAGGAGAGCGAGCTGTTGTCAAACCGAACGCAGAACTGCAAATAGATGTATTACCATGCGTGTCATCGTATATGAAGGGTTCTCTTCTTCAGTTATATGCCGGATAAAAATGTGTTCTGTCGTTAATATTCGAAGTGTTAGTTTTATCCACTTGCCGTAAATAGTTTTTATTATTTGGGATTATTCTACTATAGTTTATATAGGGTGTTTCAAAAATATTTAATTTTTTCAATATTTCCTAAATTATACATTTTTTTCAAAAATGTTTCGAACAAAAGTTTTAAGGTTTTATATGGGGCAGCCTATGGTGCCCTTTTGCCCCACCCTTGGAAGTAATTTCTTGTTTTTGATCTCCCTGTATAGCTCAAAGTTAAAGTCAGAGTCTTGAAACGAAGCGGAATCTACAGGGTGTCTCCGATACTGTTACAGGTCGGAAAAAAATATTGTACTTGTTCAATATTTATTAAAAATTTGAAAAATATTTTCACCCCCTTTCGTTTTTTTAAATTTATCTTGTTATGGTCTAACGTAGAATTTAGCCCGCTTTCCGTGCCCGTGATAAAAAATATATGTACCCCTTCCGAAAAATCGATTCGACCTTCAAATAGCCTCGACTGTTGATCCTGGAGCCAAGCCGAAAGCAGGGGCTGGAGCAGTCTTCGAAACCCTTCAACTTTTGTCGGAAACATTTTTCTCTAAAGTCAATAGTTTCGTAGATATTCGTGTGGACCACTTTTTTTGAATCACCCTCTATAATTTAAACTCGAAGCCAGAGCATCGAACAAAAGCGGGTTTCGCATGGTTTTTCCGACACTCTTTCATGACTCAAGAAAATGTCTTACATTTATTTATATTTTTCAGAAAAATGAAAAAAAATGTCCCCCTCCACATTTTTTGAAATACATTTTCCCGTGCTCAGACGTAGGATTTTCCCTGCTTTTCACGAACGTTATCACAAATATGTGTATACGTTATAAAAAATAGATTCGACCTTTATATGACCTTAACACATGACCATGTAGTAAAGGCGGATGCAGGGGAAGATAGTGCTCATAAAACCCTTCAACTCTTGTCTGAAACATTTTTCTGTAAAACCTATAGTTTCGGAGATATTTCGTCGAAACACCTTTCTGAATCACCCTGTACAACTGAAATTGGTGTAGAAGGATGTAGTAGTGGATGCCCTGTAACTTTTGTTGGAAACATTTTTCTCTCAGGCCTATAGTTTCGGAGATTATACCGGCGGACCACTTTTCGTGAGTCACCCTGTATAACCTCAAGTCGAAGCCAGAGCTTCCGGACAAAGGGGATTTCATATGGTTTTTTCCGCTCTTTCTAATGCCGTAAAAAAATGTTATAGTCGTTTTGAAATTTTTTCGAGATTTCAAAAAAAATTCCCCCCCCTTTTGATTTTCAAAAATTTTTTTTTTTACAAAATCAATCTACCCTTCGAGCCCTTTACAACGATACCACGCACGGGCTCGTAACCCCGAGACCAACGCGGGAATAAGGGCGCGAACGTTAAAACCGCTACAGCTCTTTCAAAAAAGGTGTCCGGCGAATAACGCCAACAGTAGTTTAAACGGTGTCGAAAATGCCATCTTTCGAAAGAAAAAAAAAATATTTCTCCTATAAGGCTCGTAAAGATTTGGAAAAAATTTGTTTACCCCCACCACTTTTTCGAAATTTCGTATTTTTGGGCACATCTACAGGGTGAGCCTTTTCCAACAGTACCACGCACTCCTAAGTGCCATTAGCGATAAGGTGGGAAAGTCTGTGACAATAATATGGTTACCTTAAGCGAGTCATAGTAAACTCCCGCCATTTACCCGCGCTGGGGGTGTCCCACTTGGACGTCGACCGATTGGACGCGTCCCGATTGGACGGTCCCGATTGGACGCGTCCCGTTTGGACGTGTCCCGACTGGACGCGTTCCACTTCGAATCGGTGCCGATTGAACACTAATTTCCCTTATGATAGGCTATGTTAGGTGGAGTTACGCTATTTTAGGTTCAGTTAGGCCTGGTTAGGTCTTATCTGCACCGCTTTGAATTCAAACGCGTCCAATCGGGACGCGTCCAAACGGGATGCGTCCAAACGGCACGCGTCCAATCGGGACGCGTCCAAACGGTCGACGTCCAAGTGGGCATCACTCACCCGCGCTTAGCTCAATTTCTTCACATTGAATTGTAGAGCACTGAGCAGAAATCGTATCTGGTCAACACACTTAAGAGAGTCATAGCTCCTCCCGCCGTTTACACGCGCTTAGTTGAATTTCTTCACATTGAATTTCAGAGCACTGGGCAGAAATCGTATCTGGTCAACACGCTTAAGAGAATCATAGATAGTCCCGCCGTTTACCCGCGCTTAGTTGAATTTCTTCACATTGAATTTCAGAGCACTGGGCAGAAATCGTATCTGGTCAACACGCTTAAGAGAATCATAGATAGTCCCGCCGTTTACCCGCGCTTAGTTGAATTTCTTCACATTGAATTTCAGAGCACTGGGCAGAAATCGTATCTGGTCAACACGCTTAAGAGAGTCATAGCTCCTCCCGCCGTTTACCCGCGCTTAGTTGAATTTCTTCACATTGAATTTCAGAGCACTGGGCAGAAATCGTATCTGGTCAACACGCTTAAGAGAGTCACAGTTACTCCCGCCGTTTACCCGCGCTTAGTTGAATTTCTTCGCATTGAATTTCAGAGCACTGGGCAGAAATCGTATCTGGTCAACACGCTTAAGAGAGTCATAGTTACTCCCGCCATATACCGGCGCTTAGTTGAATTTCTTCACATTGAATTTCAGAGCACTGGGCAGAAATCGTATCTGGTCAACACGCTTAAGAGAGTCATAGTTACTCCCGCCGCTTACCCGCGCTTAGTTGAATTTCTTCACATTGAATTTCAGAGCACTGGGTAGAAATCGTATCTTGTCAACACGCTTAAGAGAGTCATAGCTCCTCCCGCCGTTTACCCGCGCTTAGTTGAATTTCTTCACATTGAATTTCAGAGCACTGGGCAGAAATCGTATCTGGTCAACACGCTTAAGAGAGTCATAGTTACTCCCGCCGTTTACCCGCGCTTAGTTGAACTTCTTCACATTGAATTGCAGAGCACTAGGCAGAAATCGTATCTGGTCAACACGCTTAAGAGAGTCATAGTTACTCCCGCCGTTTACCCGCGCTTAGTTGAATTTCTTCACATTAAATTTCAGAGCACTGGGCAGAAATCGTATCTGGTCAACACGCTTAAGAGTGTCATAGTTACTCCCGCCGTTTTCCCGCGCTTAGTTGAATTTCTTCACATTGAATTTCAGAGCACTGGGCAGAAATCGTATCTGGTCAACACGCTTAAGAGAGTCATAGTTACTCCCGCCATATACCGGCGCTTAGTTGAATTTCTTCACATTGAATTTCAGAGCACTGGGCAGAAATCGTATCTGGTCAACACGCTTAAGAGAGTCATAGTTACTCCCGCCGCTTACCCGCGCTTAGTTGAATTTCTTCACATTGAATTTCAGAGCACTGGGTAGAAATCGTATCTTGACAACACGCTTAAGAGAGTCATAGCTCCTCCCGCCGTTTACCCGCGCTTAGTTGAATTTCTTCACATTGAATTTCAGAGCACTGTGCAGAAATCGTATCTGGTCAACACGCTTAAGAGAATCATAGATAGTCCCGCCGTTTACCCGCGCTTAGTTGAATTTCTTCACATTGAATTTCAGAGCACTGGGCAGAAATCGTATCTGGTCAACACGCTTAAGAGAGTCATAGTTACTACCGCCGTTTACCCGCGCTTAGTCGAATTTCTTCACATTGAATTTCAGAGCACTGGGCAGAAATCGTATCTGGTCAACACACTTAAGAGAGTCATAGCTCCTCCCGCCGTTTACACGCGCTTAGTTGAATTTCTTCACATTGAATTTCAGAGCACTGGGCAGAAATCGTATCTGGTCAACACGCTTAAGAGAATCATAGATAGTCCCGCCGTTTACCCGCGCTTAGTTGAATTTCTTCACTTTGAATTTCAGAGCACTGGGCAGAAATCGTATCTGGTCAACACGCTTAAGAGAGTCATAGCTCCTCCCGCCGTTTACCCGCGCTTAGTTAAATTTCTTCACATTGAATTTCAGAGCACTGGTCAGAAATCGTATCTGGTCAACACGCTTAAGAGAGTCATAGCTCCTCCCGCCATTTACCCGCGCTTAGTTGAATTTCCTCACATTGAATTGCAGAGCACAGGGCAGAAATCGTATCTGGTCAACACGCTTAAGAGAGTCATAGTTACTACCGCCGTTTACCCGCGCTTAGTTGAATTTCTTCACATTGAATTTCAGTGCACTGGGCAGTAATCGTATCTGGTCAACACGCTTAAGAGAGTCATAGTTACTAGCGCCGTATACCCGCGCTTAGTTGAATTTCTTCACATTGAATTGCAGAGCACTGTGCAGAAATCGTATCTGGTCAACACGCTTAAGAGAGTCATAGTTACTCCCGCCGCTTACCCGCGCTTAGTTGAATTTCTTCACATTGAATTTCAGAGCACTGGGCAGTAATCGTATGTGGTCAACACGCTTAAGAGAGTCATGGTTACTCCCGCCGTTTACCCGCGCTTAGTTGAATTTCTTCAGATTGAATTTCAGAGCACTGGGCAGAAATCGTATCTGGTCAACACGCTTAAGAGAATCATAGATAGTCCCGCCGTTTACCCGCGCTTAGTTGAATTTCTTCTCATTGAATTTCAGAGCACTGGGCAGAAATCGTATCTGGTCAAAACGCTTAAGAGAGTCATAGTTACTCCCGCCGTTTACCCGCGCTCAGTTGAATTTCTTCACATTAAATTTCAGAGCACTGGGCAGAATCGTATCCGGTCAAAACGCTTAAGAGAGTCATAGTTGCTCCCGCCGTTTACCCGCGCTTAGTTGAATTTCTTCACATTGAATTTCAGAGCACTGGGCAGAAATCGTATCTGGTCAAAACGCTTAAGAGAGTCATAGTTACTCCCGCCGTTTACCCGCGCTCAGTTGAATTTCTTCACATTGAATTTCAGAGCACTGGGCAGAATCGTATCCGGTCAAAACGCTTAAGAGAGTCATAGTTGCTCCCGCCGTTTACCCGCGCTTAGTTGAATTTCTTCACATTTAATTTCAGAGCACTGGGCAGAAATCGTATCTGGTCAACACGCTTAAGAGAGTCATAGTTACTCCCGCCGTTTACCCGCGCTTAGTTGAATTTCTTCACATTAAATTGCAGAGCACTGGGCAGAAATCGTATCAGGTCAACACGCTTAAGAGAGTCATAGTTACTCCCGCCGTTTACCCGCGCTTAGTTGAATTTCTTCACATTTAATTTCAGAGCACTGGGCAGAAATCGTATCTGGTCAAAACGCTTAAGAGAGTCATAGTTACTCCCGCCGTTTACCCGCGCTTAGTTGAATTTCTTCTCATTGAATTTCAGAGCACTGGGCAGAAATCGTATCTGGTCAAAACGCTTAAGAGAGTCATAGTTACTCCCGCCGTTTACCCGCGCTCAGTTGAATTTCTTCACATTGAATTTCAGAGCACTGGGCAGAATCGTATCCGGTCAAAACGCTTAAGAGAGTCATAGTTGCTCCCGCCGTTTACCCGCGCTTAGTTGAATTTCTTCACATTTAATTTCAGAGCACTGGGCAGAAATCGTATCTGGTCAACACGCTTAAGAGAATCATAGTTACTCCCGCCGTTTACCCGCGCTTAGTTGAACTTCTTCACATTGAATTGCAGAGCACTAGGCAGAAATCGAATCTGGTCAACACGCTTAAGAGAGTCATAGTTACTCCCGCCGTTTACCCGCGCTTAGTTGAATTTCTTCACATTGAATTTTAGAGCACTGGGCAGAAATCGTATCTGGTCAACACGCTTAAGAGAGTCATAGTTACTCCCGCCGTTTTCGCGCGCTTAGTTGAATTTCTTCACATTGAATTGCAGAGCACTGGGCAGAAATCGTATCCGGTCAAAACGCTTAAGAGAGTCATAGTTACTCCCGCCGTTTACCCGCGCTTAGTTGAATTTCTTCTCATTGAATTTCAGAGCACTGGGCAGAAATCGTATCTGGTCAAAACGCTTAAGAGAGTCATAGTTACTCCCGCCGTTTACCCGCGCTCAGTTGAATTTCTTCACATTGAATTTCAGAGCACTGGGCAGAATCGTATCCGGTCAAAACGCTTAAGAGAGTCATAGTTGCTCCCGCCGTTTACCCGCGCTTAGTTGAATTTCTTCACATTGAATTTCAGAGCACTGGGCAGAAATCGTATCTGGTCAAAACGCTTAAGAGAGTCATAGTTACTCCCGCCGTTTACCCGCGCTCAGTTGAATTTCTTCACATTGAATTTCAGAGCACTGGGCAGAATCGTATCCGGTCAAAACGCTTAAGAGAGTCATAGTTGCTCCCGCCGTTTACCCGCGCTTAGTTGAATTTCTTCACATTTAATTTCAGAGCACTGGGCAGAAATCGTATCTGGTCAACACGCTTAAGAGAGTCATAGTTACTCCCGCCGTTTTCGCGCGCTTAGTTGAATTTCTTCACACTGAATTTCAGAGCACTGGGTACAAATCGTATCTGGTCAACACGCTTAAGAGAGTCATAGTTACTCCCGCCGTTTACCCGCGCTTAGTTGAATTTCTTCACATTAAATTGCAGAGCACTGGGCAGAAATCGTATCAGGTCAGCACGCTTAAGAGAGTCATAGTTACTCCCGCCGTTTACCCGCGCTTAGTTGAATTTCTTCACATTTAATTTCAGAGCACTGGGCAGAAATCGTATCTGGTCAACACGTTTAAGAGAGTCATAGTTACTCCCGCCGTTTACCCGCGCTTAGTTGAACTTCTTCACATTGAATTGCAGAGCACTGGGCAGAAATCGTATCAGATCAAAACGCTTAAGAGAGTCATACTTACTCCCGCCGTTTACCCGCGCTTAGTTGAATTTCTTCACATTTAATTTCAGAGCACTGGGCAGAAATCGTATCTGTTCAACACGCTTAAGAGAGTCATAGTTACTCCCGCCGTTTTCGCGCGCTTAGTTGAATTTCTTCACATTGAATTGCAGAGCACTGGGAAGAAATCGTATCTGGTCAAAACACTTAAGAGAGTCATAGTTGCTCCCGCCGTTTACCCGCGCTTAGTTGAATTTCTTCACACTGTATTTCAGAGCACTGGGTACAAATCGTATCTGGTCAACACGCTTAAGAGAGTTATAGTTACTCCCGTCGTTTACCCGCGCTTAGTTGAATTTCTGCACATTGAATTTTACAGCACTGGGCAGAAATCGTATCTGGTCAACACGCTTAAGAGAGTCATAGTTACTCCCGCCGTTTTCGCGCGCTTAGTTGAATTTCTTCACATTGAATTGCAGAGCACTGGGCAGAAATCGTATCCGGTCAACACGCTTAAGAGAGTCATAGTTACTCCCGCCGTTTACCCGCGCTTAGTTGAATTTCTTCACATCGAATTGCAGAGCACTGGGCAGAAATCGTATCAGATCAACACGCTTAAGAGAGTCATAGTTACTCCCGCCGTTTTCGCGCGCTTAGTTGAATTTCTTCACATTTAATTTCAGAGCACTGGGCAGAAATCGTATCTGGTCAACACGCTTAAGAGAGTCATAGTTACTCCCGCCGTTTACCCGCGCTTAGTTGAATTTCTTCACATTTAATTTCAGAGCACTGGGCAGAAATCGTATCTGGTCAAAACGCTTAAGAGAGTCATAGTTACTCCCGCCGTTTAACCGCGCTCAGTTGAATTTCTTCACATTGAATTTCAGAGCACTGGGCAGAATCGTATCCGGTCAAAACGCTTAAGAGAGTCATAGTTGCTCCCGCCGTTTACCCGCGCTTAGTTGAATTTCTTCACACTGAATTTCAGAGCACTGGGTACAAATCGTATCTGGTCAACACGCTTAAGAGAGTCATAGTTACTCCCGCCGTTTACCCGCGCTTATTTGAATTTCTTCACATTAAATTGCAGAGCACTGGGCAGAAATCGTATCAGGTCAACACGCTTAAGAGAGTCATAGTTACTCCCGCCGTTTTCGCGCGCTTAGTTGAATTTCTTCACATTGAATTGCACAGCACTGGGCAGAAATCGTATCCGGTCAAAACGCTTAAGAGAGTCATAGTTACTCCCGCCGTTTACCCGCGCTTAGTTGAATTTCTTCACATTTAATTTCAGAGCACTGGGAAGAAATCGTATCTGGTCAACACGCTTAAGAGAGTCATAGTTACTCCCGCCGTTTACCCGCGCTTAGTTGAATTTCTTCACATTGAATTTCAGAGCACTGGGCAGAAATCGTATCTGGTCAACACGCTTAAGAGAGTCATAGTTACTCCCGCCGTTTTCGCGCGCTTAGTTGAATTTCTTCACATTGAATTGCAGAGCACTGGGAAGAACTCGTATCTGGTCAACACGCTTAAGAGAGTCATAGTTAGTCCCGCCGTTTTCGCGCGCTTAGTTGAATTTCTTCACATTGAATTGCAGAGCACTGGGAAGAAATCGTATCTGGTCAACACGCTTAAGAGAGTCATAGTTACTCCCGCCATTTACCCGCGCTTAGTTGAATTTCTTCACATTGAATTTCAGAGCACTGGGCAGAAATCGTATCTGGTCAAAACGCTTAAGAGAGTCATAGTTACTCCCGCCGTTTACCCGCGCTCAGTTGAATTTCTTCACATTGAATTTCAGAGCACTGGGCAGAATCGTATCCGGTCAAAACGCTTAAGAGAGTCATAGTTGCTCCCGCCGTTTACCCGCGCTTAGTTGAATTTCTTCACATTTAATTTCAGAGCACTGGGTACAAATCGTATCTGGTCAACACGCTTAAGAGAGTCATAGTTACTCCCGCCGTTTTCGCGCGCTTAGTTGAATTTCTTCACACTGAATTTCAGAGCACTGGGTACAAATAGTATCTGGTCAACACGCTTAAGAGAGTCATAGTTACTCCCGCCGTTTACCCGCGCTTAGTTGAATTTCTTCACATTAAATTGCAGAGCACTGGGCAGAAATCGTATCAGGTCAACACGCTTAAGAGAGTCATAGTTACTCCCGCCGTTTACCCGCGCTTAGTTGAATTTCTTCACATTTAATTTCAGAGCACTGGGCAGAAATCGTATCTGGTCAACACGCTTAACAGAGTCATAGTTACTCCCGCCGTTTACCCGCGCTTAGTTGAATTTCTTCACATTGAATTGCAGAGCACTGGGCAGAAATCGTATCAGATCAACACGCTTAAGAGAGTCATAGTTACTCCCGCCGTTTACCCGCGCTTAGTTGAACTTCTTCACATTGAATTGCAGAGCACTGGGCAGAAATCGTATCCGGTCAAAACGCTTAAGAGAGTCATAGTTACTCCCGCCGTTTACCCGCGCTTAGTTGAATTTCTTCACATTTAATTTCAGAGCACTGGGCAGAAATCGTATCTGTTCAACACGCTTAAGAGAGTCATAGTTACTCCCGCCGTTTTCGCGCGCTTAGTTGAATTTCTTCACATTGAATTGCAGAGCACTGGGAAGAAATCGTATCTGGTCAACACGCTTAAGAGAGTCATAGTTACTCCCGCCGTTTACCCGCGCTTAGTTGAATTTCTTCACATTGAATTTCAGAGCACTGGGCAGAAATCGTATCTGGTCAAAACGCTTAAGAGAGTCATAGTTACTCCCGCCGTTTACCCGCGCTCAGTTGAATTTCTTCACATTGAATTTCAGAGCACTGGGCATAATCGTATCCGGTCAAAACGCTTAAGAGAGTCATAGTTGCTCCCGCCGTTTACCCGCGCTTAGTTGAATTTCTTCACACTGTATTTCAGAGCACTGGGTACAAATCGTATCTGGTCAACACGCTTAAGAGAGTTATAGTTACTCCCGCCGTTTACCCGCGCTTAGTTGAATTTCTGCACATTGAATTTTAGAGCACTGGGCTGAAATCGTATCTGGTCAACACGCTTAAGAGAGTCATAGTTACTCCCGCCGTTTTCGCGCGCTTAGTTGAATTTCATCACATTGAATTGCAGAGCACTGGGCAGAAATCGTATCCGGTCAAAACGCTTAAGAGAGTCATAGTTACTCCCGCCGTTTACCCGCGCTTAGTTGAATTTCTTCACATTTAATTTCAGAGCACTGGGCAGAAATCGTATCTGGTCAACACGCATAAGAGAGTCATAGTTACTCCCGCCGTTTTCGCGCGCTTAGTTGAATTTCTTCACATTGAATTGCAGAGCACTGGGAAGAAATCGTATCTGGTCAACACGCTTGAGAGAGTCATAGTTACTCCCGCCGTTTACCCGCGCTTAGTTGAATTTCTTCACATTGAATTTCAGAGCACTGGGCAGAAATCGTATCTGGTCAAAACGCTTAAGAGAGTCATACTTGCTCCCGCCGTTTACCCGCGCTTAGTTGAATTTCTTCACACTGTATTTCAGAGCACTGGGTACAAATCGTATCTGGTCAACACGCTTAAGAGAGTTATAGTTACTCCCGCCGTTTACCCGCGCTTAGTTGAATTTCTGCACATTGAATTTTAGAGCACTGGGCAGAAATCGTATCTGGTCAACACGCTTAAGAGAGTCATAGTTACTCCCGCCGTTTTCGCGCGCTTAGTTGAATTTCTTCACATTGAATTGCAGAGCACTGGGCAGAAATCGTATCCGGTCAAAACGCTTAAGAGAGTCATAGTTACTCCCGCCGTTTACCCGCGCTTAGTTGAATTTCTTCACATTTAATTTCAGAGCACTGGGCAGAAATCGTATCTGGTCAACACGCATAAGGGAGTCATAGTTACTCCCGCCGTTTTCGCGCGCTTAGTTGAATTTCTTCACATTGAATTGCAGAGCACTGGGCAGAAATCGTATCAGATCAACACGCTTAAGAGAGTCATAGTTACTCCCGCCGTTTACCCGCGCTTAGTTGAACTTCTTCACATTGAATTGCAGAGCACTGGGCAGAAATCGTATCCGGTCAAAACGCTTAAGAGAGTCATAGTTACTCCCGCCGTTTACCCGCGCTTAGTTGAATTTCTTCACATTTAATTTCAGAGCACTGGGCAGAAATCGTATCTGTTCAACACGCTTAAGAGAGTCATAGTTACTCCCGCCGTTTTCGCGCGCTTAGTTGAATTTCTTCACATTGAATTGCAGAGCACTGGGAAGAAATCGTATCTGGTCAACACGCTTAAGAGAGTCATAGTTACTCCCGCCGTTTACCCGCGCTTAGTTGAATTTCTTCACATTGAATTTCAGAGCACTGGGCAGAAATCGTATCTGGTCAAAACGCTTAAGAGAGTCATAGTTACTCCCGCCGTTTACCCGCGCTCAGTTGAATTTCTTCACATTGAATTTCAGAGCACTGGGCAGAATCGTATCCGGTCAAAACGCTTAAGAGAGTCATAGTTGCTCCCGCCGTTTACCCGCGCTTAGTTGAATTTCTTCACACTGTATTTCAGAGCACTGGGTACAAACCGTATCTGGTCAACACGCTTAAGAGAGTTATAGTTACTCCCGCCGTTTACCCGCGCTTAGTTGAATTTCTGCACATTGAATTTTAGAGCACTGGGCAGAAATCGTATCTGGTCAACACGCTTAAGAGAGTCATAGTTACTCCCGCCGTTTTCGCGCGCTTAGTTGAATTTCATCACATTGAATTGCAGAGCACTGGGCAGAAATCGTATCCGGTCAAAACGCTTAAGAGAGTCATAGTTACTCCCGCCGTTTACCCGCGCTTAGTTGAATTTCTTCACATTTAATTTCAGAGCACTGGGCAGAAATCGTATCTGGTCAACACGCATAAGAGAGTCATAGTTACTCCCGCCGTTTTCGCGCGCTTAGTTGAATTTCTTCACATTGAATTGCAGAGCACTGGGAAGAAATCGTATCTGGTCAACACGCATAAGAGAGTCATAGTTACTCCCGCCGTTTTCGCGCGCTTAGTTGAATTTCTTCACATTGAATTGCAGAGCACTGGGCAGAAATCGTATCAGATCAACACGCTTAAGAGAGTCATAGTTACTCCCGCCGTTTACCCGCGCTTAGTTGAATTTCTTCACATTGAATTTCAGAGCACTGGGCAGAAATCGTATCTGGTCAAAACGCTTAAGAGAGTCATAGTTACTCCCGCCGTTTACCCGCGCTCAGTTGAATTTCTTCACATTGAATTTCAGAGCACTGGGCAGAATCGTATCCGGTCAAAACGCTTAAGAGAGTCATACTTGCTCCCGCCGTTTACCCGCGCTTAGTTGAATTTCTTCACACTGTATTTCAGAGCACTGGGTACAAATCGTATCTGGTCAACACGCTTAAGAGAGTTATAGTTACTCCCGCCGTTTACCCGCGCTTAGTTGAATTTCTGCACATTGAATTTTAGAGCACTGGGCAGAAATCGTATCTGGTCAACACGCTTAAGAGAGTCATAGTTACTCCCGCCGTTTTCGCGCGCTTAGTTGAATTTCTTCACATTGAATTGCAGAGCACTGGGCAGAAATCGTATCCGGTCAAAACGCTTAAGAGAGTCATAGTTACTCCCGCCGTTTACCCGCGCTTAGTTGAATTTCTTCACATTTAATTTCAGAGCACTGGGCAGAAATCGTATCTGGTCAACACGCATAAGAGAGTCATAGTTACTCCCGCCGTTTTCGCGCGCTTAGTTGAATTTCTTCACATTGAATTGCAGAGCACTGGGCAGAAATCGTATCAGATCAACACGCTGAAGAGAGTCATAGTTACTCCCGCCGTTTACCCGCGCTTAGTTGAACTTCTTCACATTGAATTGCAGAGCACTGGGCAGAAATCGTATCCGGTCAAAACGCTTAAGAGAGTCATAGTTACTCCCGCCGTTTACCCGCGCTTAGTTGAATTTCTTCACATTTAATTTCAGAGCACTGGGCAGAAATCGTATCTGTTCAACACGCTTAAGAGAGTCATAGTTACTCCCGCCGTTTTCGCGCGCTTAGTTGAATTTCTTCACATTGAATTGCAGAGCACTGGGAAGAAATCGTATCTGGTCAACACGCTTAAGAGAGTCATAGTTACTCCCGCCGTTTACCCGCGCTTAGTTGAATTTCTTCACATTGAATTTCAGAGCACTGGGCAGAAATCGTATCTGGTCAAAACGCTTAAGAGAGTCATAGTTACTCCCGCCGTTTACCCGCGCTTAGTTGAATTTCTTCACATTGAATTTCAGAGCACTGGGCAGAATCGTATCCGGTCAAAACGCTTAAGAGAGTCATAGTTGCTCCCGCCGTTTACCCGCGCTTAGTTGAATTTCTTCACACTGAATTTCAGAGCACTGGGTACAAATCGTATCTGGTCAACACGCTTAAGAGAGTTATAGTTACTCCCGCCGTTTACCCGCGCTTAGTTGAATTTCTGCACATTGAATTTTAGAGCACTGGGCAGAAATCGTATCTGGTCAACACGCTTAAGAGAGTCATAGTTACTCCCGCCGTTTTCGAGCGCTTAGTTGAATTTCTTCACATTGAATTGCAGAACACTGGGCAGAAATCGTATCCGGTCAAAACGCTTAAGAGAGTCATAGTTACTCCCGCCGTTTACCCGCGCTTAGTTGAATTTCTTCACATCGAATTGCAGAGCACTGGGCAGAAATCGTATCAGATCAACACGCTTAAGAGAGTCATAGTTACTCCCGCCGTTTTCGCGCGCTTAGTTGAATTTCTTCACATTTAATTTCAGAGCACTGGGCAGAAATCGTATCTGGTCAACACGCTTAAGAGAGTCATAGTTACTCCCGCCGTTTACCCGCGCTTAGTTGAATTTCTTCACATTTAATTTCAGAGCACTGGGTACAAATCGTATCTGGTCAACACGCTTAAGAGAGTCATAGTTACTCCCGCCGTTTACCCGCGCTTATTTGAATTTCTTCACATTAAATTGCAGAGCACTGGGCAGAAATCGTATCAGGTCAACACGCTTAAGAGAGTCATAGTTACTCCCGCCGTTTTCGCGCGCTTAGTTGAATTTCTTCACATTGAATTGCAGAGCACTGGGCAGAAATCGTATCCGGTCAAAACGCTTAAGAGAGTCATAGTTACTCCCGCCGTTTACCCGCGCTTAGTTGAATTTCTTCACATTTAATTTCAGAGCACTGGGAAGAAATCGTATCTGGTCAACACGCTTAAGAGAGTCATAGTTACTCCCGCCGTTTACCCGCGCTTAGTTGAATTTCTTCACATTGAATTTCAGAGCACTGGGCAGAAATCGTATCTGGTCAACACGCTTAAGAGAGTCATAGTTACTCCCGCCGTTTTCGCGCGCTTAGTTGAATTTCTTCACATTGAATTGCAGAGCACTGGGAAGAACTCGTATCTGGTCAACACGCTTAAGAGAGTCATAGTTAGTCCCGCCGTTTTCGCGCGCTTAGTTGAATTTCTTCACATTGAATTGCAGAGCACTGGGAAGAAATCGTATCTGGTCAACACGCTTAAGAGAGTCATAGTTACTCCCGCCATTTACCCGCGCTTAGTTGAATTTCTTCACATTGAATTTCAGAGCACTGGGCAGAAATCGTATCTGGTCAAAACGCTTAAGAGAGTCATAGTTACTCCCGCCGTTTACCCGCGCTCAGTTGAATTTCTTCACATTGAATTTCAGAGCACTGGGCAGAATCGTATCCGGTCAAAACGCTTAAGAGAGTCATAGTTGCTCCCGCCGTTTACCCGCGCTTAGTTGAATTTCTTCACATTTAATTTCAGAGCACTGGGTACAAATCGTATCTGGTCAACACGCTTAAGAGAGTCATAGTTACTCCCGCCGTTTTCGCGCGCTTAGTTGAATTTCTTCACACTGAATTTCAGAGCACTGGGTACAAATAGTATCTGGTCAACACGCTTAAGAGAGTCATAGTTACTCCCGCCGTTTACCCGCGCTTAGTTGAATTTCTTCACATTAAATTGCAGAGCACTGGGCAGAAATCGTATCAGGTCAACACGCTTAAGAGAGTCATAGTTACTCCCGCCGTTTACCCGCGCTTAGTTGAATTTCTTCACATTTAATTTCAGAGCACTGGGCAGAAATCGTATCTGGTCAACACGCTTAACAGAGTCATAGTTACTCCCGCCGTTTACCCGCGCTTAGTTGAATTTCTTCACATTGAATTGCAGAGCACTGGGCAGAAATCGTATCAGATCAACACGCTTAAGAGAGTCATAGTTACTCCCGCCGTTTACCCGCGCTTAGTTGAACTTCTTCACATTGAATTGCAGAGCACTGGGCAGAAATCGTATCCGGTCAAAACGCTTAAGAGAGTCATAGTTACTCCCGCCGTTTACCCGCGCTTAGTTGAATTTCTTCACATTTAATTTCAGAGCACTGGGCAGAAATCGTATCTGTTCAACACGCTTAAGAGAGTCATAGTTACTCCCGCCGTTTTCGCGCGCTTAGTTGAATTTCTTCACATTGAATTGCAGAGCACTGGGAAGAAATCGTATCTGGTCAACACGCTTAAGAGAGTCATAGTTACTCCCGCCGTTTACCCGCGCTTAGTTGAATTTCTTCACATTGAATTTCAGAGCACTGGGCAGAAATCGTATCTGGTCAAAACGCTTAAGAGAGTCATAGTTACTCCCGCCGTTTACCCGCGCTCAGTTGAATTTCTTCACATTGAATTTCAGAGCACTGGGCAGAATCGTATCCGGTCAAAACGCTTAAGAGAGTCATAGTTGCTCCCGCCGTTTACCCGCGCTTAGTTGAATTTCTTCACACTGTATTTCAGAGCACTGGGTACAAATCGTATCTGGTCAACACGCTTAAGAGAGTCATAGTTACTCCCGCCGTTTACCCGCGCTCAGTTGAATTTCTTCACATTGAATTTCAGAGCACTGGGCAGAATCGTATCCGGTCAAAACGCTTAAGAGAGTCATAGTTGCTCCCGCCGTTTACCCGCGCTTAGTTGAATTTCTTCACATTTAATTTCAGAGCACTGGGTACAAATCGTATCTGGTCAACACGCTTAAGAGAGTCATAGTTACTCCCGCCGTTTTCGCGCGCTTAGTTGAATTTCTTCACACTGAATTTCAGAGCACTGGGTACAAATAGTATCTGGTCAACACGCTTAAGAGAGTCATAGTTACTCCCGCCGTTTACCCGCGCTTAGTTGAATTTCTTCACATTAAATTGCAGAGCACTGGGCAGAAATCGTATCAGGTCAACACGCTTAAGAGAGTCATAGTTACTCCCGCCGTTTACCCGCGCTTAGTTGAATTTCTTCACATTTAATTTCAGAGCACTGGGCAGAAATCGTATCTGGTCAACACGCTTAACAGAGTCATAGTTACTCCCGCCGTTTACCCGCGCTTAGTTGAATTTCTTCACATTGAATTGCAGAGCACTGGGCAGAAATCGTATCAGATCAACACGCTTAAGAGAGTCATAGTTACTCCCGCCGTTTACCCGCGCTTAGTTGAACTTCTTCACATTGAATTGCAGAGCACTGGGCAGAAATCGTATCCGGTCAAAACGCTTAAGAGAGTCATAGTTACTCCCGCCGTTTACCCGCGCTTAGTTGAATTTCTTCACATTTAATTTCAGAGCACTGGGCAGAAATCGTATCTGTTCAACACGCTTAAGAGAGTCATAGTTACTCCCGCCGTTTTCGCGCGCTTAGTTGAATTTCTTCACATTGAATTGCAGAGCACTGGGAAGAAATCGTATCTGGTCAACACGCTTAAGAGAGTCATAGTTACTCCCGCCGTTTACCCGCGCTTAGTTGAATTTCTTCACATTGAATTTCAGAGCACTGGGCAGAAATCGTATCTGGTCAAAACGCTTAAGAGAGTCATAGTTACTCCCGCCGTTTACCCGCGCTCAGTTGAATTTCTTCACATTGAATTTCAGAGCACTGGGCAGAATCGTATCCGGTCAAAACGCTTAAGAGAGTCATAGTTGCTCCCGCCGTTTACCCGCGCTTAGTTGAATTTCTTCACACTGTATTTCAGAGCACTGGGTACAAATCGTATCTGGTCAACACGCTTAAGAGAGTTATAGTTACTCCCGCCGTTTACCCGCGCTTAGTTGAATTTCTGCACATTGAATTTTAGAGCACTGGGCAGAAATCGTATCTGGTCAACACGCTTAAGAGAGTCATAGTTACTCCCGCCGTTTTCGCGCGCTTAGTTGAATTTCATCACATTGAATTGCAGAGCACTGGGCAGAAATCGTATCCGGTCAAAACGCTTAAGAGAGTCATAGTTACTCCCGCCGTTTACCCGCGCTTAGTTGAATTTCTTCACATTTAATTTCAGAGCACTGGGCAGAAATCGTATCTGGTCAACACGCATAAGAGAGTCATAGTTACTCCCGCCGTTTTCGCGCGCTTAGTTGAATTTCTTCACATTGAATTGCAGAGCACTGGGAAGAAATCGTATCTGGTCAACACGCTTGAGAGAGTCATAGTTACTCCCGCCGTTTACCCGCGCTTAGTTGAATTTCTTCACATTGAATTTCAGAGCACTGGGCAGAAATCGTATCTGGTCAAAACGCTTAAGAGAGTCATAGTTACTCCCGCCGTTTACCCGCGCTCAGTTGAATTTCTTCACATTGAATTTCAGAGCACTGGGCAGAATCGTATCCGGTCAAAACGCTTAAGAGAGTCATACTTGCTCCCGCCGTTTACCCGCGCTTAGTTGAATTTCTTCACACTGTATTTCAGAGCACTGGGTACAAATCGTATCTGGTCAACACGCTTAAGAGAGTTATAGTTACTCCCGCCGTTTACCCGCGCTTAGTTGAATTTCTGCACATTGAATTTTAGAGCACTGGGCAGAAATCGTATCTGGTCAACACGCTTAAGAGAGTCATAGTTACTCCCGCCGTTTTCGCGCGCTTAGTTGAATTTCTTCACATTGAATTGCAGAGCACTGGGCAGAAATCGTATCCGGTCAAAACGCTTAAGAGAGTCATAGTTACTCCCGCCGTTTACCCGCGCTTAGTTGAATTTCTTCACATTTAATTTCAGAGCACTGGGCAGAAATCGTATCTGGTCAACACGCATAAGAGAGTCATAGTTACTCCCGCCGTTTTCGCGCGCTTAGTTGAATTTCTTCACATTGAATTGCAGAGCACTGGGCAGAAATCGTATCAGATCAACACGCTTAAGAGAGTCATAGTTACTCCCGCCGTTTACCCGCGCTTAGTTGAACTTCTTCACATTGAATTGCAGAGCACTGGGCAGAAATCGTATCCGGTCAAAACGCTTAAGAGAGTCATAGTTACTCCCGCCGTTTACCCGCGCTTAGTTGAATTTCTTCACATTTAATTTCAGAGCACTGGGCAGAAATCGTATCTGTTCAACACGCTTAAGAGAGTCATAGTTACTCCCGCCGTTTTCGCGCGCTTAGTTGAATTTCTTCACATTGAATTGCAGAGCACTGGGAAGAAATCGTATCTGGTCAACACGCTTAAGAGAGTCATAGTTACTCCCGCCGTTTACCCGCGCTTAGTTGAATTTCTTCACATTGAATTTCAGAGCATTGGGCAGAAATCGTATCTGGTCAAAACGCTTAAGAGAGTCATAGTTACTCCCGCCGTTTACCCGCGCTCAGTTGAATTTCTTCACATTGAATTTCAGAGCACTGGGCAGAATCGTATCCGGTCAAAACGCTTAAGAGAGTCATAGTTGCTCCCGCCGTTTACCCGCGCTTAGTTGAATTTCTTCACACTGTATTTCAGAGCACTGGGTACAAACCGTATCTGGTCAACACGCTTAAGAGAGTTATAGTTACTCCCGCCGTTTACCCGCGCTTAGTTGAATTTCTGCACATTGAATTTTAGAGCACTGGGCAGAAATCGTATCTGGTCAACACGCTTAAGAGAGTCATAGTTACTCCCGCCGTTTTCGCGCGCTTAGTTGAATTTCATCACATTGAATTGCAGAGCACTGGGCAGAAATCGTATCCGGTCAAAACGCTTAAGAGAGTCATAGTTACTCCCGCCGTTTACCCGCGCTTAGTTGAATTTCTTCACATTTAATTTCAGAGCACTGGGCAGAAATCGTATCTGGTCAACACGCATAAGAGAGTCATAGTTACTCCCGCCGTTTTCGCGCGCTTAGTTGAATTTCTTCACATTGAATTGCAGAGCACTGGGAAGAAATCGTATCTGGTCAACACGCTTAAGAGAGTCATAGTTACTCCCGCCGTTTACCCGCGCTTAGTTGAATTTCTTCACATTGAATTTCAGAGCACTGGGCAGAAATCGTATCTGGTCAAAACGCTTAAGAGAGTCGTAGTTACTCCCGCCGTGTACCCGCGCTCAGTTGAATTTCTTCACATTGAATTTCAGAGCACTGGGCAGAATCGTATCCGGTCAAAACGCTTAAGAGAGTCATAGTTGCTCCCGCCGTTTACCCGCGCTTAGTTGAATTTCTTCACACTGAATTTCAGAGCACTGGGTACAAATCGTATCTGGTCAACACGCTTAAGAGAGTTATAGTTACTCCCGCCGTTTACCCGCGCTTAGTTGAATTTCTGCACATTGAATTTTAGAGCACTGGGCAGAAATCGTATCTGGTCAACACGCTTAAGAGAGTCATAGTTACTCCCGCCGTTTTCGAGCGCTTAGTTGAATTTCTTCACATTGAATTGCAGAACACTGGGCAGAAATCGTATCCGGTCAAAACGCTTAAGAGAGTCATAGTTACTCCCGCCGTTTACCCGCGCTTAGTTGAATTTCTTCACATTTAATTTCAGAGCACTGGGCAGAAATCGTATCTGGTCAACACGCTTAAGAGAGTCATAGTTACTCCCGCCGTTTTCGCGCGCTTAGTTGAATTTCTTCACATTGAATTGCAGAGCACTGGGAAGAAATCGTATCTGGTCAACACGCTTAAGAGAGTCATAGTTACTCCCGCCGTTTACCCGCGCTTAGTTGAATTTCTTCACATTTAATTTCAGAGCACTAGGCAGAAATCGAATATGGTCAACACGCTTAAGAGAGTCATAGTTACTCCCGCCGTTTTCGCGCGCTTAGTTGAATTCCTTCACATTGAATTGCAGAGCACTGGGAAGAAATCGTATCTGGTCAACACGCTTAAGAGAGTCATAGTTACTCCCGCCATTTACCCGCGCTTAGTTGAATTTCTTCACATTGAATTTCAGAGCACTGGGCAGAAATCGTATCTGGTCAAAACGCTTAAGAGAGTCATAGTTACTCCCGCCGTTTACCCGCGCTCAGTTGAATTTCTTCACATTGAATTTCAGAGCACTGGGCAGAATCGTATCCGGTCAAAACGCTTAAGAGAGTCATAGTTGCTCCCGCCGTTTTCGCGCGCTTAGTTGAATTTCTTCACATTGAATTGCAGAGCACTGGGCAGAAATCGTATCCGGTCAAAACGCTTAAGAGAGTCATAGTTACTCCCGCCGTTTACCCGCGCTTAGTTGAATTTCTTCACATTTAATTTCAGAGCACTGGGCAGAAATCGTATCTGGTCAACACGCATAAGAGAGTCATAGTTACTCCCGCCGTTTTCGCGCGCTTAGTTGAATTTCTTCACATTGAATTTCAGAGCACTGGGCAGAATCGTATCCGGTCAAAACGCTTAAGAGAGTCATATTTGCTCCCGCCGTTTACCCGCGCTTAGTTGAATTTCTTCACACTGTATTTCAGAGCACTGGGTACAAATCGTATCTGGTCAACACGCTTAAGAGAGTTATAGTTACTCCCGCCGTTTACCCGCGCTTAGTTGAATTTCTGCACATTGAATTTTAGAGCACTGGGCAGAAATCGTATCTGGTCAACACGCTTAAGAGAGTCATAGTTACTCCCGCCGTTTACCCGCGCTTAGTTGAATTTCTTCACATTTAATTTCAGAGCACTGGGCAGAAATCGTATCTGTTCAACACGCTTAAGAGAGTCATAGTTACTCCCGCCGTTTTCGCGCGCTTAGTTGAATTTCTTCACATTGAATTGCAGAGCACTGGGAAGAAATCGTATCTGGTCAACACGCTTAAGAGAGTCATAGTTACTCCCGCCGTTTACCCGCGCTTAGTTGAATTTCTTCACATTGAATTTCAGAGCACTGGGCAGAAATCGTATCTGGTCAAAACGCTTAAGAGAGTCATAGTTACTCCCGCCGTTTACCCGCGCTCAGTTGAATTTCTTCACATTGAATTTCAGAGCACTGGGCAGAATCGTATCCGGTCAAAACGCTTAAGAGAGTCATAGTTGCTCCCGCCGTTTACCCGCGCTTAGTTGAATTTCTTCACACTGTATTTCAGAGCACTGGGTACAAATCGTATCTGGTCAACACGCTTAAGAGAGTTATAGTTACTCCCGCCGTTTACCCGCGCTTAGTTGAATTTCTGCACATTGAATTTTAGAGCACTGGGCAGAAATCGTATCTGGTCAACACGCTTAAGAGAGTCATAGTTACTCCCGCCGTTTTCGAGCGCTTAGTTGAATTTCTTCACATTGAATTGCAGAACACTGGGCAGAAATCGTATCCGGTCAAAACGCTTAAGAGAGTCATAGTTACTCCCGCCGTTTACCCGCGCTTAGTTGAATTTCTTCACATTTAATTTCAGAGCACTGGGCAGAAATCGTATCTGGTCAACACGCTTAAGAGAGTCATAGTTACTCCCGCCGTTTTCGCGCGCTTAGTTGAATTTCTTCACATTGAATTGCAGAGCACTGGGAAGAAATCGTATCTGGTCAACACGCTTAAGAGAGTCATAGTTACTCCCGCCGTTTACCCGCGCTTAGTTGAATTTCTTCACATTTAATTTCAGAGCACTAGGCAGAAATCGAATATGGTCAACACGCTTAAGAGAGTCATAGTTACTCCCGCCGTTTACCCGCGCTTAGTTGAATTTCTTCACATTGAATTGCAGAGCACTGGGAAGAAATCGTATCTGGTCAACACGCTTAAGAGAGTCATAGTTACTCCCGCCGTTTACCCGCGCTTAGTTGAATTTCTTCACATTGAATTTCAGAGCACTGGGCAGAAATCGTATCTGGTCAAAACGCTTAAGAGAGTCATAGTTACTCCCGCCGTTTACCCGCGCTCAGTTGAATTTCTTCACATTGAATTTCAGAGCACTGGGCAGAATCGTATCCGGTCAACACGCTTAAGAGAGTTATAGTTACTCCCGCCGTTTACCCGCGCTTAGTTGAATTTCTTCACATTTAATTTCAGAGCACTGGGCAGAAATCGTATCTGGTCAACACGCTTAAGAGAGTCATAGTTACTCCCGCCGTTTACCCGCGCTTAGTTGAATTTCTTCACATCGAATTGCAGAGCACTGGGCAGAAATCGTATCAGATCAACACGCTTAAGAGAGTCATAGTTACTCCCGCCGTTTACCCGCGCTTAGTTGAATTTCTTCACATTTAATTTCAGAGCACTAGGCAGAAATCGAATCTGGTCAACACGCTTAAGAGAGTCATACTTACTCCCGCCGTTTACCCGCGCTTAGTTGAATTTCTTCACATTGAATTTTAGAGCATTGGGCAGAAATCGTATCTGGTCAACACGCTTAAGAGAGTCACAGTTACTCCCGCCGTTTTCGCGCGCTTAGTTGAATTTCTTCACATTGAATTGCAGAGCACTGGGAAGAAATCGTATCTGGTCAACACGCTTAAGAGAGTCATAGTTACTCCCGCCGTTTACCCGCGCTTAGTTGAATTTCTTCACATTTAATTTCAGAGCACTAGGCAGAAATCGAATCTGGTCAACACGCTTAAGAGAGTCATACTTACTCCCGCCGTTTACCCGCGCTTAGTTGAATTTCTTCACATTAAATTTTAGAGCATTGGGCAGAAATCGTATCTGGTCAACACGCTTAAGAGAGTCATAGTTACTCCCGCCGTTTTCGCGCGCTTAGTTGAATTTCTTCACATTGAATTGCAGAGCACTGGGCAGAAATCGTATCCGGTCAAAACGCTTAAGAGAGTCATAATTACTCCCGCCGTTTTCGCGCGCTTAGTTGAATTTCTTGACATTGAATTTCAGAGCACTGTGCAGAAATCGTATCTGGTCAACACGCATAAGAGAGTCATAGTTACTCCCGCCGTTTTCGCGCGCTTAGTTGAATTTCTTCACATTGAATTGCAGAGCACTGGGCAGAAATCGTATCTGGTCAACACGCTTAAGAAGGTCATAGTTACTCCCGCCGTTTACCCGCGCTTAGTTGAATTTCTTCACACTGAATTTCAGAGCACTGGGTAGAAATCGTATCAGATCAACACGCTTAAGAGAGTCATAGTTACTCCCGCCGTTTACCCGCGCTTAGTTGAATTTCTTCACATTGAATTGCAGAGCACTGGGCAGAAATCGTATCAGATCAACACGCTTAAGAGAGTCATAGTTACTCGCGCCGTTTACCCGCGCTTAGTTGAATTTCTTCACATTTAATTTCAGAGCACTAGGCAGAAATCGAATCTGGTCAACACGCTTAAGAGAGTCATACTTACTCCCGCCGTTTACCCGCGCTTAGTTGAATTTCTTCACATTGAATTTTAGAGCATTGGGCAGAAATCGTATCTGGTCAACACGCTTAAGAGAGTCATAGTTACTCCCGCCGTTTTCGCGCGCTTAGTTGAATTTCTTCACATTGAATTGCAGAGCACTGGGCAGAAATCGTATCCGGTCAAAACGCTTAAGAGAGTCATAATTACTCCCGCCGTTTTCGCGCGCTTAGTTGAATTTCTTGACATTGAATTGCAGAGCACTGGGCAGAAATCGTATCCGGTCAAAACGCTTAAGAGACTCATAGTTACTCCCGCCGTTTTCGCGCGCTTAGTTGAATTTCTTCACATTGAATTGCAGAGCACTGGGCAGAAATCGTATCCGGTCAAAACGCTTAAGAGACTCATAGTTACTCCCGCCGTTTTCGCGCGCTTAGTTGAATTTCTTCACATTGAATTGCAGAGCACTGGGCAGAAATCGTATCCGGTCAAAACGCTTAAGAGAGTCATAGTTACTCCCGCCGTTTACCCGCGCTTAGTTGAACTTCTTCACATTGAATTGCAGAGCACTAGGCAGAAATCGTATCTGGTCAACACGCTTAAGAGAGTCATAGTTACTCCCGCCGTTTTCGCGCGCTTAGTTGAATTTCTTCACATTGAATTGCAGAGCACTGGGCAGAAATCGTATCCGGTCAAAACGCTTAAGAGAGTCATAGTTACTCCCGCCGTTTTCGCGCGCTTAGTTGAATTTCTTCGCATTGAATTGCAGAGCACTGGGCAGAAATCGTATCTGGTCAACACGCTTAAGATGGTCATAGTTACTCCCGCCGTTTACCCGCGCTTAGTTGAATTTCTTCACACTGAATTTCAGAGCACTGGGTAGAAATCGTATCTGGTCAACACGCTTAAGAGAGTCATAGTTACTCCCGCCGTTTACCCGCGCTTAGTTGAATTTCTTCACATTGAATTGCAGAGCACTGGGCAGAAATCGTATCAGATCAACACGCTTAAGAGAGTCATAGTTACTCCCGCCGTTTACCCGCGCTTAGTTGAATTTCTTCACATTTAATTTCAGAGCACTAGGCAGAAATCGAATCTGGTCAACACGCTTAAGAGAGTCATAGTTACTCCCGCCGTTTTCGCGCGCTTAGTTGAATTTCTTCACATTGAATTGCAGAGCACTGGGCAGAAATCGTATCTGGTCAACACGCTTAAGAAGGTCATAGTTACTCCCGCCGTTTACCCGCGCTTAGTTGAATTTCTTCACACTGAATTTCAGAGCACTGGGTAGAAATCGTATCAGATCAACACGCTTAAGAGAGTCATAGTTACTCCCGCCGTTTACCCGCGCTTAGTTGAATTTCTTCACATTGAATTGCAGAGCACTGGGCAGAAATCGTATCAGATCAACACGCTTAAGAGAGTCATAGTTACTCGCGCCGTTTACCCGCGCTTAGTTGAATTTCTTCACATTTAATTTCAGAGCACTAGGCAGAAATCGAATCTGGTCAACACGCTTAAGAGAGTCATACTTACTCCCGCCGTTTACCCGCGCTTAGTTGAATTTCTTCACATTGAATTTTAGAGCATTGGGCAGAAATCGTATCTGGTCAACACGCTTAAGAGAGTCATAGTTACTCCCGCCGTTTTCGCGCGCTTAGTTGAATTTCTTCACATTGAATTGCAGAGCACTGGGCAGAAATCGTATCCGGTCAAAACGCTTAAGAGAGTCATAATTACTCCCGCCGTTTTCGCGCGCTTAGTTGAATTTCTTGACATTGAATTGCAGAGCACTGGGCAGAAATCGTATCCGGTCAAAACGCTTAAGAGAGTCATAGTTGCTCCCGCCGTTTACCCGCGCTTAGTTGAATTTCTTCACACTGAATTTCAGAGCACTGGGTACAAATCGTATCTGGTCAACACGCTTAAGAGAGTTATAGTTACTCCCGCCGTTTACCCGCGCTTAGTTGAATTTCTTCACATTTAATTTCAGAGCACTGGGCAGAAATCGTATCTGGTCAACACGCTTAAGAGAGTCATAGTTACTCCCGCCGTTTACCCGCGCTTAGTTGAATTTCTTCACATCGAATTGCAGAGCACTGGGCAGAAATCGTATCAGATCAACACGCTTAAGAGAGTCATAGTTACTCCCGCCGTTTACCCGCGCTTAGTTGAATTTCTTCACATTTAATTTCAGAGCACTAGGCAGAAATCGAATCTGGTCAACACGCTTAAGAGAGTCATAGTTACTCCCGCCGTTTTCGCGCGCTTAGTTGAATTTCTTCACATTGAATTGCAGAGCACTGGGAAGAAATCGTATCTGGTCAACACGCTTAAGAGAGTCATAGTTACACCCGCCGATTACCCGCGCTTAGTTGAATTTCTTCACATTTAATTTCAGAGCACTAGGCAGAAATCGAATCTGGTCAACACGCTTAAGAGAGTCATACTTACTCACGCCGTTTACCCGCGCTTATTTGAATTTCTTCACATTGAATTTTAGAGCATTGGGCAGAAATCGTATCTGGTCAACACGCTTAAGAGAGTCATAGTTACTCCCGCCGTTTTCGCGCGCTTAGTTGAATTTCTTCACATTGAATTGCAGAGCACTGGGCAGAAATCGTATCCGGTCAAAACGCTTAAGAGAGTCATAATTACTCCCGCCGTTTTCGCGCGCTTAGTTGAATTTCTTGACATTGAATTTCAGAGCACTGGGCAGAAATCGTATCTGGTCAACACGCTTAAGAGAGTCATAGTTACTCCCGCCGTTTACCCGCGCTTAGTTGAATTTCTTCACATTGAATTGCAGAGCACTGGGCAGAAATCGTATCAGATCAACACGCTTAAGAGAGTCATAGTTACTCCCGCCGTTTACCCGCGCTTAGTTGAATTTCTTCACATTTAATTTCAGAGCACTAGGCAGAAATCGAATCTGGTCAAAACGCTTAAGAGAGTCATAATTACTCCCGCCGTTTTCGCGCGCTTAGTTGAATTTCTTGACATTGAATTGCAGAGCACTGGGCAGAAATCGTATCCGGTCAAAACGCTTAAGAGACTCATAGTTACTCCCGCCGTTTTCGCGCGCTTAGTTGAATTTCTTCACATTGAATTGCAGAGCACTGGGCAGAAATCGTATTCGGTCAAAACGCTTAAGAGAGTCATAGTTACTCCCGCCGTTTACCCGCGCTTAGTTGAACTTCTGCACATTGAATTGCAGAGCACTAGGCAGAAATCGTATCTGGTCAACACGCTTAAGAGAGTCATAGTTACTCCCGCCGTTTTCGCGCGCTTAGTTGAATTTCTTCACATTGAATTGCAGAGCACTGGGCAGAAATCGTATCCGGTCAAAACGCTTAAGAGAGTCATAGTTACTCCCGCCGTTTACCCGCGCTTAGTTGAATTTCTTCACATTTAATTTCAGAGCACTGGGCAGAAATCGTATCTGGTCAACACGCATAAGAGAGTCATAGTTACTCCCGCCGTTTTCGCGCGCTTAGTTGAATTTCTTCACATTGAATTGCAGAGCACTGGGCAGAAATCGTATCCGGTCAAAACGCTTAAGAGAGTCATAGTTACTCCCGCCGTTTACCCGCGCTTAGTTGAATTTCTTCACATTGAATTGCAGAGCACTGGGCAGAAATCGTATCAGATCAACACGCTTAAGAGAGTCATAGTTACTCCCGCCGTTTACCCGCGCTTAGTTGAATTTCTTCACATTTAATTTCAGAGCACTAGGCAGAAATCGAATCTGGTCAACACGCTTAAGAGAGTCATACTTACTCCCGCCGTTTACCCGCGCTTAGTTGAATTTCTTCACATTGAATTTTAGAGCATTGGGCAGAATTCGTATCTGGTCAACACGCTTAAGAGAGTCATAGTTACTCCCGCCGTTTCCGCGCGCTTAGTTGAATTTCTTCACATTGAATTGCAGAGCACTGGGCAGAAATCGTATCCGGTCAAAACGCTTAAGAGAGTCATAATTACTCCCGCCGTTTTCGCGCGCTTAGTTGAATTTCTTGACATTGAATTGCAGAGCACTGGGCAGAAATCGTATCCGGTCAAAACGCTTAAGAGACTCATAGTTACTCCCGCCGTTTTCGCGCGCTTAGTTGAATTTCTTCACATTGAATTGCAGAGCACTGGGCAGAAATCGTATTCGGTCAAAACGCTTAAGAGAGTCATAGTTACTCCCGCCGTTTACCCGCGCTTAGTTGAACTTCTGCACATTGAATTGCAGAGCACTAGGCAGAAATCGTATCTGGTCAACACGCTTAAGAGAGTCATAGTTACTCCCGCCGTTTTCGCGCGCTTAGTTGAATTTCTTCACATTGAATTGCAGAGCACTGGGCAGAAATCGTATCCGGTCAAAACGCTTAAGAGAGTCATAGTTACTCCCGCCGTTTACCCGCGCTTAGTTGAATTTCTTCACATTTAATTTCAGAGCACTGGGCAGAAATCGTATCTGGTCAACACGCATAAGAGAGTCATAGTTACTCCCGCCGTTTTCGCGCGCTTAGTTGAATTTCTTCACATTGAATTGCAGAGCACTGGGAAGAAATCGTATCTGGTCAACACGCTTAAGAGAGTCATAGTTACTCCCGCCATTTACCCGCGCTTAGTTGAATTTCTTCACATTGAATTTCAGAGCACTGGGCAGAAATCGTATCTGGTCAAAACGCTTAAGAGAGTCATAGTTACTCCCGCCGTTTACCCGCGCTCAGTTGAATTTCTTCACATTGAATTTCAGAGCACTGGGCAGAATCGTATCCGGTCAAAACGCTTAAGAGAGTCATAGTTGCTCCCGCCGTTTACCCGCGCTTAGTTGAATTTCTTCACACTGAATTTCAGAGCACTGGGTACAAATCGTATCTGGTCAACACGCTTAAGAGAGTTATAGTTACTCCCGCCGTTTACCCGCGCTTAGTTGAATTTCTTCACATTTAATTTCAGAGCACTGGGCAGAAATCGTATCTGGTCAACACGCTTAAGAGAGTCATAGTTACTCCCGCCGTTTACCCGCGCTTAGTTGAATTTCTTCACATCGAATTGCAGAGCACTGGGCAGAAATCGTATCAGATCAACACGCTTAAGAGAGTCATAGTTACTCCCGCCGTTTACCCGCGCTTAGTTGAATTTCTTCACATTTAATTTCAGAGCACTAGGCAGAAATCGAATCTGGTCAACACGCTTAAGAGAGTCATACTTACTCCCGCCGTTTACCCGCGCTTAGTTGAATTTCTTCACATTGAATTTTAGAGCATTGGGCAGAAATCGTATCTGGTCAACACGCTTAAGAGAGTCATAGTTACTCCCGCCGTTTTCGCGCGCTTAGTTGAATTTCTTCACATTGAATTGCAGAGCACTGGGCAGAAATCGTATCCGGTCAAAACGCTTAAGAGAGTCATAATTACTCCCGCCGTTTTCGCGCGCTTAGTTGAATTTCTTGACATTGAATTGCAGAGCACTGGGCAGAAATCGTATCCGGTCAAAACGCTTAAGAGACTCATAGTTACTCCCGCCGTTTTCGCGCGCTTAGTTGAATTTCTTCACATTGAATTGCAGAGCACTGGGCAGAAATCGTATCCGGTCAAAACGCTTAAGAGAGTCATAGTTACTCCCGCCGTTTACCCGCGCTTAGTTGAACTTCTTCACATTGAATTGCAGAGCACTAGGCAGAAATCGAATCTGGTCAACACGCTTAAGAGAGTCATAGTTACTCCCGCCGTTTACCCGCGCTTAGTTGAATTTCTTCACATTGAATTTTAGAGCACTGGGCAGAAATCGTATCTGGTCAACACGCTTAAGAGAGTCATAGTTACTCCCGCCGTTTTCGCGCGCTTAGTTGAATTACTTCACATTGAATTGCAGAGCACTGGGCAGAAATCGTATCCGGTCAAAACGCTTAAGAGAGTCATAGTTACTCCCGCCGTTTACCCGCGCTTAGTTGAATTTCTTCACATTTAATTTCAGAGCATTGGGCAGAAATCGTATCTGGTCAACACGCTTAAGAGAGTCATAGTTACTCCCGCCGTTTTCGCGCGCTTAGTTGAATTTCTTCACATTGAATTGCAGAGCACTGGGCAGAAATCGTATCCGGTCAAAACGCTTAAGAGAGTCATAATTACTCCCGCCGTTTTCGCGCGCTTAGTTGAATTTCTTCACATTGAATTGCAGAGCACTGGGCAGAAATCGTATCCGGTCAAAACGCTTAAGAGAGTCATAGTTACTCCCGCCGTTTACCCGCGCTTAGTTGAATTTCTTCACATTTAATTTCAGAGCACTGGGCAGAAATCGTATCTGGTCAACACGCATAAGAGAGTCATAGTTACTCCCGCCGTTTTCGCGCGCTTAGTTGAATTTCTTCACATTGAATTGCAGAGCACTGGGAAGAAATCGTATCTGGTCAACAAGCTTAAGAGAGTCATAGTTACTCCCGCCGTTTACCCGCGCTTAGTTGAATTTCTTCACATTGAATTTCAGAGCACTGGGCAGAAATCGTATCTGGTCAAAACGCTTAAGAGAGTCATAGTTACTCCCGCCGTTTACCCGCGCTTAGTTGAATTTCTTCACATTGAATTTCAGAGCTCTGGGCAGAAATCGTATCTGCTCAAAACGCTTAAGAGAGTCATAGTTACTCCCGCCGTTTACCCGCGCTCAGTTGAATTTCTTCACATTGAATTTCAGAGCACTGGGCAGAATCGTATCCGGTCAAAACGCTTAAGAGAGTCATAGTTACTCCCGCCGTTTACCCGCGCTTAGTTGAATTTCTTCACACTGAATTTCACAGCACTGGGTAGAAATCGTATCTGGTCAACACGCTTAAGAGAGTCATAGTTACTCCCGCCGTTTACCCGCGCTTAGTTGAATTTCTTCACATTGAATTGCAGAGCACTGGGCAGAAATCGTATCAGGTCAACACGCTTAAGAGAGTCATGGTTACTCCCGCCGTTTACCCGCGCTTAGTTGAATTTCTTCACATTTAATTTCAGAGCACTGTGCAGAAATCGTATCTGGTCAACACGCTTAAGAGAGTCATAGTTACTCCCGCCGTTTACCCGCGCTTAGTTGAATTTCTTCACATTGAATTGCAGAGCACTGGGCAGAAATCGTATCAGATCAACACGCTTAAGAGAGTCATAGTTACTCCCGCCGTTTACCCGCGCTTAGTTGAATTTCTTCACATTTAATTTCAGAGCACTAGGCAGAAATCGAATCTGGTCAACACGCTTAAGAGAGTCATACTTACTCCCGCCGTTTACCCGCGCTTAGTTGAATTTCTTCACATTGAATTTTAGAGCATTGGGCAGAAATCGTATCTGGTCAACACGCTTAAGAGAGTCATAGTTACTCCCGCCGTTTACCCGCGCTTAGTTGAATTTCTTCACATTGAATTGCAGAGCACTGGGCAGAAATCGTATCAGATCAACACGCTTAAGAGAGTCATAGTTACTCCCGCCGTTTACCCGCGCTTAGTTGAATTTCTTCACATTGTATTGCAGAGCACTGGGCAGAAATCGTATCTGGTCAACACGCTTAAGAGAGTCATAGTTACTCCCGCCGTTTACCCGCGCTTAGTTGAATTTCTTCACATTGAATTTCAGAGCACTGGGCAGAAATCGTATCCGGTCAAAACGCTTAAGATGGTCATAGTTACTCCCGCCGTTTACCCGCGCTCAGTTGAATTTCTTCACACTGAATTTCAGAGCACTGGGTAGAAATCGTATCTGGTCAACACGCTTAAGAGAGTCATAGTTACTCCCGCCGTTTACCCGCGCTTAGTTGAATTTCTTCACATTAAATTGCAGAGCACTGGGCAGAAATCGTATCAGATCAACACGCTTAAGAGAGTCATAGTTACTCCCGCCGTTTACCCGCGCTTAGTTGAATTTCTTCACATTTAATTTCAGAGCACTAGGCAGAAATCGAATCTGGTCAACACGCTTAAGAGAGTCATACTTACTCCCGCCGTTTACCCGCGCTTAGTTGAATTTCTTCACATTGAATTTTAGAGCATTGGGCAGAAATCGTATCTGGTCAACACGCTTAAGAGAGTCATAGTTACTCCCGCCGTTTTCGCGCGCTTAGTTGAATTTCTTCACATTGAATTGCAGAGCACTGGGCAGAAATCGTATCCGGTCAAAACGCTTAAGAGAGTCATAATTACTCCCGCCGTTTTCGCGCGCTTAGTTGAATTTCTTGACATTGAATTTCAGAGCACTGGGCAGAAATCGTATCTGGTCAACACGCATAAGAGAGTCATAGTTACTCCCGCCGTTTTCGCGCGCTTAGTTGAATTTCTTCACATTGAATTGCAGAGCACTGGGCAGAAATCGTATCTGGTCAACACGCTTAAGAGAGTCATAGTTACTCCCGCCGTTTTCGCGCGCTTAGTTGAATTTGTTCACATTGAATTGCAGAGCACTGGGCAGAAATCGTATCTGGTCAACACGCTTAAGATGGTCATAGTTACTCCCGCCGTTTACCCGCGCTTAGTTGAATTTCTTCACATTGAATTGCAGAGCACTGGGCAGAAATCGTATCTGGTCAACACGCTTAAGAGAGTCATAGTTACTCCCGCCGTTTACCCGCGCTTAGTTGAATTTCTTCACATTGAATTGCAGAGCACTGGGCAGAAATCGTATCAGATCAACACGCTTAAGAGAGTCATAGTTACTCCCGCCGTTTTCGCGCGCTTAGTTGAATTTCTTCACATTGAATTGCAGAGCACTGGGCAGAAATCGTATCCGGTCAAAACGCTTAAGAGAGTCATAGTTACTCCCGCCGTTTACCCGCGCTTAGTTGAATTTCTTCACATTGAATTGCAGAGCACTGGGCAGAAATCGTATCAGATCAACACGCTTAAGAGAGTCATAGTTACTCCCGCCGTTTACCCGCGCTTAGTTGAACTTCTTCACATTGAATTGCAGAGCACTAGGCAGAAATCGAATCTGGTCAACACGCTTAAGAGAGTCATAGTTACTCCCGCCCGTTTACCCGCGCTTAGTTGAATTTCTTCACATTGAATTTTAGAGCACTGGGCAGAAATCGTATCTGGTCAACACGCTTAAGAGAGTCATAGTTACTCCTGCCGTTTTCGCGCGCTTATTTGAATTTCTTCACATTGAATTGCAGAGCACTGGGCAGAAATCGTATCCGGTCAAAACGCTTAAGAGGGTCATAGTTACTCCCGCCGTTTACCCGCGCTTAGTTGAATTTCTTCACATTTAATTGCAGAGCACTGGGCAGAAATCGTATCAGATCAACACGCTTAAGAGAGTCATAGTTACTCCCGCCGTTTTCGCGCGCTTAGTTGAATTTCTTCACATTGAATTGCAGAGCACTGGGCAGAAATCGTATCCGGTCAAAACGCTTAAGAGAGTCATAGTTACTCCCGCCGTTTACCCGCGCTTAGTTGAATTTCTTCACATTTAATTTCAGAGCATTGGGCAGAAATCGTATCTGGTCAACACGCTTAAGAGAGTCATAGTTACTTCCGCCGTTTTCGCGCGCTTAGTTGAATTTCTTCACATTGAGTTGCAGAGCACTGGGAAGAAATCGTATCTGGTCAACACGCTTAAGAGAGTCATAGTTACTCCCGCCGTTTACCCGCGCTTAGTTGAATTTCTTCACATTTAATTTCAGAGCACTGGGCAGAAATCGTATCTGGTCAACACGCTTAAGAGAGTCATAGTTACTAACGCCGTTTTCGCGCGCTTAGTTGAATTTCTTCACATTGAATTGCAGAGCACTGGGCAGAATCGTATCCGGTCAAAACGCTTAAGAGAGTCATAGTTGCTCCCGCCGTTTACCCGCGCTTAGTTGAATTTCTTCACACTGTATTTCAGAGCACTGGGTACAAATCGTATCTGGTCAACACGCTTAAGAGAGTTATAGTTACTCCCGCCGTTTACCCGCGCTTAGTTGAATTTCTGCACATTGAATTTTAGAGCACTGGGCAGAAATCGTATCTGGTCAACACGCTTAAGAGAGTCATAGTTACTCCCGCCGTTTTCGAGCGCTTAGTTGAATTTCTTCACATTGAATTGCAGAACACTGGGCAGAAATCGTATCCGGTCAAAACGCTTAAGAGAGTCATAGTTACTCCCGCCGTTTACCCGCGCTTAGTTGAATTTCTTCACATTTAATTTCAGAGCACTGGGCAGAAATCGTATCTGGTCAACACGCTTAAGAGAGTCATAGTTACTCCCGCCGTTTTCGCGCGCTTAGTTGAATTTCTTCACATTGAATTGCAGAGCACTGGGAAGAAATCGTATCTGGTCAACACGCTTAAGAGAGTCATAGTTACTCCCGCCGTTTACCCGCGCTTAGTTGAATTTCTTCACATTTAATTTCAGAGCACTAGGCAGAAATCGAATATGGTCAACACGCTTAAGAGAGTCATAGTTACTCCCGCCGTTTACCCGCGCTTAGTTGAATTTCTTCACATTGAATTGCAGAGCACTGGGAAGAAATCGTATCTGGTCAACACGCTTAAGAGAGTCATAGTTACTCCCGCCGTTTACCCGCGCTTAGTTGAATTTCTTCACATTGAATTTCAGAGCACTGGGCAGAAATCGTATCTGGTCAAAACGCTTAAGAGAGTCATAGTTACTCCCGCCGTTTACCCGCGCTCAGTTGAATTTCTTCACATTGAATTTCAGAGCACTGGGCAGAATCGTATCCGGTCAACACGCTTAAGAGAGTTATAGTTACTCCCGCCGTTTACCCGCGCTTAGTTGAATTTCTTCACATTTAATTTCAGAGCACTGGGCAGAAATCGTATCTGGTCAACACGCTTAAGAGAGTCATAGTTACTCCCGCCGTTTACCCGCGCTTAGTTGAATTTCTTCACATCGAATTGCAGAGCACTGGGCAGAAATCGTATCAGATCAACACGCTTAAGAGAGTCATAGTTACTCCCGCCGTTTACCCGCGCTTAGTTGAATTTCTTCACATTTAATTTCAGAGCACTAGGCAGAAATCGAATCTGGTCAACACGCTTAAGAGAGTCATACTTACTCCCGCCGTTTACCCGCGCTTAGTTGAATTTCTTCACATTGAATTTTAGAGCATTGGGCAGAAATCGTATCTGGTCAACACGCTTAAGAGAGTCACAGTTACTCCCGCCGTTTTCGCGCGCTTAGTTGAATTTCTTCACATTGAATTGCAGAGCACTGGGAAGAAATCGTATCTGGTCAACACGCTTAAGAGAGTCATAGTTACTCCCGCCGTTTACCCGCGCTTAGTTGAATTTCTTCACATTTAATTTCAGAGCACTAGGCAGAAATCGAATCTGGTCAACACGCTTAAGAGAGTCATACTTACTCCCGCCGTTTACCCGCGCTTAGTTGAATTTCTTCACATTAAATTTTAGAGCATTGGGCAGAAATCGTATCTGGTCAACACGCTTAAGAGAGTCATAGTTACTCCCGCCGTTTTCGCGCGCTTAGTTGAATTTCTTCACATTGAATTGCAGAGCACTGGGCAGAAATCGTATCCGGTCAAAACGCTTAAGAGAGTCATAATTACTCCCGCCGTTTTCGCGCGCTTAGTTGAATTTCTTGACATTGAATTTCAGAGCACTGGGCAGAAATCGTATCTGGTCAACACGCATAAGAGAGTCATAGTTACTCCCGCCGTTTTCGCGCGCTTAGTTGAATTTCTTCACATTGAATTGCAGAGCACTGGGCAGAAATCGTATCTGGTCAACACGCTTAAGAAGGTCATAGTTACTCCCGCCGTTTACCCGCGCTTAGTTGAATTTCTTCACACTGAATTTCAGAGCACTGGGTAGAAATCGTATCAGATCAACACGCTTAAGAGAGTCATAGTTACTCCCGCCGTTTACCCGCGCTTAGTTGAATTTCTTCACATTGAATTGCAGAGCACTGGGCAGAAATCGTATCAGATCAACACGCTTAAGGGAGTCATAGTTACTCGCGCCGTTTACCCGCGCTTAGTTGAATTTCTTCACATTTAATTTCAGAGCACTAGGCAGAAATCGAATCTGGTCAACACGCTTAAGAGAGTCATACTTACTCCCGCCGTTTACCCGCGCTTAGTTGAATTTCTTCACATTGAATTTTAGAGCATTGGGCAGAAATCGTATCTGGTCAACACGCTTAAGAGAGTCATAGTTACTCCCGCCGTTTTCGCGCGCTTAGTTGAATTTCTTCACATTGAATTGCAGAGCACTGGGCAGAAATCGTATCCGGTCAAAACGCTTAAGAGAGTCATAATTACTCCCGCCGTTTTCGCGCGCTTAGTTGAATTTCTTGACATTGAATTGCAGAGCACTGGGCAGAAATCGTATCCGGTCAAAACGCTTAAGAGACTCATAGTTACTCCCGCCGTTTTCGCGCGCTTAGTTGAATTTCTTCACATTGAATTGCAGAGCACTGGGCAGAAATCGTATCCGGTCAAAACGCTTAAGAGAGTCATAGTTACTCCCGCCGTTTACCCGCGCTTAGTTGAACTTCTTCACATTGAATTGCAGAGCACTAGGCAGAAATCGTATCTGGTCAACACGCTTAAGAGAGTCATAGTTACTCCCGCCGTTTTCGCGCGCTTAGTTGAATTTCTTCACATTGAATTGCAGAGCACTGGGCAGAAATCGTATCCGGTCAAAACGCTTAAGAGAGTCATAGTTACTCCCGCCGTTTACCCGCGCTTACTTGAATTTCTTCACATTTAATTTCAGAGCACTGGGCAGAAATCGTATCTGGTCAACACGCATAAGAGAGTCATAGTTACTCCCGCCGTTTTCGCGCGCTTAGTTGAATTTCTTCACATTGAATTGCAGAGCACTGGGAAGAAATCGTATCTGGTCAACACGCTTAAGAGTGTCATAGTTACTCCCGCCATTTACCCGCGCTTAGTTGAATTTCTTCACATTGAATTTCAGAGCACTGGGCAGAAATCGTATCTGGTCAAAACGCTTAAGAGAGTCATAGTTACTCCCGCCGTTTACCCGCGCTCAGTTGAATTTCTTCACATTGAATTTCAGAGCACTGGGCAGAATCGTATCCGGTCAAAACGCTTAAGAGAGTCATAGTTGCTCCCGCCGTTTACCCGCGCTTAGTTGAATTTCTTCACACTAAATTTCAGAGCACTGGGTACAAATCGTATCTGGTCAACACGCTTAAGAGAGTTATAGTTACTCCCGCCGTTTACCCGCGCTTAGTTGAATTTCTTCACATTTAATTTCAGAGCACTGGGCAGAAATCGTATCTGGTCAACACGCTTAAGAGAGTCATAGTTACTCCCGCCGTTTACCCGCGCTTAGTTGAATTTCTTCATATCGAATTGCAGAGCACTGGGCAGAAATCGTATCAGATCAACACGCTTAAGAGAGTCATAGTTACTCCCGCCGTTTACCCGCGCTTAGTTGAATTCCTTCACATTTAATTTCAGAGCACTAGGCAGAAATCGAATCGGGTCAACACGCTTAAGAGAGTCATACTTACTCCCGCCGTTTACCCGCGCTTAGTTGAATTTCTTCACATTGAATTTTAGAGCATTGGGCAGAAATCGTATCTGGTCAACACGCTTAAGAGAGTCATAGTTACTCCCGCCGTTTTCGCGCGCTTAGTTGAATTTCTTCACATTGAATTGCAGAGCACTGGGCTGAAATCGTATCCGGTCAAAACGCTTAAAAGAGTCATAATTACTCCCGCCGTTTTCGCGCGCTTAGTTGAATTTCTTGACATTGAATTTCAGAGCACTGGGCAGAAATCGTATCTGGTCAACACGTTTAAGAGAGTCATAGTTACTCCCGCCGTTTTCGAGCGCTTAGTTGAATTTCTTCACATTGAATTGCAGAGCACTGGGCAGAAATCGTATCCGGTCAAAACGCTTAAGAGAGTCATAGTTACTCCCGCCGTTTACCCGCGCTTATTTGAATTTCTTCACATTTAATTTCAGAGCACTGGGCAGAAATCGTATCTGGTCAACACGCTTAAGAGAGTCATAGTTACTCCCGCCGTTTTCGCGCGCTTAGTTGAATTTCTTTACATTGAATTGCAGAGCACTGGGAAGAAATCGTATCTGGTCAACACGCTTAAGAGAGTCATAGTTACTCCCGCCGTTTACCCGCGCTTAGTTGAATTTCTTCACATTTAATTTCAGAGCACTAGGCAGAAATCGAATCTGGTCAACACGCTTAAGAGAGTCATAGTTACTCCCGCCGTTTTCGCGCGCTTAGTTGAATTTCTTCGCATTGAATTGCAGAGCACTGGGCAGAAATCGTATCTGGTCAACACGCTTAAGATGGTCATAGTTACTCCCGCCGTTTACCCGCGCTTAGTTGAATTTCTTCACACTGAATTTCAGAGCACTGGGTAGAAATCGTATCTGGTCAACACGCTTAAGAGAGTCATAGTTACTCCCGCCGTTTACCCGCGCTTAGTTGAATTTCTTCACATTGAATTGCAGAGCACTGGGCAGAAATCGTATCAGATCAACACGCTTAAGAGAGTCATAGTTACTCCCGCCGTTTACCCGCGCTTAGTTGAATTTCTTCACATTTAATTTCAGAGCACTAGGCAGAAATCGAATCTGGTCAACACGCTTAAGAGAGTCATACTTACTCCCGCCGTTTACCCGCGCTCAGTTGAATTTCTTCACATTGAATTTCAGAGCACTGGGCAGAATCGTATCCGGTCAAAACGCTTAAGAGAGTCATAGTTGCTCCCGCCGTTTACCCGCGCTTAGTTGAATTTCTTCACACTGAATTTCAGAGCACTGGGTACAAATCGTATCTGGTCAACACGCTTAAGAGAGTTATAGTTACTCCCGCCGTTTACCCGCGCTTAGTTGAATTTCTTCACATTTAATTTCAGAGCACTGGGCAGAAATCGTATCTGGTCAACACGCTTAAGAGAGTCATAGTTACTCCCGCCGTTTACCCGCGCTTAGTTGAATTTCTTCACATCGAATTGCAGAGCACTGGGCAGAAATCGTATCAGATCAACACGCTTAAGAGAGTCATAGTTACTCCCGCCGTTTACCCGCGCTTAGTTGAATTTCTTCACATTTAATTTCAGAGCACTAGGCAGAAATCGAATCTGGTCAACACGCATAAGAGAGTCATAGTTACTCCCGCCGTTTTCGCGCGCTTAGTTGAATTTCTTCACATTGAATTGCAGAGCACTGGGCAGAAATCGTATCTGGTCAACACGCTTAAGAAGGTCATAGTTACTCCCGCCGTTTACCCGCGCTTAGTTGAATTTCTTCACACTGAATTTCAGAGCACTGGGTAGAAATCGTATCAGATCAACACGCTTAAGAGAGTCATAGTTACTCCCGCCGTTTACCCGCGCTTAGTTGAATTTCTTCACATTGAATTGCAGAGCACTGGGCAGAAATCGTATCCGGTCAAAACGCTTAAGAGAGTCATAATTACTCCCGCCGTTTACCCGCGCTTAGTTGAATTTCTTCACATTTAATTTCAGAGCACTAGGCAGAAATCGAATCTGGTCAACACGCTTAAGAGAGTCATACTTACTCCCGCCGTTTACCCGCGCTTAGTTGAATTTCTTCACATTGAATTTTAGAGCATTGGGCAGAAATCGTATCTGGTCAACACGCTTAAGAGAGTCATAGTTACTCCCGCCGTTTTCGCGCGCTTAGTTGAATTTCTTCACATTGAATTGCAGAGCACTGGGCAGAAATCGTATCCGGTCAAAACGCTTAAGAGAGTCATAATTACTCCCGCCGTTTTCGCGCGCTTAGTTGAATTTCTTGACATTGAATTGCAGAGCACTGGGCAGAAATCGTATCCGGTCAAAACGCTTAAGAGAGTCATAGTTACTCCCGCCGTTTTCGCGCGCTTAGTTGAATTTCTTCACATTGAATTGCAGAGCACTGGGCAGAAATCGTATCCGGTCAAAACGCTTAAGAGAGTCATAGTTACTCCCGCCGTTTTCGCACGCTTAGTTGAATTTCTTCACATTTAATTTCAGAGCACTAGGCAGAAATCGAATCTGGTCAACACGCTTAAGAGAGTCATAGTTACTCCCGCCGTTTTCGCGCGCTTAGTTGAATTTCTTCGCATTGAATTGCAGAGCACTGGGCAGAAATCGTATCAGATCAACACGCTTAAGAGAGTCATAGTTACTCCCGCCGTTTACCCGCGCTTAGTTGAATTTCTTCACATTTAATTTCAGAGCACTAGGCAGAAATCGTATCTGGTCAACACGCTTAAGAGAGTCATACTTACTCCCGCCGTTTACCCGCGCTCAGTTGAATTTCTTCACATTGAATTTCAGAGCACTGGGCAGAATCGTATCCGGTCAAAACGCTTAAGAGAGTCATAGTTGCTCCCGCCGTTTACCCGCGCTTAGTTGAATTTCTTCACACTGAATTTCAGAGCACTGGGTACAAATCGTATCTGGTCAACACGCTTAAGAGAGTTATAGTTACTCCCGCCGTTTACCCGCGCTTAGTTGAATTTCTTCACATTTAATTTCAGAGCACTGGGCAGAAATCGTATCTGGTCAACACGCTTAAGAGAGTCATAGTTACTCCCGCCGTTTACCCGCGCTTAGTTGAATTTCTTCACATCGAATTGCAGAGCACTGGGCAGAAATCGTATCAGATCAACACGCTTAAGAGAGTCATAGTTACTCCCGCCGTTTACCCGCGCTTAGTTGAATTTCTTCACATTTAATTTCAGAGCACTAGGCAGAAATCGAATCTGGTCAACACGCTTAAGAGAGTCATAGTTACTCCCGCCGTTTTCGCGCGCTTAGTTGAATTTCTTCACATTGAATTGCAGAGCACTGGGAAGAAATCGTATCTGGTCAACACGCTTAAGAGAGTCATAGTTACACCCGCCGATTACCCGCGCTTAGTTGAATTTCTTCACATTTAATTTCAGAGCACTAGGCAGAAATCGAATCTGGTCAACACGCTTAAGAGAGTCATACTTACTCCCGCCGTTTACCCGCGCTTAGTTGAATTTCTTCACATTGAATTTTAGAGCATTGGGCAGAAATCGTATCTGGTCAACACGCTTAAGAGAGTCATAGTTACTCCCGCCGTTTTCGCGCGCTTAGTTGAATTTCTTCACATTGAATTGCAGAGCACTGGGCAGAAATCGTATCCGGTCAAAACGCTTAAGAGAGTCATAATTACTCCCGCCGTTTTCGCGCGCTTAGTTGAATTTCTTGACATTTAATTTCAGAGCACTGGGCAGAAATCGTATCTGGTCAACACGCTTAAGAGAGTCATAGTTACTCCCGCCGTTTACCCGCGCTTAGTTGAATTTCTTCACATTGAATTGCAGAGCACTGGGCAGAAATCGTATCAGATCAACACGCTTAAGAGAGTCATAGTTACTCCCGCCGTTTACCCGCGCTTAGTTGAATTTCTTCACATTGAATTGCAGAGCACTGGGCAGAAATCGTATCCGGTCAAAACGCTTAAGAGAGTCATAGTTACTCCCGCCGTTTACCCGCGCTTAGTTGAATTTCTTCACATTTAATTTCAGAGCACTGGGCAGAAATCGTATCTGGTCAACACGCATAAGAGAGTCATAGTTACTCCCGCCGTTTTCGCGCGCTTAGTTGAATTTCTTCACATTGAATTGCAGAGCACTGGGAAGAAATCGTATCTGGTCAACACGCTTAAGAGAGTCATAGTTACTCCCGCCATTTACCCGCGCTTAGTTGAATTTCTTCACATTGAATTTCAGAGCACTGGGCAGAAATCGTATCTGGTCAAAACGCTTAAGAGAGTCATAGTTACTCCCGCCGTTTACCCGCGCTCAGTTGAATTTCTTCACATTGAATTTCAGAGCACTGGGCAGAATCGTATCCGGTCAAAACGCTTAAGAGAGTCATAGTTGCTCCCGCCGTTTACCCGCGCTTAGTTGAATTTCTTCACATTGAATTGCAGAGCACTGGGCAGAAATCGTATCAGATCAACACGCTTAAGAGAGTCATAGTTACTCCCGCCGTTTACCCGCGCTTAGTTGAATTTCTTCACATTTAATTTCAGAGCACTAGGCAGAAATCGAATCTGGTCAACACGCTTAAGAGAGTCATACTTACTCCCGCCGTTTACCCGCGCTCAGTTGAATTTCTTCACATTGAATTTCAGAGCACTGGGCAGAATCGTATCCGGTCAAAACGCTTAAGAGAGTCATAGTTGCTCCCGCCGTTTACCCGCGCTTAGTTGAATTTCTTCACACTGAATTTCAGAGCACTGGGTACAAATCGTATCTGGTCAACACGCTTAAGAGAGTTATAGTTACTCCCGCCGTTTACCCGCGCTTAGTTGAATTTCTTCACATTTAATTTCAGAGCACTGGGCAGAAATCGTATCTGGTCAACACGCTTAAGAGAGTCATAGTTACTCCCGCCGTTTACCCGCGCTTAGTTGAATTTCTTCACATCGAATTGCAGAGCACTGGGCAGAAATCGTATCAGATCAACACGCTTAAGAGAGTCATAGTTACTCCCGCCGTTTACCCGCGCTTAGTTGAATTTCTTCACATTTAATTTCAGAGCACTAGGCAGAAATCGAATCTGGTCAACACGCATAAGAGAGTCATAGTTACTCCCGCCGTTTTCGCGCGCTTAGTTGAATTTCTTCACATTGAATTGCAGAGCACTGGGCAGAAATCGTATCTGGTCAACACGCTTAAGAAGGTCATAGTTACTCCCGCCGTTTACCCGCGCTTAGTTGAATTTCTTCACACTGAATTTCAGAGCACTGGGTAGAAATCGTATCAGATCAACACGCTTAAGAGAGTCATAGTTACTCCCGCCGTTTACCCGCGCTTAGTTGAATTTCTTCACATTGAATTGCAGAGCACTGGGCAGAAATCGTATCCGGTCAAAACGCTTAAGAGAGTCATAATTACTCCCGCCGTTTACCCGCGCTTAGTTGAATTTCTTCACATTTAATTTCAGAGCACTAGGCAGAAATCGAATCTGGTCAACACGCTTAAGAGAGTCATACTTACTCCCGCCGTTTACCCGCGCTTAGTTGAATTTCTTCACATTGAATTTTAGAGCATTGGGCAGAAATCGTATCTGGTCAACACGCTTAAGAGAGTCATAGTTACTCCCGCCGTTTTCGCGCGCTTAGTTGAATTTCTTCACATTGAATTGCAGAGCACTGGGCAGAAATCGTATCCGGTCAAAACGCTTAAGAGAGTCATAATTACTCCCGCCGTTTTCGCGCGCTTAGTTGAATTTCTTGACATTGAATTGCAGAGCACTGGGCAGAAATCGTATCCGGTCAAAACGCTTAAGAGAGTCATAGTTACTCCCGCCGTTTTCGCGCGCTTAGTTGAATTTCTTCACATTGAATTGCAGAGCACTGGGCAGAAATCGTATCCGGTCAAAACGCTTAAGAGAGTCATAGTTACTCCCGCCGTTTTCGCACGCTTAGTTGAATTTCTTCACATTTAATTTCAGAGCACTAGGCAGAAATCGAATCTGGTCAACACGCTTAAGAGAGTCATAGTTACTCCCGCCGTTTTCGCGCGCTTAGTTGAATTTCTTCGCATTGAATTGCAGAGCACTGGGCAGAAATCGTATCTGGTCAACACGCTTAAGATGGTCATAGTTACTCCCGCCGTTTACCCGCGCTTAGTTGAATTTCTTCACACTGAATTTCAGAGCACTGGGTAGAAATCGTATCTGGTCAACACGCTTAAGAGAGTCATAGTTACTCCCGCCGTTTACCCGCGCTTAGTTGAATTTCTTCACATTGAATTGCAGAGCACTGGGCAGAAATCGTATCAGATCAACACGCTTAAGAGAGTCATAGTTACTCCCGCCGTTTACCCGCGCTTAGTTGAATTTCTTCACATTTAATTTCAGAGCACTAGGCAGAAATCGTATCTGGTCAACACGCTTAAGAGAGTCATACTTACTCCCGCCGTTTACCCGCGCTCAGTTGAATTTCTTCACATTGAATTTCAGAGCACTGGGCAGAATCGTATCCGGTCAAAACGCTTAAGAGAGTCATAGTTGCTCCCGCCGTTTACCCGCGCTTAGTTGAATTTCTTCACACTGAATTTCAGAGCACTGGGTACAAATCGTATCTGGTCAACACGCTTAAGAGAGTTATAGTTACTCCCGCCGTTTACCCGCGCTTAGTTGAATTTCTTCACATTTAATTTCAGAGCACTGGGCAGAAATCGTATCTGGTCAACACGCTTAAGAGAGTCATAGTTACTCCCGCCGTTTACCCGCGCTTAGTTGAATTTCTTCACATCGAATTGCAGAGCACTGGGCAGAAATCGTATCAGATCAACACGCTTAAGAGAGTCATAGTTACTCCCGCCGTTTACCCGCGCTTAGTTGAATTTCTTCACATTTAATTTCAGAGCACTAGGCAGAAATCGAATCTGGTCAACACGCTTAAGAGAGTCATAGTTACTCCCGCCGTTTTCGCGCGCTTAGTTGAATTTCTTCACATTGAATTGCAGAGCACTGGGAAGAAATCGTATCTGGTCAACACGCTTAAGAGAGTCATAGTTACACCCGCCGATTACCCGCGCTTAGTTGAATTTCTTCACATTTAATTTCAGAGCACTAGGCAGAAATCGAATCTGGTCAACACGCTTAAGAGAGTCATACTTACTCCCGCCGTTTACCCGCGCTTAGTTGAATTTCTTCACATTGAATTTTAGAGCATTGGGCAGAAATCGTATCTGGTCAACACGCTTAAGAGAGTCATAGTTACTCCCGCCGTTTTCGCGCGCTTAGTTGAATTTCTTCACATTGAATTGCAGAGCACTGGGCAGAAATCGTATCCGGTCAAAACGCTTAAGAGAGTCATAATTACTCCCGCCGTTTTCGCGCGCTTAGTTGAATTTCTTGACATTGAATTTCAGAGCACTGGGCAGAAATCGTATCTGGTCAACACGCTTAAGAGAGTCATAGTTACTCCCGCCGTTTACCCGCGCTTAGTTGAATTTCTTCACATTGAATTGCAGAGCACTGGGCAGAAATCGTATCAGATCAACACGCTTAAGAGAGTCATAGTTACTCCCGCCGTTTACCCGCGCTTAGTTGAATTTCTTCACACTGAATTTCAGAGCACTGGGTAGAAATCGTATCTGGTCAACACGCTTAAGAGAGTCATAGTTACTCCCGCCGTTTACCCGCGCTTAGTTGAATTTCTTCACATTGAATTGCAGAGCACTGGGCAGAAATCGTATCAGATCAACACGCTTAAGAGAGTCATAGTTACTCCCGCCGTTTACCCGCGCTTAGTTGAATTTCTTCACATTTAATTTCAGAGCACTAGGCAGAAATCGTATCTGGTCAACACGCTTAAGAGAGTCATACTTACTCCCGCCGTTTACCCGCGCTTAGTTGAATTTCTTCACATTTAATTTCAGAGCACTAGGCAGAAATCGAATCTGGTCAACACGCTTAAGAGAGTCATAGTTACTCCCGCCGTTTTCGCGCGCTTAGTTGAATTTCTTCACATTGAATTGCAGAGCACTGGGAAGAAATCGTATCTGGTCAACACGCTTAAGAGAGTCATAGTTACACCCGCCGATTACCCGCGCTTAGTTGAATTTCTTCACATTTAATTTCAGAGCACTAGGCAGAAATCGAATCTGGTCAACACGCTTAAGAGAGTCATACTTACTCCCGCCGTTTACCCGCGCTTAGTTGAATTTCTTCACATTGAATTTTAGAGCATTGGGCAGAAATCGTATCTGGTCAACACGCTTAAGAGAGTCATAGTTACTCCCGCCGTTTTCGCGCGCTTAGTTGAATTTCTTCACATTGAATTGCAGAGCACTGGGCAGAAATCGTATCCGGTCAAAACGCTTAAGAGAGTCATAATTACTCCCGCCGTTTTCGCGCGCTTAGTTGAATTTCTTGACATTGAATTTCAGAGCACTGGGCAGAAATCGTATCTGGTCAACACGCTTAAGAGAGTCATAGTTACTCCCGCCGTTTACCCGCGCTTAGTTGAATTTCTTCACATTGAATTGCAGAGCACTGGGCAGAAATCGTATCAGATCAACACGCTTAAGAGAGTCATAGTTACTCCCGCCGTTTACCCGCGCTTAGTTGAATTTCTTCACATTGAATTGCAGAGCACTGGGCAGAAATCGTATCCGGTCAAAACGCTTAAGAGAGTCATAGTTACTCCCGCCGTTTACCCGCGCTTAGTTGAATTTCTTCACATTTAATTTCAGAGCACTGGGCAGAAATCGTATCTGGTCAACACGCATAAGAGAGTCATAGTTACTCCCGCCGTTTTCGCGCGCTTAGTTGAATTTCTTCACATTGAATTGCAGAGCACTGGGAAGAAATCGTATCTGGTCAACACGCTTAAGAGAGTCATAGTTACTCCCGCCATTTACCCGCGCTTAGTTGAATTTCTTCACATTGAATTTCAGAGCACTGGGCAGAAATCGTATCTGGTCAAAACGCTTAAGAGAGTCATAGTTACTCCCGCCGTTTACCCGCGCTCAGTTGAATTTCTTCACATTGAATTTCAGAGCACTGGGCAGAATCGTATCCGGTCAAAACGCTTAAGAGAGTCATAGTTGCTCCCGCCGTTTACCCGCGCTTAGTTGAATTTCTTCACATTGAATTGCAGAGCACTGGGCAGAAATCGTATCAGATCAACACGCTTAAGAGAGTCATAGTTACTCCCGCCGTTTACCCGCGCTTAGTTGAATTTCTTCACATTTAATTTCAGAGCACTAGGCAGAAATCGAATCTGGTCAACACGCTTAAGAGAGTCATACTTACTCCCGCCGTTTACCCGCGCTCAGTTGAATTTCTTCACATTGAATTTCAGAGCACTGGGCAGAATCGTATCCGGTCAAAACGCTTAAGAGAGTCATAGTTGCTCCCGCCGTTTACCCGCGCTTAGTTGAATTTCTTCACACTGAATTTCAGAGCACTGGGTACAAATCGTATCTGGTCAACACGCTTAAGAGAGTTATAGTTACTCCCGCCGTTTACCCGCGCTTAGTTGAATTTCTTCACATTTAATTTCAGAGCACTGGGCAGAAATCGTATCTGGTCAACACGCTTAAGAGAGTCATAGTTACTCCCGCCGTTTACCCGCGCTTAGTTGAATTTCTTCACATCGAATTGCAGAGCACTGGGCAGAAATCGTATCAGATCAACACGCTTAAGAGAGTCATAGTTACTCCCGCCGTTTAGCCGCGCTTAGTTGAATTTCTTCACATTTAATTTCAGAGCACTAGGCAGAAATCGAATCTGGTCAACACGCTTAAGAGAGTCATAGTTACTCCCGCCGTTTTCGCGCGCTTAGTTGAATTTCTTCACATTGAATTGCAGAGCACTGGGAAGAAATCGTATCTGGTCAACACGCTTAAGAGAGTCATAGTTACACCCGCCGATTACCCGCGCTTAGTTGAATTTCTTCACATTTAATTTCAGAGCACTAGGCAGAAATCGAATCTGGTCAACACGCTTAAGAGAGTCATACTTACTCCCGCCGTTTACCCGCGCTTAGTTGAATTTCTTCACATTGAATTTTAGAGCATTGGGCAGAAATCGTATCTGGTCAACACGCTTAAGAGAGTCATAGTTACTCCCGCCGTTTTCGCGCGCTTAGTTGAATTTCTTCACATTGAATTGCAGAGCACTGGGCAGAAATCGTATCCGGTCAAAACGCTTAAGAGAGTCATAATTACTCCCGCCGTTTTCGCGCGCTTAGTTGAATTTCTTGACATTGAATTTCAGAGCACTGGGCAGAAATCGTATCTGGTCAACACGCTTAAGAGAGTCATACTTACTCCCGCCGTTTACCCGCGCTTAGTTGAATTTCTTCACATTGAATTGCAGAGCACTGGGCAGAAATCGTATCTGGTCAACACGCTTAAGATGGTCATAGTTACTCCCGCCGTTTACCCGCGCTTAGTTGAATTTCTTCACACTGAATTTCAGAGCACTGGGTAGAAATCGTATCTGGTCAACACGCTTAAGAGAGTCATAGTTACTCCCGCCGTTTACCCGCGCTTAGTTGAATTTCTTCACATTGAATTGCAGAGCACTGGGCAGAAATCGTATCAGATCAACACGCTTAAGAGAGTCATAGTTACTCCCGCCGTTTACCCGCGCTTAGTTGAATTTCTTCACATTGTATTGCAGAGCACTGGGCAGAAATCGTATCTGGTCAACACGCTTAAGAGAGTCATAGTTACTCCCGCCGTTTACCCGCGCTTAGTTGAATTTCTTCACATTGAATTTCAGAGCACTGGGAAGAAATCGTATCTGGTCAACACGCTTAAGAGAGTCATAGTTACTCCCGCCGTTTACCCGCGCTTAGTTGAATTTCTTCACATTGAATTGCAGAGCACTGGGCAGAAATCGTATCAGATCAACACGCTTAAGAGAGTCATAGTTACTCCCGCCGTTTACCCGCGCTTAGTTGAATTTCTTCACATTTAATTTCAGAGCACTAGGCAGAAATCGAATCTGGTCAACACGCTTAAGAGAGTCATACTTACTCCCGCCGTTTACCCGCGCTTAGTTGAATTTCTTCACATTGAATTTTAGAGCATTGGGCAGAAATCGTATCTGGTCAACACGCTTAAGAGAGTCATAGTTACTCCCGCCGTTTTCGCGCGCTTAGTTGAATTTCTTCACATTGAATTGCAGAGCACTGGGCAGAAATCGTATCCGGTCAAAACGCTTAAGATGGTCATAGTTACTCCCGCCGTTTACCCGCGCTCAGTTGAATTTCTTCACACTGAATTTCAGAGCACTGGGTAGAAATCGTATCTGGTCAACACGCTTAAGAGAGTCATAGTTACTCCCGCCGTTTACCCGCGCTTAGTTGAATTTCTTCACATTAAATTGCAGAGCACTGGGCAGAAATCGTATCAGATCAACACGCTTAAGAGAGTCATAGTTACTCCCGCCGTTTACCCGCGCTTAGTTGAATTTCTTCACATTTAATTTCAGAGCACTAGGCAGAAATCGAATCTGGTCAACACGCTTAAGAGAGTCATACTTACTCCCGCCGTTTACCCGCGCTTAGTTGAATTTCTTCACATTGAATTTTAGAGCATTGGGCAGAAATCGTATCTGGTCAACACGCTTAAGAGAGTCATAGTTACTCCCGCCGTTTTCGCGCGCTTAGTTGAATTTCTTCACATTGAATTGCAGAGCACTGGGCAGAAATCGTATCCGGTCAAAACGCTTAAGAGAGTCATAATTACTCCCGCCGTTTTCGCGCGCTTAGTTGAATTTCTTGACATTGAATTTCAGAGCACTGGGCAGAAATCGTATCTGGTCAACACGCATAAGAGAGTCATAGTTACTCCCGCCGTTTTCGCGCGCTTAGTTGAATTTCTTCACATTGAATTGCAGAGCACTGGGCAGAAATCGTATCTGGTCAACACGCTTAAGAGAGTCATAGTTACTCCCGCCGTTTTCGCGCGCTTAGTTGAATTTGTTCACATTGAATTGCAGAGCACTGGGCAGAAATCGTATCTGGTCAACACGCTTAAGATGGTCATAGTTACTCCCGCCGTTTACCCGCGCTTAGTTGAATTTCTTCACATTGAATTGCAGAGCACTGGGCAGAAATCGTATCTGGTCAACACGCTTAAGAGAGTCATAGTTACTCCCGCCGTTTACCCGCGCTTAGTTGAATTTCTTCACATTGAATTGCAGAGCACTGGGCAGAAATCGTATCAGATCAACACGCTTAAGAGAGTCATAGTTACTCCCGCCGTTTTCGCGCGCTTAGTTGAATTTCTTCACATTGAATTGCAGAGCACTGGGCAGAAATCGTATCCGGTCAAAACGCTTAAGAGAGTCATAGTTACTCCCGCCGTTTACCCGCGCTTAGTTGAATTTCTTCACATTGAATTGCAGAGCACTGGGCAGAAATCGTATCAGATCAACACGCTTAAGAGAGTCATAGTTACTCCCGCCGTTTACCCGCGCTTAGTTGAACTTCTTCACATTGAATTGCAGAGCACTAGGCAGAAATCGAATCTGGTCAACACGCTTAAGAGAGTCATAGTTACTCCCGCCCGTTTACCCGCGCTTAGTTGAATTTCTTCACATTGAATTTTAGAGCACTGGGCAGAAATCGTATCTGGTCAACACGCTTAAGAGAGTCATAGTTACTCCTGCCGTTTTCGCGCGCTTATTTGAATTTCTTCACATTGAATTGCAGAGCACTGGGCAGAAATCGTATCCGGTCAAAACGCTTAAGAGGGTCATAGTTACTCCCGCCGTTTACCCGCGCTTAGTTGAATTTCTTCACATTTAATTGCAGAGCACTGGGCAGAAATCGTATCAGATCAACACGCTTAAGAGAGTCATAGTTACTCCCGCCGTTTTCGCGCGCTTAGTTGAATTTCTTCACATTGAATTGCAGAGCACTGGGCAGAAATCGTATCCGGTCAAAACGCTTAAGAGAGTCATAGTTACTCCCGCCGTTTACCCGCGCTTAGTTGAATTTCTTCACATTTAATTTCAGAGCATTGGGCAGAAATCGTATCCGGTCAAAACGCTTAAGAGAGTCATAGTTACTCCCGCCGTTTACCCGCGCTCAGTTGAATTTCTTCACATTGAATTTCAGAGCACTGGGCAGAATCGTATCCGGTCAAAACGCTTAAGAGAGTCATAGTTACTCCCGCCGTTTACCCGCGCTCAGTTGAATTTCTTCACACTGAATTTCAGAGCACTGGGTACAAATCGTATCTGGTCAACACGCTTAAGAGAGTCACAGTTACTCCCGCCGTTTACCCGCGCTCAGTTGAATTTCTTCACATTGAATTTCAGAGCATTGGGCAGAAATCGTATCTGGTCAAAACGCTTAAGAGAGTCATAGTTACTCCCGCCGTTTACCCGCGCTCAGTTGAATTTCTTCACATTAAATTTCAGAGCACTGGGCAGAATCGTATCCGGTCAACACGCTTAAGAGAGTCATAGTTACTCCCGCCGTTTACCCGCGCTTAGTTGAATTTCTTCACATTTAATTTCAGAGCACTGGGCAGAAATCGTATCTGGTCAACACGCTTAAGAGAGTCATAGTTACTCCCGCCGTTTTCGCGCGCTTAGTTGAATTTCTTCACATTGAATTTCAGAGCACTGGGCAGAAATCGTATCTGGTCAACACGCTTAAGAGAGTCATAGTTACTCCCGCCGTTTACCCGCGCTTAGTTGAATTTCTTCATATTTAATTTCAGAGCACTGGGCAGAAATCGTATCTGGTCAACACGCTTAAGAGAGTCATAGTTACTCCCGCCGTTTTCGCGCGCTTAGTTGAATTTCTTCACATTGAATTGCAGAGCGCTGGGAAGGAATCGTATCTGGTCAACACGCTTAAGAGAGTCATAGTTACTTCCGCCGTTTACCCGCGCTTAGTTGAATTTCTTCACATTGAATTTCAGAGCACTGGGCAGAAATCGTATCTGGTCAAAACGCTTAAGAGAGTCATAGTTACTCCCGCCGTTTACCCGCCCTCAGTTGAATTTCTTCACATTGAATTTCAGAGCACTGGGTAGAAATCGTATCTGGTCAACACGCTTAAGAGAGTCATAGTTACTCCCGCCGTTTACCCGCGCTTAGTTGAATTTCTTCACATTGAATTTCAGAGCACTGGGCAGAAATCGTATCTGGTCAACACGCTTAAGATGGTCATAGTTACTCCCGCCGTTTACCCGCGCTTAGTTGAATTTCTTCACATTGAATTGCAGAGCACTGGGCAGAAATCGTATCTGGTCAACACGCTTAAGAGAGTCATAGTTACTCCCGCCGTTTACCCGCGCTTAGTTAAATTTCTTCACATTGAATTTCAGAGCATTGGGCAGAAATCGTATCTGGTCAACACGCTTAAGAGTGTCATAGTTACTCCCGCCGTTTTCCCGCGCTTAGTTGAATTTCTTCACATTGAATTTCAGAGCACTGGGCAGAAATCGTATCTGGTCAACACGCTTAAGAGAGTCATAGTTACTCCCGCCGTTTTCGCGCGCTTAGTTGAATTTCTTCACATTGAATTGCAGAGCGCTGGGAAGGAATCGTATCTGGTCAAAACGCTTAAGAGAGTCATAGTTACTCCCGCCGTTTACCCGCCCTCAGTTGAATTTCTTCACATTGAATTTCAGAGCACTGGGCAGAAATCGTATCTGGTCAAAACGCTTAAGAGAGTCATAGTTACTCCTGCCGTTTACCCGCGCTCAGTTGAATTTCTTCACATTGAATTTCAGAGCACTGGGCAGAATCGTATCCGGTCAAAACGCTTAAGAGAGTCATAGTTACTCCCGCCGTTTACCCGCGCTCAGTTGAATTTCTTCACACTGAATTTCAGAGCACTGGGTACAAATCGTATCTGGTCAACACGCTTAAGAGAGTCACAGTTACTCCCGCCGTTTACCCGCGCTCAGTTGAATTTCTTCACATTGAATTTCAGAGCATTGGGCAGAAATCGTATCTGGTCAAAACGCTTAAGAGAGTCATAGTTACTCCCGCCGTTTACCCGCGCTCAGTTGAATTTCTTCACATTAAATTTCAGAGCACTGGGCAGAATCGTATCCGGTCAACACGCTTAAGAGAGTCATAGTTACTCCCGCCGTTTACCCGCGCTTAGTTGAATTTCTTCACATTTAATTTCAGAGCACTGGGCAGAAATCGTATCTGGTCAAAACGCTTAAGAGAGTCATAGTTACTCCCGCCGTTTACCCGCCCTCAGTTGAATTTCTTCACATTGAATTTCAGAGCACTGGGTAGAAATCGTATCTGGTCAACACGCTTAAGAGAGTCATAGTTACTCCCGCCGTTTACCCGCGCTTAGTTGAATTTCTTCACATTGAATTTCAGAGCACTGGGCAGAAATCGTATCTGGTCAACACGCTTAAGATGGTCATAGTTACTCCCGCCGTTTACCCGCGCTTAGTTGAATTCCTTCACATTGAATTGCAGAGCACTGGGCAGAAATCGTATCTGGTCAACACGCTTAAGAGAGTCATAGTTACTCCCGCCGTTTACCCGCGCTTAGTTGAATTTCTTCACATTTAATTTCAGAACACTGGGCAGAAATCGTATCTGGTCAACACGCTTAAGAGAGTCATAGTTACTCCCGCCGTTTTCGCGCGCTTAGTTGAATTTCTTCACATTGAATTGCAGAGCACTGGGCAGAAATCGTATCCGGTCAAAACGCTTAAGAGAGTCATAGTTACTCCCGCCGTTTTCCCGCGCTTAGTTGAATTTCTTCACATTGAATTTCAGAGCACTGGGCAGAAATCGTATCTGGTCAACACGCTTAAGAGAGTCATAGTTACTCCCGCCGTTTACCCGCGCTTAGTTGAATTTCTTCATATTTAATTTCAGAGCACTGGGCAGAAATCGTATCTGGTCAACACGCTTAAGAGAGTCATAGTTACTCCCGCCGTTTTCGCGCGCTTAGTTGAATTTCTTCACATTGAATTGCAGAGCGCTGGGAAGGAATCGTATCTGGTCAACACGCTTAAGAGAGTCATAGTTACTTCCGCCGTTTACCCGCGCTGAGTTGAATTTCTTCACATTGAATTTCAGAGCACTGGGCAGAAATCGTATCTGGTCAAAACGCTTAAGAGAGTCATAGTTACTCCTGCCGTTTACCCGCGCTCAGTTGAATTTCTTCACATTGAATTTCAGAGCACTGGGCAGAATCGTATCCGGTCAAAACGCTTAAGAGAGTCATAGTTACTCCCGCCGTTTACCCGCGCTCAGTTGAATTTCTTCACACTGAATTTCAGAGCACTGGGTACAAATCGTATCTGGTCAACACGCTTAAGAGAGTCACAGTTACTCCCGCCGTTTACCCGCGCTCAGTTGAATTTCTTCACATTGAATTTCAGAGCATTGGGCAGAAATCGTATCTGGTCAAAACGCTTAAGAGAGTCATAGTTACTCCCGCCGTTTACCCGCGCTCAGTTGAATTTCTTCACATTAAATTTCAGAGCACTGGGCAGAATCGTATCCGGTCAACACGCTTAAGAGAGTCATAGTTACTCCCGCCGTTTACCCGCGCTTAGTTGAATTTCTTCACATTTAATTTCAGAGCACTGGGCAGAAATCGTATCTGGTCAACACGCTTAAGAGAGTCATAGTTACTCCCGCCGTTTTCGCGCGCTTAGTTGAATTTCTTCACATTGAATTGCAGAGCACTGGGAAGAAATCGTATCTGGTCAACACGCTTAAGAGAGCCATAGTTACTCCCGCCGTTTACCCGCGCTTAGTTGAATTTCTTCACATTGAATTTCAGAGCACTGGGCAGAAATCGTATCTGGTCAAAACGCTTAAGAGAGTCATAGTTACTCCCGCCGTTTACCCGCCCTCAGTTGAATTTCTTCACATTGAATTTCAGAGCACTGGGTAGAAATCGTATCTGGTCAACACGCTTAAGAGAGTCATAGTTACTCCCGCCGTTTACCCGCGCTTAGTTGAATTTCTTCACATTGAATTTCAGAGCACTGGGCAGAAATCGTATCTGGTCAACACGCTTAAGAGAGTCATAGTTACTCCCGCCGTTTACCCGCGCTTAGTTAAATTTCTTCACATTGAATTTCAGAGCATTGGGCAGAAATCGTATCTGGTCAACACGCTTAAGAGTGTCATAGTTACTCCCGCCGTTTTCCCGCGCTTAGTTGAATTTCTTCACATTGAATTTCAGAGCACTGGGCAGAAATCGTATCTGGTCAACACGCTTAAGAGAGTCATAGTTACTCCCACCGTTTACCCGCGCTTAGTTGAATTTCTTCATATTTAATTTCAGAGCACTGGGCAGAAATCGTATCTGGTCAACACGCTTAAGAGAGTCATAGTTACTCCCGCCGTTTTCGCGCGCTTAGTTGAATTTCTTCACATTGAATTGCAGAGCGCTGGGAAGGAATCGTATCTGGTCAACACGCTTAAGAGAGTCATAGTTACTTCCGCCGTTTACCCGCGCTTAGTTGAATTTCTTCACATTGAATTTCAGAGCACTGGGCAGAAATCGTATCTGGTCAAAACGCTTAAGAGAGTCATAGTTACTCCTGCCGTTTACCCGCGCTCAGTTGAATTTCTTCACATTGAATTGCAGAGCACTGGGCAGAAATCGTATCTGGTCAACACGCTTAAGAGAGTCATAGTTACTCCCGCCGTTTACCCGCGCTTAGTTGAATTTCTTCACATTTAATTTCAGAACACTGGGCAGAAATCGTATCTGGTCAACACGCTTAAGAGAGTCATAGTTACTCCCGCCGTTTTCGCGCGCTTAGTTGAATTTCTTCACATTGAATTGCAGAGCACTGGGCAGAAATCGTATCCGGTCAAAACGCTTAAGAGAGTCATAGTTACTCCCGCCGTTTTCCCGCGCTTAGTTGAATTTCTTCACATTGAATTTCAGAGCACTGGGCAGAAATCGTATCTGGTCAACACGCTTAAGAGAGTCATAGTTACTCCCGCCGTTTACCCGCGCTTAGTTGAATTTCTTCATATTTAATTTCAGAGCACTGGGCAGAAATCGTATCTGGTCAACACGCTTAAGAGAGTCATAGTTACTCCCGCCGTTTTCGCGCGCTTAGTTGAATTTCTTCACATTGAATTGCAGAGCGCTGGGAAGGAATCGTATCTGGTCAACACGCTTAAGAGAGTCATAGTTACTTCCGCCGTTTACCCGCGCTGAGTTGAATTTCTTCACATTGAATTTCAGAGCACTGGGCAGAAATCGTATCTGGTCAAAACGCTTAAGAGAGTCATAGTTACTCCTGCCGTTTACCCGCGCTCAGTTGAATTTCTTCACATTGAATTTCAGAGCACTGGGCAGAATCGTATCCGGTCAAAACGCTTAAGAGAGTCATAGTTACTCCCGCCGTTTACCCGCGCTCAGTTGAATTTCTTCACACTGAATTTCAGAGCACTGGGTACAAATCGTATCTGGTCAACACGCTTAAGAGAGTCACAGTTACTCCCGCCGTTTACCCGCGCTCAGTTGAATTTCTTCACATTGAATTTCAGAGCATTGGGCAGAAATCGTATCTGGTCAAAACGCTTAAGGGAGTCATAGTTACTCCCGCCGTTTACCCGCGCTCAGTTGAATTTCTTCACATTAAATTTCAGAGCACTGGGCAGAATCGTATCCGGTCAACACGCTTAAGAGAGTCATAGTTACTCCCGCCGTTTACCCGCGCTTAGTTGAATTTCTTCACATTTAATTTCAGAGCACTGGGCAGAAATCGTATCTGGTCAACACGCTTAAGAGAGTCATAGTTACTCCCGCCGTTTTCGCGCGCTTAGTTGAATTTCTTCACATTGAATTGCAGAGCACTGGGAAGAAATCGTATCTGGTCAACACGCTTAAGAGAGTCATAGTTACTCCCGCCGTTTACCCGCGCTTAGTTGAATTTCTTCACATTGAATTTCAGAGCACTGGGCAGAAATCGTATCTGGTCAAAACGCTTAAGAGAGTCATAGTTACTCCCGCCGTTTACCCGCCCTCAGTTGAATTTCTTCACATTGAATTTCAGAGCACTGGGTAGAAATCGTATCTGGTCAACACGCTTAAGAGAGTCATAGTTACTCCCGCCGTTTACCCGCGCTTAGTTGAATTTCTTCACATTGAATTTCAGAGCACTGGGCAGAAATCGTATCTGGTCAACACGCTTAAGAGAGTCATAGTTACTCCCGCCGTTTACCCGCGCTTAGTTAAATTTCTTCACATTGAATTTCAGAGCATTGGGCAGAAATCGTATCTGGTCAACACGCTTAAGAGTGTCATAGTTACTCCCGCCGTTTTCCCGCGCTTAGTTGAATTTCTTCACATTGAATTTCAGAGCACTGGGCAGAAATCGTATCTGGTCAACACGCTTAAGAGAGTCATAGTTACTCCCACCGTTTACCCGCGCTTAGTTGAATTTCTTCATATTTAATTTCAGAGCACTGGGCAGAAATCGTATCTGGTCAACACGCTTAAGAGAGTCATAGTTACTCCCGCCGTTTTCGCGCGCTTAGTTGAATTTCTTCACATTGAATTGCAGAGCGCTGGGAAGGAATCGTATCTGGTCAACACGCTTAAGAGAGTCATAGTTACTTCCGCCGTTTACCCGCGCTTAGTTGAATTTCTTCACATTGAATTTCAGAGCACTGGGCAGAAATCGTATCTGGTCAAAACACTTAAGAGAGTCATAGTTACTCCTGCCGTTTACCCGCGCTCAGTTGAATTTCTTCACATTGAATTTCAGAGCACTGGGCAGAATCGTATCCGGTCAAAACGCTTAAGAGAGTCATAGTTACTCCCGCCGTTTACCCGCGCTCAGTTGAATTTCTTCACACTGAATTTCAGAGCACTGGGTACAAATCGTATCTGGTCAACACGCTTAAGAGAGTCACAGTTACTCCCGCCGTTTACCCGCGCTCAGTTGAATTTCTTCACATTGAATTTCAGAGCATTGGGCAGAAATCGTATCTGGTCAAAACGCTTAAGAGAGTCATAGTTACTCCCGCCGTTTACCCGCGCTCAGTTGAATTTCTTCACATTAAATTTCAGAGCACTGGGCAGAATCGTATCCGGTCAACACGCTTAAGAGAGTCATAGTTACTCCCGCCGTTTACCCGCGCTTAGTTGAATTTCTTCACATTTAATTTCAGAGCACTGGGCAGAAATCGTATCTGGTCAACACGCTTAAGAAAGTCATAGTTACTCCCGCCGTTTTCGCGCGCTTAGTTGAATTTCTTCACATTGAATTGCAGAGCACTGGGAAGAAATCGTATCTGGTCAACACGCTTAAGAGAGTCATAGTTACTCCCGCCGTTTACCCGCGCTTAGTTGAATTTCTTCACATTGAATTTCAGAGCACTGGGCAGAAATCGTATCTGGTCAAAACGCTTAAGAGAGTCATAGTTACTCCCGCCGTTTACCCGCGCTCAGTTGAATTTCTTCACATTGAATTTCAGAGCACTGGGTAGAAATCGTATCTGGTCAACACGCTTAAGAGAGTCATAGTTACTCCCGCCGTTTACCCGCGCTTAGTTGAATTTCTTCACATTGAATTTCAGAGCACTGGGCAGAAATCGTATCTGGTCAACACGCTTAAGATGGTCATAGTTACTCCCGCCGTTTACCTGCGCTTAGTTGAATTTCTTCACATTGAATTGCAGAGCACTGGGCAGAAATCGTATCTGGTCAACACGCTTAAGAGAGTCATAGTTACTCCCGCCGTTTTCGCGCGCTTAGTTGAATTTCTTCACATTGAATTGCAGAGCGCTGGGAAGGAATCGTATCTGGTCAACACGCTTAAGAGAGTCATAGTTACTCCTGCCGTTTACCCGCGCTCAGTTGAATTTCTTCACATTGAATTTCAGAGCACTGGGCAGAATCGTATCCGGTCAAAACGCTTAAGAGAGTCATAGTTACTCCCGCCATTTACCCGCGCTCAGTTGAATTTCTTCACATTGAATTTCAGAGCACTGGGCAGAAATCGTATCTGGTCAAAACGCTTAAGAGAGTCATAGTTACTCCTGCCGTTTACCCGCGCTCAGTTGAATTTCTTCACATTGAATTTCAGAGCACTGGGCAGAATCGTATCCGGTCAAAACGCTTAAGAGAGTCATAGTTACTCCCGCCATTTACCCGCGCTCAGTTGAATTTCTTCACACTGAATTTCAGAGCACTGGGTACAAATCGTATCTGGTCAACACGCTTAAGAGAGTCACAGTTACTCCCGCCGTTTACCCGCGCTCAGTTGAATTTCTTCACATTGAATTTCAGAGCATTGGGCAGAAATCGTATCTGGTCAAAACGCTTAAGAGAGTCATAGTTACTCCCGCCGTTTACCCGCGCTCAGTTGAATTTCTTCACATTAAATTTCAGAGCACTGGGCAGAATCGTATCCGGTCAACACGCTTAAAAGAGTCATAGTTACTCCCGCCGTTTACCCGCGCTTAGTTGAATTTCTTCACATTTAATTTCAGAGCACTGGGCAGAAATCGTATCTGGTCAACACGCTTAAGAAAGTCATAGTTACTCCCGCCGTTTTCGCGCGCTTAGTTGAATTTCTTCACATTGAATTGCAGAGCACTGGGAAGAAATCGTATCTGGTCAACACGCTTAAGAGAGTCATAGTTACTCCCGCCGTTTACCCGCGCTTAGTTGAATTTCTTCACATTGAATTTCAGAGCACTGGGCAGAAATCGTATCTGGTCAAAACGCTTAAGAGAGTCATAGTTACTCCCGCCGTTTACCCGCCCTCAGTTGAATTTCTTCACATTGAATTTCAGAGCACTGGGTAGAAATCGTATCTGGTCAACACGCTTAAGAGAGTCATAGTTACTCCCGCCGATTACCCGCGCTTAGTTGAATTTCTTCACATTGAATTTCAGAGCACTGGGCAGAAATCGTATCTGGTCAACACGCTTAAGAGAGTCATAGTTACTCCCGCCGTTTACCCGCGCTTAGTTAAATTTCTTCACATTGAATTTCAGAGCATTGGGCAGAAATCGTATCTGGTCAACACGCTTAAGAGTGTCATAGTTACTCCCGCCGTTTTCCCGCGCTTAGTTGAATTTCTTCACATTGAATTTCAGAGCACTGGGCAGAAATCGTATCTGGTCAACACGCTTAAGAGAGTCATAGTTACTCCCACCGTTTACCCGCGCTTAGTTGAATTTCTTCATATTTAATTTCAGAGCACTGGGCAGAAATAGTATCAGGTCAACACGCTTAAGAGAGTCATAGTTACTCCCGCCGTTTTCGCGCGCTTAGTTGAATTTCTTCACATTGAATTGCAGAGCGCTGGGAAGGAATCGTATCTGGTCAACACGCTTAAGAGAGTCATAGTTACTTCCGCCGTTTACCCGCGCTTAGTTGAATTTCTTCACATTTAATTTCAGAGCACTGGGCAGAAATCGTATCTGGTCAACACGCTTAAGAGAGTCATAGTTACTCCCGCCGTTTACCCGCGCTCAGTTGAATTTCTTCACACTGAATTTCAGAGCACTGGGTACAAATCGTATCTGGTCAACACGCTTAAGAGAGTCACAGTTACTCCCGCCGTTTACCCGCGCTCAGTTGAATTTCTTCACATTGAATTTCAGAGCATTGGGCAGAAATCGTATCTGGTCAAAACGCTTAAGAGAGTCATAGTTACTCCCGCCGTTTACCCGCGCTCAGTTGAATTTCTTCACATTAAATTTCAGAGCACTGGGCAGAATCGTATCCGGTCAACACGCTTAAAAGAGTCATAGTTACTCCCGCCGTTTACCCGCGCTTAGTTGAATTTCTTCACATTTAATTTCAGAGCACTGGGCAGAAATCGTATCAGGTCAACACGCTTAAGAGAGTCATAGTTACTCCCGCCGTTTTCGCGCGCTTAGTTGAATTTCTTCACATTGAATTGCAGAGCGCTGCGAAGAAATCGTATCTGGTCAACGCGCTTAAGAGAGTCATAGTTACTTCCGCCGTTTACCCGCGCTTAGTTGAATTTCTTCACATTGAATTTCAGAGCACTGGGCAGAAATCGTATCTGGTCAAAACGCTTAAGAGAGTCATAGTTACTCCCGCCGTTTACCCGCGCTCAGTTGAATTTCTTCACATTGAATTTCAGAGCACTGGGCAGAATCGTATCCGGTCAAAACGCTTAAGAGAGTCATAGTTACTCCCGCCGTTTACCCGCGCTCAGTTGAATTTCTTCACACTGAATTTCAGAGCACTGGGTACAAATCGTATCTGATCAACACGCTTAAGAGAGTCACAGTTACTCCAGCCGTTTACCCGCGCTCAGTTGAATTTCTTCACATTGAATTTCAGAGCATTGGGCAGAAATCGTATCTGGTCAAAACGCTTAAGAGAGTCATAGTTACTCCCGCCGTTTACCCGCGCTCAGTTGAATTTCTTCACATTAAATTTCAGAGCACTGGGCAGAATCGTATCCGGTCAACACGCTTAAGAGAGTCATAGTTACTCCCGCCGTTTACCCGCGCTAAGTTGAATTTCTTCACATTTAATTTCAGAGCACTGGGCAGAAATCGTATCTGGTCAACACGCTTAAGAGAGTCATAGTTACTCCCGCCGTTTTCGCGCGCTTAGTTGAATTTCTTCACATTGAATTGCAGAGCACTGGGAAGAAATCGTATCTGGTCAACACGCTTAAGAGAGTCATAGTTACTCCCGCCGTTTACCCGCGCTTAGTTGAATTTCTTCACATTGAATTTCAGAGCACTGGGCAGAAATCGTATCTGGTCAAAACGCTTAAGAGAGTCATAGTTACTCCCGCCGTTTACCCGCCCTCAGTTGAATTTCTTCACATTGAATTTCAGAGCACTGGGTAGAAATCGTATCTGGTCAACACGCTTAAGAGAGTCATAGTTACTCCCGCCGTTTACCCGCGCTTAGTTGAATTTCTTCACATTTAATTTCAGAGCACTGGGCAGAAATCGTATCTGGTCAACACGCTTAAGAGAGTCATAGTTACTCCCGCCGTTTTCGCGCGCTTAGTTGAATTTCTTTACATTGAATTGCAGAGCACTGGGAAGAAATCGTATCTGGTCAACACGCTTAAGAGAGTCATAGTTACTCCCGCCGTTTACCCGCGCTTAGTTGAATTTCTTCACATTGAATTTCAGAGCACTGGGCAGAAATCGTATCTGGTCAAAACGCTTAAGAGAGTCATAGTTACTCCCGCCGTTTACCCGCCCTCAGTTGAATTTCTTCACATTGAATTTCAGAGCACTGGGTAGAAATCGTATCTGGTCAACACGCTTAAGAGAGTCATAGTTACTCCCGCCGTTTACCCGCGCTTAGTTGAATTTCTTCACATTGAATTTCAGAGCACTTTGCAGAAATCGTATCTGGTCAACACGCTTAAGATGGTCATAGTTACTCCCGCCGTTTACCCGCGCTTAGTTGAATTTCTTCACATTGAATTGCAGAGCACTGGGCAGAAATCGTATCTGGTCAACACGCTTAAGAGTGTCATAGTTACTCCCGCCGTTTTCCCGCGCTTAGTTGAATTTCTTCACATTGAATTTCAGAGCACTGGGCAGAAATCGTATCTGGTCAACACGCTTAAGAGAGTCATAGTTACTCCCGCCGTTTACCCGCGCTTAGTTGAATTTCTTCACATTTAATTTCAGAGCACTGGGCAGAATCGTATCCGGTCAAAACGCTTAAGAGAGTCATAGTTACTCCCGCCGTTTACCCGCGCTCAGTTGAATTTCTTCACACTGAATTTCAGAGCACTGGGTACAAATCCTATCTGGTCAACACGCTTAAGAGAGTCACAGTTACTCCCGCCGTTTACCCGCGCTCAGTTGAATTTCTTCACATTGAATTTCAGAGCATTTGGCAGAAATCGTATCTGGTCAAAACGCTTAAGAGAGTCATAGTTACTCCCGCCGTTTACCCGCGCTCAGTTGAATTTCTTCACATTTAATTTCAGAGCACTGGGCAGAAATAGTATCAGGTCAACACGCTTAAGAGAGTCATAGTTACTCCCGCCGTTTTCGCGCGCTTAGTTGAATTTCTTCACATTGAATTGCAGAGCGCTGGGAAGGAATCGTATCTGGTCAACACGCTTAAGAGAGTCATAGTTACTTCCGCCGTTTACCCGCGCTTAGTTGAATTTCTTCACATTTAATTTCAGAGCACTGGGCAGAAATCGTATCCGGTCAAAACGCTTAAGAGAGTCATAGTTACTCCCGCCGTTTACCCGCGCTCAGTTGAATTTCTTCACACTGAATTTCAGAGCACTGGGTACAAATCCTATCTGGTCAACACGCTTAAGAGAGTCACAGTTACTCCCGCCGTTTACCCGCGCTCAGTTGAATTTCTTCACATTGAATTTCAGAGCATTTGGCAGAAATCGTATCTGGTCAAAACGCTTAAGAGAGTCATAGTTACTCCCGCCGTTTACCCGCGCTCAGTTGAATTTCTTCACATTTAATTTCAGAGCACTGGGCAGAAATAGTATCAGGTCAACACGCTTAAGAGAGTCATAGTTACTCCCGCCGTTTTCGCGCGCTTAGTTGAATTTCTTCACATTGAATTGCAGAGCGCTGGGAAGGAATCGTATCTGGTCAACACGCTTAAGAGAGTCATAGTTACTTCCGCCGTTTACCCGCGCTTAGTTGAATTTCTTCACATTTAATTTCAGAGCACTGGGCAGAAATCGTATCTGGTCAACACGCTTAAGAGAGTCATAGTTACTCCCGCCGTTTACCCGCGCTCAGTTGAATTTCTTCACACTGAATTTCAGAGCACTGGGTACAAATCGTATCTGGTCAACACGCTTAAGAGAGTCACAGTTACTCCCGCCGTTTACCCGCGCTCAGTTGAATTTCTTCACATTGAATTTCAGAGCATTGGGCAGAAATCGTATCTGGTCAAAACGCTTAAGAGAGTCATAGTTACTCCCGCCGTTTACCCGCGCTCAGTTGAATTTCTTCACATTAAATTTCAGAGCACTGGGCAGAATCGTATCCGGTCAACACGCTTAAAAGAGTCATAGTTACTCCCGCCGTTTACCCGCGCTTAGTTGAATTTCTTCACATTTAATTTCAGAGCACTGGGCAGAAATCGTATCAGGTCAACACGCTTAAGAGAGTCATAGTTACTCCCGCCGTTTTCGCGCGCTTAGTTGAATTTCTTCACATTGAATTGCAGAGCGCTGCGAAGAAATCGTATCTGGTCAACACGCTTAAGAGAGTCATAGTTACTTCCGCCGTTTACCCGCGCTTAGTTGAATTTCTTCACATTGAATTTCAGAGCACTGGGCAGAAATCGTATCTGGTCAAAACGCTTAAGAGAGTCATAGTTACTCCCGCCGTTTACCCGCGCTCAGTTGAATTTCTTCACATTGAATTTCAGAGCACTGGGCAGAATCGTATCCGGTCAAAACGCTTAAGAGAGTCATAGTTACTCCCGCCGTTTACCCGCGCTCAGTTGAATTTCTTCACACTGAATATCAGAGCACTGGGTACAAATCGTATCTGATCAACACGCTTAAGAGAGTCACAGTTACTCCAGCCGTTTACCCGCGCTCAGTTGAATTTCTTCACATTGAATTTCAGAGCATTGGGCAGAAATCGTATCTGGTCAAAACGCTTAAGAGAGTCATAGTTACTCCCGCCGTTTACCCGCGCTCAGTTGAATTTCTTCACATTAAATTTCAGAGCACTGGGCAGAATCGTATCCGGTCAACACGCTTAAGAGAGTCATAGTTACTCCCGCCGTTTACCCGCGCTAAGTTGAATTTCTTCACATTTAATTTCAGAGCACTGGGCAGAAATCGTATCTGGTCAACACGCTTAAGAGAGTCATAGTTACTCCCGCCGTTTTCGCGCGCTTAGTTGAATTTCTTCACATTGAATTGCAGAGCACTGGGAAGAAATCGTATCTGGTCAACACGCTTAAGAGAGTCATAGTTACTCCCGCCGTTTACCCGCGCTTAGTTGAATTTCTTCACATTGAATTTCAGAGCACTGGGCAGAAATCGTATCTGGTCAAAACGCTTAAGAGAGTCATAGTTACTCCCGCCGTTTACCCGCCCTCAGTTGAATTTCTTCACATTGAATTTCAGAGCACTGGGTAGAAATCGTATCTGGTCAACACGCTTAAGAGAGTCATAGTTACTCCCGCCGTTTACCCGCGCTTAGTTGAATTTCTTCACATTTAATTTCAGAGCACTGGGCAGAATCGTATCCGGTCAAAACGCTTAAGAGAGTCATAGTTACTCCCGCCGTTTACCCGCGCTCAGTTGAATTTCTTCACACTGAATTTCAGAGCACTGGGTACAAATCCTATCTGGTCAACACGCTTAAGAGAGTCACAGTTACTCCCGCCGTTTACCCGCGCTCAGTTGAATTTCTTCACATTGAATTTCAGAGCATTTGGCAGAAATCGTATCTGGTCAAAACGCTTAAGAGAGTCATAGTTACTCCCGCCGTTTACCCGCGCTCAGTTGAATTTCTTCACATTAAATTTCAGAGCACTGGGCAGAATCGTATCCGGTCAACACGCTTAAGAGAGTCATAGTTACTCCCGCCGTTTACCCGCGCTTAGTTGAATTTCTTCACATTTAATTTCAGAGTACTGGGCAGAAATCGTATCTGTTCAACACGCTTAAGAGAGTCATAGTTACTCCCGCCGTTTACCCGCGCTTAGTTGAATTTCTTCACATTTAATTTCAGAGCACTGGGCAGAAATCGTATCTGGTCAACACGCTTAAGAGAGTCATAGTTACTCCCGCCGTTTTCGCGCGCTTAGTTGAATTTCTTCACATTGAATTGCAGAGCACTGGGAAGAAATCGTATCTGGTCAACACGCTTAAGAGAGTCATAGTTACTCCCGCCGTTTACCCGCGCTTAGTTGAATTTCTTCACATTGAATTTCAGAGCACTGGGCAGAAATCGTATCTGGTCAAAACGCTTAAGAGAGTCATAGTTACTCCCGCCGTTTACCCGCGCTCAGTTGAATTTCTTCACATTGAATTTCAGAGCACTGGGCAGAAATAGTATCTGGTCAACACGCTTAAGAGAGTCATAGTTACTCCCGCCGTTTACCCGCGCTTAGTTGAATTTCTTCACATTGAATTTCAGAGCACTGGGAAGAAATCGTATCCGGTCAAAACGCTTAAGAGAGTCATAGTTACTCCCGCCGTTTACCCGCGCTTAGTTGAATTTCTTCACATTGAATTTCAGAGCGCTGGGAAGGAATCGTATCTGGTCAACACGCTTAAGAGAGTCATAGTTACTTCCGCCGTTTACCCGCGCTCAGTTGAATTTCTTCACATTGAATTTCTTCACATTGGGCAGAAATCGTATCTGGTCAAAACGCTTAAGAGAGTCATAGTTACTCCCGCCGTTTACCCGCGCTCAGTTGAATTTCTTCACATTAAATTTCAGAGCACTGGGCAGAATCGTATCCGGTCAACACGCTTAAGAGAGTCATAGTTACTCCCGCCGTTTACCCGCGCTTAGTTGAATTTCTTCACATTTAATTTCAGAGCACTGGGCAGAAATCGTATCTGGTCAACACGCTTAAGAGAGTCATAGTTACTCCCGCCGTTTACCCGCGCTTAGTTAAATTTCTTCACATTGAATTTCAGAGCATTGGGCAGAAATCGTATCTGGTCAACACGCTTAAGAGAGTCATAGTTACTCCCGCCGTTTACCCGCGCTTAGTTGAATTTCTTCACATTGAATTTCAGAGCACTGGGCAGAAATCGTATCTGGTCAACACGCTTAAGATGGTCATAGTTACTCCCGCCGTTTACCCGCGCTTAGTTGAATTTCTTCACATTGAATTGCAGAGCACTGGGCAGAAATCGTATCTGGTCAACACGCTTAAGAGTGTCATAGTTACTCCCGCCGTTTTCCCGCGCTTAGTTGAATTTCTTCACATTGAATTTCAGAGCACTGGGCAGAAATCGTATCTGGTCAACACGCTTAAGAGAGTCATAGTTACTCCCGCCGTTTACCCGCGCTTAGTTGAATTTCTTCACATTGAATTTCAGAGCACTGGGCAGAATCGTATCCGGTCAAAACGCTTAAGAGAGTCATAGTTACTCCCGCCGTTTACCCGCGCTCAGTTGAATTTCTTCACACTGAATTTCAGAGCACTGGGTACAAATCCTATATGGTCAACACGCTTAAGAGAGTCACAGTTACTCCCGCCGTTTACCCGCGCTCAGTTGAATTTCTTCACATTTAATTTCAGAGCACTGGGCAGAAATCGTATCTGGTCAACACGCTTAAGAGAGTCATAGTTACTCCCGCCGTTTTCGCGCGCTTAGTTGAATTTCTTCACATTGAATTGCAGAGCGCTGGGAAGGAATCGTATCTGGTCAACACGCTTAAGAGAGTCATAGTTAGTCCCGCCGTTTACCCGCGCTTAGTTGAATTTCTTCACATTGAATTGCAGAGCACTGGGCAGAAATCGTATCCGGTCAAAACGCTTAAGAGAGTCATAGTTACTCCCGCCATTTACCCGCGCTCAGTTGAATTTCTTCACATTGAATTTCAGAGCACTGGGCAGAATCGTATCCGGTCAAAACGCTTAAGAGAGTCATAGTTACTCCCGCCGTTTACCCGCGCTTAGTTGAATTTCTTCACATTTAATTTCAGAGCACTGGGCAGAAATCGTATCTGGTCAACACGCTTAAGAGAGTCATAGTTACTCCCGCCGTTTTCGCGCGCTTAGTTGAATTTCTTCACATTGAATTGCAGAGCGCTGGGAAGGAATCGTATCTGGTCAACACGCTTAAGAGAGTCATAGTTAGTCCCGCCGTTTACCCGCGCTTAGTTGAATTTCTTCACATTGAATTGCAGAGCACTGGGCAGAAATCGTATCCGGTCAAAACGCTTAAGAGAGTCATAGTTACTCCCGCCGTTTACCCGCGCTTAGTTGAATTTCTTCACATTGAATTTCAGAGCACTGGGTAGAAATCGTATCTGGTCAACACACGCTTAAGAGAGTCATAGTTACTGCCGCCGTTTACCCGCGCTTAGTTAAATTTCTTCACATTGAATTTCAGAGCATTGGGCAGAAATCGTATCTGGTCAACACGCTTAAGAGTGTCATAGTTACTCCCGCCGTTTACCCGCGCTTAGTTGAATTTCTTCACATTGAATTTCAGAGCACTGGGCAGAAATCGTATCTGGTCAACACGCTTAAGAGAGTCATAGTTACTCCCGCCGTTTACCCGCGCTTAGTTGAATTTCTTCACATTTAATTTCAGAGCACTGGGCAGAAATCGTATCTGGTCAACACGCTTAAGAGAGTCATAGTTACTCCCGCCGTTTTCGCGCGCTTAGTTGAATTTCTTCACATTGAATTGCAGAGCGCTGGGAAGGAATCGTATCTGGTCAACACGCTTAAGAGAGTCATAGTTACTCCCGCCGTTTACCCGCGCTTAGTTGAATTTCTTCACATTTAATTTCAGAGCACTGGGCAGAAATCGTATCTGGTCAACACGCTTAAGAGAGTCATAGTTACTCCCGCCGTTTTCGCGCGCTTAGTTGAATTTCTTCACATTGAATTGCAGAGCGCTGGGAAGGAATCGTATCTGGTCAACACGCTTAAGAGAGTCATAGTTAGTCCCGCCGTTTACCCGCGCTTAGTTGAATTTCTTCACATTGAATTGCAGAGCACTGGGCAGAAATCGTATCCGGTCAAAACGCTTAAGAGAGTCATAGTTACTCCCGCCATTTACCCGCGCTCAGTTGAATTTCTTCACATTGAATTGCAGAGCGCTGCGAAGAAATCGTATGTGGTCAACACGCTTAAGAGAGTCATAGTTACTTCCGCCGTTTACCCGCGCTTAGTTGAATTTCTTCACATTGAATTTCAGAGCACTGGGCAGAAATCGTATCTGGTCAAAACGCTTAAGAGAGTCATAGTTACTCCCGCCGTTTACCCGCGCTCAGTTGAATTTCTTCACATTGAATTTCAGAGCACTGGGCAGAATCGTATCCGGTCAAAACGCTTAAGAGAGTCATAGTTACTCCCGCCGTTTACCCGCGCTCAGTTGAATTTCTTCACACTGAATTTCAGAGCACTGGGTACAAATCGTATCTGATCAACACGCTTAAGAGAGTCACAGTTACTCCAGCCGTTTACCCGCGCTCAGTTGAATTTCTTCACATTGAATTTCAGAGCATTGGGCAGAAATCGTATCTGGTCAAAACGCTTAAGAGAGTCATAGTTACTCCCGCCGTTTACCCGCGCTCAGTTGAATTTCTTCACATTAAATTTCAGAGCACTGGGCAGAATCGTATCCGGTCAACACGCTTAAGAGAGTCATAGTTACTCCCGCCGTTTACCCGCGCTAAGTTGAATTTCTTGACATTTAATTTCAGAGCACTGGGCAGAAATCGTATCTGGTCAACACGCTTAAGAGAGTCATAGTTACTCCCGCCGTTTTCGCGCGCTTAGTTGAATTTCTTCACATTGAATTGCAGAGCACTGGGAAGAAATCGTATCTGGTCAACACGCTTAAGAGAGTCATAGTTACTCCCGCCGTTTACCCGCGCTTAGTTGAATTTCTTCACATTGAATTTCAGAGCACTGGGCAGAAATCGTATCTGGTCAAAACGCTTAAGAGAGTCATAGTTACTCCCGCCGTTTACCCGCCCTCAGTTGAATTTCTTCACATTGAATTTCAGAGCACTGGGTAGAAATCGTATCTGGTCAACACGCTTAAGAGAGTCATAGTTACTCCCGCCGTTTACCCGCGCTTAGTTGAATTTCTTCACATTGAATTGCAGAGCGCTGGGAAGGAATCGTATCTGGTCAACACGCTTAAGAGAGTCATAGTTACTTCCGCCGTTTACCCGCGCTCAGTTGAATTTCTTCACATTGAATTTCTTCACATTGGGCAGAAATCGTATCTGGTCAAAACGCTTAAGAGAGTCATAGTTACTCCCGCCGTTTACCCGCGCTCAGTTGAATTTCTTCACATTAAATTTCAGAGCACTGGGCAGAATCGTATCCGGTCAACACGCTTAAGAGAGTCATAGTTACTCCCGCCGTTTACCCGCGCTTAGTTGAATTTCTTCACATTTAATTTCAGAGCACTGGGCAGAAATCGTATCTGGTCAACACGCTTAAGAGAGTCATAGTTACTCCCGCCGTTTACCCGCGCTTAGTTAAATTTCTTCACATTGAATTTCAGAGCATTGGGCAGAAATCGTATCTGGTCAACACGCTTAAGAGAGTCATAGTTACTCCCGCCGTTTACCCGCGCTTAGTTGAATTTCTTCACATTGAATTTCAGAGCACTGGGCAGAAATCGTATCTGGTCAACACGCTTAAGATGGTCATAGTTACTCCCGCCGTTTACCCGCGCTTAGTTGAATTTCTTCACATTGAATTGCAGAGCACTGGGCAGAAATCGTATCTGGTCAACACGCTTAAGAGTGTCATAGTTACTCCCGCCGTTTTCCCGCGCTTAGTTGAATTTCTTCACATTGAATTTCAGAGCACTGGGCAGAAATCGTATCTGGTCAACACGCTTAAGAGAGTCATAGTTACTCCCGCCGTTTACCCGCGCTTAGTTGAATTTCTTCACATTGAATTTCAGAGCACTGGGCAGAATCGTATCCGGTCAAAACGCTTAAGAGAGTCATAGTTACTCCCGCCGTTTACCCGCGCTCAGTTGAATTTCTTCACACTGAATTTCAGAGCACTGGGTACAAATCCTATATGGTCAACACGCTTAAGAGAGTCACAGTTACTCCCGCCGTTTACCCGCGCTCAGTTGAATTTCTTCACATTTAATTTCAGAGCACTGGGCAGAAATCGTATCTGGTCAACACGCTTAAGAGAGTCATAGTTACTCCCGCCGTTTTCGCGCGCTTAGTTGAATTTCTTCACATTGAATTGCAGAGCGCTGGGAAGGAATCGTATCTGGTCAACACGCTTAAGAGAGTCATAGTTAGTCCCGCCGTTTACCCGCGCTTAGTTGAATTTCTTCACATTGAATTGCAGAGCACTGGGCAGAAATCGTATCCGGTCAAAACGCTTAAGAGAGTCATAGTTACTCCCGCCATTTACCCGCGCTCAGTTGAATTTCTTCACATTGAATTTCAGAGCACTGGGCAGAATCGTATCCGGTCAAAACGCTTAAGAGAGTCATAGTTACTCCCGCCGTTTACCCGCGCTTAGTTGAATTTCTTCACATTTAATTTCAGAGCACTGGGCAGAAATCGTATCTGGTCAACACGCTTAAGAGAGTCATAGTTACTCCCGCCGTTTTCGCGCGCTTAGTTGAATTTCTTCACATTGAATTGCAGAGCGCTGGGAAGGAATCGTATCTGGTCAACACGCTTAAGAGAGTCATAGTTAGTCCCGCCGTTTACCCGCGCTTAGTTGAATTTCTTCACATTGAATTGCAGAGCACTGGGCAGAAATCGTATCCGGTCAAAACGCTTAAGAGAGTCATAGTTACTCCCGCCGTTTACCCGCGCTTAGTTGAATTTCTTCACATTGAATTTCAGAGCACTGGGTAGAAATCGTATCTGGTCAACACACGCTTAAGAGAGTCATAGTTACTGCCGCCGTTTACCCGCGCTTAGTTAAATTTCTTCACATTGAATTTCAGAGCATTGGGCAGAAATCGTATCTGGTCAACACGCTTAAGAGTGTCATAGTTACTCCCGCCGTTTACCCGCGCTTAGTTGAATTTCTTCACATTGAATTTCAGAGCACTGGGCAGAAATCGTATCTGGTCAACACGCTTAAGAGAGTCATAGTTACTCCCGCCGTTTACCCGCGCTTAGTTGAATTTCTTCACATTTAATTTCAGAGCACTGGGCAGAAATCGTATCTGGTCAACACGCTTAAGAGAGTCATAGTTACTCCCGCCGTTTTCGCGCGCTTAGTTGAATTTCTTCACATTGAATTGCAGAGCGCTGGGAAGGAATCGTATCTGGTCAACACGCTTAAGAGAGTCATAGTTACTCCCGCCGTTTACCCGCGCTTAGTTGAATTTCTTCACATTTAATTTCAGAGCACTGGGCAGAAATCGTATCTGGTCAACACGCTTAAGAGAGTCATAGTTACTCCCGCCGTTTTCGCGCGCTTAGTTGAATTTCTTCACATTGAATTGCAGAGCGCTGGGAAGGAATCGTATCTGGTCAACACGCTTAAGAGAGTCATAGTTAGTCCCGCCGTTTACCCGCGCTTAGTTGAATTTCTTCACATTGAATTGCAGAGCACTGGGCAGAAATCGTATCCGGTCAAAACGCTTAAGAGAGTCATAGTTACTCCCGCCATTTACCCGCGCTCAGTTGAATTTCTTCACATTGAATTGCAGAGCGCTGCGAAGAAATCGTATGTGGTCAACACGCTTAAGAGAGTCATAGTTACTTCCGCCGTTTACCCGCGCTTAGTTGAATTTCTTCACATTGAATTTCAGAGCACTGGGCAGAAATCGTATCTGGTCAAAACGCTTAAGAGAGTCATAGTTACTCCCGCCGTTTACCCGCGCTCAGTTGAATTTCTTCACATTGAATTTCAGAGCACTGGGCAGAATCGTATCCGGTCAAAACGCTTAAGAGAGTCATAGTTACTCCCGCCGTTTACCCGCGCTCAGTTGAATTTCTTCACACTGAATTTCAGAGCACTGGGTACAAATCGTATCTGATCAACACGCTTAAGAGAGTCACAGTTACTCCAGCCGTTTACCCGCGCTCAGTTGAATTTCTTCACATTGAATTTCAGAGCATTGGGCAGAAATCGTATCTGGTCAAAACGCTTAAGAGAGTCATAGTTACTCCCGCCGTTTACCCGCGCTCAGTTGAATTTCTTCACATTAAATTTCAGAGCACTGGGCAGAATCGTATCCGGTCAACACGCTTAAGAGAGTCATAGTTACTCCCGCCGTTTACCCGCGCTAAGTTGAATTTCTTCACATTTAATTTCAGAGCACTGGGCAGAAATCGTATCTGGTCAACACGCTTAAGAGAGTCATAGTTACTCCCGCCGTTTTCGCGCGCTTAGTTGAATTTCTTCACATTGAATTGCAGAGCACTGGGAAGAAATCGTATCTGGTCAACACGCTTAAGAGAGTCATAGTTACTCCCGCCGTTTACCCGCGCTTAGTTGAATTTCTTCACATTGAATTTCAGAGCACTGGGCAGAAATCGTATCTGGTCAAAACGCTTAAGAGAGTCATAGTTACTCCCGCCGTTTACCCGCCCTCAGTTGAATTTCTTCACATTGAATTTCAGAGCACTGGGTAGAAATCGTATCTGGTCAACACGCTTAAGAGAGTCATAGTTACTCCCGCCGTTTACCCGCGCTTAGTTGAATTTCTTCACATTTAATTTCAGAGCACTGGGCAGAAATCGTATCTGGTCAACACGCTTAAGAGAGTCATAGTTACTCCCGCCGTTTTCGCGCGCTTAGTTGAATTTCTTCACATTGAATTGCAGAGCACTGGGAAGAAATCGTATCTGGTCAACACGCTTAAGAGAGTCATAGTTACTCCCGCCGTTTACCCGCGCTTAGTTGAATTTCTTCACATTGAATTTCAGAGCACTGGGCAGAAATCGTATCTGGTCAAAACGCTTAAGAGAGTCATAGTTACTCCCGCCGTTTACCCGCCCTCAGTTGAATTTCTTCACATTGAATTTCAGAGCACTGGGTAGAAATCGTATCTGGTCAACACGCTTAAGAGAGTCATAGTTACTCCCGCCGTTTACCCGCGCTTAGTTGAATTTCTTCACATTGAATTTCAGAGCACTTTGCAGAAATCGTATCTGGTCAACACGCTTAAGATGGTCATAGTTACTCCCGCCGTTTACCCGCGCTTAGTTGAATTTCTTCACATTGAATTGCAGAGCACTGGGCAGAAATCGTATCTGGTCAACACGCTTAAGAGTGTCATAGTTACTCCCGCCGTTTTCCCGCGCTTAGTTGAATTTCTTCACATTGAATTTCAGAGCACTGGGCAGAAATCGTATCTGGTCAACACGCTTAAGAGAGTCATAGTTACTCCCGCCGTTTACCCGCGCTTAGTTGAATTTCTTCACATTTAATTTCAGAGCACTGGGCAGAATCGTATCCGGTCAAAACGCTTAAGAGAGTCATAGTTACTCCCGCCGTTTACCCGCGCTCAGTTGAATTTCTTCACACTGAATTTCAGAGCACTGGGTACAAATCCTATCTGGTCAACACGCTTAAGAGAGTCACAGTTACTCCCGCCGTTTACCCGCGCTCAGTTGAATTTCTTCACATTGAATTTCAGAGCATTTGGCAGAAATCGTATCTGGTCAAAACGCTTAAGAGAGTCATAGTTACTCCCGCCGTTTACCCGCGCTCAGTTGAATTTCTTCACATTAAATTTCAGAGCACTGGGCAGAATCGTATCCGGTCAACACGCTTAAGAGAGTCATAGTTACTCCCGCCGTTTACCCGCGCTTAGTTGAATTTCTTCACATTTAATTTCAGAGTACTGGGCAGAAATCGTATCTGTTCAACACGCTTAAGAGAGTCATAGTTACTCCCGCCGTTTTCGCGCGCTTAGTTGAATTTCTTCACATTGAATTGCAGAGCACTGGGAAGAAATCGTATCTGGTCAACACGCTTAAGAGAGTCATAGTTACTCCCGCCGTTTACCCGCGCTTAGTTGAATTTCTTCACATTGAATTTCAGAGCACTGGGCAGAAATCGTATCTGGTCAAAACGCTTAAGAGAGTCATAGTTACTCCCGCCGTTTACCCGCCCTCAGTTGAATTTCTTCACATTGAATTTCGGAGCACTGGGTAGAAATCGTATCTGGTCAACACGCTTAAGAGAGTCATAGTTACTCCCGCCGTTTTCGCGCGCTTAGTTGAATTTCTTCACATTGAATTGCAGAGCACTGGGCAGAAATCGTATCCGGTCAAGACGCTTAAGAGAGTCATAGTTACTCCCGCCATTTACCCGCGCTCAGTTGAATTTCTTCACATTGAATTTCAGAGCACTGGGCAGAATCGTATCCGGTCAAAACGCTTAAGAGAGTCATAGTTACTCCCGCCGTTTACCCGCGCTTAGTTGAATTTCTTCACATTGAATTTCAGAGCACTGGGTAGAAATCGTATCTGGTCAACACGCTTAAGAGAGTCATAGTTACTGCCGCCGTTTACCCGCGCTTAGTTAAATTTCTTCACATTGAATTTCAGAGCATTGGGCAGAAATCGTATCTGGTCAAAACGCTTAAGAGAGTCATAGTTACTCCCGCCGTTTACCCGCGCTCAGTTGAATTTCTTCACATTAAATTTCAGAGCACTGGGCAGAATCGTATCCGGTCAACACGCTTAAGAGAGTCATAGTTACTCCCGCCGTTTACCCGCGCTAAGTTGAATTTCTTCACATTTAATTTCAGAGCACTGGGCAGAAATCGTATCTGGTCAACACGCTTAAGAGAGTCATAGTTACTCCCGCCGTTTTCGCGCGCTTAGTTGAATTTCTTCACATTGAATTGCAGAGCACTGGGAAGAAATCGTATCTGGTCAACACGCTTAAGAGAGTCATAGTTACTCCCGCCGTTTACCCGCGCTTAGTTGAATTTCTTCACATTGAATTTCAGAGCACTGGGCAGAAATCGTATCTGGTCAAAACGCTTAAGAGAGTCATAGTTACTCCCGCCGTTTACCCGCCCTCAGTTGAATTTCTTCACATTGAATTTCAGAGCACTGGGTAGAAATCGTATCTGGTCAACACGCTTAAGAGAGTCATAGTTACTCCCGCCGTTTACCCGCGCTTAGTTGAATTTCTTCACATTTAATTTCAGAGCACTGGGCAGAAATCGTATCTGGTCAACACGCTTAAGAGAGTCATAGTTACTCCCGCCGTTTTCGCGCGCTTAGTTGAATTTCTTCACATTGAATTGCAGAGCACTGGGAAGAAATCGTATCTGGTCAACACGCTTAAGAGAGTCATAGTTACTCCCGCCGTTTACCCGCGCTTAGTTGAATTTCTTCACATTGAATTTCAGAGCACTGGGCAGAAATCGTATCTGGTCAAAACGCTTAAGAGAGTCATAGTTACTCCCGCCGTTTACCCGCCCTCAGTTGAATTTCTTCACATTGAATTTCAGAGCACTGGGTAGAAATCGTATCTGGTCAACACGCTTAAGAGAGTCATAGTTACTCCCGCCGTTTACCCGCGCTTAGTTGAATTTCTTCACATTGAATTTCAGAGCACTTTGCAGAAATCGTATCTGGTCAACACGCTTAAGATGGTCATAGTTACTCCCGCCGTTTACCCGCGCTTAGTTGAATTTCTTCACATTGAATTGCAGAGCACTGGGCAGAAATCGTATCTGGTCAACACGCTTAAGAGTGTCATAGTTACTCCCGCCGTTTTCCCGCGCTTAGTTGAATTTCTTCACATTGAATTTCAGAGCACTGGGCAGAAATCGTATCTGGTCAACACGCTTAAGAGAGTCATAGTTACTCCCGCCGTTTACCCGCGCTTAGTTGAATTTCTTCACATTTAATTTCAGAGCACTGGGCAGAATCGTATCCGGTCAAAACGCTTAAGAGAGTCATAGTTACTCCCGCCGTTTACCCGCGCTCAGTTGAATTTCTTCACACTGAATTTCAGAGCACTGGGTACAAATCCTATCTGGTCAACACGCTTAAGAGAGTCACAGTTACTCCCGCCGTTTACCCGCGCTCAGTTGAATTTCTTCACATTGAATTTCAGAGCATTTGGCAGAAATCGTATCTGGTCAAAACGCTTAAGAGAGTCATAGTTACTCCCGCCGTTTACCCGCGCTCAGTTGAATTTCTTCACATTAAATTTCAGAGCACTGGGCAGAATCGTATCCGGTCAACACGCTTAAGAGAGTCATAGTTACTCCCGCCGTTTACCCGCGCTTAGTTGAATTTCTTCACATTTAATTTCAGAGTACTGGGCAGAAATCGTATCTGTTCAACACGCTTAAGAGAGTCATAGTTACTCCCGCCGTTTACCCGCGCTTAGTTGAATTTCTTCACATTTAATTTCAGAGCACTGGGCAGAAATCGTATCTGGTCAACACGCTTAAGAGAGTCATAGTTACTCCCGCCGTTTTCGCGCGCTTAGTTGAATTTCTTCACATTGAATTGCAGAGCACTGGGAAGAAATCGTATCTGGTCAACACGCTTAAGAGAGTCATAGTTACTCCCGCCGTTTACCCGCGCTTAGTTGAATTTCTTCACATTGAATTTCAGAGCACTGGGCAGAAATCGTATCTGGTCAAAACGCTTAAGAGAGTCATAGTTACTCCCGCCGTTTACCCGCGCTCAGTTGAATTTCTTCACATTGAATTTCAGAGCACTGGGCAGAAATAGTATCTGGTCAACACGCTTAAGAGAGTCATAGTTACTCCCGCCGTTTACCCGCGCTTAGTTGAATTTCTTCACATTGAATTTCAGAGCACTGGGAAGAAATCGTATCCGGTCAAAACGCTTAAGAGAGTCATAGTTACTCCCGCCGTTTACCCGCGCTTAGTTGAATTTCTTCACATTGAATTTCAGAGCGCTGGGAAGGAATCGTATCTGGTCAACACGCTTAAGAGAGTCATAGTTACTTCCGCCGTTTACCCGCGCTCAGTTGAATTTCTTCACATTGAATTTCTTCACATTGGGCAGAAATCGTATCTGGTCAAAACGCTTAAGAGAGTCATAGTTACTCCCGCCGTTTACCCGCGCTCAGTTGAATTTCTTCACATTAAATTTCAGAGCACTGGGCAGAATCGTATCCGGTCAACACGCTTAAGAGAGTCATAGTTACTCCCGCCGTTTACCCGCGCTTAGTTGAATTTCTTCACATTTAATTTCAGAGCACTGGGCAGAAATCGTATCTGGTCAACACGCTTAAGAGAGTCATAGTTACTCCCGCCGTTTACCCGCGCTTAGTTAAATTTCTTCACATTGAATTTCAGAGCATTGGGCAGAAATCGTATCTGGTCAACACGCTTAAGAGAGTCATAGTTACTCCCGCCGTTTACCCGCGCTTAGTTGAATTTCTTCACATTGAATTTCAGAGCACTGGGCAGAAATCGTATCTGGTCAACACGCTTAAGATGGTCATAGTTACTCCCGCCGTTTACCCGCGCTTAGTTGAATTTCTTCACATTGAATTGCAGAGCACTGGGCAGAAATCGTATCTGGTCAACACGCTTAAGAGTGTCATAGTTACTCTCGCCGTTTTCCCGCGCTTAGTTGAATTTCTTCACATTGAATTTCAGAGCACTGGGCAGAAATCGTATCTGGTCAACACGCTTAAGAGAGTCATAGTTACTCCCGCCGTTTACCCGCGCTTAGTTGAATTTCTTCACATTGAATTTCAGAGCACTGGGCAGAATCGTATCCGGTCAAAACGCTTAAGAGAGTCATAGTTACTCCCGCCGTTTACCCGCGCTCAGTTGAATTTCTTCACACTGAATTTCAGAGCACTGGGTACAAATCCTATATGGTCAACACGCTTAAGAGAGTCACAGTTACTCCCGCCGTTTACCCGCGCTCAGTTGAATTTCTTCACATTTAATTTCAGAGCACTGGGCAGAAATCGTATCTGGTCAACACGCTTAAGAGAGTCATAGTTACTCCCGCCGTTTACCCGCGCTTAGTTGAATTTCTTCACATTGAATTTCAGAGCACTGGGTAGAAATCGTATCTGGTCAACACACGCTTAAGAGAGTCATAGTTACTGCCGCCGTTTACCCGCGCTTAGTTAAATTTCTTCACATTGAATTTCAGAGCATTGGGCAGAAATCGTATCTGGTCAACACGCTTAAGAGTGTCATAGTTACTCCCGCCGTTTACCCGCGCTTAGTTGAATTTCTTCACATTGAATTTCAGAGCACTGGGCAGAAATCGTATCTGGTCAACACGCTTAAGAGAGTCATAGTTACTCCCGCCGTTTACCCGCGCTTAGTTGAATTTCTTCACATTTAATTTCAGAGCACTGGGCAGAAATCGTATCTGGTCAACACGCTTAAGAGAGTCATAGTTACTCCCGCCGTTTTCGCGCGCTTAGTTGAATTTCTTCACATTGAATTGCAGAGCGCTGGGAAGGAATCGTATCTGGTCAACACGCTTAAGAGAGTCATAGTTACTCCCGCCGTTTACCCGCGCTTAGTTGAATTTCTTCACATTTAATTTCAGAGCACTGGGCAGAAATCGTATCTGGTCAACACGCTTAAGAGAGTCATAGTTACTCCCGCCGTTTTCGCGCGCTTAGTTGAATTTCTTCACATTGAATTGCAGAGCGCTGGGAAGGAATCGTATCTGGTCAACACGCTTAAGAGAGTCATAGTTAGTCCCGCCGTTTACCCGCGCTTAGTTGAATTTCTTCACATTGAATTGCAGAGCACTGGGCAGAAATCGTATCCGGTCAAAACGCTTAAGAGAGTCATAGTTACTCCCGCCATTTACCCGCGCTCAGTTGAATTTCTTCACATTGAATTTCAGAGCACTGGGCAGAATCGTATCCGGTCAAAACGCTTAAGAGAGTCATAGTTACTCCCGCCGTTTACCCGCGCTTAGTTAAATTTCTTCACATTGAATTTCAGAGCATTGGGCAGAAATCGTATCTGGTCAACACGCTTAAGAGTGTCATAGTTACTCCCGCCGTTTACCCGCGCTTAGTTGAATTTCTTCACATTGAATTTCAGAGCACTGGGCAGAAATCGTATCTGGTCAACACGCTTAAGAGAGTCATAGTTACTCCCGCCGTTTACCCGCGCTTAGTTGAATTTCTTCACATTTAATTTCAGAGCACTGGGCAGAAATCGTATCTGGTCAACACGCTTAAGAGAGTCATAGTTACTCCCGCCGTTTTCGCGCGCTTAGTTGAATTTCTTCACATTGAATTGCAGAGCGCTGGGAAGGAATCGTATCTGGTCAACACGCTTAAGAGAGTCATAGTTACTCCCGCCGTTTACCCGCGCTTAGTTGAATTTCTTCACATTTAATTTCAGAGCACTGGGCAGAAATCGTATCTGGTCAACACGCTTAAGAGAGTCATAGTTACTCCCGCCGTTTTCGCGCGCTTAGTTGAATTTCTTCACATTGAATTGCAGAGCGCTGGGAAGGAATCGTATCTGGTCAACACGCTTAAGAGAGTCATAGTTAGCCCGCCGTTTACCCGCGCTTAGTTGAATTTCTTCACATTGAATTGCAGAGCACTGGGCAGAAATCGTATCCGGTCAAAACGCTTAAGAGAGTCATAGTTACTCCCGCCATTTACCCGCGCTCAGTTGAATTTCTTCACATTGAATTTCAGAGCACTGGGCAGAATCGTATCCGGTCAAAACGCTTAAGAGAGTCATAGTTACTCCCGCCGTTTACCCGCGCTTAGTTAAATTTCTTCACATTTAATTTCAGAGCACTGGGCAGAAATCGTATCTGGTCAACACGCTTAAGAGAGTCATAGTTACTCCCGCCGTTTTCGCGCGCTTAGTTGAATTTCTTCACATTGAATTGCAGAGCGCTGGGAAGGAATCGTATCTGGTCAACACGCTTAAGAGAGTCATAGTTACTCCCGCCGTTTACCCGCGCTTAGTTGAATTTCTTCACATTTAATTTCAGAGCACTGGGCAGAAATCGTATCTGGTCAACACGCTTAAGAGAGTCATAGTTACTCCCGCCGTTTTCGCGCGCTTAGTTGAATTTCTTCACATTGAATTGCAGAGCGCTGGGAAGGAATCGTATCTGGTCAACACGCTTAAGAGAGTCATAGTTAGCCCGCCGTTTACCCGCGCTTAGTTGAATTTCTTCACATTGAATTGCAGAGCACTGGGCAGAAATCGTATCCGGTCAAAACGCTTAAGAGAGTCATAGTTACTCCCGCCATTTACCCGCGCTCAGTTGAATTTCTTCACATTGAATTTCAGAGCACTGGGCAGAATCGTATCCGGTCAAAACGCTTAAGAGAGTCATAGTTACTCCCGCCGTTTACCCGCGCTTAGTTGAATTTCTTCACATTTAATTTCAGAGCACTGGGCAGAAATCGTATCTGGTCAACACGCTTAAGAGAGTCATAGTTACTCCCGCCGTTTTCGCGCGCTTAGTTGAATTTCTTCACATTGAATTGCAGAGCGCTGGGAAGGAATCGTATCTGGTCAACACGCTTAAGAGAGTCATAGTTAGTCCCGCCGTTTACCCGCGCTTAGTTGAATTTCTTCACATTGAATTGCAGAGCACTGGGCAGAAATCGTATCCGGTCAAAACGCTTAAGAGAGTCATAGTTACTCCCGCCATTTAGCCGCGCTCAGTTGAATTTCTTCACATTGAATTTCAGAGCACTGGGCAGAATCGTATCCGGTCAAAACGCTTAAGAGAGTCATAGTTACTCCCGCCGTTTACCCGCGCTTAGTTGAATTTCTTCACATTTAATTTCAGAGCACTGGGCAGAAATCGTATCTGGTCAACACGCTTAAGAGAGTCATAGTTACTCCCGCCGTTTTCGCGCGCTTAGTTGAATTTCTTCACATTGAATTGCAGAGCACTGGGAAGAAATCGTATCTGGTCAACACGCTTAAGAGAGTCATAGTTACTCCCGCCGTTTACCCGCGCTTAGTTGAATTTCTTCACATTGAATTTCAGAGCACTGGGCAGAAATCGTATCTGGTCAAAACGCTTAAGAGAGTCATAGTTACTCCCGCCGTTTACCCGCCCTCAGTTGAATTTCTTCACATTGAATTTCAGAGCACTGGGTAGAAATCGTATCTGGTCAACACGCTTAAGAGAGTCATAGTTACTCCCGCCGTTTACCCGCGCTTAGTTGAATTTCTTCACATTGAATTTCAGAGCACTGGGCAGAAATCGTATCTGGTCAACACGCTTAAGAGAGTCATAGTTACTCCCGCCGTTTACCCGCGCTTAGTTAAATTTCTTCACATTGAATTTCAGAGCATTGGGCAGAAATCGTATCTGGTCAACACGCTTAAGAGAGTCATAGTTAGTCCCGCCGTTTACCCGCGCTTAGTTGAATTTCTTCACATTGAATTGCAGAGCACTGGGCAGAAATCGTATCCGGTCAAAACGCTTAAGAGAGTCATAGTTACTCCCGCCATTTACCCGCGCTCAGTTGAATTTCTTCACATTGAATTTCAGAGCACTGGGCAGAATCGTATCCGGTCAAAACGCTTAAGAGAGTCATAGTTACTCCCGCCGTTTACCCGCGCTTAGTTGAATTTCTTCACATTTAATTTCAGAGCACTGGGCAGAAATCGTATCTGGTCAACACGCTTAAGAGAGTCATAGTTACTCCCGCCGTTTTCGCGCGCTTAGTTGAATTTCTTCACATTGAATTGCAGAGCGCTGGGAAGGAATCGTATCTGGTCAACACGCTTAAGAGAGTCATAGTTAGTCCCGCCGTTTACCCGCGCTTAGTTGAATTTCTTCACATTGAATTGCAGAGCACTGGGCAGAAATCGTATCCGGTCAAAACGCTTAAGAGAGTCATAGTTACTCCCGCCATTTACCCGCGCTCAGTTGAATTTCTTCACATTGAATTTCAGAGCACTGGGCAGAATCGTATCCGGTCAAAACGCTTAAGAGAGTCATAGTTACTCCCGCCGTTTACCCGCGCTTAGTTGAATTTCTTCACATTGAATTTCAGAGCACTGGGTAGAAATCGTATCTGGTCAACACGCTTAAGAGAGTCATAGTTACTGCCGCCGTTTACCCGCGCTTAGTTAAATTTCTTCACATTGAATTTCAGAGCATTGGGCAGAAATCGTATCTGGTCAACACGCTTAAGAGTGTCATAGTTACTCCCGCCGTTTACCCGCGCTTAGTTGAATTTCTTCACATTGAATTTCAGAGCACTGGGCAGAAATCGTATCTGGTCAACACGCTTAAGAGAGTCATAGTTACTCCCGCCGTTTACCCGCGCTTAGTTGAATTTCTTCACATTTAATTTCAGAGCACTGGGCAGAAATCGTATCTGGTCAACACGCTTAAGAGAGTCATAGTTACTCCCGCCGTTTTCGCGCGCTTAGTTGAATTTCTTCACATTGAATTGCAGAGCGCTGGGAAGGAATCGTATCTGGTCAACACGCTTAAGAGAGTCATAGTTACTCCCGCCGTTTACCCGCGCTTAGTTGAATTTCTTCACATTTAATTTCAGAGCACTGGGCAGAAATCGTATCTGGTCAACACGCTTAAGAGAGTCATAGTTACTCCCGCCGTTTTCGCGCGCTTAGTTGAATTTCTTCACATTGAATTGCAGAGCGCTGGGAAGGAATCGTATCTGGTCAACACGCTTAAGAGAGTCATAGTTACTCCCGCCGTTTACCCGCCCTCAGTTGAATTTCTTCACATTGAATTTCAGAGCACTGGGTAGAAATCGTATCTGGTCAACACGCTTAAGAGAGTCATAGTTACTCCCGCCGTTTACCCGCGCTTAGTTGAATTTCTTCACATTGAATTTCAGAGCACTGGGCAGAAATCGTATCTGGTCAACACGCTTAAGATGGTCATAGTTACTCCCGCCGTTTACCCGCGCTTAGTTGAATTTCTTCACATTGAATTGCAGAGCACTGGGCAGAAATCGTATCTGGTCAACACGCTTAAGAGAGTCATAGTTACTCCCGCCGTTTACCCGCGCTTAGTTAAATTTCTTCACATTGAATTTCAGAGCATTGGGCAGAAATCGTATCTGGTCAACACGCTTAAGAGTGTCATAGTTACTCCCGCCGTTTTCCCGCGCTTAGTTGAATTTCTTCACATTGAATTTCAGAGCACTGGGCAGAACTCGTATCTGGTCAACACGCTTAAGAGAGTCATAGTTACTCCCGCCGTTTTCGCGCGCTTAGTTGAATTTCTTCACATTGAATTGCAGAGCGCTGGGAAGGAATCGTATCTGGTCAACACGCTTAAGAGAGTCATAGTTACTTCCGCCGTTTACCCGCGCTTGGTTGAATTTCTTCACATTGAATTTCAGAGCACTGGGCAGAAATCGTATCTGGTCAAAACGCTTAAGAGAGTCATAGTTACTCCTGCCGTTTACCCGCGCTCAGTTGAATTTCTTCACATTGAATTTCAGAGCACTGGGCAGAATCGTATCCGGTCAAAACGCTTAAGAGAGTCATAGTTACTCCCGCCGTTTACCCGCGCTCAGTTGAATTTCTTCACACTGAATTTCAGAGCACTGGGTACAAATCGTATCTGGTCAACACGCTTAAGAGAGTCACAGTTACTCCCGCCGTTTACCCGCGCTCAGTTGAATTTCTTCACATTGAATTTCAGAGCATTGGGCAGAAATCGTATCTGGTCAAAACGCTTAAGAGAGTCATAGTTAGTCCCGCCGTTTACCCGCGCTCAGTTGAATTTCTTCACATTAAATTTCAGAGCACTGGGCAGAATCGTATCCGGTCAACACGCTTAAGAGAGTCATAGTTACTCCCGCCGTTTACCCGCGCTTAGTTGAATTTCTTCACATTTAATTTCAGAGCACTGGGCAGAAATCGTATCTGGTCAAAACGCTTAAGAGAGTCATAGTTACTCCCGCCGTTTACCCGCCCTCAGTTGAATTTCTTCACATTGAATTTCAGAGCACTGGGTAGAAATCGTATCTGGTCAACACGCTTAAGAGAGTCATAGTTACTCCCGCCGTTTACCCGCGCTTAGTTGAATTTCTTCACATTGAATTTCAGAGCACTGGGCAGAAATCGTATCTGGTCAACACGCTTAAGATGGTCATAGTTACTCCCGCCGTTTACCCGCGCTTAGTTGAATTTCTTCACATTGAATTGCAGAGCACTGGGCAGAAATCGTATCTGGTCAACACGCTTAAGAGAGTCATAGTTACTCCCGCCGTTTACCCGCGCTTAGTTGAATTTCTTCACATTTAATTTCAGAACACTGGGCAGAAATCGTATCTGGTCAACACGCTTAAGAGAGTCATAGTTACTCCCGCCGTTTTCCCGCGCTTAGTTGAATTTCTTCACATTGAATTTCAGAGCACTGGGCAGAAATCGTATCTGGTCAACACGCTTAAGAGAGTCATAGTTACTCCCGCCGTTTACCCGCGCTTAGTTGAATTTCTTCATATTTAATTTCAGAGCACTGGGCAGAAATCGTATCTGGTCAACACGCTTAAGAGAGTCATAGTTACTCCCGCCGTTTTCGCGCGCTTAGTTGAATTTCTTCACATTGAATTGCAGAGCGCTGGGAAGGAATCGTATCTGGTCAACACGCTTAAGAGAGTCATAGTTACTTCCGCCGTTTACCCGCGCTTAGTTGAATTTCTTCACATTGAATTTCAGAGCACTGGGCAGAAATCGTATCTGGTCAAAACGCTTAAGAGAGTCATAGTTACTCCTGCCGTTTACCCGCGCTCAGTTGAATTTCTTCACATTGAATTTCAGAGCACTGGGCAGAATCGTATCCGGTCAAAACGCTTAAGAGAGTCATAGTTACTCCCGCCGTTTACCCGCGCTCAGTTGAATTTCTTCACACTGAATTTCAGAGCACTGGGTACAAATCGTATCTGGTCAACACGCTTAAGAGAGTCACAGTTACTCCCGCCGTTTACCCGCGCTCAGTTGAATTTCTTCACATTGAATTTCAGAGCATTGGGCAGAAATCGTATCTGGTCAAAACGCTTAAGAGAGTCATAGTTACTCCCGCCGTTTACCCGCGCTCAGTTGAATTTCTTCACATTAAATTTCAGAGCACTGGGCAGAATCGTATCCGGTCAACACGCTTAAGAGAGTCATAGTTACTCCCGCCGTTTACCCGCGCTTAGTTGAATTTCTTCACATTTAATTTCAGAGCACTGGGCAGAAATCGTATCTGGTCAACACGCTTAAGAGAGTCATAGTTACTCCCGCCGTTTTCGCGCGCTTAGTTGAATTTCTTCACATTGAATTGCAGAGCACTGGGAAGAAATCGTATCTGGTCAACACGCTTAAGAGAGTCATAGTTACTCCCGCCGTTTACCCGCGCTTAGTTGAATTTCTTCACATTGAATTTCAGAGCACTGGGCAGAAATCGTATCTGGTCAAAACGCTTAAGAGAGTCATAGTTACTCCCGCCGTTTACCCGCCCTCAGTTGAATTTCTTCACATTGAATTTCAGAGCACTGGGTAGAAATCGTATCTGGTCAACACGCTTAAGAGAGTCATAGTTACTCCCGCCGTTTACCCGCGCTTAGTTGAATTTCTTCACATTGAATTTCAGAGCACTGGGCAGAAATCGTATCTGGTCAACACGCTTAAGAGAGTCATAGTTACTCCCGCCGTTTACCCGCGCTTAGTTAAATTTCTTCACATTGAATTTCAGAGCATTGGGCAGAAATCGTATCTGGTCAACACGCTTAAGAGTGTCATAGTTACTCCCGCCGTTTTCCCGCGCTTAGTTGAATTTCTTCACATTGAATTTCAGAGCACTGGGCAGAAATCGTATCTGGTCAACACGCTTAAGAGAGTCATAGTTACTCCCACCGTTTACCCGCGCTTAGTTGAATTTCTTCATATTTAATTTCAGAGCACTGGGCAGAAATCGTATCTGGTCAACACGCTTAAGAGAGTCATAGTTACTCCCGCCGTTTTCGCGCGCTTAGTTGAATTTCTTCACATTGAATTGCAGAGCGCTGGGAAGGAATCGTATCTGGTCAACACGCTTAAGAGAGTCATAGTTACTTCCGCCGTTTACCCGCGCTTAGTTGAATTTCTTCACATTGAATTTCAGAGCACTGGGCAGAAATCGTATCTGGTCAAAACGCTTAAGAGAGTCATAGTTACTCCTGCCGTTTACCCGCGCTCAGTTGAATTTCTTCACATTGAATTTCAGAGCACTGGGCAGAATCGTATCCGGTCAAAACGCTTAAGAGAGTCATAGTTACTCCCGCCGTTTACCCGCGCTCAGTTGAATTTCTTCACACTGAATTTCAGAGCACTGGGTACAAATCGTATCTGGTCAACACGCTTAAGAGAGTCACAGTTACTCCCGCCGTTTACCCGCGCTCAGTTGAATTTCTTCACATTGAATTTCAGAGCATTGGGCAGAAATCGTATCTGGTCAAAACGCTTAAGAGAGTCATAGTTACTCCCGCCGTTTACCCGCGCTCAGTTGAATTTCTTCACATTGAATTTCAGAGCACTGGGCAGAAATCGTATCTGGTCAACACGCTTAAGATGGTCATAGTTACTCCCGCCGTTTACCCGCGCTTAGTTGAATTTCTTCACATTGAATTGCAGAGCACTGGGCAGAAATCGTATCTGGTCAACACGCTTAAGAGAGTCATAGTTACTCCCGCCGTTTACCCGCGCTTAGTTAAATTTCTTCACATTGAATTTCAGAGCATTGGGCAGAAATCGTATCTGGTCAACACGCTTAAGAGTGTCATAGTTACTCCCGCCGTTTTCCCGCGCTTAGTTGAATTTCTTCACATTGAATTTCAGAGCACTGGGCAGAAATCGTATCTGGTCAACACGCTTAAGAGAGTCATAGTTACTCCCACCGTTTACCCGCGCTTAGTTGAATTTCTTCATATTTAATTTCAGAGCACTGGGCAGAAATCGTATCTGGTCAAAACGCTTAAGAGAGTCATAGTTACTCCTGCCGTTTACCCGCGCTCAGTTGAATTTCTTCACATTGAATTTCAGAGCATTGGGCAGAAATCGTATCTGGTCAAAACGCTTAAGAGAGTCATAGTTACTCCCGCCGTTTACCCGCGCTCAGTTGAATTTCTTCACATTAAATTTCAGAGCACTGGGCAGAATCGTATCCGGTCAACACGCTTAAGAGAGTCATAGTTACTCCCGCCGTTTACCCGCGCTTAGTTGAATTTCTTCACATTTAATTTCAGAGCACTGGGCAGAAATCGTATCTGGTCAACACGCTTAAGAAAGTCATAGTTACTCCCGCCGTTTTCGCGCGCTTAGTTGAATTTCTTCACATTGAATTGCAGAGCACTGGGAAGAAATCGTATCTGGTCAACACGCTTAAGAGAGTCATAGTTACTCCCGCCGTTTACCCGCGCTTAGTTGAATTTCTTCACATTGAATTTCAGAGCACTGGGCAGAAATCGTATCTGGTCAAAACGCTTAAGAGAGTCATAGTTACTCCCGCCGTTTACCCGCGCTCAGTTGAATTTCTTCACATTGAATTTCAGAGCACTGGGTAGAAATCGTATCTGGTCAACACGCTTAAGAGAGTCATAGTTACTCCCGCCGTTTACCCGCGCTTAGTTGAATTTCTTCACATTGAATTTCAGAGCACTGGGCAGAAATCGTATCTGGTCAACACGCTTAAGATGGTCATAGTTACTCCCGCCGTTTACCCGCGCTTAGTTGAATTTCTTCACATTGAATTGCAGAGCACTGGGCAGAAATCGTATCTGGTCAACACGCTTAAGAGAGTCATAGTTACTCCCGCCGTTTACCCGCGCTTAGTTAAATTTCTTCACATTGAATTTCAGAGCATTGGGCAGAAATCGTATCTGGTCAACACGCTTAAGAGTGTCATAGTTACTCCCGCCGTTTTCCCGCGCTTAGTTGAATTTCTTCACATTGAATTTCAGAGCACTGGGCAGAAATCGTATCTGGTCAACACGCTTAAGAGAGTCATAGTTACTCCCACCGTTTACCCGCGCTTAGTTGAATTTCTTCATATTTAATTTCAGAGCACTGGGCAGAAATCGTATCTGGTCAACACGCTTAAGAGAGTCATAGTTACTCCCGCCGTTTTCGCGCGCTTAGTTGAATTTCTTCACATTGAATTGCAGAGCGCTGGGAAGGAATCGTATCTGGTCAACACGCTTAAGAGAGTCATAGTTACTCCTGCCGTTTACCCGCGCTCAGTTGAATTTCTTCACATTGAATTTCAGAGCACTGGGCAGAATCGTATCCGGTCAAAACGCTTAAGAGAGTCATAGTTACTCCCGCCATTTACCCGCGCTCAGTTGAATTTCTTCACATTGAATTTCAGAGCACTGGGCAGAAATCGTATCTGGTCAAAACGCTTAAGAGAGTCATAGTTACTCCTGCCGTTTACCCGCGCTCAGTTGAATTTCTTCACATTGAATTTCAGAGCACTGGGCAGAATCGTATCCGGTCAAAACGCTTAAGAGAGTCATAGTTACTCCCGCCATTTACCCGCGCTCAGTTGAATTTCTTCACACTGAATTTCAGAGCACTGGGTACAAATCGTATCTGGTCAACACGCTTAAGAGAGTCACAGTTACTCCCGCCGTTTACCCGCGCTCAGTTGAATTTCTTCACATTGAATTTCAGAGCATTGGGCAGAAATCGTATCTGGTCAAAACGCTTAAGAGAGTCATAGTTACTCCCGCCGTTTACCCGCGCTCAGTTGAATTTCTTCACATTAAATTTCAGAGCACTGGGCAGAATCGTATCCGGTCAACACGCTTAAAAGAGTCATAGTTACTCCCGCCGTTTACCCGCGCTTAGTTGAATTTCTTCACATTTAATTTCAGAGCACTGGGCAGAAATCGTATCTGGTCAACACGCTTAAGAAAGTCATAGTTACTCCCGCCGTTTTCGCGCGCTTAGTTGAATTTCTTCACATTGAATTGCAGAGCACTGGGAAGAAATCGTATCTGGTCAACACGCTTAAGAGAGTCATAGTTACTCCCGCCGTTTACCCGCGCTTAGTTGAATTTCTTCACATTGAATTTCAGAGCACTGGGCAGAAATCGTATCTGGTCAAAACGCTTAAGAGAGTCATAGTTACTCCCGCCGTTTACCCGCCCTCAGTTGAATTTCTTCACATTGAATTTCAGAGCACTGGGTAGAAATCGTATCTGGTCAACACGCTTAAGAGAGTCATAGTTACTCCCGCCGATTACCCGCGCTTAGTTGAATTTCTTCACATTGAATTTCAGAGCACTGGGCAGAAATCGTATCTGGTCAACACGCTTAAGAGAGTCATAGTTACTCCCGCCGTTTACCCGCGCTTAGTTAAATTTCTTCACATTGAATTTCAGAGCATTGGGCAGAAATCGTATCTGGTCAACACGCTTAAGAGTGTCATAGTTACTCCCGCCGTTTTCCCGCGCTTAGTTGAATTTCTTCACATTGAATTTCAGAGCACTGGGCAGAAATCGTATCTGGTCAACACGCTTAAGAGAGTCATAGTTACTCCCACCGTTTACCCGCGCTTAGTTGAATTTCTTCATATTTAATTTCAGAGCACTGGGCAGAAATAGTATCAGGTCAACACGCTTAAGAGAGTCATAGTTACTCCCGCCGTTTTCGCGCGCTTAGTTGAATTTCTTCACATTGAATTGCAGAGCGCTGGGAAGGAATCGTATCTGGTCAACACGCTTAAGAGAGTCATAGTTACTTCCGCCGTTTACCCGCGCTTAGTTGAATTTCTTCACATTTAATTTCAGAGCACTGGGCAGAAATCGTATCTGGTCAACACGCTTAAGAGAGTCATAGTTACTCCCGCCGTTTACCCGCGCTCAGTTGAATTTCTTCACACTGAATTTCAGAGCACTGGGTACAAATCGTATCTGGTCAACACGCTTAAGAGAGTCACAGTTACTCCCGCCGTTTACCCGCGCTCAGTTGAATTTCTTCACATTGAATTTCAGAGCATTGGGCAGAAATCGTATCTGGTCAAAACGCTTAAGAGAGTCATAGTTACTCCCGCCGTTTACCCGCGCTCAGTTGAATTTCTTCACATTAAATTTCGGAGCACTGGGCAGAATCGTATCCGGTCAACACGCTTAAAAGAGTCATAGTTACTCCCGCCGTTTACCCGCGCTTAGTTGAATTTCTTCACATTTAATTTCAGAGCACTGGGCAGAAATCGTATCAGGTCAACACGCTTAAGAGAGTCATAGTTACTCCCGCCGTTTTCGCGCGCTTAGTTGAATTTCTTCACATTGAATTGCAGAGCGCTGCGAAGAAATCGTATCTGGTCAACACGCTTAAGAGAGTCATAGTTACTTCCGCCGTTTACCCGCGCTTAGTTGAATTTCTTCACATTGAATTTCAGAGCACTGGGCAGAAATCGTATCTGGTCAAAACGCTTAAGAGAGTCATAGTTACTCCCGCCGTTTACCCGCGCTCAGTTGAATTTCTTCACATTGAATTTCAGAGCACTGGGCAGAATCGTATCCGGTCAAAACGCTTAAGAGAGTCATAGTTACTCCCGCCGTTTACCCGCGCTCAGTTGAATTTCTTCACACTGAATTTCAGAGCACTGGGTACAAATCGTATCTGATCAACACGCTTAAGAGAGTCACAGTTACTCCAGCCGTTTACCCGCGCTCAGTTGAATTTCTTCACATTGAATTTCAGAGCATTGGGCAGAAATCGTATCTGGTCAAAACGCTTAAGAGAGTCATAGTTACTCCCGCCGTTTACCCGCGCTCAGTTGAATTTCTTCACATTAAATTTCAGAGCACTGGGCAGAATCGTATCCGGTCAACACGCTTAAGAGAGTCATAGTTACTCCCGCCGTTTACCCGCGCTAAGTTGAATTTCTTCACATTTAATTTCAGAGCACTGGGCAGAAATCGTATCTGGTCAACACGCTTAAGAGAGTCATAGTTACTCCCGCCGTTTTCGCGCGCTTAGTTGAATTTCTTCACATTGAATTTCAGAGCACTGGGCAGAAATCGTATCTGGTCAAAACGCTTAAGAGAGTCATAGTTACTCCCGCCGTTTACCCGCCCTCAGTTGAATTTCTTCACATTGAATTTCAGAGCACTGGGTAGAAATCGTATCTGGTCAACACGCTTAAGAGAGTCATAGTTACTCCCGCCGTTTACCCGCGCTTAGTTGAATTTCTTCACATTGAATTTCAGAGCACTTTGCAGAAATCGTATCTGGTCAACACGCTTAAGATGGTCATAGTTACTCCCGCCGTTTACCCGCGCTTAGTTGAATTTCTTCACATTGAATTGCAGAGGACTGGGCAGAAATCGTATCTGGTCAACACGCTTAAGAGTGTCATAGTTACTCCCGCCGTTTTCCCGCGCTTAGTTGAATTTCTTCACATTGAATTTCAGAGCACTGGGCAGAAGTCGTATCTGGTCAACACGCTTAAGAGAGTCATAGTTACTCCCGCCGTTTACCCGCGCTTAGTTGAATTTCTTCACATTTAATTTCAGAGCACTGGGCAGAATCGTATCCGGTCAAAACGCTTAAGAGAGTCATAGTTACTCCCGCCGTTTACCCGCGCTCAGTTGAATTTCTTCACACTGAATTTCAGAGCACTGGGTACAAATCCTATCTGGTCAACACGCTTAAGAGAGTCACAGTTACTCCCGCCGTTTACCCGCGCTCAGTTGAATTTCTTCACATTGAATTTCAGAGCATTTGGCAGAAATCGTATCTGGTCAAAACGCTTAAGAGAGTCATAGTTACTCCCGCCGTTTACCCGCGCTCAGTTGAATTTCTTCACATTAAATTTCAGAGCACTGGGCAGAATCGTATCCGGTCAACACGCTTAAGAGAGTCATAGTTACTCCCGCCGTTTACCCGCGCTTAGTTGAATTTCTTCACATTTAATTTCAGAGTACTGGGCAGAAATCGTATCTGTTCAACACGCTTAAGAGAGTCATAGTTACTCCCGCCGTTTTCGCGCGCTTAGTTGAATTTCTTCACATTGAATTGCAGAGCACTGGGAAGAAATCGTATCTGGTCAACACGCTTAAGAGAGTCATAGTTACTCCCGCCGTTTACCCGCGCTTAGTTGAATTTCTTCACATTGAATTTCAGAGCACTGGGCAGAAATCGTATCTGGTCAAAACGCTTAAGAGAGTCATAGTTACTCCCGCCGTTTACCCGCCCTCAGTTGAATTTCTTCACATTGAATTTCGGAGCACTGGGTAGAAATCGTATCTGGTCAACACGCTTAAGAGAGTCATAGTTACTCCCGCCGTTTTCGCGCGCTTAGTTGAATTTCTTCACATTGAATTGCAGAGCACTGGGCAGAAATCGTATCCGGTCAAGACGCTTAAGAGAGTCATAGTTACTCCCGCCATTTACCCGCGCTCAGTTGAATTTCTTCACATTGAATTTCAGAGCACTGGGCAGAATCGTATCCGGTCAAAACGCTTAAGAGAGTCATAGTTACTCCCGCCGTTTACCCGCGCTTAGTTGAATTTCTTCACATTGAATTTCAGAGCACTGGGTAGAAATCGTATCTGGTCAACACGCTTAAGAGAGTCATAGTTACTGCCGCCGTTTACCCGCGCTTAGTTAAATTTCTTCACATTGAATTTCAGAGCATTGGGAAGAAATCGTATCTGGTCAACACGCTTAAGAGTGTCATAGTTACTCCCGCCGTTTACCCGCGCTTAGTTGAATTTCTTCACATTGAATTTCAGAGCACTGGGCAGAAATCGTATCTGGTCAACACGCTTAAGAGAGTCATAGTTACTCCCGCCGTTTACCCGCGCTTAGTTGAATTTCTTCACATTTAATTTCAGAGCACTGGGCAGAAATCGTATCTGGTCAACACGCTTAAGAGAGTCATAGTTACTCCCGCCGTTTTCGCGCGCTTAGTTGAATTTCTTCACATTGAATTGCAGAGCACTGGGCAGAAATCGTATCTGGTCAAAACGCTTAAGAGAGTCATAGTTACTCCCGCCGTTTACCCGCGCTCAGTTGAATTTCTTCACATTGAATTTCAGAGCACTGGGCAGAATCGTATCCGGTCAAAACGCTTAAGAGAGTCATAGTTACTCCCTCCGTTTACCCGCGCTCAGTTGAATTTCTTCACACTGAATTTCAGAGCACTGGGTACAAATCCTATCTGGTCAACACGCTTAAGAGAGTCATAGTTACTCCCGCCGTTTACCCGCGCTTAGTTGAATTTCTTCACATTTAATTTCAGAGCACTGGGCAGAAATCGTATCTGGTCAACACGCTTAAGAGAGTCATAGTTACTCCCGCCGTTTTCGCGCGCTTAGTTGAATTTCTTCACATTGAATTGCAGAGCACTGGGAAGAAATCGTATCTGGTCAACACGCTTAAGAGAGTCATAGTTACTCCCGCCGTTTACCCGCGCTTAGTTGAATTTCTTCACATTGAATTTCAGAGCACTGGGCAGAAATCGTATCTGGTCAAAACGCTTAAGAGAGTCATAGTTACTCCCGCCGTTTACCCGCGCTCAGTTGAATTTCTTCACATTGAATTTCAGAGCACTGGGCAGAAATAGTATCTGGTCAACACGCTTAAGAGAGTCATAGTTACTCCCGCCGTTTACCCGCGCTTAGTTGAATTTCTTCACATTGAATTTCAGAGCACTGGGAAGAAATCGTATCCGGTCAAAACGCTTAAGAGAGTCATAGTTACTCCCGCCGTTTACCCGCGCTTAGTTGAATTTCTTCACATTGAATTTCAGAGCGCTGGGAAGGAATCGTATCTGGTCAACACGCTTAAGAGAGTCATAGTTACTTCCGCCGTTTACCCGCGCTCAGTTGAATTTCTTCACATTGAATTTCTTCACATTGGGCAGAAATCGTATCTGGTCAAAACGCTTAAGAGAGTCATAGTTACTCCCGCCGTTTACCCGCGCTCAGTTGAATTTCTTCACATTAAATTTCAGAGCACTGGGCAGAAATCGTATCTGGTCAACACGCTTAAGATGGTCATAGTTACTCCCGCCGTTTACCCGCGCTTAGTTGAATTTCTTCACATTGAATTGCAGAGCACTGGGCAGAAATCGTATCTGGTCAACACGCTTAAGAGTGTCATAGTTACTCCCGCCGTTTTCCCGCGCTTAGTTGAATTTCTTCACATTGAATTTCAGAGCACTGGGCAGAAATCGTATCTGGTCAACACGCTTAAGAGAGTCATAGTTACTCCCGCCGTTTACCCGCGCTTAGTTGAATTTCTTCACATTTAATTTCAGAGCACTGGGCAGAAATCGTATCTGGTCAACACGCTTAAGAGAGTCATAGTTACTCCCGCCGTTTTCGCGCGCTTAGTTGAATTTCTTCACATTGAATTGCAGAGCGCTGGGAAGAAATCGTATCTGGTCAACACGCTTAAGAGAGTCATAGTTACTTCCGCCGTTTACCCGCGCTTAGTTGAATTTCTTCACATTGAATTTCAGAGCACTGGGCAGAAATCGTATCTGGTCAAAACGCTTAAGAGAGTCACAGTTACTCCCGCCGTTTACCCGCGCTCAGTTGAATTTCTTCACATTGAATTTCAGAGCACTGGGCAGAATCGTATCCGGTCAAAACGCTTAAGAGAGTCATAGTTACTCCCGCCGTTTACCCGCGCTCAGTTGAATTTCTTCACACTGAATTTCAGAGCACTGGGTACAAATCCTATCTGGTCAACACGCTTAAGAGAGTCACAGTTACTCCCGCCGTTTACCCGCGCTCAGTTGAATTTCTTCACATTGAATTTCAGAGCATTTGGCAGAAATCGTATCTGGTCAAAACGCTTAAGAGAGTCATAGTTACTCCCGCCGTTTACCCGCGCTCAGTTGAATTTCTTCACATTAAATTTCAGAGCACTGGGCAGAATCGTATCCGGTCAACACGCTTAAGAGAGTCATAGTTACTCCCGCCGTTTACCCGCGCTTAGTTGAATTTCTTCACATTTAATTTCAGAGCACTGGGCAGAAATCGTATCTGTTCAACACGCTTAAGAGAGTCATAGTTACTCCCGCCGTTTTCGCGCGCTTAGTTGAATTTCTTTACATTGAATTGCAGAGCACTGGGAAGAAATCGTATCTGGTCAACACGCTTAAGAGAGTCATAGTTACTCCCGCCGTTTACCCGCGCTCAGTTGAATTTCTTCACATTAAATTTCAGAGCACTGGGCAGAATCGTATCCGGTCAACACGCTTAAGAGAGTCATAGTTACTCCCGCCGTTTACCCGCGCTTAGTTGAATTTCTTCACATTTAATTTCAGAGCACTGGGCAGAAATCGTATCTGTTCAACACGCTTAAGAGAGTCATAGTTACTCCCGCCGTTTTCGCGCGCTTAGTTGAATTTCTTTACATTGAATTGCAGAGCACTGGGAAGAAATCGTATCTGGTCAACACGCTTAAGAGAGTCATAGTTACTCCCGCCGTTTACCCGCGCTTAGTTGAATTTCTTCACATTGAATTTCAGAGCACTGGGCAGAAATCGTATCTGGTCAAAACGCTTAAGAGAGTCATAGTTACTCCCGCCGTTTACCCGCCCTCAGTTGAATTTCTTCACATTGAATTTCGGAGCACTGGGTAGAAATCGTATCTGGTCAACACGCTTAAGAGAGTCATAGTTACTCCCGCCGTTTACCCGCGCTTAGTTGAATTTCTTCACATTGAATTTCAGAGCACTGGGCAGAAATCGTATCTGGTCAACACGCTTAAGATGGTCATAGTTACTCCCGCCGTTTACCCGTGCTTAGTTGAATTTCTTCACATTGAATTGCAGAGCACTGGGCAGAAATCGTATCTGGTCAACACGCTTAAGAGAGTCATAGTTACTCCCGCCGTTTACCCGCGCTTAGTTGAATTTCTTCACATTGAATTGCAGAGCACTGGGCAGAAATCGTATCTGGTCAACACGCTTAAGAGAGTCATAGTTACTCCCGCGGTTTACCCGCGCTTAGTTGAATTTCTTCACATTGAATTTCAGAGCACTGGGCAGAATCGTATCCGGTCAACACGCTTAAGAGAGTCATAGTTACTCCCGCCGTTTACCCGCGCTTAGTTGAATTTCTTCACATTTAATTTCAGAGCACTGGGCAGAAATCGTATCTGTTCAACACGCTTAAGAGAGTCATAGTTACTCCCGCCGTTTTCGCGCGCTTAGTTGAATTTCTTCACATTGAATTGCAGAGCACTGGGAAGAAATCGTATCTGGTCAACACGCTTAAGAGAGTCATAGTTACTCCCGCCGTTTACCCGCGCTTAGTTGAATTTCTTCACATTGAATTTCAGAGCACTGGGCAGAAATCGTATCTGGTCAAAACGCTTAAGAGAGTCATAGTTACTCCCGCCGTTTACCCGCCCTCAGTTGAATTTCTTCACATTGAATTTCGGAGCACTGGGTAGAAATCGTATCTGGTCAACACGCTTAAGAGAGTCATAGTTACTCCCGCCGTTTACCCGCGCTTAGTTGAATTTCTTCACATTGAATTTCAGAGCACTGGGCAGAAATCGTATCTGGTCAACACGCTTAAGATGGTCATAGTTACTCCCGCCGTTTACCCGTGCTTAGTTGAATTTCTTCACATTGAATTGCAGAGCACTGGGCAGAAATCGTATCTGGTCAACACGCTTAAGAGAGTCATAGTTACTCCCGCCGTTTACCCGCGCTTAGTTGAATTTCTTCACATTTAATTTCAGAGCACTGGGCAGAAATCGTATCTGGTCAACACGCTTAAGAGAGTCATAGTTACTCCCGCCGTTTACCCGCGCTTAGTTGAATTTCTTCACATTGAATTTCAGAGCACTGGGCAGAAATCGTATCTGGTCAACACGCTTAAGAGAGTCATAGTTACTTCCGCCGTTTTCGCGCGCTTAGTTGAATTTCTTCACATTGAATTTTAGAGCACTGGGCAGAAATCGTATCTGGTCAACACGCTTAAGAGAGTCATAGTTACTCCCGCCGTTTTCGCGCGCTTAGTTGAATTTCTTCACATTGAATTGCAGAGCACTGGGCAGAAATCGTATCCGGTCAAAACGCTTAAGAGAGTCATAGTTACTCCCGCCATTTACCCGCGCTCAGTTGAATTTCTTCACATTGAATTTCAGAGCACTGGGCAGAATCGTATCCGGTCAAAACGCTTAAGAGAGTCATAGTTACTCCCGCCGTTTACCCGCGCTTAGTTGAATTTCTTCACATTGAATTTCAGAGCACTGGGTAGAAATCGTATCTGGTCAACACGCTTAAGAGAGTCATAGTTACTGCCGCCGTTTACCCGCGCTTAGTTAAATTTCTTCACATTGAATTTCAGAGCATTGGGCAGAAATCGTATCTGGTCAACACGCTTAAGAGTGTCATAGTTACTCCCGCCGTTTACCCGCGCTTAGTTGAATTTCTTCACATTGAATTTCAGAGCACTGGGCAGAAATCGTATCTGGTCAACACGCTTAAGAGAGTCATAGTTACTCCCGCCGTTTACCCGCGCTTAGTTGAATTTCTTCACATTTAATTTCAGAGCACTGGGCAGAAATCGTATCTGGTCAACACGCTTAAGAGAGTCATAGTTACTCCCGCCGTTTTCGCGCGCTTAGTTGAATTTCTTCACATTGAATTGCAGAGCGCTGGGAAGGAATCGTATCTGGTCAACACGCTTAAGAGAGTCATAGTTAGTCCCGCCGTTTACCCGCGCTTAGTTGAATTTCTTCACATTGAATTGCAGAGCACTGGGCAGAAATCGTATCTGGTCAACACGCTTAAGAGAGTCATAGTTACTCCCGCCGTTTACCCGCGCTTAGTTGAATTTCTTCACATTGAATTGCAGAGCACTGGGCAGAAATCGTATCCGGTCAAAACGCTTAAGAGAGTCATAGTTACTCCCGCCATTTACCCGCGCTCAGTTGAATTTCTTCACATTGAATTTCAGAGCACTGGGCAGAATCGTATCCGGTCAAAACGCTTAAGAGAGTCATAGTTACTCCCGCCGTTTACCCGCGCTTAGTTGAATTTCTTCACATTGAATTTCAGAGCACTGGGCAGAATCGTATCCGGTCAACACGCTTAAGAGAGTCATAGTTACTCCCGCCGTTTACCCGCGCTTAGTTGAATTTCTTCACATTTAATTTCAGAGCACTGGGCAGAAATCGTATCTGTTCAACACGCTTAAGAGAGTCATAGTTACTCCCGCCGTTTTCGCGCGCTTAGTTGAATTTCTTCACATTGAATTGCAGAGCACTGGGAAGAAATCGTATCTGGTCAACACGCTTAAGAGAGTCATAGTTACTCCCGCCGTTTACCCGCGCTTAGTTGAATTTCTTCACATTGAATTTCAGAGCACTGGGCAGAAATCGTATCTGGTCAAAACGCTTAAGAGAGTCATAGTTACTCCCGCCGTTTACCCGCCCTCAGTTGAATTTCTTCACATTGAATTTCAGAGCACTGGGCAGAAATCGTATCTGGTCAAAACGCTTAAGAGAGTCATAGTTACTCCCGCCGTTTACCCGCCCTCAGTTGAATTTCTTCACATTGAATTTCGGAGCACTGGGTAGAAATCGTATCTGGTCAACACGCTTAAGAGAGTCATAGTTACTCCCGCCGTTTACCCGCGCTTAGTTGAATTTCTTCACATTGAATTTCAGAGCACTGGGCAGAAATCGTATCTGGTCAACACGCTTAAGATGGTCATAGTTACTCCCGCCGTTTACCCGTGCTTAGTTGAATTTCTTCACATTGAATTGCAGAGCACTGGGCAGAAATCGTATCTGGTCAACACGCTTAAGAGAGTCATAGTTACTCCCGCCGTTTACCCGCGCTTAGTTGAATTTCTTCACATTTAATTTCAGAGCACTGGGCAGAAATCGTATCTGGTCAACACGCTTAAGAGAGTCATAGTTACTCCCGCCGTTTACCCGCGCTTAGTTGAATTTCTTCACATTGAATTTCAGAGCACTGGGCAGAAATCGTATCTGGTCAACACGCTTAAGAGAGTCATAGTTACTTCCGCCGTTTTCGCGCGCTTAGTTGAATTTCTTCACATTGAATTTTAGAGCACTGGGCAGAAATCGTATCTGGTCAACACGCTTAAGAGAGTCATAGTTACTCCCGCCGTTTTCGCGCGCTTAGTTGAATTTCTTCACATTGAATTGCAGAGCACTGGGCAGAAATCGTATCCGGTCAAAACGCTTAAGAGAGTCATAGTTACTCCCGCCATTTACCCGCGCTCAGTTGAATTTCTTCACATTGAATTTCAGAGCACTGGGCAGAATCGTATCCGGTCAAAACGCTTAAGAGAGTCATAGTTACTCCCGCCGTTTACCCGCGCTTAGTTGAATTTCTTCACATTGAATTTCAGAGCACTGGGTAGAAATCGTATCTGGTCAACACGCTTAAGAGAGTCATAGTTACTGCCGCCGTTTACCCGCGCTTAGTTAAATTTCTTCACATTGAATTTCAGAGCATTGGGCAGAAATCGTATCTGGTCAACACGCTTAAGAGTGTCATAGTTACTCCCGCCGTTTACCCGCGCTTAGTTGAATTTCTTCACATTGAATTTCAGAGCACTGGGCAGAAATCGTATCTGGTCAACACGCTTAAGAGAGTCATAGTTACTCCCGCCGTTTACCCGCGCTTAGTTGAATTTCTTCACATTTAATTTCAGAGCACTGGGCAGAAATCGTATCTGGTCAACACGCTTAAGAGAGTCATAGTTACTCCCGCCGTTTTCGCGCGCTTAGTTGAATTTCTTCACATTGAATTGCAGAGCGCTGGGAAGGAATCGTATCTGGTCAACACGCTTAAGAGAGTCATAGTTAGTCCCGCCGTTTACCCGCGCTTAGTTGAATTTCTTCACATTGAATTGCAGAGCACTGGGCAGAAATCGTATCTGGTCAACACGCTTAAGAGAGTCATAGTTACTCCCGCCGTTTACCCGCGCTTAGTTGAATTTCTTCACATTGAATTGCAGAGCACTGGGCAGAAATCGTATCCGGTCAAAACGCTTAAGAGAGTCATAGTTACTCCCGCCATTTACCCGCGCTCAGTTGAATTTCTTCACATTGAATTTCAGAGCACTGGGCAGAATCGTATCCGGTCAAAACGCTTAAGAGAGTCATAGTTACTCCCGCCGTTTACCCGCGCTTAGTTGAATTTCTTCACATTGAATTTCAGAGCACTGGGCAGAATCGTATCCGGTCAACACGCTTAAGAGAGTCATAGTTACTCCCGCCGTTTACCCGCGCTTAGTTGAATTTCTTCACATTTAATTTCAGAGCACTGGGCAGAAATCGTATCTGTTCAACACGCTTAAGAGAGTCATAGTTACTCCCGCCGTTTTCGCGCGCTTAGTTGAATTTCTTCACATTGAATTGCAGAGCACTGGGAAGAAATCGTATCTGGTCAACACGCTTAAGAGAGTCATAGTTACTCCCGCCGTTTACCCGCGCTTAGTTGAATTTCTTCACATTGAATTTCAGAGCACTGGGCAGAAATCGTATCTGGTCAAAACGCTTAAGAGAGTCATAGTTACTCCCGCCGTTTACCCGCCCTCAGTTGAATTTCTTCACATTGAATTTCGGAGCACTGGGTAGAAATCGTATCTGGTCAACACGCTTAAGAGAGTCATAGTTACTCCCGCCGTTTACCCGCGCTTAGTTGAATTTCTTCACATTGAATTTCAGAGCACTGGGCAGAAATCGTATCTGGTCAACACGCTTAAGATGGTCATAGTTACTCCCGCCGTTTACCCGTGCTTAGTTGAATTTCTTCACATTGAATTGCAGAGCACTGGGCAGAAATCGTATCTGGTCAACACGCTTAAGAGAGTCATAGTTACTCCCGCCGTTTACCCGCGCTTAGTTGAATTTCTTCACATTTAATTTCAGAGCACTGGGCAGAAATCGTATCTGGTCAACACGCTTAAGAGAGTCATAGTTACTCCCGCCGTTTACCCGCGCTTAGTTGAATTTCTTCACATTGAATTTCAGAGCACTGGGCAGAAATCGTATCTGGTCAACACGCTTAAGAGAGTCATAGTTACTTCCGCCGTTTTCGCGCGCTTAGTTGAATTTCTTCACATTGAATTTTAGAGCACTGGGCAGAAATCGTATCTGGTCAACACGCTTAAGAGAGTCATAGTTACTCCCGCCGTTTTCGCGCGCTTAGTTGAATTTCTTCACATTGAATTGCAGAGCACTGGGCAGAAATCGTATCCGGTCAAAACGCTTAAGAGAGTCATAGTTACTCCCGCCATTTACCCGCGCTCAGTTGAATTTCTTCACATTGAATTTCAGAGCACTGGGCAGAATCGTATCCGGTCAAAACGCTTAAGAGAGTCATAGTTACTCCCGCCGTTTACCCGCGCTTAGTTGAATTTCTTCACATAGAATTTCAGAGCACTGGGTAGAAATCGTATATGGTCAACACGCTTAAGAGAGTCATAGTTACTGCCGCCGTTTTCCCGCGCTTAGTTAAATTTCTTCACATTGAATTTCAGAGCATTGGGCAGAAATCGTATCTGGTCAACACGCTTAAGAGTGTCATAGTTACTCCCGCCGTTTACCCGCGCTTAGTTGAATTTCTTCACATTGAATTTCAGAGCACTGGGCAGAAATCGTATCTGGTCAACACGCTTAAGAGAGTCATAGTTACTCCCGCCGTTTACCCGCGCTTAGTTGAATTTCTTCACATTTAATTTCAGAGCACTGGGCAGAAATCGTATCTGGTCAACACGCTTAAGAGAGTCATAGTTACTCCCGCCGTTTTCGCGCGCTTAGTTGAATTTCTTCACATTGAATTGCAGAGCGCTGGGAAGGAATCGTATCTGGTCAACACGCTTAAGAGAGTCATAGTTAGTCCCGCCGTTTACCCGCGCTTAGTTGAATTTCTTCACATTGAATTGCAGAGCACTGGGCAGAAATCGTATCCGGTCAAAACGCTTAAGAGAGTCATAGTTACTCCCGCCGTTTACCCGCGCTTAGTTGAATTTCTTCACATTGAATTGCAGAGCGCTGGGAAGGAATCGTATCTGGTCAACACGCTTAAGAGAGTCATAGTTAGTCCCGCCGTTTACCCGCGCTTAGTTGAATTTCTTCACATTGAATTGCAGAGCACTGGGCAGAAATCGTATCCGGTCAAAACGCTTAAGAGAGTCATAGTTACTCCCGCCATTTACCCGCGCTCAGTTGAATTTCTTCACATTGAATTGCAGAGCACTGGGCAGAAATCGTATCTGGTCAACACGCTTAAGAGTGTCATAGTTACTCCCGCCGTTTTCCCGCGCTTAGTTGAATTTCTTCACATTGAATTTCAGAGCACTGGGCAGAAATCGTATCTGGTCAACACGCTTAAGAGAGTCATAGTTACTTCCGCCGTTTACCCGCGCTTAGTTGAATTTCTTCACATTGAATTTCAGAGCACTGGGCAGAAATCGTATCTGGTCAAAACGCTTAAGAGAGTCATAGTTACTCCCGCCGTTTACCCGCGCTCAGTTGAATTTCTTCACATTGAATTTCAGAGCACTGGGCAGAATCGTATCTGGTCAAAACGCTTAAGAGAGTCATAGTTACTCCCGCCGTTTACCCGCGCTCAGTTGAATTTCTTCACACTGAATTTCAGAGCCCTGGGTACAAATCCTATCTGGTCAACACGCTTAAGAGAGTCACAGTTACTCCCGCCGTTTTCGCGCGCTTAGTTGAATTTCTTCACATTGAATTGCAGAGCGCTGGGAAGGAATCGTATCTGGTCAACACGCTTAAGAGAGTCATAGTTACTTCCGCCGTTTACCCGCGCTTAGTTGAATTTCTTCACATTGAATTTCAGAGCACTGGGCAGAAATCGTATCTGGTCAAAACGCTTAAGAGAGTCATAGTTACTCCCGCCGTTTACCCGCGCTCAGTTGAATTTCTTCACATTGAATTTCAGAGCACTGGGCAGAAATCGTATCAGGTCAACACGCTTAAGAGAGTCATAGTTACTCCCGCCGTTTACCCGCGCTCAGTTGAATTTCTTCACATTGAATTTCAGAGCACTGGGCAGAAATCGTATCTGGTCAACACGCTTAAGAGAGTCATAGTTACTCGCGCCGTTTACCCGCGCTTAGTTGAATTTCTTCACATTGAATTTCAGAGCACTGGGCAGAAATCGTATCTGGTCAACACGCTTAAGAGAGTCATAGTTACTTCCGCCGTTTTCACGCGCTTAGTTGAATTTCTTCACATTGAATTGCAGAGCACTGGGAAGAAATCGTATCTGGTCAACACGCTTAAGAGAGTCATAGTTACTCCCGCCGTTTACCCGCGCTTAGTTGAATTTCTTCACATTGAATTTCAGAGCACTGGGCAGAAATCGCATCTGGTCAAAACGCTTAAGAGAGTCATAATTACTCCCGCCGTTTACCCGCGCTCAGTTGAATTTCTTCACATTGAATTTCAGAGCACTGGGCAGAATCGTATCCGGTCAAAACGCTTAAGAGAGTCATAGTTACTCCCGCCGTTTACCCGCGCTTAGTTGAATTTCTTCACATTGAATTGCAGAGCACTGGGCAGAAATCGTATCTGGTCAAAACGCTTAAGAGAGTCATAATTACTCCCGCCGTTTACCCGCGCTCAGTTGAATTTCTTCACATTGAATTTCAGAGCACTGGGCAGAATCGTATCCGGTCAAAACGCTTAAGAGAGTCATAGTTACTCCCGCCGTTTACCCGCGCTTAGTTGAATTTCTTCACATTGAATTGCAGAGCACTGGGCAGAAATCGTATCAGGTCAACACGCTTAAGAGAGTCATAGTTACTCCCGCCGTTTACCCGCGCTTAGTTGAATTTCTTCACATTGAATTTCAGAGCACTGGGCAGAAATCGTATCTGGTCAAAACGCTTAAGAGAGTCATAGTTACTCCCGCCGTTTACCCGCGCTCAGTTGAATTTCTTCACATTGAATTTCAGAGCACTGGGCAGAAATCGTATCTGGTCAACACGCTTAAGAGAGTCATAGTTACTCCCGCCGTTTACCCGCGCTTAGTTGAATTTCTTCACATTGAATTTCAGAGCACTGGGAAGAAATCGTATCTGGTCAACACGCTTAAGAGAGTCATAGTTACACCCGCCGTTTACCCGCGCTTAGTTGAATTTCTTCACATTGAATTTCAGAGCACTGGGCAGAAATCGTATCTGGTCAAAACGCTTAAGAGAGTCATAATTACTCCCGCCGTTTACCCGCGCTTAGTTGAATTTCTTCACATTGAATTTCAGAGCACTGGGCAGAAATCGTATCTGGTCAAAACGCTTAAGAGAGTCATAGTTACTCCCGCCGTTTACCCGCGCTCAGTTGAATTTCTTCACATTGAATTTCAGAGCACTGGGCAGAATCGTATCCGGTCAAAACGCTTAAGAGAGTCATAGTTACTCCCTCCGTTTACCCGCGCTCAGTTGAATTTCTTCACACTGAATTTCAGAGCCCTGGGTACAAATCCTATCTGGTCAACACGCTTAAGAGAGTCACAGTTACTCCCGCCGTTTTCGCGCGCTTAGTTGAATTTCTTCACATTGAATTGCAGAGCGCTGGGAAGGAATCGTATCTGGTCAACACGCTTAAGAGAGTCATAGTTACTTCCGCCGTTTACCCGCGCTTAGTTGAATTTCTTCACATTGAATTGCAGAGCACTGGGCAGAAATCGTATCTGGTCAAAACGCTTAAGAGAGTCATAGTTACTCCCGCCGTTTACCCGCGCTCAGTTGAATTTCTTCACATTGAATTTCAGAGCACTGGGCAGAAATCGTATCCGGTCAAAACGCTTAAGAGAGTCATAGTTACTCCCGCCGTTTACCCGCGCTTAGTTGAATTTCTTCACATTGAATTTCAGAGCACTGGGCAGAAATCGTATCTGGTCAAAACGCTTAAGAGAGTCATAATTACTCCCGCCGTTTACCCGCGCTTAGTTGAATTTCTTCACATTGAATTTCAGAGCACTGGGCAGAAATCGTATCTGGTCAAAACGCTTAAGAGAGTCATAGTTACTCCCGCCGTTTACCCGCGCTCAGTTGAATTTCTTCACATTGAATTTCAGAGCACTGGGCAGAATCGTATCCGGTCAAAACGCTTAAGAGAGTCATAGTTACTCCCTCCGTTTACCCGCGCTCAGTTGAATTTCTTCACACTGAATTTCAGAGCCCTGGGTACAAATCCTATCTGGTCAACACGCTTAAGAGAGTCACAGTTACTCCCGCCGTTTTCGCGCGCTTAGTTGAATTTCTTCACATTGAATTGCAGAGCGCTGGGAAGGAATCGTATCTGGTCAACACGCTTAAGAGAGTCATAGTTACTTCCGCCGTTTACCCGCGCTTAGTTGAATTTCTTCACATTGAATTTCAGAGCACTGGGCAGAAATCGTATCTGGTCAAAACGCTTAAGAGAGTCATAGTTACTCCCGCCGTTTACCCGCGCTCAGTTGAATTTCTTCACATTGAATTTCAGAGCACTGGGCAGAAATCGTATCAGGTCAACACGCTTAAGAGAGTCATAGTTACTCCCGCCGTTTACCCGCGCTTAGTTGAATTTCTTCACATTGAATTGCAGAGCACTGGGAAGAAATCGTATCTGGTCAACACGCTTAAGAGAGTCATAGTTACTCCCGCCATTTACCCGCGCTCAGTTGAATTTCTTCACATTGAATTTCAGAGCACTGGGCAGAATCGTATCCGGTCAAAACGCTTAAGAGAGTCATAGTTACTCCCGCCGTTTACCCGCGCTTAGTTGAATTTCTTCACATTGAATTGCAGAGCACTGGGCAGAAATCGTATCCGGTCAAAACGCTTAAGAGAGTCATAGTTACTCCCGCCATTTACCCGCGCTCAGTTGAATTTCTTCACATTGAATTTCAGAGCACTGGGCAGAATCGTATCCGGTCAAAACGCTTAAGAGAGTCATAGTTACTCCCGCCGTTTACCCGCGCTTAGTTGAATTTCTTCACATTGAATTTCAGAGCACTGGGTAGAAATCGTATATGGTCAACACGCTTAAGAGAGTCATAGTTACTGCCGCCGTTTTCCCGCGCTTAGTTAAATTTCTTCACATTGAATTTCAGAGCATTGGGCAGAAATCGTATCTGGTCAACACGCTTAAGAGTGTCATAGTTACTCCCGCCGTTTACCCGCGCTTAGTTGAATTTCTTCACATTGAATTTCAGAGCACTGGGCAGAAATCGTATCTGGTCAACACGCTTAAGAGAGTCATAGTTACTCCCGCCGTTTACCCGCGCTTAGTTGAATTTCTTCACATTTAATTTCAGAGCACTGGGCAGAAATCGTATCTGGTCAACACGCTTAAGAGAGTCATAGTTACTCCCGCCGTTTTCGCGCGCTTAGTTGAATTTCTTCACATTGAATTGCAGAGCGCTGGGAAGGAATCGTATCTGGTCAACACGCTTAAGAGAGTCATAGTTAGTCCCGCCGTTTACCCGCGCTTAGTTGAATTTCTTCACATTGAATTGCAGAGCACTGGGCAGAAATCGTATCCGGTCAAAACGCTTAAGAGAGTCATAGTTACTCCCGCCATTTACCCGCGCTCAGTTGAATTTCTTCACATTGAATTTCAGAGCACTGGGCAGAATCGTATCCGGTCAAAACGCTTAAGAGAGTCATAGTTACTCCCGCCGTTTACCCGCGCTTAGTTGAATTTCTTCACATTTAATTTCAGAGCACTGGGCAGAAATCGTATCTGGTCAACACGCTTAAGAGAGTCATAGTTACTCCCGCCGTTTTCGCGCGCTTAGTTGAATTTCTTCACATTGAATTGCAGAGCGCTGGGAAGGAATCGTATCTGGTCAACACGCTTAAGAGAGTCATAGTTAGTCCCGCCGTTTACCCGCGCTTAGTTGAATTTCTTCACATTGAATTGCAGAGCACTGGGCAGAAATCGTATCCGGTCAAAACGCTTAAGAGAGTCATAGTTACTCCCGCCGTTTACCCGCGCTTAGTTGAATTTCTTCACATTGAATTTCAGAGCACTGGGTAGAAATCGTATCTGGTCAACACGCTTAAGAGAGTCATAGTTACTGCCGCCGTTTACCCGCGCTTAGTTAAATTTCTTCACATTGAATTTCAGAGCATTGGGCAGAAATCGTATCTGGTCAACACGCTTAAGAGTGTCATAGTTACTCCCGCCGTTTACCCGCGCTTAGTTGAATTTCTTCACATTGAATTTCAGAGCACTGGGCAGAAATCGTATCTGGTCAACACGCTTAAGAGAGTCATAGTTACTCCCGCCGTTTACCCGCGCTTAGTTGAATTTCTTCACATTTAATTTCAGAGCACTGGGCAGAAATCGTATCTGGTCAACACGCTTAAGAGAGTCATAGTTACTCCCGCCGTTTTCGCGCGCTTAGTTGAATTTCTTCACATTGAATTGCAGAGCGCTGGGAAGGAATCGTATCTGGTCAACACGCTTAAGAGAGTCATAGTTACTCCCGCCGTTTACCCGCGCTTAGTTGAATTTCTTCACATTTAATTTCAGAGCACTGGGCAGAAATCGTATCTGGTCAACACGCTTAAGAGAGTCATAGTTACTCCCGCCGTTTTCGCGCGCTTAGTTGAATTTCTTCACATTGAATTGCAGAGCGCTGGGAAGGAATCGTATCTGGTCAACACGCTTAAGAGAGTCATAGTTAGTCCCGCCGTTTACCCGCGCTTAGTTGAATTTCTTCACATTGAATTGCAGAGCACTGGGCAGAAATCGTATCCGGTCAAAACGCTTAAGAGAGTCATAGTTACTCCCGCCATTTACCCGCGCTCAGTTGAATTTCTTCACATTGAATTGCAGAGCACTGGGCAGAAATCGTATCTGGTCAACACGCTTAAGAGTGTCATAGTTACTCCCGCCGTTTTCCCGCGCTTAGTTGAATTTCTTCACATTGAATTTCAGAGCACTGGGCAGAAATCGTATCTGGTCAACACGCTTAAGAGAGTCATAGTTACTTCCGCCGTTTACCCGCGCTTAGTTGAATTTCTTCACATTGAATTTCAGAGCACTGGGCAGAAATCGTATCTGGTCAAAACGCTTAAGAGAGTCATAGTTACTCCCGCCGTTTACCCGCGCTCAGTTGAATTTCTTCACATTGAATTTCAGAGCACTGGGCAGAATCGTATCTGGTCAAAACGCTTAAGAGAGTCATAGTTACTCCCGCCGTTTACCCGCGCTCAGTTGAATTTCTTCACACTGAATTTCAGAGCCCTGGGTACAAATCCTATCTGGTCAACACGCTTAAGAGAGTCACAGTTACTCCCGCCGTTTTCGCGCGCTTAGTTGAATTTCTTCACATTGAATTGCAGAGCGCTGGGAAGGAATCGTATCTGGTCAACACGCTTAAGAGAGTCATAGTTACTTCCGCCGTTTACCCGCGCTTAGTTGAATTTCTTCACATTGAATTTCAGAGCACTGGGCAGAAATCGTATCTGGTCAAAACGCTTAAGAGAGTCATAGTTACTCCCGCCGTTTACCCGCGCTCAGTTGAATTTCTTCACATTGAATTTCAGAGCACTGGGCAGAAATCGTATCAGGTCAACACGCTTAAGAGAGTCATAGTTACTCCCGCCGTTTACCCGCGCTCAGTTGAATTTCTTCACATTGAATTTCAGAGCACTGGGCAGAAATCGTATCTGGTCAACACGCTTAAGAGAGTCATAGTTACTCGCGCCGTTTACCCGCGCTTAGTTGAATTTCTTCACATTGAATTTCAGAGCACTGGGCAGAAATCGTATCTGGTCAACACGCTTAAGAGAGTCATAGTTACTTCCGCCGTTTTCACGCGCTTAGTTGAATTTCTTCACATTGAATTGCAGAGCACTGGGAAGAAATCGTATCTGGTCAACACGCTTAAGAGAGTCATAGTTACTCCCGCCGTTTACCCGCGCTTAGTTGAATTTCTTCACATTGAATTTCAGAGCACTGGGCAGAAATCGCATCTGGTCAAAACGCTTAAGAGAGTCATAATTACTCCCGCCGTTTACCCGCGCTCAGTTGAATTTCTTCACATTGAATTTCAGAGCACTGGGCAGAATCGTATCCGGTCAAAACGCTTAAGAGAGTCATAGTTACTCCCGCCGTTTACCCGCGCTTAGTTGAATTTCTTCACATTGAATTGCAGAGCACTGGGCAGAAATCGTATCTGGTCAAAACGCTTAAGAGAGTCATAATTACTCCCGCCGTTTACCCGCGCTCAGTTGAATTTCTTCACATTGAATTTCAGAGCACTGGGCAGAATCGTATCCGGTCAACACGCTTAAGAGAGTCATAGTTACTCCCGCCGTTTACCCGCGCTCAGTTGAATTTCTTCACATTGAATTTCAGAGCACTGGGCAGAAATCGTATCTGGTCAACACGCTTAAGAGAGTCATAGTTACTCGCGCCGTTTACCCGCGCTTAGTTGAATTTCTTCACATTGAATTTCAGAGCACTGGGCAGAAATCGTATCTGGTCAACACGCTTAAGAGAGTCATAGTTACTTCCGCCGTTTTCACGCGCTTAGTTGAATTTCTTCACATTGAATTGCAGAGCACTGGGAAGAAATCGTATCTGGTCAACACGCTTAAGAGAGTCATAGTTACTCCCGCCGTTTACCCGCGCTTAGTTGAATTTCTTCACATTGAATTTCAGAGCACTGGGCAGAAATCGCATCTGGTCAAAACGCTTAAGAGAGTCATAATTACTCCCGCCGTTTACCCGCGCTCAGTTGAATTTCTTCACATTGAATTTCAGAGCACTGGGCAGAATCGTATCCGGTCAAAACGCTTAAGAGAGTCATAGTTACTCCCGCCGTTTACCCGCGCTTAGTTGAATTTCTTCACATTGAATTGCAGAGCACTGGGCAGAAATCGTATCTGGTCAAAACGCTTAAGAGAGTCATAATTACTCCCGCCGTTTACCCGCGCTCAGTTGAATTTCTTCACATTGAATTTCAGAGCACTGGGCAGAATCGTATCCGGTCAAAACGCTTAAGAGAGTCATAGTTACTCCCGCCGTTTACCCGCGCTTAGTTGAATTTCTTCACATTGAATTGCAGAGCACTGGGCAGAAATCGTATCAGGTCAACACGCTTAAGAGAGTCATAGTTACTCCCGCCGTTTACCCGCGCTTAGTTGAATTTCTTCACATTGAATTGCAGAGCACTGGGAAGAAATCGTATCTGGTCAACACGCTTAAGAGAGTCATAGTTACTCCCGCCGTTTACCCGCGCTTAGTTGAATTTCTTCACATTGAATTTCAGAGCACTGGGCAGAAATCGTATCTGGTCAAAACGCTTAAGAGAGTCATAGTTACTCCCGCCGTTTACCCGCGCTCAGTTGAATTTCTTCACATTGAATTTCAGAGCACTGGGCAGAAATCGTATCTGGTCAACACGCTTAAGAGAGTCATAGTTACTCCCGCCGTTTACCCGCGCTTAGTTGAATTTCTTCACATTGAATTTCAGAGCACTGGGAAGAAATCGTATCTGGTCAACACGCTTAAGAGAGTCATAGTTACACCCGCCGTTTACCCGCGCTTAGTTGAATTTCTTCACATTGAATTTCAGAGCACTGGGCAGAAATCGTATCTGGTCAAAACGCTTAAGAGAGTCATAATTACTCCCGCCGTTTACCCGCGCTTAGTTGAATTTCTTCACATTGAATTTCAGAGCACTGGGCAGAAATCGTATCTGGTCAAAACGCTTAAGAGAGTCATAGTTACTCCCGCCGTTTACCCGCGCTCAGTTGAATTTCTTCACATTGAATTTCAGAGCACTGGGCAGAATCGTATCCGGTCAAAACGCTTAAGAGAGTCATAGTTACTCCCTCCGTTTACCCGCGCTCAGTTGAATTTCTTCACACTGAATTTCAGAGCCCTGGGTACAAATCCTATCTGGTCAACACGCTTAAGAGAGTCACAGTTACTCCCGCCGTTTTCGCGCGCTTAGTTGAATTTCTTCACATTGAATTGCAGAGCGCTGGGAAGGAATCGTATCTGGTCAACACGCTTAAGAGAGTCATAGTTACTTCCGCCGTTTACCCGCGCTTAGTTGAATTTCTTCACATTGAATTGCAGAGCACTGGGCAGAAATCGTATCTGGTCAAAACGCTTAAGAGAGTCATAGTTACTCCCGCCGTTTACCCGCGCTCAGTTGAATTTCTTCACATTGAATTTCAGAGCACTGGGCAGAAATCGTATCCGGTCAAAACGCTTAAGAGAGTCATAGTTACTCCCGCCGTTTACCCGCGCTTAGTTGAATTTCTTCACATTGAATTTCAGAGCACTGGGCAGAAATCGTATCTGGTCAAAACGCTTAAGAGAGTCATAATTACTCCCGCCGTTTACCCGCGCTTAGTTGAATTTCTTCACATTGAATTTCAGAGCACTGGGCAGAATCGTATCCGGTCAAAACGCTTAAGAGAGTCATAGTTACTCCCGCCGTTTACCCGCGCTTAGTTGAATTTCTTCACATTTAATTTCAGAGCACTGGGCAGAAATCGTATCTGGTCAACACGCTTAAGAGAGTCATAGTTACTCCCGCCGTTTTCGCGCGCTTAGTTGAATTTCTTCACATTGAATTGCAGAGCGCTGGGAAGGAATCGTATCTGGTCAACACGCTTAAGAGAGTCATAGTTAGTCCCGCCGTTTACCCGCGCTTAGTTGAATTTCTTCACATTGAATTGCAGAGCACTGGGCAGAAATCGTATCCGGTCAAAACGCTTAAGAGAGTCATAGTTACTCCCGCCGTTTACCCGCGCTTAGTTGAATTTCTTCACATTGAATTTCAGAGCACTGGGTAGAAATCGTATCTGGTCAACACGCTTAAGAGAGTCATAGTTACTGCCGCCGTTTACCCGCGCTTAGTTAAATTTCTTCACATTGAATTTCAGAGCATTGGGCAGAAATCGTATCTGGTCAACACGCTTAAGAGTGTCATAGTTACTCCCGCCGTTTACCCGCGCTTAGTTGAATTTCTTCACATTGAATTTCAGAGCACTGGGCAGAAATCGTATCTGGTCAACACGCTTAAGAGAGTCATAGTTACTCCCGCCGTTTACCCGCGCTTAGTTGAATTTCTTCACATTTAATTTCAGAGCACTGGGCAGAAATCGTATCTGGTCAACACGCTTAAGAGAGTCATAGTTACTCCCGCCGTTTTCGCGCGCTTAGTTGAATTTCTTCACATTGAATTGCAGAGCGCTGGGAAGGAATCGTATCTGGTCAACACGCTTAAGAGAGTCATAGTTACTCCCGCCGTTTACCCGCGCTTAGTTGAATTTCTTCACATTTAATTTCAGAGCACTGGGCAGAAATCGTATCTGGTCAACACGCTTAAGAGAGTCATAGTTACACCCGCCTTTTTCGCGCGCTTAGTTGCATTTCTTCACATTGAATTGCAGAGCGCTGGGAAGGAATCGTATCTGGTCAACACGCTTAAGAGAGTCATAGTTAGTCCCGCCGTTTACCCGCGCTTAGTTGAATTTCTTCACATTGAATTGCAGAGCACTGGGCAGAAATCGTATCCGGTCAAAACGCTTAAGAGAGTCATAGTTACTCCCGCCATTTACCCGCGCTCAGTTGAATTTCTTCACATTGAATTGCAGAGCACTGGGCAGAAATCGTATCTGGTCAACACGCTTAAGAGTGTCATAGTTACTCCCGCCGTTTTCCCGCGCTTAGTTGAATTTCTTCACATTGAATTTCAGAGCACTGGGCAGAAATCGTATCTGGTCAACACGCTTAAGAGAGTCATAGTTACTTCCGCCGTTTACCCGCGCTTAGTTGAATTTCTTCACATTGAATTTCAGAGCACTGGGCAGAAATCGTATCTGGTCAAAACGCTTAAGAGAGTCATAGTTACTCCCGCCGTTTACCCGCGCTCAGTTGAATTTCTTCACATTGAATTTCAGAGCACTGGGCAGAATCGTATCCGGTCAAAACGCTTAAGAGAGTCATAGTTACTCCCTCCGTTTACCCGCGCTCAGTTGAATTTCTTCACACTGAATTTCAGAGCCCTGGGTACAAATCCTATCTGGTCAACACGCTTAAGAGAGTCACAGTTACTCCCGCCGTTTTCGCGCGCTTAGTTGAATTTCTTCACATTGAATTGCAGAGCGCTGGGAAGGAATCGTATCTGGTCAACACGCTTAAGAGAGTCATAATTACTCCCGCCGTTTACCCGCGCTTAGTTGAATTTCTTCACATTGAATTTCAGAGCACTGGGCAGAATCGTATCCGGTCAAAACGCTTAAGAGAGTCATAGTTACTCCCGCCGTTTACCCGCGCTTAGTTGAATTTCTTCACATTTAATTTCAGAGCACTGGGCAGAAATCGTATCTGGTCAACACGCTTAAGAGAGTCATAGTTACTCCCGCCGTTTTCGCGCGCTTAGTTGAATTTCTTCACATTGAATTGCAGAGCGCTGGGAAGGAATCGTATCTGGTCAACACGCTTAAGAGAGTCATAGTTAGTCCCGCCGTTTACCCGCGCTTAGTTGAATTTCTTCACATTGAATTGCAGAGCACTGGGCAGAAATCGTATCCGGTCAAAACGCTTAAGAGAGTCATAGTTACTCCCGCCGTTTACCCGCGCTTAGTTGAATTTCTTCACATTGAATTTCAGAGCACTGGGTAGAAATCGTATCTGGTCAACACGCTTAAGAGAGTCATAGTTACTGCCGCCGTTTACCCGCGCTTAGTTAAATTTCTTCACATTGAATTTCAGAGCATTGGGCAGAAATCGTATCTGGTCAACACGCTTAAGAGTGTCATAGTTACTCCCGCCGTTTACCCGCGCTTAGTTGAATTTCTTCACATTGAATTTCAGAGCACTGGGCAGAAATCGTATCTGGTCAACACGCTTAAGAGAGTCATAGTTACTCCCGCCGTTTACCCGCGCTTAGTTGAATTTCTTCACATTTAATTTCAGAGCACTGGGCAGAAATCGTATCTGGTCAACACGCTTAAGAGAGTCATAGTTACTCCCGCCGTTTTCGCGCGCTTAGTTGAATTTCTTCACATTGAATTGCAGAGCGCTGGGAAGGAATCGTATCTGGTCAACACGCTTAAGAGAGTCATAGTTACTCCCGCCGTTTACCCGCGCTTAGTTGAATTTCTTCACATTTAATTTCAGAGCACTGGGCAGAAATCGTATCTGGTCAACACGCTTAAGAGAGTCATAGTTACACCCGCCTTTTTCGCGCGCTTAGTTGCATTTCTTCACATTGAATTGCAGAGCGCTGGGAAGGAATCGTATCTGGTCAACACGCTTAAGAGAGTCATAGTTAGTCCCGCCGTTTACCCGCGCTTAGTTGAATTTCTTCACATTGAATTGCAGAGCACTGGGCAGAAATCGTATCCGGTCAAAACGCTTAAGAGAGTCATAGTTACTCCCGCCATTTACCCGCGCTCAGTTGAATTTCTTCACATTGAATTGCAGAGCACTGGGCAGAAATCGTATCTGGTCAACACGCTTAAGAGTGTCATAGTTACTCCCGCCGTTTTCCCGCGCTTAGTTGAATTTCTTCACATTGAATTTCAGAGCACTGGGCAGAAATCGTATCTGGTCAACACGCTTAAGAGAGTCATAGTTACTTCCGCCGTTTACCCGCGCTTAGTTGAATTTCTTCACATTGAATTTCAGAGCACTGGGCAGAAATCGTATCTGGTCAAAACGCTTAAGAGAGTCATAGTTACTCCCGCCGTTTACCCGCGCTCAGTTGAATTTCTTCACATTGAATTTCAGAGCACTGGGCAGAATCGTATCTGGTCAAAACGCTTAAGAGAGTCATAGTTACTCCCGCCGTTTACCCGCGCTCAGTTGAATTTCTTCACACTGAATTTCAGAGCCCTGGGTACAAATCCTATCTGGTCAACACGCTTAAGAGAGTCACAGTTACTCCCGCCGTTTTCGCGCGCTTAGTTGAATTTCTTCACATTGAATTGCAGAGCGCTGGGAAGGAATCGTATCTGGTCAACACGCTTAAGAGAGTCATAGTTACTTCCGCCGTTTACCCGCGCTTAGTTGAATTTCTTCACATTGAATTTCAGAGCACTGGGCAGAAATCGTATCTGGTCAAAACGCTTAAGAGAGTCATAGTTACTCCCGCCGTTTACCCGCGCTCAGTTGAATTTCTTCACATTGAATTTCAGAGCACTGGGCAGAAATCGTATCAGGTCAACACGCTTAAGAGAGTCATAGTTACTCCCGCCGTTTACCCGCGCTCAGTTGAATTTCTTCACATTGAATTTCAGAGCACTGGGCAGAAATCGTATCTGGTCAACACGCTTAAGAGAGTCATAGTTACTCGCGCCGTTTACCCGCGCTTAGTTGAATTTCTTCACATTGAATTTCAGAGCACTGGGCAGAAATCGTATCTGGTCAACACGCTTAAGAGAGTCATAGTTACTTCCGCCGTTTTCACGCGCTTAGTTGAATTTCTTCACATTGAATTGCAGAGCACTGGGAAGAAATCGTATCTGGTCAACACGCTTAAGAGAGTCATAGTTACTCCCGCCGTTTACCCGCGCTTAGTTGAATTTCTTCACATTGAATTTCAGAGCACTGGGCAGAAATCGCATCTGGTCAAAACGCTTAAGAGAGTCATAATTACTCCCGCCGTTTACCCGCGCTCAGTTGAATTTCTTCACATTGAATTTCAGAGCACTGGGCAGAATCGTATCCGGTCAAAACGCTTAAGAGAGTCATAGTTACTCCCGCCGTTTACCCGCGCTTAGTTGAATTTCTTCACATTGAATTGCAGAGCACTGGGCAGAAATCGTATCTGGTCAAAACGCTTAAGAGAGTCATAATTACTCCCGCCGTTTACCCGCGCTCAGTTGAATTTCTTCACATTGAATTTCAGAGCACTGGGCAGAATCGTATCCGGTCAAAACGCTTAAGAGAGTCATAGTTACTCCCGCCGTTTACCCGCGCTTAGTTGAATTTCTTCACATTGAATTGCAGAGCACTGGGAAGAAATCGTATCTGGTCAACACGCTTAAGAGAGTCATAGTTACTCCCGCCGTTTACCCGCGCTTAGTTGAATTTCTTCACATTGAATTTCAGAGCACTGGGCAGAAATCGTATCTGGTCAAAACGCTTAAGAGAGTCATAGTTACTCCCGCCGTTTACCCGCGCTCAGTTGAATTTCTTCACATTGAATTTCAGAGCACTGGGCAGAATCGTATCCGGTCAAAACGCTTAAGAGAGTCATAGTTACTCCCTCCGTTTACCCGCGCTCAGTTGAATTTCTTCACACTGAATTTCAGAGCCCTGGGTACAAATCCTATCTGGTCAACACGCTTAAGAGAGTCACAGTTACTCCCGCCGTTTTCGCGCGCTTAGTTGAATTTCTTCACATTGAATTGCAGAGCGCTGGGAAGGAATCGTATCTGGTCAACACGCTTAAGAGAGTCATAGTTACTTCCGCCGTTTACCCGCGCTTAGTTGAATTTCTTCACATTGAATTGCAGAGCACTGGGCAGAAATCGTATCTGGTCAAAACGCTTAAGAGAGTCATAGTTACTCCCGCCGTTTACCCGCGCTCAGTTGAATTTCTTCACATTGAATTTCAGAGCACTGGGCAGAAATCGTATCCGGTCAAAACGCTTAAGAGAGTCATAGTTACTCCCGCCGTTTACCCGCGCTTAGTTGAATTTCTTCACATTGAATTTCAGAGCACTGGGCAGAAATCGTATCTGGTCAAAACGCTTAAGAGAGTCATAATTACTCCCGCCGTTTACCCGCGCTTAGTTGAATTTCTTCACATTGAATTTCAGAGCACTGGGCAGAAATCGTATCTGGTCAAAACGCTTAAGAGAGTCATAGTTACTCCCGCCGTTTACCCGCGCTCAGTTGAATTTCTTCACATTGAATTTCAGAGCACTGGGCAGAATCGTATCCGGTCAAAACGCTTAAGAGAGTCATAGTTACTCCCTCCGTTTACCCGCGCTCAGTTGAATTTCTTCACACTGAATTTCAGAGCCCTGGGTACAAATCCTATCTGGTCAACACGCTTAAGAGAGTCACAGTTACTCCCGCCGTTTTCGCGCGCTTAGTTGAATTTCTTCACATTGAATTGCAGAGCGCTGGGAAGGAATCGTATCTGGTCAACACGCTTAAGAGAGTCATAGTTACTTCCGCCGTTTACCCGCGCTTAGTTGAATTTCTTCACATTGAATTTCAGAGCACTGGGCAGAAATCGTATCTGGTCAAAACGCTTAAGAGAGTCATAGTTACTCCCGCCGTTTACCCGCGCTCAGTTGAATTTCTTCACATTGAATTTCAGAGCACTGGGCAGAAATCGTATCAGGTCAACACGCTTAAGAGAGTCATAGTTACTCCCGCCGTTTACCCGCGCTTAGTTGAATTTCTTCACATTGAATTGCAGAGCACTGGGAAGAAATCGTATCTGGTCAACACGCTTAAGAGAGTCATAGTTACTCCCGCCATTTACCCGCGCTCAGTTGAATTTCTTCACATTGAATTTCAGAGCACTGGGCAGAATCGTATCCGGTCAAAACGCTTAAGAGAGTCATAGTTACTCCCGCCGTTTACCCGCGCTTAGTTGAATTTCTTCACATTTAATTTCAGAGCACTGGGCAGAAATCGTATCTGGTCAACACGCTTAAGAGAGTCATAGTTACTCCCGCCGTTTTCGCGCGCTTAGTTGAATTTCTTCACATTGAATTGCAGAGCGCTGGGAAGGAATCGTATCTGGTCAACACGCTTAAGAGAGTCATAGTTAGTCCCGCCGTTTACCCGCGCTTAGTTGAATTTCTTCACATTGAATTGCAGAGCACTGGGCAGAAATCGTATCCGGTCAAAACGCTTAAGAGAGTCATAGTTACTCCCGCCGTTTACCCGCGCTTAGTTGAATTTCTTCACATTGAATTTCAGAGCACTGGGTAGAAATCGTATCTGGTCAACACGCTTAAGAGAGTCATAGTTACTGCCGCCGTTTACCCGCGCTTAGTTAAATTTCTTCACATTGAATTTCAGAGCATTGGGCAGAAATCGTATCTGGTCAACACGCTTAAGAGTGTCATAGTTACTCCCGCCGTTTACCCGCGCTTAGTTGAATTTCTTCACATTGAATTTCAGAGCACTGGGCAGAAATCGTATCTGGTCAACACGCTTAAGAGAGTCATAGTTACTCCCGCCGTTTACCCGCGCTTAGTTGAATTTCTTCACATTTAATTTCAGAGCACTGGGCAGAAATCGTATCTGGTCAACACGCTTAAGAGAGTCATAGTTACTCCCGCCGTTTTCGCGCGCTTAGTTGAATTTCTTCACATTGAATTGCAGAGCGCTGGGAAGGAATCGTATCTGGTCAACACGCTTAAGAGAGTCATAGTTACTCCCGCCGTTTACCCGCGCTTAGTTGAATTTCTTCACATTTAATTTCAGAGCACTGGGCAGAAATCGTATCTGGTCAACACGCTTAAGAGAGTCATAGTTACTCCCGCCGTTTTCGCGCGCTTAGTTGAATTTCTTCACATTGAATTGCAGAGCGCTGGGAAGGAATCGTATCCGGTCAAAACGCTTAAGAGAGTCATAGTTACTCCCGCCGTTTACCCGCGCTTAGTTGAATTTCTTCACATTGAATTTCAGAGCACTGGGCAGAAATCGTATCTGGTCAAAACGCTTAAGAGAGTCATAATTACTCCCGCCGTTTACCCGAGCTTAGTTGAATTTCTTCACATTGAATTTCAGAGCACTGGGCAGAAATCGTATCTGGTCAAAACGCTTAAGAGAGTCATAGTTACTCCCGCCGTTTACCCGCGCTCAGTTGAATTTCTTCACATTGAATTTCAGAGCACTGGGCAGAATCGTATCCGGTCAAAACGCTTAAGAGAGTCATAGTTACTCCCTCCGTTTACCCGCGCTCAGTTGAATTTCTTCACACTGAATTTCAGAGCCCTGGGTACAAATCCTATCTGGTCAACACGCTTAAGAGAGTCACAGTTACTCCCGCCGTTTTCGCGCGCTTAGTTGAATTTCTTCACATTGAATTGCAGAGCGCTGGGAAGGAATCGTATCTGGTCAACACGCTTAAGAGAGTCATAGTTACTTCCGCCGTTTACCCGCGCTTAGTTGAATTTCTTCACATTGAATTTCAGAGCACTGGGCAGAAATCGTATCTGGTCAAAACGCTTAAGAGAGTCATAGTTACTCCCGCCGTTTACCCGCGCTCAGTTGAATTTCTTCACATTGAATTTCAGAGCACTGGGCAGAAATCGTATCAGGTCAACACGCTTAAGAGAGTCATAGTTACTCCCGCCGTTTACCCGCGCTTAGTTGAATTTCTTCACATTGAATTGCAGAGCACTGGGAAGAAATCGTATCTGGTCAACACGCTTAAGAGAGTCATAGTTACTCCCGCCATTTACCCGCGCTCAGTTGAATTTCTTCACATTGAATTTCAGAGCACTGGGCAGAATCGTATCCGGTCAAAACGCTTAAGAGAGTCATAGTTACTCCCGCCGTTTACCCGCGCTTAGTTGAATTTCTTCACATTTAATTTCAGAGCACTGGGCAGAAATCGTATCTGGTCAACACGCTTAAGAGAGTCATAGTTACTCCCGCCGTTTTCGCGCGCTTAGTTGAATTTCTTCACATTGAATTGCAGAGCGCTGGGAAGGAATCGTATCTGGTCAACACGCTTAAGAGAGTCATAGTTAGTCCCGCCGTTTACCCGCGCTTAGTTGAATTTCTTCACATTGAATTGCAGAGCACTGGGCAGAAATCGTATCCGGTCAAAACGCTTAAGAGAGTCATAGTTACTCCCGCCGTTTACCCGCGCTTAGTTGAATTTCTTCACATTGAATTTCAGAGCACTGGGTAGAAATCGTATCTGGTCAACACGCTTAAGAGAGTCATAGTTACTGCCGCCGTTTACCCGCGCTTAGTTAAATTTCTTCACATTGAATTTCAGAGCATTGGGCAGAAATCGTATCTGGTCAACACGCTTAAGAGTGTCATAGTTACTCCCGCCGTTTACCCGCGCTTAGTTGAATTTCTTCACATTGAATTTCAGAGCACTGGGCAGAAATCGTATCTGGTCAACACGCTTAAGAGAGTCATAGTTACTCCCGCCGTTTACCCGCGCTTAGTTGAATTTCTTCACATTTAATTTCAGAGCACTGGGCAGAAATCGTATCTGGTCAACACGCTTAAGAGAGTCATAGTTACTCCCGCCGTTTTCGCGCGCTTAGTTGAATTTCTTCACATTGAATTGCAGAGCGCTGGGAAGGAATCGTATCTGGTCAACACGCTTAAGAGAGTCATAGTTACTCCCGCCGTTTACCCGCGCTTAGTTGAATTTCTTCACATTTAATTTCAGAGCACTGGGCAGAAATCGTATCTGGTCAACACGCTTAAGAGAGTCATAGTTACTCCCGCCGTTTTCGCGCGCTTAGTTGAATTTCTTCACATTGAATTGCAGAGCGCTGGGAAGGAATCGTATCTGGTCAACACGCTTAAGAGAGTCATAGTTAGTCCCGCCGTTTACCCGCGCTTAGATGAATTTCTTCACATTGAATTGCAGAGCACTGGGCAGAAATCGTATCCGGTCAAAACGCTTAAGAGAGTCATAGTTACTCCCGCCATTTACCCGCGCTCAGTTGAATTTCTTCACATTGAATTGCAGAGCACTGGGCAGAAATCGTATCTGGTCAACACGCTTAAGAGTGTCATAGTTACTCCCGCCGTTTTCCCGCGCTTAGTTGAATTTCTTCACATTGAATTTCAGAGCACTGGGCAGAAATCGTATCTGGTCAACACGCTTAAGAGAGTCATAGTTACTTCCGCCGTTTACCCGCGCTTAGTTGAATTTCTTCACATTGAATTTCAGAGCACTGGGCAGAAATCGTATCTGGTCAAAACGCTTAAGAGAGTCATAGTTACTCCCGCCGTTTACCCGCGCTCAGTTGAATTTCTTCACATTGAATTTCAGAGCACTGGGCAGAATCGTATCTGGTCAAAACGCTTAAGAGAGTCATAGTTACTCCCGCCGTTTACCCGCGCTCAGTTGAATTTCTTCACACTGAATTTCAGAGCCCTGGGTACAAATCCTATCTGGTCAACACGCTTAAGAGAGTCACAGTTACTCCCGCCGTTTTCGCGCGCTTAGTTGAATTTCTTCACATTGAATTGCAGAGCGCTGGGAAGGAATCGTATCTGGTCAACACGCTTAAGAGAGTCATAGTTACTTCCGCCGTTTACCCGCGCTTAGTTGAATTTCTTCACATTGAATTTCAGAGCACTGGGCAGAAATCGTATCTGGTCAAAACGCTTAAGAGAGTCATAGTTACTCCCGCCGTTTACCCGCGCTCAGTTGAATTTCTTCACATTGAATTTCAGAGCACTGGGCAGAAATCGTATCAGGTCAACACGCTTAAGAGAGTCATAGTTACTCCCGCCGTTTACCCGCGCTCAGTTGAATTTCTTCACATTGAATTTCAGAGCACTGGGCAGAAATCGTATCTGGTCAACACGCTTAAGAGAGTCATAGTTACTCGCGCCGTTTACCCGCGCTTAGTTGAATTTCTTCACATTGAATTTCAGAGCACTGGGCAGAAATCGTATCTGGTCAACACGCTTAAGAGAGTCATAGTTACTTCCGCCGTTTTCACGCGCTTAGTTGAATTTCTTCACATTGAATTGCAGAGCACTGGGAAGAAATCGTATCTGGTCAACACGCTTAAGAGAGTCATAGTTACTCCCGCCGTTTACCCGCGCTTAGTTGAATTTCTTCACATTGAATTTCAGAGCACTGGGCAGAAATCGCATCTGGTCAAAACGCTTAAGAGAGTCATAATTACTCCCGCCGTTTACCCGCGCTCAGTTGAATTTCTTCACATTGAATTTCAGAGCACTGGGCAGAATCGTATCCGGTCAAAACGCTTAAGAGAGTCATAGTTACTCCCGCCGTTTACCCGCGCTTAGTTGAATTTCTTCACATTGAATTGCAGAGCACTGGGCAGAAATCGTATCTGGTCAAAACGCTTAAGAGAGTCATAATTACTCCCGCCGTTTACCCGCGCTCAGTTGAATTTCTTCACATTGAATTTCAGAGCACTGGGCAGAATCGTATCCGGTCAAAACGCTTAAGAGAGTCATAGTTACTCCCGCCGTTTACCCGCGCTTAGTTGAATTTCTTCTCATTGAATTGCAGAGCACTGGGCAGAAATCGTATCAGGTCAACACGCTTAAGAGAGTCATAGTTACTCCCGCCGTTTACCCGCGCTTAGTTGAATTTCTTCACATTGAATTGCAGAGCACTGGGAAGAAATCGTATCTGGTCAACACGCTTAAGAGAGTCATAGTTACTCCCGCCGTTTACCCGCGCTTAGTTGAATTTCTTCACATTGAATTTCAGAGCACTGGGCAGAAATCGTATCTGGTCAAAACGCTTAAGAGAGTCATAGTTACTCCCGCCGTTTACCCGCGCTCAGTTGAATTTCTTCACATTGAATTTCAGAGCACTGGGCAGAAATCGTATCTGGTCAACACGCTTAAGAGAGTCATAGTTACTCCCGCCGTTTACCCGCGCTTAGTTGAATTTCTTCACATTGAATTTCAGAGCACTGGGAAGAAATCGTATCTGGTCAACACGCTTAAGAGAGTCATAGTTACACCCGCCGTTTACCCGCGCTTAGTTGAATTTCTTCACATTGAATTGCAGAGCACTGGGAAGAAATCGTATCTGGTCAACACGCTTAAGAGAGTCATAGTTACTCCCGCCGTTTACCCGCGCTTAGTTGAATTTCTTCACATTGAATTTCAGAGCACTGGGCAGAAATCGCATCTGGTCAAAACGCTTAAGAGAGTCATAGTTACTCCCGCCGTTTTCGCGCGCTTAGTTGAATTTCTTCACATTGAATTGCAGAGCACTGGGAAGAAATCGTATCTGGTCAACACGCTTAAGAGAGTCATAGTTACTCCCGCCGTTTACCCGCGCTTAGTTGAATTTCTTCACATTGAATTTCAGAGCACTGGGCAGAAATCGTATCTGGTCAAAACGCTTAAGAGAGTCATAGTTACTCCCGCCGTTTACCCGCGCTTAGTTGAATTTCTTCACATTTAATTTCAGAGCACTGGGCAGAAATCGTATCTGGTCAACACGCTTAAGAGAGTCATAGTTACTCCCGCCGTTTACCCGCGCTTAGTTGAATTTCTTCACATTGAATTTCAGAGCACTGGGCAGAAATCGTATCTGGTCAAAACGCTTAAGAGAGTCATAATTACTCCCGCCGTTTACCCGCGCGCAGTTGAATTTCTTCACATTGAATTTCAGAGCACTGGGCAGAATCGTATCCGGTCAAAACGCTTAAGAGAGTCATAGTTACTCCCGCCGTTTACCCGCGCTTAGTTGAATTTCTTCACACTGAATTTCAGAGCACTGGGTAGAAATCGTATCTGGTCAACACGCTTAAGAGAGTCATAGTTACTCCCGCCGTTTACCCGCGCTTAGTTGAATTTCTTCACATTGAATTGCAGAGCACTGGGCAGAAATCGTATCAGGTCAACACGCTTAAGAGAGTCATAGTTACTCCCGCCGTTTACCCGCGCTTAGTTGAATTTCTTCACATTTAATTTCAGAGCACTGGGCAGAAATCGTATCTGGTCAACACGCTTAAGAGAGTCATAGTTACTCCCGCCGTTTACCCGCGCTTAGTTGAATTTCTTCACATTGAATTGCAGAGCACTGGGCAGAAATCGTATCAGATCAACACGCTTAAGAGAGTCATAGTTACTCCCGCCGTTTACCCGCGCTTAGTTGAATTTCTTCACATTGAATTTCAGAGCACTGGGCAGAAATCGTATCTGGTCAAAACGCTTAAGAGAGTCATAGTTACTCCCGCCGTTTACCCGCGCTCAGTTGAATTTCTTCACATTGAATTTCAGAGCCCTGGGCAGAAATCGTATCTGGTCAACACGCTTAAGAGAGTCATAGTTACTCCCGCCGTTTACCCGCGCTTAGTTGAATTTCTTCACATTGAATTTCAGAGCACTGGGAAGAAATCGTATCTGGTCAACACGCTTAAGAGAGTCATAGTTACACCCGCCGTTTACCCGCGCTTAGTTGAATTTCTTCACATTGAATTTCAGAGCACTGGGCAGAAATCGTATCTGGTCAAAACGCTTAAGAGAGTCATAATTACTCCCGCCGTTTACCCGCGCTTAGTTGAATTTCTTCACATTGAATTTCAGAGCACTGGGCAGAAATCGTATCTGGTCAAAACGCTTAAGAGAGTCATATTTACTCCCGCCGTTTACCCGCGCTCAGTTGAATTTCTTCACATTGAATTTCAGAGCACTGGGCAGAATCGTATCCGGTCAAAACGCTTAAGAGAGTCATAGTTACTCCCTCCGTTTACCCGCGCTCAGTTGAATTTCTTCACACTGAATTTCAGAGCACTGGGTACAAATCCTATCTGGTCAACACGCTTAAGAGAGTCACAATTACTCCCGCCGTTTTCGCGCGCTTAGTTGAATTTCTTCACATTGAATTGCAGAGCGCTGGGAAGGAATCGTATCTGGTCAACACGCTTAAGAGAGTCATAGTTACTTCCGCCGTTTACCCGCGCTTAGTTGAATTTCTTCACATTGAATTTCAGAGCACTGGGCAGAAATCGTATCTGGTCAAAACGCTTAAGAGAGTCATAGTTACTCCCGCCGTTTACCCGCGCTCAGTTGAATTTCTTCACATTGAATTTCAGAGCACTGGGCAGAAATCGTATCTGGTCAACACGCTTAAGAGAGTCATAGTTACTCGCGCCGTTTACCCGCGCTTAGTTGAATTTCTTCACATTGAATTTCAGAGCACTGGGCAGAAATCGTATCTGGTCAACACGCTTAAGAGAGTCATAGTTACTTCCGCCGTTTTCACGCGCTTAGTTGAATTTCTTCACATTGAATTGCAGAGCACTGGGAAGAAATCGTATCTGGTCAACACGCTTAAGAGAGTCATAGTTACTCCCGCCGTTTACCCGCGCTTAGTTGAATTTCTTCACATTGAATTTCAGAGCACTGGGCAGAAATCGTATCTGGTCAAAACGCTTAAGAGAGTCATAGTTACTCCCGCCGTTTACCCGCGCTCAGTTGAATTTCTTCACATTGAATTTCAGAGCACTGGGCAGAAATAGTATCTGGTCAACACGCTTAAGAGAGTCATAGTTACTCCCGCCGTTTACCCGCGCTTAGTTGAATTTCTTCACATTGAATTGCAGAGCACTGGGAAGAAATCGTATCTGGTCAACACGCTTAAGAGAGTCATAGTTACTCCCGCCGTTTACCCGCGCTTAGTTGAATTTCTTCACATTGAATTTCAGAGCACTGGGCAGAAATCGTATCTGGTCAAAACGCTTAAGAGAGTCATAGTTACTCCCGCCGTTTACCCGCGCTCAGTTGAATTTCTTCACATTGAATTTCAGAGCACTGGGCAGAAATCGTATCTGGTCAACACGCTTAAGAGAGTCATAGTTACTCCCGCCGTTTACCCGCGCTTAGTTGAATTTCTTCACATTGAATTTCAGAGCACTGGGAAGAAATCGTATCTGGTCAACACGCTTAAGAGAGTCATAGTTACACCCGCCGTTTACCCGCGCTTAGTTGAATTTCTTCACATTGAATTTCAGAGCACTGGGCAGAAATCGTATCTGGTCAAAACGCTTAAGAGAGTCATAATTACTCCCGCCGTTTACCCGCGCTTAGTTGAATTTCTTCACATTGAATTTCAGAGCACTGGGCAGAAATCGTATCTGGTCAAAACGCTTAAGAGAGTCATAGTTACTCCCGCCGTTTACCCGCGCTCAGTTGAATTTCTTCACATTGAATTTCAGAGCACTGGGCAGAATCGTATCCGGTCAAAACGCTTAAGAGAGTCATAGTTACTCCCTCCGTTTACCCGCGCTCAGTTGAATTTCTTCACACTGAATTTCAGAGCCCTGGGTACAAATCCTATCTGGTCAACACGCTTAAGAGAGTCACAGTTACTCCCGCCGTTTTCGCGCGCTTAGTTGAATTTCTTCACATTGAATTGCAGAGCGCTGGGAAGGAATCGTATCTGGTCAACACGCTTAAGAGAGTCATAGTTACTTCCGCCGTTTACCCGCGCTTAGTTGAATTTCTTCACATTGAATTTCAGAGCACTGGGCAGAAATCGTATCTGGTCAAAACGCTTAAGAGAGTCATAGTTACTCCCGCCGTTTACCCGCGCTCAGTTGAATTTCTTCACATTGAATTTCAGAGCACTGGGCAGAAATCGTATCAGGTCAACACGCTTAAGAGAGTCATAGTTACTCCCGCCGTTTACCCGCGCTTAGTTGAATTTCTTCACATTGAATTGCAGAGCACTGGGAAGAAATCGTATCTGGTCAACACGCTTAAGAGAGTCATAGTTACTCCCGCCGTTTACCCGCGCTTAGTTGACTTTCTTCACATTGAATTTCAGAGCACTGGGCAGAAATCGTATCTGGTCAAAACGCTTAAGAGAGTCATAGTTACTCCCGCCGTTTACCCGCGCTCAGTTGAATTTCTTCACATTGAATTTCAGAGCACTGGGCAGAAATCGTATCTGGTCAACACGCTTAAGAGAGTCATAGTTACTCCCTCCGTTTACCCGCGCTCAGTTGAATTTCTTCACACTGAATTTCAGAGCCCTGGGTACAAATCCTATCTGGTCAACACGCTTAAGAGAGTCACAGTTACTCCCGCCGTTTTCGCGCGCTTAGTTGAATTTCTTCACATTGAATTGCAGAGCGCTGGGAAGGAATCGTATCTGGTCAACACGCTTAAGAGAGTCATAGTTACTTCCGCCGTTTACCCGCGCTTAGTTGAATTTCTTCACATTGAATTTCAGAGCACTGGGCAGAAATCGTATCTGGTCAAAACGCTTAAGAGAGTCATAGTTACTCCCGCGGTTTACCCGCGCTCAGTTGAATTTCTTCACATTGAATTTCAGAGCACTGGGAAGAAATCGTATCTGGTCAACACGCTTAAGAGAGTCATAGTTACTCCCGCCGTTTACCCGCGCTTAGTTGAATTTCTTCACATTGAATTTCAGAGCACTGGGCAGAAATCGCATCTGGTCAAAACGCTTAAGAGAGTCATAGTTACTCCCGCCGTTTTCGCGCGCTTAGTTGAATTTCTTCACATTGAATTGCAGAGCACTGGGAAGAAATCGTATCTGGTCAACACGCTTAAGAGAGTCATAGTTACTCCCGCCGTTTACCCGCGCTTAGTTGAATTTCTTCACATTGAATTTCAGAGCACTGGGCAGAAATCGTATCTGGTCAAAACGCTTAAGAGAGTCATAGTTACTCCCGCCGTTTACCCGCGCTTAGTTGAATTTCTTCACATTTAATTTCAGAGCACTGGGCAGAAATCGTATCTGGTCAACACGCTTAAGAGAGTCATAGTTACTCCCGCCGTTTACCCGCGCTTAGTTGAATTTCTTCACATTGAATTTCAGAGCACTGGGCAGAAATCGTATCTGGTCAAAACGCTTAAGAGAGTCATAATTACTCCCGCCGTTTACCCGCGCGCAGTTGAATTTCTTCACATTGAATTTCAGAGCACTGGGCAGAATCGTATCCGGTCAAAACGCTTAAGAGAGTCATAGTTACTCCCGCCGTTTACCCGCGCTTAGTTGAATTTCTTCACACTGAATTTCAGAGCACTGGGTAGAAATCGTATCTGGTCAACACGCTTAAGAGAGTCATAGTTACTCCCGCCGTTTACCCGCGCTTAGTTGAATTTCTTCACATTGAATTGCAGAGCACTGGGCAGAAATCGTATCAGGTCAACACGCTTAAGAGAGTCATAGTTACTCCCGCCGTTTACCCGCGCTTAGTTGAATTTCTTCACATTTAATTTCAGAGCACTGGGCAGAAATCGTATCTGGTCAACACGCTTAAGAGAGTCATAGTTACTCCCGCCGTTTACCCGCGCTTAGTTGAATTTCTTCACATTTAATTTCAGAGCACTGGGCAGAAATCGTATCGGGTCAACACGCTTAAGAGAGTCATAGTTACTCCCGCCGTTTACCCGCGCTTAGTTGAATTTCTTCACATTGAATTGCAGAGCACTGGGCAGAAATCGTATCAGATCAACACGCTTAAGAGAGTCATAGTTACTCCCGCCGTTTACCCGCGCTTAGTTGAATTTCTTCACATTTAATTTCAGAGCACTAGGCAGAAATCGAATCTGGTCAACACGCTTAAGAGAGTCATAGTTACTCCCGCCGTTTACCCGCGCTTAGTTGAATTTCTTCACATTGAATTTCAGAGCACTGGGCAGAAATCGTATCTGGTCAAAACGCTTAAGAGAGTCATAATTACTCCCGCCGTTTACCCGCGCTCAGTTGAATTTCTTCACATTGAATTTCAGAGCACTGGGCAGAATCGTATCCGGTCAACACGCTTAAGAGAGTCATAGTTACTCCCGCCGTTTACCCGCGCTTAGTTGAATTTCTTCACACTGAATTTCAGAGCACTGGGTAGAAATCGTATCTGGTCAACACGCTTAAGAGAGTCATAGTTACTCCCGCCGTTTACCCGCGCTTAGTTGAATTTCTTCACATTGAATTGCAGAGCACTGGGCAGAAATCGTATCAGGTCAACACGCTTAAGAGAGTCATAGTTACTCCCGCCGTTTACCCGCGCTTAGTTGAATTTCTTCACATTTAATTTCAGAGCACTGGGCAGAAATCGTATCGGGTCAACACGCTTAAGAGAGTCATAGTTACTCCCGCCGTTTACCCGCGCTTAGTTGAATTTCTTCACATTGAATTGCAGAGCACTGGGCAGAAATCGTATCAGATCAACACGCTTAAGAGAGTCATAGTTACTCCCGCCGTTTACCCGCGCTTAGTTGAATTTCTTCACATTTAATTTCAGAGCACTAGGCAGATATCGAATCTGGCCAACACGCTTAAGAGAGTCATAGTTACTCCCGCCGTTTACCCGCGCTTAGTTGAATTTCTTCACATTGAATTTTAGAGCATTGGGCAGAAATCGTATCTGGTCAACACGCTTAAGAGAGTCATAGTTACTCCCGCCGTTTTCGCGCGCTTAGTTGAATTTCTTCACATTGAATTGCAGAGCACTGGGCAGAAATCGTATCAGATCAACACGCTTAAGAGAGTCATAGTTACTCCCGCCGTTTACCCGCGCTTAGTTGAATTTCTTCACATTGAATTTCAGAGCACTGGGCAGAAATCGTATCTGGTCAAAACGCTTAAGAGAGTCATAGTTACTCCCGCCGTTTACCCGCGCTTAGTTGAATTTCTTCACATTGAATTGCAGAGCACTGGGCAGAAATCGTATCAGGTCAACACGCTTAAGAGAGTCATAGTTACTCCCGCCGTTTACCCGCGCTTAGTTGAATTTCTTCACATTTAATTTCAGAGCACTGGGCAGAAATCGTATCTGGTCAACACGCTTAAGAGAGTCATAGTTACTCCCGCCGTTTACCCGCGCTTAGTTGAATTTCTTCACATTGAATTGCAGAGCACTGGGCAGAAATCGTATCAGATCAACACGCTTAAGAGAGTCATAGTTACTCCCGCCGTTTACCCGCGCTTAGTTGAATTTCTTCACATTTAATTTCAGAGCACTAGGCAGAAATCGAATCTGGTCAACACGCTTAAGAGAGTCATAGTTACTCCCGCCGTTTACCCGCGCTTAGTTGAATTTCTTCACATTGAATTTCAGAGCACTGGGCAGAAATCGTATCTGGTCAAAACGCTTAAGAGAGTCATAATTACTCCCGCCGTTTACCCGCGCTCAGTTGAATTTCTTCACATTGAATTTCAGAGCACTGGGCAGAATCGTATCCGGTCAAAACGCTTAAGAGAGTCATAGTTACTCCCGCCGTTTACCCGCGCTTAGTTGAATTTCTTCACATTTAATTTCAGAGCACTGGGCAGAAATCGTATCGGGTCAACACGCTTAAGAGAGTCATAGTTACTCCCGCTGTTTACCCGCGCTTAGTTGAATTTCTTCACATTGAATTGCAGAGCACTGGGCAGAAATCGTATCAGATCAACACGCTTAAGAGAGTCATAGTTACTCCCGCCGTTTACCCGCGCTTAGTTGAATTTCTTCACATTTAATTTCAGAGCACTAGGCAGATATCGAATCTGGCCAACACGCTTAAGAGAGTCATAGTTACTCCCGCCGTTTACCCGCGCTTAGTTGAATTTCTTCACATTGAGTTTTAGAGCATTGGGCAGAAATCGTATCTGGTCAACACGCTTAAGAGAGTCATAGTTACTCCCGCCGTTTACCCGCGCTTAGTTGAATTTCTTCACATTGAATTGCAGAGCACTGGGCAGAAATCGTATCTGGTCAACACGCTTAAGAGAGTCATAGTTACTCCCGCCGTTTACCCGCGCTTAGTTGAATTTCTTCACATTGAATTGCAGAGCACTGGGCAGAAATCGTATCAGATCAACACGCTTAAGAGAGTCATAGTTACTCCCGCCGTTTACCCGCGCTTAGTTGAATTTCTTCACATTTAATTTCAGAGCACTGGGCAGAAATCGTATCTGGTCAACACGCTTAAGAGAGTCATAGTTACTCCCGCCGTTTACCCGCGCTTAGTTGAACTTCTTCACACTGAATTTCAGAGCACTGGGTAGAAATCGTATCTGGTCAACACGCTTAAGAGGGTCATAGTTACTCCCGCCGTTTACCCGCGCTTAGTTGAATTTCTTCACATTGAATTGCAGAGCACTGGGCAGAAATCGTATCAGGTCAACACGCTTAAGAGAGTCACAGTTACTCCCGCCGTTTACCCGCGCTCAGTTGAATTTCTTCACATTGAATTTCAGAGCATTTGGCAGAAATCGTATCTGGTCAAAACGCTTAAGAGAGTCATAGTTACTCCCGCCGTTTACCCGCGCTTAGTTGAATTTCTTCACATTGAATTTCAGAGCACTGGGCAGATATCGTATCTCGTCAAAACGCTTAAGAGAGTCATAATTACTCCGGCCGTTTACCCGCGCTCAGTTGAATTTCTTCACATTGAATTTCAGAGCACTGGGCAGAATCGTATCCGGTCAAAACGCTTAAGAGAGTCATAGTTACTCCCGCCGTTTACCCGCGCTTAGTTGAATTTCTTCACACTGAATTTCAGAGCACTGGGTAGAAATCGTATCTGGTCAACACGCTTAAGAGAGTCATAGTTACTCCCGCCGTTTACCCGCGCTTAGTTGAATTTCTTCACATTGAATTGCAGAGCACTGGGCAGAAATCGTATCAGGTCAACACGCTTAAGAGAGTCATAGTTACTCCCGCCGTTTACCCGCGCTTAGTTGAATTTCTTCACATTTAATTTCAGAGCACTGGGCAGAAATCGTATCTGGTCAACACGCTTAAGAGAGTCATAGTTACTCCCGCCGTTTACCCGCGGTTAGTTGAATTTCTTCACATTGAATTGCAGAGCACTGGGCAGAAATCGTATCAGATCAACACGCTTAAGAGAGTCATAGTTACTCCCGCCGTTTACCCGCGCTTAGTTGAATTTCTTCACATTTAATTTCAGAGCACTAGGCAGAAATCGAATCTGGTCAACACGCTTAAGAGAGTCATAGTTACTCCCGCCGTTTACCCGCGCTTAGTTGAATTTCTTCACATTGAATTTCAGAGCACTGGGCAGAAATCGTATCTGGTCAAAACGCTTAAGAGAGTCATAATTACTCCCGCCGTTTACCCGCGCTCAGTTGAATTTCTTCACATTGAATTTCAGAGCACTGGGCAGAATCGTATCCGGTCAAAACGCTTAAGAGAGTCATAGTTACTCCCGCCGTTTACCCGCGCTTAGTTGAATTTCTTCACACTGAATTTCAGAGCACTGGGTAGAAATCGTATCTGGTCAACACGCTTAAGAGAGTCATAGTTACTCCCGCCGTTTACCCGCGCTTAGTTGAATTTCTTCACATTGAATTGCAGAGCACTGGGCAGAAATCGTATCAGGTCAACACGCTTAAGAGAGTCATAGTTACTCCCGCCGTTTACCCGCGCTTAGTTGAATTTCTTCACATTGAATTTCAGAGCACTGGGCAGAAATCGTATCAGTTCAACACGCTTAAGAGAGTCATAGTTACTCCCGCCGTTTAGCCGCGCTTAGTTGAATTTCTTCACATTTAATTTCAGAGCACTGGGCAGAAATCGTATCTGGTCAACACGCTTAAGAGAGTCATAGTTACTCCCGCCGTTTACCCGCGCTTAGTTGAATTTCTTCACATTGAATTGCAGAGCACTGGGCAGAAATCGTATCAGATCAACACGCTTAAGAGAGTCATAGTTACTCCCGCCGTTTACCCGCGCTTAGTTGAATTTCTTCACATTGAATTTCAGAGCACTGGGCAGAAATCGTATCTGGTCAAAACGCTTAAGAGAGTCATAATTACTCCCGCCGTTTACCCGCGCTTAGTTGAATTTCTTCACATTGAATTGCAGAGCACTGGGCAGAAATCGTATCAGGTCAACACGCTTAAGAGAGTCATAGTTACTCCCGCCGTTTACCCGCGCTTAGTTGAATTTCTTCACATTGAATTTCAGAGCACTGGGGAGAAATCGTATCTGGTCAACACGCTTAAGATGGTCATAGTTACTCCCGCCGTTTACCCGCGCTTAGTTGAATTTCTTCACATTGAATTGCAGAGCACTGGGCAGAAATCGTATCAGATCAACACGCTTAAGAGAGTCATAGTTACTCCCGCCGTTTACCCGCGCTTAGTTGAATTTCTTCACATTGAATTTCAGAGCACTGGGCAGAAATCGTATCTGGTCAAAACGCTTAAGAGAGTCATAATTACTCCCGCCGTTTACCCGCGCTCAGTTGAATTTCTTCACATTGAATTTCAGAGCACTGGGCAGAATCGTATCCGGTCAAAACGCTTAAGAGAGTCATAGTTACTCCCGCCGTTTACCCGCGCTTAGTTGAATTTCTTCACATTGAATTGCAGAGCACTGGGCAGAAATCGTATCAGGTCAACACGCTTAAGAGAGTCATAGTTACTCCCGCCGTTTACCCGCGCTTAGTTGAATTTCTTCACATTGAATTTCAGAGCACTGGGCAGAAATCGTATCTGGTCAACACGCTTAAGATGGTCATAGTTACTCCCGCCGTTTACCCGCGCTTAGTTGAATTTCTTCACATTGAATTGCAGGGCACTGGGCAGAAATCGTATCAGATCAACACGCTTAAGAGAGTCATAGTTACTCCCGCCGTTTACCCGCGCTTAGTTGAATTTCTTCACATTTAATTTCAGAGCACTGGGCAGAAATCGTATCTGGTCAACACGCTTAAGAGAGTCATAGTTACTCCCGCCGTTTACCCGCGCTTAGTTGAATTTCTTCACATTGAATTTCAGAGCACTGGGCAGAAATCGTATCTGGTCAAAACGCTTAAGAGAGTCATAATTACTACCGCCGTTTACCCGCGCTCAGTTGAATTTCTTTACATTGAATTTCAGAGCACTGGGCAGAATCGTATCCGGTCAAAACGCTTAAGAGAGTCATAGTTACTCCCGCCGTTTACCCGCGCTTAGTTGAATTTCTTCACACTGAATTTCAGAGCACTGGGTAGAAATCGTATCTGGTCAACACGCTTAAGAGAGTCATAGTTACTCCCGCCGTTTACCCGCGCTTAGTTGAATTTCTTCACATTGAATTGCAGAGCACTGGGCAGAAATCGTATCAGGTCAACACGCTTAAGAGAGTCATAGTTACTCCCGCCGTTTACCCGCGCTGAGTTGAATTTCTTCACATTTAATTTCAGAGCACTGGGCAGAAATCGTATCTGGTCAACACGCTTAAGAGAGTCATAGTTACTCCCGCCGTTTACCCGCGCTTAGTTGAATTTCTTCACATTGAATTGCAGAGCACTGGGCAGAAATCGTATCAGATCAACACGCTTAAGAGAGTCATAGTTACTCCCGCCGTTTACCCGCGCTTAGTTGAATTTCTTCACATTGAATTTTAGAGCACTGGGCAGAAATCGTATCTGGTCAACACGCTTAAGAGAGTCATAGTTACTCCCGCCGTTTACCCGCGCTTAGTTGAATTTCTTCACATTGAATTGCAGAGCACTGGGCAGAAATCGTATCAGGTCAACACGCTTAAGAGAGTCATAGTTACTCCCGCCGTTTACCCGCGCTTAGTTGAATTTCTTCACATTTAATTTCAGAGCACTGGGCAGAAATCGTATCCGCTCAAAACGCTTAAGAGAGTCATAGTTACTCCCGCCGTTTACCCCGCGCTCAGTTGAATTTCATCACATTGAATTTCAGAGCACTGGGCAGAATCGTATCCGGTCAAAACGCTTAAGAGAGTCATAGTTACTCCCGCCGTTTACCCGCGCTTAGTTGAATTTCTTCACATTGAATTTCAGCGCACTGGGTAGAAATCGTATCAGTTCAACACGCTTAAGAGAGTCATAGTTACTCCCGCCGTTTAGCCGCGCTTAGTTGAATTTCTTCACATTTAATTTCAGAGCACTGGGCAGAAATCGTATCTGGTCAACACGCTTAAGAGAGTCATAGTTACTCCCGCCGTTTACCCGCGCTTAGTTGAATTTCTTCACATTGAATTGCAGAGCACTGGGCAGAAATCGTATCAGATCAACACGCTTAAGAGAGTCATAGTTACTCCCGCCGTTTACCCGCGCTTAGTTGAATTTCTTCACATTGAATTTCAGAGCACTGGGCAGAAATCGTATCAGTTCAACACGCTTAAGAGAGTCATAGTTACTCCCGCCGTTTAGCCGCGCTTAGTTGAATTTCTTCACATTTAATTTCAGAGCACTGGGCAGAAATCGTATCTGGTCAACACGCTTAAGAGAGTCATAGTTACTCCCGCCGTTTACCCGCGCTTAGTTGAATTTCTTCACATTGAATTTCAGAGCACTGGGCAGAATCGTATCCGGTCAAAACGCTTAAGAGAGTCATAGTTACTCCCGCCGTTTACCCGCGCTTAGTTGAATTTCTTCACATTGAATTGCAGAGCACTGGGCAGAAATCGTATCAGTTCAACACGCTTAAGAGAGTCATAGTTACTCCCGCCGTTTAGCCGCGCTTAGTTGAATTTCTTCACATTTAATTTCAGAGCACTGGGCAGAAATCGTATCTGGTCAACACGCTTAAGAGAGTCATAGTTACTCCCGCCGTTTACCCGCGCTTAGTTGAATTTCTTCACATTGAATTTCAGAGCACTGGGCAGAAATCGTATCTGGTCAACACGCTTAAGATGGTCATAGTTACTCCCGCCGTTTACCCGCGCTTAGTTGAATTTCTTCACATTGAATTGCAGGGCACTGGGCAGAAATCGTATCAGATCAACACGCTTAAGAGAGTCATAGTTACTCCCGCCGTTTACCCGCGCTTAGTTGAATTTCTTCACATTTAATTTCAGAGCACTGGGCAGAAATCGTATCTGGTCAACACGCTTAAGAGAGTCATAGTTACTCCCGCCGTTTACCCGCGCTTAGTTGAATTTCTTCACATTGAATTTCAGAGCACTGGGCAGAAATCGTATCTGGTCAAAACGCTTAAGAGAGTCATAATTACTACCGCCGTTTACCCGCGCTCAGTTGAATTTCTTCACATTGAATTTCAGAGCACTGGGCAGAATCGTATCCGGTCAAAACGCTTAAGAGAGTCATAGTTACTCCCGCCGTTTACCCGCGCTTAGTTGAATTTCTTCACACTGAATTTCAGAGCACTGGGTAGAAATCGTATCTGGTCAACACGCTTAAGAGAGTCATAGTTACTCCCGCCGTTTACCCGCGCTTAGTTGAATTTCTTCACATTGAATTGCAGAGCACTGGGCAGAAATCGTATCAGGTCAACACGCTTAAGAGAGTCATAGTTACTCCCGCCGTTTACCCGCGCTGAGTTGAATTTCTTCACATTTAATTTCAGAGCACTGGGCAGAAATCGTATCTGGTCAACACGCTTAAGAGAGTCATAGTTACTCCCGCCGTTTACCCGCGCTTAGTTGAATTTCTTCACATTGAATTGCAGAGCACTGGGCAGAAATCGTATCAGATCAACACGCTTAAGAGAGTCATAGTTACTCCCGCCGTTTACCCGCGCTTAGTTGAATTTCTTCACATTTAATTTCAGAGCACTAGGCAGAAATCGAATCTGGTCAACACGCTTAAGAGAGTCATAGTTACTCCCGCCGTTTACCCGCGCTTAGTTAAATTTCTTCACATTGAATTGCAGAGCACTGGGCAGAAATCGTATCAGATCAACACGCTTAAGAGAGTCATAGTTACTCCCGCCGTTTACCCGCGCTTAGTTGAATTTCTTCACATTTAATTTCAGAGCACTAGGCAGATATCGAATCTGGCCAACACGCTTAAGAGAGTCATAGTTACTCCCGCCGTTTACCCGCGCTTAGTTGAATTTCTTCACATTGAATTTTAGAGCATTGGGCAGAAATCGTATCTGGTCAACACGCTTAAGAGAGTCATAGTTACTCCCGCCGTTTTCGCGCGCTTAGTTGAATTTCTTCACATTGAATTGCAGAGCACTGGGCAGAAATCGTATCCGGTCAAAACGCTTAAGAGAGTCATAGTTACTCCCGCCGTTTACCCGCGCTTAGTTGAATTTCTTCACATTGAATTTTAGAGCACTGGGCAGAAATCGTATCTGGTCAACACGCTTAAGAGAGTCATAGTTACTCCCGCCGTTTACCCGCGCTTAGTTGAATTTCTTCACATTTAATTTCAGAGCACTAGGCAGAAATCGAATCTGGTCAACACGCTTAAGAGAGTTATAGTTACTCCCGCCGTTTAACCGCGCTTAGTTGAATTTCTTCACATTTAATTTCAGAGCACTAGGCAGAAATCGAATCTGGTCAACACGCTTAAGAGAGTCATAGTTACTCCCGCCGTTTACCCGCGCTTAGTTGAATTTCTTCACATTGAATTTTAGAGCATTGGGCAGAAATCGTATCTGGTCAACACGCTTAAGAGAGTCATAGTTACTCCCGCCGTTTTCGCGCGCTTAGTTGAATTTCTTCACATTGAATTGCAGAGCACTGGGCAGAAATCGTATCCGGTCAAAACGCTTAAGAGAGTCATAGTTACTCCCGCCGTTTACCCGCGCTCAGTTGAATTTCTTCACATTGAATTTCAGAGCACTGGGCAGAATCGTATCCGGTCAAAACGCTTAAGAGAGTCATAGTTACTCCCGCCGTTTACCCGCGCTTAGTTGAATTTCTTCACATTGAATTTCAGCGCACTGGGTAGAAATCGTATCTGGTCAACACGCTTAAGAGAGTCATAGTTACTCCCGCCGTTTACCCGCGCTTAGTTGAATTTCTTCACATTGAATTGCAGAGCACTGGGCAGAAATCGTATCAGATCAACACGCTTAAGAGAGTCATAGTTACTCCCGCCGTTTACCCGCGCTTGGTTGAATTTCTTCACATTGAATTTTAGAGCATTGGGCAGAAATCGTATCTGGTCAATACGCTTAAGAGAGTCATAGTTACTCCCGCCGTTTTCGCGCGCTTAGTTGAATTTCTTCAGATTGAATTGCAGAGCACTGGGCAGAAATCGTATCCGGTCAAAACGCTTAAGAGAGTCATAGTTACTCCCGCCGTTTACCCGCGCTCAGTTGAATTTCTTCACATTGAATTTCAGAGCACTGGGCAGAATCGTATCCGGTCAAAACGCTTAAGAGAGTCATAGTTACTCCCGCCGTTTACCCGCGCTTAGTTGAATTTCAGCGCACTGGGTAGAAATCGTATCTGGTCAACACGCTTAAGAGAGTCATAGTTACTCCCGCCGTTTACCCGCGCTTAGTTGAATTTCTTCACATTGAATTGCAGAGCACTGGGCAGAAATCGTATCAGATCAACACGCTTAAGAGAGTCATAGTTACTCCCGCCGTTTACCCGCGCTTAGTTGAATTTCTTCACATTTAATTTCAGAGCACTAGGCAGAAATCGAATCTGGTCAACACGCTTAAGAGAGTCATAGTTACTCCCGCCGTTTACCCGCGCTTAGTTGAATTTCTTCACATTTAATTTCAGAGCACTAGGCAGAAATCGAATCTGGTCAACACGCTTAAGAGAGTCATAGTTACTCCCGCCGTTTACCCGCGCTTAGTTGAATTTCTTCACATTGAATTTTAGAGCATTGGGCAGAAATCGTATCTGGTCAACACGCTTAAGAGAGTCATAGTTACTCCCGCCGTTTTCGCGCGCTTAGTTGAATTTCTTCACATTGAATTGCAGAGCACTGGGCAGAAATCGTATCCGGTCAAAACGCTTAAGAGAGTCATAGTTACTCCCGCCGTTTACCCGCGCTCAGTTGAATTTCTTCACATTGAATTTCAGAGCACTGGGCAGAATCGTATCCGGTCAAAACGCTTAAGAGAGTCATAGTTACTCCCGCCGTTTACCCGCGCTTAGTTGAATTTCTTCACATTGAATTTCAGCGCACTGGGTAGAAATCGTATCTGGTCAACACGCTTAAGAGAGTCATAGTTACTCCCGCCGTTTACCCGCGCTTAGTTGAATTTCTTCACATTGAATTGCAGAGCACTGGGCAGAAATCGTATCAGATCAACACGCTTAAGAGAGTCATAGTTACTCCCGCCGTTTACCCGCGCTTAGTTGAATTTCTTCACATTGAATTTTAGAGCATTGGGCAGAAATCGTATCTGGTCAACACGCTTAAGAGAGTCATAGTTACTCCCGCCGTTTTCGCGCGCTTAGTTGAATTTCTTCACATTGAATTGCAGAGCACTGGGCAGAAATCGTATCCGGTCAAAACGCTTAAGAGAGTCATAGTTACTCCCGCCGTTTACCCGCGCTCAGTTGAATTTCTTCACATTGAATTTCAGAGCACTGGGCAGAATCGTATCCGGTCAAAACGCTTAAGAGAGTCATAGTTACTCCCGCCGTTTACCCGCGCTTAGTTGAATTTCTTCACACTGAATTTCAGAGCACTGGGTAGAAATCGTATCTGGTCAACACGCTTAAGAGAGTCATAGTTACTCCCGCCGTTTACCCGCGCTTAGTTGAATTTCTTCACATTGAATTTCAGAGCACTGGGCAGAAATCGTATCTGGTCAACACGCTTAAGAGAGTCATAGTTACTCCCGCCGTTTACCCCGCGCTTAGTTGAATTTCTTCACATTGAATTGCAGAGCACTGGGCAGAAATCGTATCTGGTCAACACGCTTAAGAGAGTCATAGTTACTCCCGCCGTTTACCCGCGCTTAGTTGAATTTCTTCACATTGAATTGCAGAGCACTGGGCAGAAATCGTATCAGATCAACACGCTTAAGAGAGTCATAGTTACTCCCGCCGTTTACCCGCGCTTAGTTGAATTTCTTCACATTGAATTTCAGAGCACTGGGCAGAAATCGTATCTGGTCAAAACGCTTAAGAGAGTCATAATTACTCCCGCCGTTTACCCGCGCTTAGTTGAATTTCTTCACATTGAATTGCAGAGCACTGGGCAGAAATCGTATCAGGTCAACACGCTTAAGAGAGTCATAGTTTCTCCCGCCGTTTACCCGCGCTTAGTTGAATTTCTTCACATTGAATTTCAGAGCACTGGGCAGAAATCGTATCTGGTCAACACGCTTAAGAGAGTCATAGTTACTCCCGCCGTTTACCCGCGCTTAGTTGAATTTCTTCACATTGAATTTCAGAGCACTGGGCAGAAATCGTATCTGGTCAACACGCTTAAGATGGTCATAGTTACTCCCGCCGTTTACCCGCGCTTAGTTGAATTTCTTCACATTGAATTGCAGGGCACTGGGCAGAAATCGTATCAGATCAACACGCTTAAGAGAGTCATAGTTACTCCCGCCGTTTACCCGCGCTTAGTTGAATTTCTTCACATTTAATTTCAGAGCACTGGGCAGAAATCGTATCTGGTCAACACGCTTAAGAGAGTCATAGTTACTCCCGCCGTTTACCCGCGCTTAGTTGAATTTCTTCACATTGAATTTCAGAGCACTGGGCAGAAATCGTATCTGGTCAAAACGCTTAAGAGAGTCATAATTACTACCGCCGTTTACCCGCGCTCAGTTGAATTTCTTCACATTGAATTTCAGAGCACTGGGCAGAATCGTATCCGGTCAAAACGCTTAAGAGAGTCATAGTTACTCCCGCCGTTTACCCGCGCTTAGTTGAATTTCTTCACACTGAATTTCAGAGCACTGGGTAGAAATCGTATCTGGTCAACACGCTTAAGAGAGTCATAGTTACTCCCGCCGTTTACCCGCGCTTAGTTGAATTTCTTCACATTGAATTGCAGAGCACTGGGCAGAAATCGTATCAGGTCAACACGCTTAAGAGAGTCATAGTTACTCCCGCCGTTTACCCGCGCTGAGTTGAATTTCTTCACATTTAATTTCAGAGCACTGGGCAGAAATCGTATCTGGTCAACACGCTTAAGAGAGTCATAGTTACTCTCGCCGTTTACCCGCGCTTAGTTGAATTTCTTCACATTGAATTTTAGAGCACTGGGCAGAAATCGTATCTGGTCAACACGCTTAAGAGAGTCATAGTTACTCCCGCCGTTTACCCGCGCTTAGTTGAATTTCTTCACATTGAATTGCAGAGCACTGGGCAGAAATCGTATCAGATCAACACGCTTAAGAGAGTCATAGTTACTCCCGCCGTTTACCCGCGCTTAGTTGAATTTCTTCACATTTAATTTCAGAGCACTAGGCAGAAATCGAATCTGGTCAACACGCTTAAGAGAGTTATAGTTACTCCCGCCGTTTACCCGCGCTTAGTTGAATTTCTTCACATTTAATTTCAGAGCACTAGGCAGAAATCGAATCTGGTCAACACGCTTAAGAGAGTCATAGTTACTCCCGCCGTTTACCCGCGCTTAGTTGAATTTCTTCACATTGAATTTTAGAGCATTGGGCAGAAATCGTATCTGGTCAACACGCTTAAGAGAGTCATAGTTACTCCCGCCGTTTTCGCGCGCTTAGGTGAATTTCTTCACATTGAATTGCAGAGCACTGGGCAGAAATCGTATCCGGTCAAAACGCTTAAGAGAGTCATAGTTACTCCCGCCGTTTACCCGCACTCAGTTGAATTTCTTCACATTGAATTTCAGAGCACTGGGCAGAATCGTATCCGGTCAAAACGCTTAAGAGAGTCATAGTTACTCCCGCCGTTTACCCGCGCTTAGTTGAATTTCTTCACATTGAATTTCAGCGCACTGGGTAGAAATCGTATCTGGTCAACACGCTTAAGAGAGTCATAGTTACTCCCGCCGTTTACCCGCGCTTAGTTGAATTTCTTCACATTGAATTGCAGAGCACTGGGCAGAAATCGTATCAGATCAACACGCTTAAGAGAGTCATAGTTACTCCCGCCGTTTACCCGCGCTTAGTTGAATTTCTTCACATTGAATTTTAGAGCATTGGGCAGAAATCGTATCTGGTCAATACGCTTAAGAGAGTCATAGTTACTCCCGCCGTTTTCGCGCGCTTAGTTGAATTTCTTCACATTGAATTGCAGAGCACTGGGCAGAAATCGTATCCTGTCAAGACGCTTAAGAGAGTCATAGTTACTCCCGCCGTTTACCCGCGCTCAGTTGAATTTCTTCACATTGAATTTCAGAGCACTGGGCAGAATCGTATCCGGTCAAAACGCTTAAGAGAGTCATAGTTACTCCCGCCGTTTACCCGCGCTTAGTTGAATTTCAGCGCACTGGGTAGAAATCGTATCTGGTCAACACGCTTAAGAGAGCCATAGTTACTCCCGCCGTTTACCCGCGCTTAGTTGAATTTCTTCACATTGAATTGCAGAGCACTGGGCAGAAATCGTATCAGATCAACACGCTTAAGAGAGTCATAGTTACTCCCGCCGTTTACCCGCGCTTAGTTGAATTTCTTCACATTTAATTTCAGAGCACTAGGCAGAAATCGAATCTGGTCAACACGCTTAAGAGAGTCATAGTTACTCCCGCCGTTTACCCGCGCTTAGTTGAATTTCTTCACATTTAATTTCAGAGCACTAGGCAGAAATCGAATCTGGTCAACACGCTTAAGAGAGTCATAGTTACTCCCGCCGTTTACCCGCGCTTAGTTGAATTTCTTCACATTGAATTTTAGAGCATTGGGCAGAAATCGTATCTGGTCAACACGCTTAAGAGAGTCATAGTTACTCCCGCCGTTTTCGCGCGCTTAGTTGAATTTCTTCACATTGAATTGCAGAGCACTGGGCAGAAATCGTATCCGGTCAAAACGCTTAAGAGAGTCATAGTTACTCCCGCCGTTTACCCGCGCTCAGTTGAATTTCTTCACATTGAATTTCAGAGCACTGGGCAGAATCGTATCCGGTCAAAACGCTTAAGAGAGTCATAGTTACTCCCGCCGTTTACCCGCGCTCAGTTGAATTTCTTCACATTGAATTTCAGAGCACTGGGCAGAATCGTATCCGGTCAAAACGCTTAAGAGAGTCATAGTTACTCCCGCCGTTTACCCGCGCACAGTTGAATTTCTTCACATTGAATTTCAGAGCACTGGGCAGAATCGTATCCGGTCAAAACGCTTAAGAGAGTCATAGTTACTCCCTCCGTTTACCCGCGCTCAGTTGAATTTCTTCACACTGAATTTCAGAGCCCTGGGTACAAATCCTATCTGGTCAACACGCTTAAGAGAGTCACAGTTACTCCCGCCGTTTTCGCGCGCTTAGTTGAATTTCTTCACATTGAATTGCAGAGCGCTGGGAAGGAATCGTATCTGGTCAACACGCTTAAGAGAGTCATAGTTACTTCCGCCGTTTACCCGCGCTTAGTTGAATTTCTTCACATTGAATTTCAGAGCACTGGGCAGAATCGTATCCGGTCAAAACGCTTAAGAGAGTCATAGTTACTCCCTCCGTTTACCCGCGCTCAGTTGAATTTCTTCACACTGAATTTCAGAGCCCTGGGTACAAATCCTATCTGGACAACACGCTTAAGAGAGTCACAGTTACTCCCGCCGTTTTCGCGCGCTTAGTTGAATTTCTTCACATTGAATTGCAGAGCGCTGGGAAGGAATCGTATCTGGTCAACACGCTTAAGAGAGTCATAGTTACTCCCGCCGTTTACCCGCGCTTAGTTGAATTTCTTCACATTGAATTGCAGAGCACTGGGCAGAAATCGTATCCGGTCAAAACGCTTAAGAGAGTCATAGTTACTCCCGCCGTTTACCCGCGCTTAGTTGAATTTCTTCACATTTAATTTCAGAGCACTAGGCAGAAATCGAATCTGGTCAACACGCTTAAGAGAGTCATAGTTACTCCCGCCGTTTACCCGCGCTTAGTTGAATTTCTTCACATTGAATTTTAGAGCATTGGGCAGAAATCGTATCTGGTCAACACGCTTAAGAGAGTCATAGTTACTCCCGCCGTTTACCCGCGCTTAGTTGAATTTCTTCACATTGAATTTTAGAGCATTGGGCAGAAATCGTATCTAGTCAACACGCTTAAGAGAGTCATAGTTACTCCCGCCGTTTTCGCGCGCTTAGTTGAATTTCTTCACATTGAATTGCAGAGCACTGGGCAGAAATCGTATCCGGTCAAAACGCTTAAGAGAGTCATAGTTACACCCGCCGTTTACCCGCGCTCAGTTGAATTTCATCACATTGAATTTCAGAGCCCTGGGCAGAATCGTATCCGGTCAAAACGCTTAAGAGAGTCATAGTTACTCCCGCCGTTTACCCGCGCTTAGTTGAATTTCTTCACATTGAATTTCAGCGCACTGGGTAGAAATCGTATCAGTTCAACACGCTTAAGAGAGTCATAGTTACTCCCGCCGTTTACCCGCGCTTAGTTGAATTTCTTCACATTTAATTTCAGAGCACTGGGCAGAAATCGTATCTGGTCAACACGCTTAAGAGAGTCATAGTTACTCCCGCCGTTTACCCGCGCTTTTAATCTGTATCCGGCCCACCGAAGCAGGACGCGGATGTGCCACCTCACCCGGTCGGGTATATGCAAAAGAACACCCCATTTCTAGACCCCGAAGGTCACTGCCCCTAAGAGTCCATCCCAAACTGGCATAGCACCGATCCACGTCTCGGTGGGGCTTTCAATGCCACCCTTAGTACCTGTGATAGCGAGAATGAACCTCAAGCAACGTTAACAGGTCATCGTCGAGGGCGTGGCCCCGAAGGGCGGGTTTCCTCTACCGCTCATCAGTTTCTGTCAGTGGCATCCGTCGCTCAGAAGCGGGCTGAGATTGGGTAGCTCCGTAATGACAGTTTTAAGAGTAAAGTCGAACGGTCCGCACCACGGACTCATCTCGGATACTAGAATGACTGGGTCCATCATTCCGACACCTCAAACGATGGCCGTGCCTTTACCCTACGCACAATCCCATGTTAGGAAGACTCCTCTTCCAGCGTTTGATGGGGAACCGCCGAGGGCACTCACCGTGACACCTCTTCCACGCAATTCTGCACACCACGGGCATCTGTTACCCAGAGTTCTGGGATTGGGTAGCACCATGGAGGCTTTTTAGGGTAAGCGGTGCGTGGTCTCCAGGATCTCGTCTCGGATACTAGGTCAAAGCCCGACACCTCAAACGACGGCCCTGTCACGCAAACCCTTGGGAGCGAGTCGATATGGCGCCCAATACGCTCATCAACTCTACCACACGTTCCTACCAAAGGCGGTTGTGCTTTGCCCAGATTCCTGGGATCACGCAACACCATGCGCAATGGTTTTATGGCCCATAGCAGTGTGGTCTGGCCATGGGCCCGGTTTACCCGCGCTTAGTTGAATTTCTTCACATTGAATTGCAGAGCACTGGGCAGAAATCGTATCAGATCAACACGCTTAAGAGAGTCATAGTTACTCCCGCCGTTTACCCGCGCTTAGTTGAACTTCTTCACATTGAATTGCAGAGCACTAGGCAGAAATCGAATCTGGTCAACACGCTTAAGAGCGTCATAGTTACTCCCGCCGTTTACCCGCGCTTGGTTGAATTTCTTCACATTGAATTTTAGAGCACTGGGCAGAAATCGTATCTGGTCAACACGCTTAAGAGAGTCATAGTTACTCCCGCCGTTTTCGCGTGCTTAGTTGAATTTCTTCACATTGAATTGCAGAGCACTGGGCAGAAATCGTATCAGGTCAACACGTTTAAGAGAGTCATAGTTACTCCCGCCGTTTACCCGCGCTTAGTTGAATTTCTTCACATTGAATTTCAGAGCACTGGGCAGAAATCGTATCTGGTCAACACGCTTAAGATGGTCATAGTTACTCCCGCCGTTTACCCGCGCTTAGTTGAATTTCTTCACATTGAATTGCAGAGCACTGGGCAGAAATCGTATCAGATCAACACGCTTAAGAGAGTCATAGTTACTCCCGCCGTTTACCCGCGCTTAGTTGAATTTCTTCACATTGAATTTCAGAGCACTGGGCAGAAATCGTATCTGGTCAAAACGCTTAAGAGAGTCATAATTACTCCCGCCGTTTACCCGCGCTCAGTTGAATTTCTTCACATTGAATTTCAGAGCACTGGGCAGAATCGTATCCGGTCAAAACGCTTAAGAGAGTCATAGTTACTCCCGCCGTTTACCTGCGCTTAGTTGAATTTCTTCACACTGAATTTCAGAGCACTGGGTAGAAATCGTATCTGGTCAACACGCTTAAGAGAGTCATAGTTACTCCCGCCGTTTACCCGCGCTTAGTTGAATTTCTTCACATTGAATTGCAGAGCACTGGGCAGAAATCGTATCAGGTCAACACGCTTAAGAGAGTCATAGTTACTCCCGCCGTTTACCCGCGCTTAGTTGAATTTCTTCACATTTAATTTCAGAGCACTGGGCAGAAATCGTATCTGGTCAACACGCTTAAGAGAGTCATAGTTACTCCCGCCGTTTACCCGCGCTTAGTTGAATTTCTTCACATTGAATTGCAGAGCACTGGGCAGAAATCGTATCAGATCAACACGCTTAAGAGAGTCATAGTTACTCCCGCCGTTTACCCGCGCTTAGTTGAATTTCTTCACATTTAATTTCAGAGCACTGGGCAGAAATCGTATCTGGTCAACACGCTTAAGAGAGTCATAGTTACTCCCGCCGTTTACCCGCGCTTAGTTGAATTTCTTCACATTGAATTGCAGAGCACTGGGCAGAAATCGTGTCAGATCAACACGCTTAAGAGAGTCATAGTTACTCCCGCCGTTTACCCGCGCTTAGTTGAATTTCTTCACATTGAATTTTAGAGCATTGGGCAGAAATCGTATCTGGTCAACACGCTTAAGAGAGTCATAGTTACTCCCGCCGTTTTCGCGCGCTTAGTTGAATTTCTTCACATTGAATTGCAGAGCACTGGGCAGAAATCGTATCCGGTCAAAACGCTTAAGAGAGTCATAGTTACTCCCGCCGTTTACCCGCGCTCAGTTGAATTTCTTCACATTGAATTTCAGAGCACTGGGCAGAATCGTATCCGGTCAAAACGCTTAAGAGAGTCATAGTTACTCCCGCCGTTTACCCGCGCTTAGTTGAATTTCCACATTGAATTTTAGAGCACTGGGCAGAAATCGTATCTGGTCAACACGCTTAAGAGAGTCATAGTTACTCCCGCCGTTTACCCGCGCTTAGTTGAATTTCTTCACATTGAATTGCAGAGCACTGGGCAGAAATCGTATCAGGTCAACACGCTTAAGAGAGTCATAGTTACTCCCGCCGTTTACCCGCGCTTAGTTGAATTTCTTCACATTTAATTTCAGAGCACTGGGCAGAAATCGTATCTGGTCAACACGCTTAAGAGCGTCATAGTTACTCCCGCCGTTTACCCGCGCTTAGTTGAATTTCTTCACATTGAATTGCAGAGCACTGGGCAGAAATCGTATCAGATCAACACGCTTAAGAGAGTCATAGTTACTCCCGCCGTTTACCCGCGCTTAGTTGAATTTCTTCACATTTAATTTCAGAGCACTAGGCAGAAATCGGATCTGGTCAACACGCTTAAGAGACTCATAGTTACTCCCGCCGTTCACCCGCGCTTAGTTGAATTTCTTCACATTTAATTTCAGAGCACTAGGCAGAAATCGAATCTGGTCAACACGCTTAAGAGAGTCATAGTTACTCCCGCCGTTTACCCGCGCTTAGTTGAATTTCTTCACATTGAATTTTAGAGCATTGGGCAGAAATCGTATCTGGTCAACACGCTTAAGAGAGTCATAGTTACTCCCGCCGTTTTCGCGCGCTTAGTTGAATTTCTTCACATTGAATTGCAGAGCACTGGGCAGAAATCGTATCCGGTCAAAACGCTTAAGAGAGTCATAGTTACTCCCGCCGTTTACCCGCGCTCAGTTGAATTTCTTCACATTGAATTTCAGAGCACTGGGCAGAATCGTATCCGGTCAAAACGCTTAAGAGAGTCATAGTTACTCCCGCCGTTTACCCGCGCTTAGTTGAATTTCTTCACATTGAATTTCAGCGCACTGGGTGGAAATCGTATCTGGTCAACACGCTTAAGAGAGTCATAGTTACTCCCGCCGTTTACCCGCGCTTAGTTGAATTTCTTCACATTGAATTGCAGAGCACTGGGCAGAAATCGTATCAGGTCAACACGCTTAAGAGAGTCATAGTTACTCCCGCCGTTTACCCGCGCTTAGTTGAATTTCTTCACATTTAATTTCAGAGCACTGGGCAGAAATCGTATCTGGTCAACACGCTTAAGAGCGTCATAGTTACTCCCGCCGTTTACCCGCGCTTAGTTGAATTTCTTCACATTGAATTGCAGAGCACTGGGCAGAAATCGTATCAGATCAACACGCTTAAGAGAGTCATAGTTACTCCCGCCGTTTACCCGCGCTTAGTTGAATTTCTTCACATTTAATTTCAGAGCACTAGGCAGAAATCGGATCTGGTCAACACGCTTAAGAGAGTCATAGTTACTCCCGCCGTTTACCCGCGCTTAGTTGAATTTCTTCACATTTAATTTCAGAGCACTAGGCAGAAATCGGATCTGGTCAACACGCTTAAGAGAGTCATAGTTACTCCCGCCGTTCACCCGCGCTTAGTTGAATTTCTTCACATTTAATTTCAGAGCACTAGGCAGAAATCGAATCTGGTCAACACGCTTAAGAGAGTCATAGTTACTCCCGCCGTTTACCCGCGCTTAGTTGAATTTCTTCACATTGAATTTTAGAGCATTGGGCAGAAATCGTATCTGGTCAACACGCTTAAGAGAGTCATAGTTACTCCCGCCGTTTTCGCGCGCTTAGTTGAATTTCTTCACATTGAATTGCAGAGCACTGGGCAGAAATCGTATCCGGTCAAAACGCTTAAGAGAGTCATAGTTACTCCCGCCGTTTACCCGCGCTCAGTTGAATTTCTTCACATTGAATTTCAGAGCACTGGGCAGAATCGTATCCGGTCAAAACGCTTAAGAGAGTCATAGTTACTCCCGCCGTTTACCCGCGCTTAGTTGAATTTCTTCACATTGAATTTCAGCGCACTGGGTGGAAATCGTATCTGGTCAACACGCTTAAGAGAGTCATAGTTACTCCCGCCGTTTACCCGCGCTTAGTTGAATTTCTTCACATTGAATTGCAGAGCACTGGGCAGAAATCGTATCAGGTCAACACGCTTAAGAGAGTCATAGTTACTCCCGCCGTTTACCCGCGCTTAGTTGAATTTCTTCACATTTAATTTCAGAGCACTGGGCAGAAATCGTATCTGGTCAACACGCTTAAGAGCGTCATAGTTACTCCCGCCGTTTACCCGCGCTTAGTTGAATTTCTTCACATTGAATTGCAGAGCACTGCGCAGAAATCGTATCAGATCAACACGCTTAAGAGAGTCATAGTTACTCCCGCCGTTTACCCGCGCTTAGTTGAATTTCTTCACATTTAATTTCAGAGCACTAGGCAGAAATCGGATCTGGTCAACACGCTTAAGAGAGTCATAGTTACTCCCGCCGTTTACCCGCGCTTAGTTGAATTTCTTCACATTTAATTTCAGAGCACTAGGCAGAAATCGAATCTGGTCAACACGCTTAAGAGAGTCATAGTTACTCCCGCCGTTTACCCGCGCTTAGTTGAATTTCTTCACATTGAATTTTAGAGCATTGGGCAGAAATCGTATCTGGTCAACACGCTTAAGGGTAGGACTCCGTTTTCGTTTTTCTCAGAATCGATCGAAGCGCCGACGTCCATGAGCGGAGAATAGTGGAAATAAAAAGGCCGCAGATCAGAAAACTCGCGTTGCGCCATCTACCGGTCAGACCTAAAATGATTCCTATTAACCACCAACTTCTGGCAGAGAAACGATGCGAGGCATAGTTGCCGGATTGTTACGCTGTTGCCATATCTATCAATCTATTTTTAGACATCAAGAAACTTGTAGGAATACGGGCTCGAGGCTCGAGCCAAGCTTCCCAATCGCAGCGAGCACAAAAAGAGAAAGGAAGCGTTTAGGAGTCTTGCCTCGTAATCGCTAGATTCTTTTGGGCGCAGGATCGAATCCCGCTTCCTTTTTTCATGTTGTTTTTCATTTTTTTTTTTTGTAATAAATTTAATATTAGTTAGGTTACAATTAGTTACAATTTCTTTTTATTCTGTGAATGTAGAAATGTATAACGATAATTCAAAAAGATATTTGCATCTGAAACTAATGCATTAATGTCAAACTTTGATAATTATTAATAATTATTTAAAACATATTTTGTAATAAGAAGACGCATTAACAGTCGACAAGAGGAAATGTGTTATATTATTTTCTGTTATAAGTTCGGTGCAATGTGATCGAGGTATTATTCATATTAAAGAAGAGAACTTCCAAAAATTGTTTGGGTAAACGCGTAGAGTCGGCGATGGTACGATACTAAGGTTCGGGGTTCGATTCCCGGCAACCGGGGAGATATTAGGCTGTTTTTTCTTTCGTAATTCCATACAATAATTCATATTGTTACAAGTCCGTCATTCTCATAAACCAAATGTTTTGCTTATTATTGTGGTAATGATTTTATTTTGCTTTCTGTTTAAACTACGGAAATGGTATAGCCAATGAAAAAGTTTACGAAATATAAACAGAACATGATGCGATTAAAAATATTTCGGTATTTTTAATTCGTCGTCAAATGAATAATGTAATTTAATTGGTATATATAAATGCATATACATCAATCTTTTTACTCTTTGTACTATATGTTTTAAACTTTTATGAATACGTAAATAAAGTAACCATTTACATTTAGCTGAACATTTGAATTATGTGACGTGCGCAGTGCAATGCGCAGTGCCATACCCAGTCCAGAAAACTGTATGCAGTTATCGACCGTTTCGTGTTTTCATCGACGTTGTAGGTAACTTGGCCAAAACCACGAAAACATGCAACCAATACTACAAGCGCCCGTAGCGGATAATCGTGAAACTATAAATGTATGGCGGAACATCGTTGACAGGCGCCTGTGTGCATAATCGTATTTTCGATTTCACGTCTTCTAGAAGTGATAAATTGACAAAAAATGGACCTAGGCGATATTGTACTATTACAGTGATGCTGCGCTGCTATCGATTTCGGTGAGTAAATGTCTAAATTTTCTGTAAAATGAAAAATACGGCGCAACGTGTGTAGGGTCCGCCATCTTCACTGCTCCGATCTATGTCTGTCTCACGCTTACGTCTCACAAATTTTTCGTTTTATTCAATCTGCGATGTTTGTTGGAGTAAACGCGATAGCAGCGCAGTATTGTGTATAGCTACCGGTGTTAAAACTATCCACAGAAAGTGAATTTATGCAATTTTCGAGACGTAAGATCAAAACTACGAAATCGTCCCTCTCTCTCGCACATCGCCTATACGTGCATGCGTCGCTACGTGTGAGTTTACGCACACAGTTACTGCGGAGTCCTACCCTTAAGAGAGTCATAGTTACTCCCGCCGTTTTCGCGCGCTTAGTTGAATTTCTTCACATTGAATTGCAGAGCACTGGGCAGAAATCGTATCCGGTCAAAACGCTTAAGAGAGTCATAGTTACTCCCGCCGTTTACCCGCGCTCAGTTGAATTTCTTCACATTGAATTTCAGAGCACTGGGCAGAATCGTATCCGGTCAAAACGCTTAAGAGAGTCATAGTTACTCCCGCCGTTTACCCGCGCTTATTTGAATTTCTTCACATTGAATTTTAGAGCACTGGGCAGAAATCGTATCTGGTCAACACGCTTAAGAGAGTCATAGTTACTCCCGCCGTTTACCCGCGCTTAGTTGAATTTCTTCACATTGAATTGCAGAGCACTGGGCAGAAATCGTATCAGGTCAACACGCTTAAGAGAGTCATAGTTACTCCCGCCGTTTACCCGCGCTTAGTTGAATTTCTTCACATTTAATTTCAGAGCACTGGGCAGAAATCGTATCTGGTCAACACGCTTAAGAGCGTCATAGTTACTCCCGCCGTTTACCCGCGCTTAGTTGAATTTCTTCACATTGAATTGCAGAGCACTGGGCAGAAGTCGTATCAGATCAACACGCTTAAGAGAGTCATAGTTACTCCCGCCGTTTACCCGCGCTTAGTTGAATTTCTTCACATTTAATTTCAGAGCACTAGGCAGAAATCGGATCTGGTCAACACGCTTAAGAGAGTCATAGTTACTCCCGCCGTTTACCCGCGCTTAGTTGAATTTCTTCACATTTAATTTCAGAGCACTAGGCAGAAATCGAATCTGGTCAACACGCTTAAGAGAGTCATAGTTACTCCCGCCGTTTACCCGCGCTTAGTTGAATTTCTTCACATTGAATTTTAGAGCATTGGGCAGAAATCGTATCTGGTCAACACGCTTAAGAGAGTCATAGTTACTCCCGCCGTTTTCGCGCGCTTAGTTGAATTTCTTCACATTGAATTGCAGAGCACTGGGCAGAAATCGTATCCGGTCAAAACGCTTAAGAGAGTCATAGTTACTCCCGCCGTTTACCCGCGCTCAGTTGAATTTCTTCACATTGAATTTCAGAGCACTGGGCAGAATCGTATCCGGTCAAAACGCTTAAGAGAGTCATAGTTACTCCCGCCGTTTACCCGCGCTTAGTTGAATTTCTTCACATTGAATTTCAGCGCACTGGGTGGAAATCGTATCTGGTCAACACGCTTAAGAGAGTCATAGTTACTCCCGCCGTTTACCCGCGCTTAGTTGAATTTCTTCACATTGAATTGCAGAGCACTGGGCAGAAATCGTATCAGATCAACACGCTTAAGAGAGTCATAGTTACTCCCGCCGTTTACCCGCGCTTAGTTGAATTTCTTCACATTGAATTTTAGAGCACTGGGCAGAAATCGTATCTGGTCAACACGCTTAAGAGAGTCATAGTTACTCCCGCCGTTTTCGCGCGCTTAGTTGAATTTCTTCACATTGAATTGCAGAGCACTGGGCAGAAATCGTATCCGGTCAAAACGCTTAAGAGAGTCATAGTTACTCCCGCCGTTTACCCGCGCTTAGTTGAATTTCTTCACATTGAATTTTAGAGCACTGGGCAGAAATCGTATCTGGTCAACACGCTTAAGAGAGTCATAGTTACTCCCGCCGTTTACCCGCGCTTAGTTGAATTTCTTCACATTGAATTGCAGAGCACTGGGCAGAAATCGTATCAGGTCAACACGCTTAAGAGAGTCATAGTTACTCCCGCCGTTTACCCGCGCTTAGTTGAATTTCTTCACATTTAATTTCAGAGCACTGGGCAGAAATCGTATCTGGTCAACACGCTTAAGAGCGTCATAGTTACTCCCGCCGTTTACCCGCGCTTAGTTGAATTTCTTCACATTGAATTGCAGAGCACTGGGCAGAAATCGTATCAGATCAACACGCTTAAGAGAGTCATAGTTACTCCCGCCGTTTACCCGCGCTTAGTTGAATTTCTTCACATTTAATTTCAGAGCACTAGGCAGAAATCGGATCTGGTCAACACGCTTAAGAGAGTCATAGTTACTCCCGCCGTTTACCCGCGCTTAGTTGAATTTCTTCACATTTAATTTCAGAGCACTAGGCAGAAATCGAATCTGGTCAACACGCTTAAGAGAGTCATAGTTACTCCCGCCGTTTACCCGCGCTTAGTTGAATTTCTTCACATTGAATTTTAGAGCATTGGGCAGAAATCGTATCTGGTCAACACGCTTAAGAGAGTCATAGTTACTCCCGCCGTTTTCGCGCGCTTAGTTGAATTTCTTCACATTGAATTGCAGAGCACTGGGCAGAAATCGTATCCGGTCAAAACGCTTAAGAGAGTCATAGTTACTCCCTCCGTTTACCCGCCCTCAGTTGAATTTCTTCACATTGAATTTCAGAGCACTGGGCAGAATCGTATCCGGTCAAAACGCTTAAGAGAGTCATAGTTACTCCCGCCGTTTACCCGCGCTTATTTGAATTTCTTCACATTGAATTTTAGAGCACTGGGCAGAAATCGTATCTGGTCAACACGCTTAAGAGAGTCATAGTTACTCCCGCCGTTTACCCGCGCTTAGTTGAATTTCTTCACATTGAATTGCAGAGCACTGGGCAGAAATCGTATCAGGTCAACACGCTTAAGAGAGTCATAGTTACTCCCGCCGTTTACCCGCGCTTAGTTGAATTTCTTCACATTTAATTTCAGAGCACTAGGCAGAAATCGAATCTGGTCAACACGCTTAAGAGAGTCATAGTTACTCCCGCCGTTTACCCGCGCTTAGTTGAATTTCTTCACATTGAATTTTAGAGCATTGGGCAGAAATCGTATCTGGTCAACACGCTTAAGAGAGTCATAGTTACTCCCGCCGTTTTCGCGCGCTTAGTTGAATTTCTTCACATTGAATTGCAGAGCACTGGGCAGAAATCGTATCCGGTCAAAACGCTTAAGAGAGTCATAGTTACTCCCGCCGTTTACCCGCGCTCAGTTGAATTTCTTCACATTGAATTTCAGAGCACTGGGCAGAATCGTATCCGGTCAAAACGCTTAAGAGAGTCATAGTTACTCCCGCCGTTTACCCGCGCTTAGTTGAATTTCTTCACATTGAATTTCAGCGCACTGGGTGGAAATCGTATCTGGTCAACACGCTTAAGAGAGTCATAGTTACTCCCGCCGTTTACCCGCGCTTAGTTGAATTTCTTCACATTGAATTGCAGAGCACTGGGCAGAAATCGTATCAGATCAACACGCTTAAGAGAGTCATAGTTACTCCCGCCGTTTACCCGCGCTTAGTTGAATTTCTTCACATTGAATTTTAGAGCACTGGGCAGAAATCGTATCTGGTCAACACGCTTAAGAGAGTCATAGTTACTCCCGCCGTTTTCGCGCGCTTAGTTGAATTTCTTCACATTGAATTGCAGAGCACTGGGCAGAAATCGTATCCGGTCAAAACGCTTAAGAGAGTCATAGTTACTCCCGCCGTTTACCCGCGCTTAGTTGAATTTCTTCACATTGAATTTTAGAGCACTGGGCAGAAATCGTATCTGGTCAACACGCTTAAGAGAGTCATAGTTACTCCCGCCGTTTACCCGCGCTTAGTTGAATTTCTTCACATTGAATTGCAGAGCACTGGGCAGAAATCGTATCAGGTCAACACGCTTAAGAGAGTCATAGTTACTCCCGCCGTTTACCCGCGCTTAGTTGAATTTCTTCACATTTAATTTCAGAGCACTGGGCAGAAATCGTATCTGGTCAACACGCTTAAGAGCGTCATAGTTACTCCCGCCGTTTACCCGCGCTTAGTTGAATTTCTTCACATTGAATTGCAGAGCACTGGGCAGAAATCGTATCAGATCAACACGCTTAAGAGAGTCATAGTTACTCCCGCCGTTTACCCGCGCTTAGTTGAATTTCTTCACATTGAATTGCAGAGCACTGGGCAGAAATCGTATCAGGTCAACACGCTTAAGAGAGTCATAGTTACTCCCGCCGTTTACCCGCGCTTAGTTGAATTTCTTCACATTTAATTTCAGAGCACTGGGCAGAAATCGTATCTGGTCAACACGCTTAAGAGCGTCATAGTTACTCCCGCCGTTTACCCGCGCTTAGTTGAATTTCTTCACATTGAATTGCAGAGCACTGGGCAGAAGTCGTATCAGATCAACACGCTTAAGAGAGTCATAGTTACTCCCGCCGTTTACCCGCGCTTAGTTGAATTTCTTCACATTTAATTTCAGAGCACTAGGCAGAAATCGGATCTGGTCAACACGCTTAAGAGAGTCATAGTTACTCCCGCCGTTTACCCGCGCTTAGTTGAATTTCTTCACATTTAATTTCAGAGCACTAGGCAGAAATCGAATCTGGTCAACACGCTTAAGAGAGTCATAGTTACTCCCGCCGTTTACCCGCGCTTAGTTGAATTTCTTCACATTGAATTTTAGAGCATTGGGCAGAAATCGTATCTGGTCAACACGCTTAAGAGAGTCATAGTTACTCCCGCCGTTTTCGCGCGCTTAGTTGAATTTCTTCACATTGAATTGCAGAGCACTGGGCAGAAATCGTATCCGGTCAAAACGCTTAAGAGAGTCATAGTTACTCCCGCCGTTTACCCGCGCTCAGTTGAATTTCTTCACATTGAATTTCAGAGCACTGGGCAGAATCGTATCCGGTCAAAACGCTTAAGAGAGTCATAGTTACTCCCGCCGTTTACCCGCGCTTAGTTGAATTTCTTCACATTGAATTTCAGCGCACTGGGTGGAAATCGTATCTGGTCAACACGCTTAAGAGAGTCATAGTTACTCCCGCCGTTTACCCGCGCTTAGTTGAATTTCTTCACATTGAATTGCAGAGCACTGGGCAGAAATCGTATCAGATCAACACGCTTAAGAGAGTCATAGTTACTCCCGCCGTTTACCCGCGCTTAGTTGAATTTCTTCACATTGAATTTTAGAGCACTGGGCAGAAATCGTATCTGGTCAACACGCTTAAGAGAGTCATAGTTACTCCCGCCGTTTTCGCGCGCTTAGTTGAATTTCTTCACATTGAATTGCAGAGCACTGGGCAGAAATCGTATCCGGTCAAAACGCTTAAGAGAGTCATAGTTACTCCCGCCGTTTACCCGCGCTTAGTTGAATTTCTTCACATTGAATTTTAGAGCACTGGGCAGAAATCGTATCTGGTCAACACGCTTAAGAGAGTCATAGTTACTCCCGCCGTTTACCCGCGCTTAGTTGAATTTCTTCACATTGAATTGCAGAGCACTGGGCAGAAATCGTATCAGGTCAACACGCTTAAGAGAGTCATAGTTACTCCCGCCGTTTACCCGCGCTTAGTTGAATTTCTTCACATTTAATTTCAGAGCACTGGGCAGAAATCGTATCTGGTCAACACGCTTAAGAGCGTCATAGTTACTCCCGCCGTTTACCCGCGCTTAGTTGAATTTCTTCACATTGAATTGCAGAGCACTGGGCAGAAATCGTATCAGATCAACACGCTTAAGAGAGTCATAGTTACTCCCGCCGTTTACCCGCGCTTAGTTGAATTTCTTCACATTTAATTTCAGAGCACTAGGCAGAAATCGGATCTGGTCAACACGCTTAAGAGAGTCATAGTTACTCCCGCCGTTTACCCGCGCTTAGTTGAATTTCTTCACATTTAATTTCAGAGCACTAGGCAGAAATCGAATCTGGTCAACACGCTTAAGAGAGTCATAGTTACTCCCGCCGTTTACCCGCGCTTAGTTGAATTTCTTCACATTGAATTTTAGAGCATTGGGCAGAAATCGTATCTGGTCAACACGCTTAAGAGAGTCATAGTTACTCCCGCCGTTTTCGCGCGCTTAGTTGAATTTCTTCACATTGAATTGCAGAGCACTGGGCAGAAATCGTATCCGGTCAAAACGCTTAAGAGAGTCATAGTTACTCCCTCCGTTTACCCGCCCTCAGTTGAATTTCTTCACATTGAATTTCAGAGCACTGGGCAGAATCGTATCCGGTCAAAACGCTTAAGAGAGTCATAGTTACTCCCGCCGTTTACCCGCGCTTATTTGAATTTCTTCACATTGAATTTTAGAGCACTGGGCAGAAATCGTATCTGGTCAACACGCTTAAGAGAGTCATAGTTACTCCCGCCGTTTACCCGCGCTTAGTTGAATTTCTTCACATTGAATTGCAGAGCACTGGGCAGAAATCGTATCAGGTCAACACGCTTAAGAGAGTCATAGTTACTCCCGCCGTTTACCCGCGCTTAGTTGAATTTCTTCACATTTAATTTCAGAGCACTAGGCAGAAATCGAATCTGGTCAACACGCTTAAGAGAGTCATAGTTACTCCCGCCGTTTACCCGCGCTTAGTTGAATTTCTTCACATTGAATTTTAGAGCATTGGGCAGAAATCGTATCTGGTCAACACGCTTAAGAGAGTCATAGTTACTCCCGCCGTTTTCGCGCGCTTAGTTGAATTTCTTCACATTGAATTGCAGAGCACTGGGCAGAAATCGTATCCGGTCAAAACGCTTAAGAGAGTCATAGTTACTCCCGCCGTTTACCCGCGCTCAGTTGAATTTCTTCACATTGAATTTCAGAGCACTGGGCAGAATCGTATCCGGTCAAAACGCTTAAGAGAGTCATAGTTACTCCCGCCGTTTACCCGCGCTTAGTTGAATTTCTTCACATTGAATTTCAGCGCACTGGGTGGAAATCGTATCTGGTCAACACGCTTAAGAGAGTCATAGTTACTCCCGCCGTTTACCCGCGCTTAGTTGAATTTCTTCACATTGAATTGCAGAGCACTGGGCAGAAATCGTATCAGATCAACACGCTTAAGAGAGTCATAGTTACTCCCGCCGTTTACCCGCGCTTAGTTGAATTTCTTCACATTGAATTTTAGAGCACTGGGCAGAAATCGTATCTGGTCAACACGCTTAAGAGAGTCATAGTTACTCCCGCCGTTTTCGCGCGCTTAGTTGAATTTCTTCACATTGAATTGCAGAGCACTGGGCAGAAATCGTATCCGGTCAAAACGCTTAAGAGAGTCATAGTTACTCCCGCCGTTTACCCGCGCTTAGTTGAATTTCTTCACATTGAATTTTAGAGCACTGGGCAGAAATCGTATCTGGTCAACACGCTTAAGAGAGTCATAGTTACTCCCGCCGTTTACCCGCGCTTAGTTGAATTTCTTCACATTTAATTTCAGAGCACTAGGCAGAAATCGGATCTGGTCAACACGCTTAAGAGAGTCATAGTTACTCCCGCCGTTTACCCGCGCTTAGTTGAATTTCTTCACATTTAATTTCAGAGCACTAGGCAGAAATCGAATCTGGTCAACACGCTTAAGAGAGTCATAGTTACTCCCGCCGTTTACCCGCGCTTAGTTGAATTTCTTCACATTGAATTTTAGAGCATTGGGCAGAAATCGTATCTGGTCAACACGCTTAAGAGAGTCATAGTTACTCCCGCCGTTTTCGCGCGCTTAGTTGAATTTCTTCACATTTAATTTCAGAGCACTAGGCAGAAATCGAATCTGATCAACACGCTTAAGAGAGTCATAGTTACTCCCGCCGTTTACCCGCGCTCAGTTGAATTTCTTCACATTGAATTTCAGAGCACTGGGCAGAATCGTATCCGGTCAAAACGCTTAAGAGAGTCATAGTTACTCCCGCCGTTTACCCGCGCTTAGTTGAATTTCTTCACATTGAATTTCAGCGCACTGGGTGGAAATCGTATCTGGTCAACACGCTTAAGAGAGTCATAGTTACTCCCGCCGTTTACCCGCGCTTAGTTGAATTTCTTCACATTGAATTGCAGAGCACTGGGCAGAAATCGTATCAGATCAACACGCTTAAGAGAGTCATAGTTACTCCCGCCGTTTACCCGCGCTTAGTTGAATTACTTCACATTGAATTTTAGAGCACTGGGCAGAAATCGTATCTGGTCAACACGCTTAAGAGAGTCATAGTTACTCCCGCCGTTTACCCGCGCTCAGTTGAATTTCTTCACATTGAATTTCTTCACATTGGGCAGAAATCGTATCTGGTCAAAACGCTTAAGAGAGTCATAGTTACTCCCGCCGTTTTCGCGCGCTTAGTTGAATTTCTTCACATTGAATTGCAGAGCACTGGGCAGAAATCGTATCCGGTCAAAACGCTTAAGAGAGTCATAGTTACTCCCGCCGTTTACCCGCGCTCAGTTGAATTTCTTCACATTGAATTTCAGAGCACTGGGCAGAATCGTATCCGGTCAAAACGCTTAAGAGAGTCATAGTTACTCCCGCCGTTTACCCGCGCTTAGTTGAATTTCTTCACATTGAATTTCAGCGCACTGGGTGGAAATCGTATCTGGTCAACACGCTTAAGAGAGTCATAGTTACTCCCGCCGTTTACCCGCGCTTAGTTGAATTTCTTCACATTGAATTGCAGAGCACTGGGCAGAAATCGTATCAGATCAACACGCTTAAGAGAGTCATAGTTACTCCCGCCGTTTACCCGCGCTTAGTTGAATTTCTTCACATTGAATTTTAGAGCACTGGGCAGAAATCGTATCTGGTCAACACGCTTAAGAGAGTCATAGTTACTCCCGCCGTTTTCGCGCGCTTAGTTGAATTTCTTCACATTGAATTGCAGAGCACTGGGCAGAAATCGTATCCGGTCAAAACGCTTAAGAGAGTCATAGTTACTCCCGCCGTTTACCCGCGCTTAGTTGAATTTCTTCACATTGAATTTTAGAGCACTGGGCAGAAATCGTATCTGGTCAACACGCTTAAGAGAGTCATAGTTACTCCCGCCGTTTACCCGCGCTTAGTTGAATTTCTTCACATTGAATTGCAGAGCACTGGGCAGAAATCGTATCAGGTCAACACGCTTAAGAGAGTCATAGTTACTCCCGCCGTTTACCCGCGCTTAGTTGAATTTCTTCACATTTAATTTCAGAGCACTGGGCAGAAATCGTATCTGGTCAACACGCTTAAGAGCGTCATAGTTACTCCCGCCGTTTACCCGCGCTTAGTTGAATTTCTTCACATTGAATTGCAGAGCACTGGGCAGAAATCGTATCAGATCAACACGCTTAAGAGAGTCATAGTTACTCCCGCCGTTTACCCGCGCTTAGTTGAATTTCTTCACATTTAATTTCAGAGCACTAGGCAGAAATCGAATCTGGTCAACACGCTTAAGAGAGTCATAGTTACTCCCGCCGTTTACCCGCGCTTAGTTGAATTTCTTCACATTGAATTTTAGAGCATTGGGCAGAAATCGTATCTGGTCAACACGCTTAAGAGAGTCATAGTTACTCCCGCCGTTTTCGCGCGCTTAGTTGAATTTCTTCACATTTAATTTCAGAGCACTAGGCAGAAATCGAATCTGATCAACACGCTTAAGAGAGTCATAGTTACTCCCGCCGTTTACCCGCGCTTAGTTGAATTTCTTCACATTTAATTTCAGAGCACTAGGCAGAAATAGGATCTGGTCAACACGCTTAAGAGAGTCATAGTTACTCCCGCCGTTTACCCGCGCTTAGTTGAATTTCTTCACATTTAATTTCAGAGCACTAGGCAGAAATCGAATCTGGTCAACACGCTTAAGAGAGTCATAGTTACTCCCGCCGTTTACCCGCGCTTAGTTGAATTTCTTCACATTGAATTTTAGAGCATTGGGCAGAAATCGTATCTGGTCAACACGCTTAAGAGAGTCATAGTTACTCCCGCCGTTTACCCGCGCTTAGTTGAATTTCTTCACATTGAATTTTAGAGCACTGGGCAGAAATCGTATCTGGTCAACACGCTTAAGAGAGTCATAGTTACTCCCGCCGTTTTCGCGCGCTTAGTTGAATTTCTTCACATTGAATTGCAGAGCACTGGGCAGAAATCGTATCCGGTCAAAACGCTTAAGAGAGTCATAGTTACTCCCGCCGTTTACCCGCGCTTAGTTGAATTTCTTCACATTGAATTTTAGAGCACTGGGCAGAAATCGTATCTGGTCAACACGCTTAAGAGAGTCATAGTTACTCCCGCCGTTTACCCGCGCTTAGTTGAATTTCTTCACATTGAATTGCAGAGCACTGGGCAGAAATCGTATCAGGTCAACACGCTTAAGAGAGTCATAGTTACTCCCGCCGTTTACCCGCGCTTAGTTGAATTTCTTCACATTTAATTTCAGAGCACTGGGCAGAAATCGTATCTGGTCAACACGCTTAAGAGCGTCATAGTTACTCCCGCCGTTTACCCGCGCTTAGTTGAATTTCTTCACATTGAATTGCAGAGCACTGGGCAGAAATCGTATCAGATCAACACGCTTAAGAGAGTCATAGTTACTCCCGCCGTTTACCCGCGCTTAGTTGAATTTCTTCACATTTAATTTCAGAGCACTAGGCAGAAATCGGATCTGGTCAACACGCTTAAGAGAGTCATAGTTACTCCCGCCGTTTACCCGCGCTTAGTTGAATTTCTTCACATTTAATTTCAGAGCACTAGGCAGAAATCGAATCTGGTCAACACGCTTAAGAGAGTCATAGTTACTCCCGCCGTTTACCCGCGCTTAGTTGAATTTCTTCACATTGAATTTTAGAGCATTGGGCAGAAATCGTATCTGGTCAACACGCTTAAGAGAGTCATAGTTACTCCCGCCGTTTTCGCGCGCTTAGTTGAATTTCTTCACATTGAATTGCAGAGCACTGGGCAGAAATCGTATCCGGTCAAAACGCTTAAGAGAGTCATAGTTACTCCCTCCGTTTACCCGCCCTCAGTTGAATTTCTTCACATTGAATTTCAGAGCACTGGGCAGAATCGTATCCGGTCAAAACGCTTAAGAGAGTCATAGTTACTCCCGCCGTTTACCCGCGCTTAGTTGAATTTCTTCACATTGAATTTTAGAGCATTGGGCAGAAATCGTATCTGGTCAACACGCTTAAGAGAGTCATAGTTACTCCCGCCGTTTTCGCGCGCTTAGTTGAATTTCTTCACATTGAATTGCAGAGCACTGGGCAGAAATCGTATCAGGTCAACACGCTTAAGAGAGTCATAGTTACTCCCGCCGTTTACCCGCGCTCAGTTGAATTTCTTCACATTGAATTTCAGAGCACTAGGCAGAAATCGAATCTGGTCAAAACGCTTAAGAGAGTCATAGTTACTCCCGCCGTTTACCCGCGCTTAGTTGAATTTCTTCACATTGAATTTCAGCGCACTGGGTGGAAATCGTATCTGGTCAACACGCTTAAGAGAGTCATAGTTACTCCCGCCGTTTTCGCGCGCTTAGTTGAATTTCTTCACATTTAATTTCAGAGCACTAGGCAGAAATCGAATCTGATCAACACGCTTAAGAGAGTCATAGTTACTCCCGCCGTTTACCCGCGCTCAGTTGAATTTCTTCACATTGAATTTCAGAGCACTGGGCAGAATCGTATCCGGTCAAAACGCTTAAGAGAGTCATAGTTACTCCCGCCGTTTACCCGCGCTTAGTTGAATTTCTTCACATTGAATTTCAGCGCACTGGGTGGAAATCGTATCTGGTCAACACGCTTAAGAGAGTCATAGTTACTCCCGCCGTTTACCCGCGCTTAGTTGAATTTCTTCACATTGAATTGCAGAGCACTGGGCAGAAATCGTATCAGATCAACACGCTTAAGAGAGTCATAGTTACTCCCGCCGTTTACCCGCGCTTAGTTGAATTACTTCACATTGAATTTTAGAGCACTGGGCAGAAATCGTATCTGGTCAACACGCTTAAGAGAGTCATAGTTACTCCCGCCGTTTACCCGCGCTCAGTTGAATTTCTTCACATTGAATTTCTTCACATTGGGCAGAAATCGTATCTGGTCAAAACGCTTAAGAGAGTCATAGTTACTCCCGCCGTTTTCGCGCGCTTAGTTGAATTTCTTCACATTGAATTGCAGAGCACTGGGCAGAAATCGTATCCGGTCAAAACGCTTAAGAGAGTCATAGTTACTCCCGCCGTTTACCCGCGCTCAGTTGAATTTCTTCACATTGAATTTCAGAGCACTGGGCAGAATCGTATCCGGTCAAAACGCTTAAGAGAGTCATAGTTACTCCCGCCGTTTACCCGCGCTTAGTTGAATTTCTTCACATTGAATTTCAGCGCACTGGGTGGAAATCGTATCTGGTCAACACGCTTAAGAGAGTCATAGTTACTCCCGCCGTTTACCCGCGCTTAGTTGAATTTCTTCACATTGAATTGCAGAGCACTGGGCAGAAATCGTATCAGATCAACACGCTTAAGAGAGTCATAGTTACTCCCGCCGTTTACCCGCGCTTAGTTGAATTTCTTCACATTGAATTTTAGAGCACTGGGCAGAAATCGTATCTGGTCAACACGCTTAAGAGAGTCATAGTTACTCCCGCCGTTTTCGCGCGCTTAGTTGAATTTCTTCACATTGAATTGCAGAGCACTGGGCAGAAATCGTATCCGGTCAAAACGCTTAAGAGAGTCATAGTTACTCCCGCCGTTTACCCGCGCTTAGTTGAATTTCTTCACATTGAATTTTAGAGCACTGGGCAGAAATCGTATCTGGTCAACACGCTTAAGAGAGTCATAGTTACTCCCGCCGTTTACCCGCGCTTAGTTGAATTTCTTCACATTGAATTGCAGAGCACTGGGCAGAAATCGTATCAGGTCAACACGCTTAAGAGAGTCATAGTTACTCCCGCCGTTTACCCGCGCTTAGTTGAATTTCTTCACATTTAATTTCAGAGCACTGGGCAGAAATCGTATCTGGTCAACACGCTTAAGAGCGTCATAGTTACTCCCGCCGTTTACCCGCGCTTAGTTGAATTTCTTCACATTGAATTGCAGAGCACTGGGCAGAAATCGTATCAGATCAACACGCTTAAGAGAGTCATAGTTACTCCCGCCGTTTACCCGCGCTTAGTTGAATTTCTTCACATTTAATTTCAGAGCACTAGGCAGAAATCGGATCTGGTCAACACGCTTAAGAGAGTCATAGTTACTCCCGCCGTTTACCCGCGCTTAGTTGAATTTCTTCACATTTAATTTCAGAGCACTAGGCAGAAATCGAATCTGGTCAACACGCTTAAGAGAGTCATAGTTACTCCCGCCGTTTACCCGCGCTTAGTTGAATTTCTTCACATTGAATTTTAGAGCATTGGGCAGAAATCGTATCTGGTCAACACGCTTAAGAGAGTCATAGTTACTCCCGCCGTTTTCGCGCGCTTAGTTGAATTTCTTCACATTTAATTTCAGAGCACTAGGCAGAAATCGAATCTGATCAACACGCTTAAGAGAGTCATAGTTACTCCCGCCGTTTACCCGCGCTTAGTTGAATTTCTTCACATTTAATTTCAGAGCACTAGGCAGAAATAGGATCTGGTCAACACGCTTAAGAGAGTCATAGTTACTCCCGCCGTTTACCCGCGCTTAGTTGAATTTCTTCACATTTAATTTCAGAGCACTAGGCAGAAATCGAATCTGGTCAACACGCTTAAGAGAGTCATAGTTACTCCCGCCGTTTACCCGCGCTTAGTTGAATTTCTTCACATTGAATTTTAGAGCATTGGGCAGAAATCGTATCTGGTCAACACGCTTAAGAGAGTCATAGTTACTCCCGCCGTTTTCGCGCGCTTAGTTGAATTTCTTCACATTGAATTGCAGAGCACTGGGCAGAAATCGTATCCGGTCAAAACGCTTAAGAGAGTCATAGTTACTCCCGCCGTTTACCCGCGCTTAGTTGAATTTCTTCACATTTAATTTCAGAGCACTAGGCAGAAATCGAATCTGGTCAACACGCTTAAGAGAGTCATAGTTACTCCCGCCGTTTACCCGCGCTTAGTTGAATTTCTTCACATTGAATTTTAGAGCATTGGGCAGAAATCGTATCTGGTCAACACGCTTAAGAGAGTCATAGTTACTCCCGCCGTTTTCGCGCGCTTAGTTGAATTTCTTCACATTTAATTTCAGAGCACTAGGCAGAAATCGAATCTGGTCAACACGCTTAAGAGAGTCATAGTTACTCCCGCCGTTTACCCGCGCTTAGTTGAATTTCTTCACATTGAATTTTAGAGCATTGGGCAGAAATCGTATCTGGTCAACACGCTTAAGAGCGTCATAGTTACTCCCGCCGTTTACCCGCGCTTAGTTGAATTTCTTCACATTGAATTGCAGAGCACTGGGCAGAAATCGTATCAGATCAACACGCTTAAGAGAGTCATAGTTACTCCCGCCGTTTACCCGCGCTTAGTTGAATTTCTTCACATTTAATTTCAGAGCACTAGGCAGAAATAGGATCTGGTCAACACGCTTAAGAGAGTCATAGTTACTCCCGCCGTTTACCCGCGCTTAGTTGAATTTCTTCACATTTAATTTCAGAGCACTAGGCAGAAATCGAATCTGGTCAACACGCTTAAGAGAGTCATAGTTACTCCCGCCGTTTACCCGCGCTTAGTTGAATTTCTTCACATTGAATTTTAGAGCATTGGGCAGAAATCGTATCTGGTCAACACGCTTAAGAGAGTCATAGTTACTCCCGTCGTTTTCGCGCGCTTAGTTGAATTTCTTCACATTGAATTGCAGAGCACTGGGCAGAAATCGTATCCGGTCAAAACGCTTAAGAGAGTAATAGTTACTCCCGCCGTTTACCCGCGCTTAGTTGAATTTCTTCACATTTAATTTCAGAGCACTAGGCAGAAATCGAATCTGGTCAACACGCTTAAGAGAGTCATAGTTACTCCCGCCGTTTACCCGCGCTTAGTTGAATTTCTTCACATTGAATTTTAGAGCATTGGGCAGAAATCGTATCTGGTCAACACGCTTCAGAGAGTCATAGTTACTCCCGCCGTTTTCGCGCGCTTAGTTGAATTTCTTCACATTGAATTGCAGAGCACTGGGCAGAAATCGTATCCGGTCAAAACGCTTAAGAGAGTCATAGTTACTCCCGCCGTTTACCCGCGCTCAGTTGAATTTCTTCACATTGAATTTCAGAGCACTGGGCAGAATCGTATCCGGTCAAAACGCTTAAGAGAGTCATAGTTACTCCCGCCGTTTACCCGCGCTTAGTTGAATTTCTTCACATTGAATTGTAGAGCACTGGGCAGAAATCGTATCTGGTCAACACGCTTAAGAGAGTCATAGTTACTCCCGCCGTTTACCCGCGCTTAGTTGAATTTCTTCACATTGAATTGCAGAGCACTGGGCAGAAATCGTATCAGGTCAACACGCTTAAGAGAGTCATAGTTACTCCCGCCGTTTACCCGCGCTTAGTTGAATTTCTTCACATTTAATTTCAGAGCACTGGGCAGAAATCGTATCTGGTCAACACGCTTAAGAGCGTCATAGTTACTCCCGCCGTTTACCCGCGCTTAGTTGAATTTCTTCACATTGAATTGCAGAGCACTGGGCAGAAATCGTATCAGATCAACACGCTTAAGAGAGTCATAGTTACTCCCGCCGTTTACCAGCGCTTAGTTGAATTTCTTCACATTTAATATCAGAGCACTAGGCAGAAATCGGATCTGGTCAACACGCTTAAGAGAGTCATAGTTACTCCCGCCGTTTACCCGCGCTTAGTTGAATTTCTTCACATTTAATTTCAGAGCACTAGGCAGAAATCGAATCTGGTCAACACGCTTAAGAGAGTCATAGTTACTCCCGCCGTTTACCCGCGCTTAGTTGAATTTCTTCACATTGAATTTTAGAGCATTGGGCAGAAATCGTATCTGGTCAACACGCTTAAGAGGGTCATAGTTACTCCCGCCGTTTTCGCGCGCTTAGTTGAATTTCTTCACATTGAATTGCAGAGCACTGGGCAGAAATCGTATCCGGTCAAAACGCTTAAGAGAGTCATAGTTACTCCCGCCGTTTACCCGCGCTTAGTTGAATTTCTTCACATTTAATTTCAGAGCACTAGGCAGAAATCGAATCTGGTCAACACGCTTAAGAGAGTCATAGTTACTCCCGCCGTTTACCCGCGCTTAGTTGAATTTCTTCACATTGAATTTTAGAGCATTGGGCAGAAATCGTATCTGGTCAACACGCTTAAGAGAGTCATAGTTACTCCCGCCGTTTTCGCGCGCTTAGTTGAATTTCTTCACATTGAATTGCAGAGCACTGGGCAGAAATCGTATCCGGTCAAAACGCTTAAGAGAGTCATAGTTACTCCCGCCGTTTACCCGCGCTCAGTTGAATTTCTTCACATTGAATTTCAGAGCACTGGGCAGAATCGTATCCGGTCAAAACGCTTAAGAGAGTCATAGTTACTCCCGCCGTTTACCCGCGCTTAGTTGAATTTCTTCACATTGAATTTTAGAGCATTGGGCAGAAATCGTATCTGGTCAACACGCTTAAGAGAGTCATAGTTACTCCCGCCGTTTTCGCGCGCTTAGTTGAATTTCTTCACATTGAATTGCAGAGCACTGGGCAGAAATCGTATCCGGTCAAAACGCTTAAGAGAGTCATAGTTACTCCCGCCGTTTACCCGCGCTTAGTTGAATTTCTTCACATTTAATTTCAGAGCACTAGGCAGAAATCGAATATGGTCAACACGCTTAAGAGAGTCATAGTTACTCCCGCCGTTTACCCGCGCTTAGTTGAATTTCTTCACATTGAATTTTAGAGCATTGGGCAGAAATCGTATCTGGTCAACACGCTTAAGAGAGTCATAGTTACTCCCGCCGTTTTCGCGCGCTTAGTTGAATTTCTTCACATTTAATTTCAGAGCACTAGGCAGAAATCGAATCTGGTCAACACGCTTAAGAGAGTCATAGTTACTCCCGCCGTTTACCCGCGCTTAGTTGAATTTCTTCACATTGAATTTTAGAGCATTGGGCAGAAATCGTATCTGGTCAACACGCTTAAGAGCGTCATAGTTACTCCCGCCGTTTACCCGCGCTTAGTTGAATTTCTTCACATTGAATTGCAGAGCACTGGGCAGAAATCGTATCAGATCAACACGCTTAAGAGAGTCATAGTTACTCCCGCCGTTTACCCGCGCTTAGTTGAATTTCTTCACATTTAATTTCAGAGCACTAGGCAGAAATAGGATCTGGTCAACACGCTTAAGAGAGTCATAGTTACTCCCGCCGTTTACCCGCGCTTAGTTGAATTTCTTCACATTTAATTTCAGAGCACTAGGCAGAAATCGAATCTGGTCAACACGCTTAAGAGAGTCATAGTTACTCCCGCCGTTTACCCGCGCTTAGTTGAATTTCTTCACATTGAATTTTAGAGCATTGGGCAGAAATCGTATCTGGTCAACACGCTTAAGAGAGTCATAGTTACTCCCGTCGTTTTCGCGCGCTTAGTTGAATTTCTTCACATTGAATTGCAGAGCACTGGGCAGAAATCGTATCCGGTCAAAACGCTTAAGAGAGTAATAGTTACTCCCGCCGTTTACCCGCGCTTAGTTGAATTTCTTCACATTTAATTTCAGAGCACTAGGCAGAAATCGAATCTGGTCAACACGCTTAAGAGAGTCATAGTTACTCCCGCCGTTTACCCGCGCTTAGTTGAATTTCTTCACATTGAATTTTAGAGCATTGGGCAGAAATCGTATCTGGTCAACACGCTTCAGAGAGTCATAGTTACTCCCGCCGTTTTCGCGCGCTTAGTTGAATTTCTTCACATTGAATTGCAGAGCACTGGGCAGAAATCGTATCCGGTCAAAACGCTTAAGAGAGTCATAGTTACTCCCGCCGTTTACCCGCGCTCAGTTGAATTTCTTCACATTGAATTTCAGAGCACTGGGCAGAATCGTATCCGGTCAAAACGCTTAAGAGAGTCATAGTTACTCCCGCCGTTTACCCGCGCTTAGTTGAATTTCTTCACATTGAATTGTAGAGCACTGGGCAGAAATCGTATCTGGTCAACCCGCTTAAGAGAGTCATAGTTACTCCCGCCGTTTACCCGCGCTTAGTTGAATTTCTTCACATTGAATTGCAGAGCACTGGGCAGAAATCGTATCAGGTCAACACGCTTAAGAGAGTCATAGTTACTCCCGCCGTTTACCCGCGCTTAGTTGAATTTCTTCACATTTAATTTCAGAGCACTGGGCAGAAATCGTATCTGGTCAACACGCTTAAGAGAGTCATAGTTACTCCCGCCGTTTACCAGCGCTTAGTTGAATTTCTTCACATTTAATATCAGAGCACTAGGCAGAAATCGGATCTGGTCAACACGCTTAAGAGAGTCATAGTTACTCCCGCCGTTTACCCGCGCTTAGTTGAATTTCTTCACATTTAATTTCAGAGCACTAGGCAGAAATCGAATCTGGTCAACACGCTTAAGAGAGTCATAGTTACTCCCGCCGTTTACCCGCGCTTAGTTGAATTTCTTCACATTGAATTTTAGAGCATTGGGCAGAAATCGTATCTGGTCAACACGCTTAAGAGGGTCATAGTTACTCCCGCCGTTTTCGCGCGCTTAGTTGAATTTCTTCACATTGAATTGCAGAGCACTGGGCAGAAATCGTATCCGGTCAAAACGCTTAAGAGAGTCATAGTTACTCCCGCCGTTTACCCGCGCTTAGTTGAATTTCTTCACATTGAATTTCAGAGCACTGGGCAGAATCGTATCCGGTCAAAACGCTTAAGAGAGTCATAGTTACTCCCGCCGTTTACCCGCGCTCAGTTGAATTTCTTCACATTGAATTTCAGAGCACTGGGCAGAATCGTATCCGGTCAAAACGCTTAAGAGAGTCATAGTTACTCCCGCCGTTTACCCGCGCTTAGTTGAATTTCTTCACATTGAATTTCAGCGCACTGGGTGGAAATCGTATCTGGTCAACACGCTTAAGAGAGTCATAGTTACTCCCGCCGTTTACCCGCGCTTAGTTGAATTTCTTCACATTGAATTTTAGAGCACTGGGCAGAAATCGTATCTGGTCAACACGCTTAAGAGAGTCATAGTTACTCCCGCCGTTTACCCGCGCTTAGTTGAATTTCTTCACATTGAATTGCAGAGCACTGGGCAGAAATCGTATCAGGTCAACACGCTTAAGAGAGTCATAGTTACTCCCGCCGTTTACCCGCGCTTAGTTGAATTTCTTCACATTTAATTTCAGAGCACTGGGCAGAAATCGTATCTGGTCAACACGCTTAAGAGCGTCATAGTTACTCCCGCCGTTTACCCGCGCTTAGTTGAATTTCTTCACATTGAATTGCAGAGCACTGGGCAGAAATCGTATCAGATCAACACGCTTAAGAGAGTCATAGTTACTCCCGCCGTTTACCCGCGCTTAGTTGAATTTCTTCACATTTAATTTCAGAGCACTAGGCAGAAATCGGATCTGGTCAACACGCTTAAGAGAGTCATAGTTACTCCCGCCGTTTACCCGCGCTTAGTTGAATTTCTTCACATTTAATTTCAGAGCACTAGGCAGAAATCGAATCTGGTCAACACGCTTAAGAGAGTCATAGTTACTCCCGCCGTTTACCCGCGCTTAGTTGAATTTCTTCACATTGAATTTTAGAGCATTGGGCAGACATCGTATCTGGTCAACACGCTTAAGAGAGTCATAGTTACTCCCGCCGTTTTCGCGCGCTTAGTTGAATTTCTTCACATTGAATTGCAGAGCACTGGGCAGAAATCGTATCCGGTCAAAACGCTTAAGAGAGTCATAGTTACTCCCGCCGTTTACCCGCGCTCAGTTGAATTTCTTCACATTGAATTTCAGAGCACTGGGCAGAATCGTATCCGGTCAAAACGCTTAAGAGAGTCATAGTTACTCCCGCCGTTTACCCGCGCTTAGTTGAATTTCTTCACATTGAATTTCAGCGCACTGGGTGGAAATCGTATCTGGTCAACACGCTTAAGAGAGTCATAGTTACTCCCGCCGTTTACCCGCGCTTAGTTGAATTTCTTCACATTGAATTGCAGAGCACTGGGCAGAAATCGTATCAGATCAACACGCTTAAGAGAGTCATAGTTACTCCCGCCGTTTACCCGCGCTTAGTTGAATTTCTTCACATTGAATTTTAGAGCATTGGGCAGAAATCGTATCTGGTCAACACGCTTAAGAGAGTCATAGTTACTCCCGCCGTTTTCGCGCGCTTAGTTGAATTTCTTCACATTGAATTGCAGAGCACTGGGCAGAAATCGTATCCGGTCAAAACGCTTAAGAGAGTCATAGTTACTCCCGCCGTTTACCCGCGCTTAGTTGAATTTCTTCACATTGAATTTTAGAGCACTGGGCAGAAATCGTATCTGGTCAACACGCTTAAGAGAGTCATAGTTACTCCCGCCGTTTACCCGCGCTTAGTTGAATTTCTTCACATTGAATTGCAGAGCACTGGGCAGAAATCGTATCAGGTCAATACGCTTAAGAGAGTCATAGTTACTCCCGCCGTTTACCCGCGCTTAGTTGAATTTCTTCACATTTAATTTCAGAGCACTGGGCAGAAATCGTATCTGGTCAACACGCTTAAGAGCGTCATAGTTACTCCCGCCGTTTACCCGCGCTTAGTTGAATTCCTTCACATTGAATTGCAGAGCACTGGGCAGAAATCGTATCAGATCAACACGCTTAAGAGAGTCATAGTTACTCCCGCCGTTTACCCGCGCTTAGTTGAATTTCTTCACATTTAATTTCAGAGCACTAGGCAGAAATCGGATCTGGTCAACACGCTTAAGAGAGTCATAGTTACTCCCGCCGTTTACCCGCGCTTAGTTGAATTTCTTCACATTTAATTTCAGAGCACTAGGCAGAAATCGAATCTGGTCAACACGCTTAAGAGAGTCATAGTTACTCCCGCCGTTTTCGCGCGCTTAGTTGAATTTCTTCACATTGAATTGCAGAGCACTGGGCAGAAATCGTATCCGGTCAAAACGCTTAAGAGAGTCATAGTTACTCCCGCCGTTTACCCGCGCTCAGTTGAATTTCTTCACATTGAATTTCAGAGCACTGGGCAGAATCGTATCCGGTCAAAACGCTTAAGAGAGTCATAGTTACTCCCGCCGTTTACCCGCGCTTAGTTGAATTTCTTCACATTGAATTTTAGAGCACTGGGCAGAAATCGTATCTGGTCAACACGCTTAAGAGAGTCATAGTTACTCCCGCCGTTTACCCGCGCTTAGTTGAATTTCTTCACATTGAATTGCAGAGCACTGGGCAGAAATCGTATCAGGTCAACACGCTTAAGAGAGTCATAGTTACTCCCGCCGTTTACCCGCGCTTAGTTGAATTTCTTCACATTTAATTTCAGAGCACTGGGCAGAAATCGTATCTGGTCAACACGCTTAAGAGCGTCATAGTTACTCCCGCCGTTTACCCGCGCTTAGTTGAATTTCTTCACATTGAATTGCAGAGCACTGGGCAGAAATCGTATCAGATCAACACGCTTAAGAGAGTCATAGTTACTCCCGCCGTTTACCAGCGCTTAGTTGAATTTCTTCACATTTAATATCAGAGCACTAGGCAGAAATCGGATCTGGTCAACACGCTTAAGAGAGTCATAGTTACTCCCGCCGTTTACCCGCGCTTAGTTGAATTTCTTCACATTTAATTTCAGAGCACTAGGCAGAAATCGAATCTGGTCAACACGCTTAAGAGAGTCATAGTTACTCCCGCCGTTTACCCGCGCTTAGTTGAATTTCTTCACATTGAATTTTAGAGCATTGGGCAGAAATCGTATCTGGTCAACACGCTTAAGAGAGTCATAGTTACTCCCGCCGTTTTCGCGCGCTTAGTTGAATTTCTTCACATTGAATTGCAGAGCACTGGGCAGAAATCGTATCCGGTCAAAACGCTTAAGAGAGTCATAGTTACTCCCGCCGTTTACCCGCGCTCAGTTGAATTTCTTCACATTGAATTTCAGAGCACTGGGCAGAATCGTATCCGGTCAAAACGCTTAAGAGAGTCATAGTTACTCCCGCCGTTTACCCGCGCTTAGTTGAATTTCTTCACACTGAATTTCAGAGCACTGGGTAGAAATCGTATCTGGTCAACACGCTTAAGAGAGTCATAGTTACTCCCGCCGTTTACCCGCGCTTAGTTGAATTTCTTCACATTGAATTGCAGAGCACTGGGCAGAAACCGTATCAGGTCAACACGCTTAAGAGAGTCATAGTTACTCCCGCCGTTTACCCGCGCTTAGTTGAATTTCTTCACATTTAATTTCAGAGCACTGGGCAGAAATCGTATCTGGTCAACACGCTTAAGAGAGTCATAGTTACTCCCGCCGTTTACCCGCGCTTAGTTGAATTTCTTCACATTGAATTGCAGAGCACTGGGCAGAAATCGTATCAGATCAACACGCTTAAGAGAGTCATAGTTACTCCCGCCGTTTACCCGCGCTTAGTTGAATTTCTTCACATTTAATTTCAGAGCACTAGGCAGATATCGAATCTGGCCAACACGCTTAAGAGAGTCATAGTTACTCCCGCCGTTTACCCGCGCTTAGTTGAATTTCTTCACATTGAATTTTAGAGCATTGGGCAGAAATCGTATCTGGTCAACACGCTTAAGAGAGTCATAGTTACTCCCGCCGTTTTCGCGCGCTTAGTTGAATTTCTTCACATTGAATTGCAGAGCACTGGGCAGAAATCGTATCCGGTCAAAACGCTTAAGAGAGTCATAGTTACTCCCGCCGTTTACCCGCGCTTAGTTGAATTTCTTCACATTGAATTTTAGAGCACTGGGCAGAAATCGTATCTGGTCAACACGCTTAAGAGAGTCATAGTTACTCCCGCCGTTTACCCGCGCTTAGTTGAATTTCTTCACATTGAATTGCAGAGCACTGGGCAGAAATCGTATCAGGTCAACACGCTTAAGAGAGTCATAGTTACTCCCGCCGTTTACCCGCGCTTAGTTGAATTTCTTCACATTTAATTTCAGAGCACTAGGCAGAAATCGAATCTGGTCAACACGCTTAAGAGAGTCATAGTTACTCCCACCGTTTACCCGCGCTTAGTTGAATTTCTTCACATTTAATTTCAGAGCACTAGGCAGGAATCGAATCTGGTCAACACGCTTAAGAGAGTCATAGTTACTCCCGCCGTTTACCCGCGCTTAGTTGAATTTCTTCACATTGAATTTTAGAGCATTGGGCAGAAATCGTATCTGGTCAACACGCTTAAGAGAGTCATAGTTACTCCCGCCGTTTTCGCGCGCTTAGTTGAATTTCTTCACATTGAATTGCAGAGCACTGGGCAGAAATCGTATCCGGTCAAAACGCTTAAGAGAGTCATAGTTACTCCCGCCGTTTACCCGCGCTCAGTTGAATTTCTTCACATTGAATTTCAGAGCACTGGGCAGAATCGTATCCGGTCAAAACGCTTAAGAGAGTCATAGTTACTCCCGCCGTTTACCCGCGCTTAGTTGAATTTCTTCACATTGAATTTCAGCGCACTGGGTAGAAATCGTATCTGGTCAACACGCTTAAGAGAGTCATAGTTACTCCCGTCGTTTACCCGCGCTTAGTTGAATTTCTTCACATTGAATTGCAGAGCACTGGGCAGAAATCGTATCAGATCAACACGCTTAAGAGAGTCATAGTTACTCCCGCCGTTTACCCGCGCTTAGTTGAATTTCTTCACATTGAATTTTAGAGCATTGGGCAGAAATCGTATCTGGTCAACACGCTTAAGAGAGTCATAGTTACTCCCGCCGTTTTCGCGCGCTTAGTTGAATTTCTTCACATTGAATTGCAGAGCACTGGGCAGAAATCGTATCCGGTCAAAACGCTTAAGAGAGTCATAGTTACTCCCGCCGTTTACCCGCGCTCAGTTGAATTTCTTCACATTGAATTTCAGAGCACTGGGCAGAATCGTATCCGGTCAAAACGCTTAAGAGAGTCATAGTTACTCCCGCCGTTTACCCGCGCTTAGTTGAATTTCTTCACATTGAATTTCAGTGCACTGGGTAGAAATCGTATCTGGTCAACACGCTTAAGAGAGTCATAGTTACTCCCGCCGTTTACCCGCGCTCAGTTGAATTTCATCACATTGAATTTCAGAGCACTGGGCAGAAATCGTATCAGATCAACACGCTTAAGAGAGTCATAGTTACTCCCGCCGTTTACCCGCGCTTAGTTGAATTTCTTCACATTTAATTTCAGAGCACTAGGCAGAAATCGAATCTGGTCAACACGCTTAAGAGAGTCATAGTTACTCCCGCCGTTTACCCGCGCTTAGTTGAATTTCTTCACATTTAATTTCAGAGCACTGGGCAGAAATCGTATCTGGTCAACACGCTTAAGAGAGTCATAGTTACTCCCGCCGTTTACCCGCGCTTAGTTGAATTTCTTCACATTGAATTGCAGAGCACTGGGCAGAAATCGTATCAGATCAACACGCTTAAGAGAGTCATAGTTACTCCCGCCGTTTACCCGCGCTTAGTTGAATTTCTTCACATTTAATTTCAGAGCACTAGGCAGAAATCGAATCTGGTCAACACGCTTAAGAGAGTCATAGTTACTCCCGCCGTTTACCCGCGCTTAGTTGAATTTCTTCACATTGAATTTCAGAGCACTGGGCAGAAATCGTATCTGGTCAAAACGCTTAAGAGAGTCATAATTACTCCCGCCGTTTACCCGCGCTCAGTTGAATTTCTTCACACTGAATTTCAGAGCACTGGGTAGAAATCGTATCTGGTCAACACGCTTAAGAGAGTCATAGTTACTCCCGCCGTTTACCCGCGCTTAGTTGAATTTCTTCACATTGAATTGCAGAGCACTGGGCAGAAACCGTATCAGGTCAACACGCTTAAGAGAGTCATAGTTACTCCCGCCGTTTACCCGCGCTTAGTTGAATTTCTTCACATTTAATTTCAGAGCACTGGGCAGAAATCGTATCTGGTCAACACGCTTAAGAGAGTCATAGTTACTCCCGCCGTTTACCCGCGCTTAGTTGAATTTCTTCACATTGAATTGCAGAGCACTGGGCAGAAATCGTATCAGATCAACACGCTTAAGAGAGTCATAGTTACTCCCGCCGTTTACCCGCGCTTAGTTGAATTTCTTCACATTGAATTTCAGAGCACTGGGCAGAAATCGTATCTGGTCAACACGCTTAAGATGGTCATAGTTACTCCCGCCGTTTACCCGCGCTTAGTTGAATTTCTTCACATTGAATTGCAGAGCACTGGGCAGAAATCGTATCAGATCAACACGCTTAAGAGAGTCATAGTTACTCCCGCCGTTTACCCGCGCTTAGTTGAATTTCTTCACATTGAATTTCAGAGCACTGGGCAGAAATCGTATCTGGTCAAAACGCTTAAGAGAGTCATAATTACTCCCGCCGTTTACCCGCGCTCAGTTGAATTTCTTCACATTGAATTTCAGAGCACTGGGCAGAATCGTATCCGGTCAAAACGCTTAAGAGAGTCATAGTTACTCCCGCCGTTTACCTGCGCTTAGTTGAATTTCTTCACACTGAATTTCAGAGCACTGGGTAGAAATCGTATCTGGTCAACACGCTTAAGAGAGTCATAGTTACTCCCGCCGTTTACCCGCGCTTAGTTGAATTTCTTCACATTGAATTGCAGAGCACTGGGCAGAAATCGTATCAGGTCAACACGCTTAAGAGAGTCATAGTTACTCCCGCCGTTTACCCGCGCTTAGTTGAATTTCTTCACATTTAATTTCAGAGCACTGGGCAGAAATCGTATCTGGTCAACACGCTTAAGAGAGTCATAGTTACTCCCGCCGTTTACCCGCGCTTAGTTGAATTTCTTCACATTGAATTGCAGAGCACTGGGCAGAAATCGTATCAGATCAACACGCTTAAGAGAGTCATAGTTACTCCCGCCGTTTACCCGCGCTTAGTTGAATTTCTTCACATTTAATTTCAGAGCACTAGGCAGAAATCGAATCTGGTCAACACGCTTAAGAGAGTCATAGTTACTCCCGCCGTTTACCCGCGCTTAGTTGAATTTCTTCACATTGAATTTCAGAGCACTGGGCAGAAATCGTATCTGGTCAAAACGCTTAAGAGAGTCATAATTACTCCCGCCGTTTACCCGCGCTCAGTTGAATTTCTTCACATTGAATTTCAGAGCACTGGGCAGAATCGTATCCGGTCAAAACGCTTAAGAGAGTCATAGTTACTCCCGCCGTTTACCCGCGCTTAGTTGAATTTCTTCACACTGAATTTCAGAGCACTGGGTAGGAATCGTATCTGGTCAACACGCTTAAGAGAGTCATAGTTACTCCCGCCGTTTACCCGCGCTTAGTTGAATTTCTTCACATTGAATTGCAGAGCACTGGGCAGAAATCGTATCAGGTCAACACGCTTAAGAGAGTCATAGTTACTCCCGCCGTTTACCCGCGCTTAGTTGAATTTCTTCACATTTAATTTCAGAGCACTGGGCAGAAATCGTATCTGGTCAACACGCTTAAGAGAGTCATAGTTACTCCCGCCGTTTACCCGCGCTTAGTTGAATTTCTTCACATTGAATTGCAGAGCACTGGGCAGAAATCGTATCAGATCAACACGCTTAAGAGAGTCATAGTTACTCCCGCCGTTTACCCGCGCTTAGTTGAATTTCTTCACATTGAATTTTAGAGCATTGGGCAGAAATCGTATCTGGTCAACACGCTTAAGAGAGTCATAGTTACTCCCGCCGTTTTCGCGCGCTTAGTTGAATTTCTTCACATTGAATTGCAGAGCACTGGGCAGAAATCGTATCCGGTCAAAACGCTTAAGAGAGTCATAGTTACTCCCGCCGTTTACCCGCGCTCAGTTGAATTTCTTCACATTGAATTTCAGAGCACTGGGCAGAATCGTATCCGGTCAAAACGATTAAGAGAGTCATAGTTACTCCCGCCGTTTACCCGCGCTTAGTTGAATTTCTTCACATTGAATTTCAGCGCACTGGGTAGAAATCGTATCTGGTCAACACGCTTAAGAGAGTCATAGTTACTCCCGCCGTTTACCCGCGCTTAGTTGAATTTCTTCACATTGAATTGCAGAGCACTGGGCAGAAATCGTATCAGATCAACACGCTTAAGAGAGTCATAGTTACTCCCGCCGTTTACCCGCGCTTAGTTGAATTTCTTCACATTGAATTTCAGAGCACTGGGCAGAAATCGTATCTGGTCAAAACGCTTAAGAGAGTCATAATTACTCCCGCCGTTTACCCGCGCTCAGTTGAATTTCTTCACATTGAATTTCAGAGCACTGGGCAGAATCGTATCCGGTCAAAACGCTTAAGAGAGTCATAGTTACTCCCGCCGTTTACCTGCGCTTAGTTGAATTTCTTCACACTGAATTTCAGAGCACTGGGTAGAAATCGTATCTGGTCAACACGCTTAAGAGAGTCATAGTTACTCCCGCCGTTTACCCGCGCTTAGTTGAATTTCTTCACATTGAATTGCAGAGCACTGGGCAGAAATCGTATCAGGTCAACACGCTTAAGAGAGTCATAGTTACTCCCGCCGTTTACCCGCGCTTAGTTGAATTTCTTCACATTTAATTTCAGAGCACTGGGCAGAAATCGTATCTGGTCAACACGCTTAAGAGAGTCATAGTTACTCCCGCCGTTTACCCGCGCTTAGTTGAATTTCTTCACATTGAATTGCAGAGCACTGGGCAGAAATCGTATCAGATCAACACGCTTAAGAGAGTCATAGTTACTCCCGCCGTTTACCCGCGCTTAGTTGAATTTCTTCACATTTAATTTCAGAGCACTAGGCAGAAATCGAATCTGGTCAACACGCTTAAGAGAGTCATAGTTACTCCCGCCGTTTACCCGCGCTTAGTTGAATTTCTTCACATTGAATTTCAGAGCACTGGGCAGAAATCGTATCTGGTCAAAACGCTTAAGAGAGTCATAATTACTCCCGCCGTTTACCCGCGCTCAGTTGAATTTCTTCACATTGAATTTCAGAGCACTGGGCAGAATCGTATCCGGACAAAACGCTTAAGAGAGTCATAGTTACTCCCGCCGTTTACCCGCGCTTAGTTGAATTTCTTCACACTGAATTTCAGAGCACTGGGTAGGAATCGTATCTGGTCAACACGCTTAAGAGAGTCATAGTTACTCCCGCCGTTTACCCGCGCTTAGTTGAATTTCTTCACATTGAATTGCAGAGCACTGGGCAGAAATCGTATCAGGTCAACACGCTTAAGAGAGTCATAGTTACTCCCGCCGTTTACCCGCGCTTAGTTGAATTTCTTCACATTTAATTTCAGAGCACTGGGCAGAAATCGTATCTGGTCAACACGCTTAAGAGAGTCATAGTTACTCCCGCCGTTTACCCGCGCTTAGTTGAATTTCTTCACATTGAATTGCAGAGCACTGGGCAGAAATCGTATCAGATCAACACGCTTAAGAGAGTCATAGTTACTCCCGCCGTTTACCCGCGCTTAGTTGAATTTCTTCACATTTAATTTCAGAGCACTAGGCAGAAATCGAATCTGGTCAACACGCTTAAGAGAGTCATAGTTACTCCCGCCGTTTACCCGCGCTTAGTTGAATTTCTTCACATTGAATTTCAGAGCACTGGGCAGAAATCGTATCTGGTCAAAACGCTTAAGAGAGTCATAATTACTCCCGCCGTTTACCCGCGCTCAGTTGAATTTCTTCACATTGAATTTCAGAGCACTGGGCAGAATCGTATCCGGACAAAACGCTTAAGAGAGTCATAGTTACTCCCGCCGTTTACCCGCGCTTAGTTGAATTTCTTCACACTGAATTTCAGAGCACTGGGTAGGAATCGTATCTGGTCAACACGCTTAAGAGAGTCATAGTTACTCCCGCCGTTTACCCGCGCTTAGTTGAATTTCTTCACATTGAATTGCAGAGCACTGGGCAGAAATCGTATCAGGTCAACACGCTTAAGAGAGTCATAGTTACTCCCGCCGTTTACCCGCGCTTAGTTGAATTTCTTCACATTTAATTTCAGAGCACTGGGCAGAAATCGTATCTGGTCAACACGCTTAAGAGAGTCATAGTTACTCCCGCCGTTTACCCGCGCTTAGTTGAATTTCTTCACATTGAATTGCAGAGCACTGGGCAGAAATCGTATCAGATCAACACGCTTAAGAGAGTCATAGTTACTCCCGCCGTTTACCCGCGCTTAGTTGAATTTCTTCACATTGAATTTTAGAGCATTGGGCAGAAATCGTATCTGGTCAACACGCTTAAGAGAGTCATAGTTACTCCCGCCGTTTTCGCGCGCTTAGTTGAATTTCTTCACATTGAATTGCAGAGCACTGGGCAGAAATCGTATCCGGTCAAAACGCTTAAGAGAGTCATAGTTACTCCCGCCGTTTACCCGCGCTCAGTTGAATTTCTTCACATTGAATTTCAGAGCACTGGGCAGAATCGTATCCGGTCAAAACGATTAAGAGAGTCATAGTTACTCCCGCCGTTTACCCGCGCTTAGTTGAATTTCTTCACATTGAATTTCAGCGCACTGGGTAGAAATCGTATCTGGTCAACACGCTTAAGAGAGTCATAGTTACTCCCGCCGTTTACCCGCGCTTAGTTGAATTTCTTCACATTGAATTGCAGAGCACTGGGCAGAAATCGTATCAGATCAACACGCTTAAGAGAGTCATAGTTACTCCCGCCGTTTACCCGCGCTTAGTTGAATTTCTTCACATTTAATTTCAGAGCACTAGGCAGAAATCGAATCTGGTCAACACGCTTAAGAGAGTCATAGTTACTCCCGCCGTTTACCCGCGCTTAGTTGAATTTCTTCACATTGAATTTTAGAGCATTGGGCAGAAATCGTATCTGGTCAACACGCTTAAGAGAGTCATAGTTACTCCCGCCGTTTTCGCGCGCTTAGTTGAATTTCTTCACATTGAATTGCAGAGCACTGGGCAGAAATCGTATCCGGTCAAAACGCTTAAGAGAGTCATAGTTACTCCCGCCGTTTACCCGCGCTCAGTTGAATTTCATCACATTGAATTTCAGAGCACTGGGCAGAATCGTATCCGGTCAAAACGCTTAAGAGAGTCATAGTTACTCCCGCCGTTTACCCGCGCTTAGTTGAATTTCTTCACATTGAATTTCAGCGCACTGGGTAGAAATCGTATCAGTTCAACACGCTTAAGAGAGTCATAGTTACTCGCGCCGTTTACCCGCGCTTAGTTGAATTTCTTCACATTTAATTTCAGAGCACTGGGCAGAAATCGTATCTGGTCAACACGCTTAAGATGGTCATAGTTACTCCCGCCGTTTACCCGCGCTTAGTTGAATTTCTTCACATTGAATTGCAGAGCACTGGGCAGAAATCGTATCAGATCAACACGCTTAAGAGAGTCATAGTTACTCCCGCCGTTTACCCGCGCTTAGTTGAATTTCTTCACATTTAATTTCAGAGCACTGGGCAGAAATCGTATCTGGTCAACACGCTTAAGAGAGTCATAGTTACTCCCGCCGTTTACCCGCGCTTAGTTGAATTTCTTCACATTGAATTTCAGAGCACTGGGCAGAAATCGTATCTGGTCAAAACGCTTAAGAGAGTCATAATTACTCCCGCCGTTTACCCGCGCTCAGTTGAATTTCTTCACATTGAATTTCAGAGCACTGGGCAGAATCGTATCCGGTCAAAACGCTTAAGAGAGTCATAGTTACTCCCGCCGTTTACCTGCGCTTAGTTGAATTTCTTCACACTGAATTTCAGAGCACTGGGTAGAAATCGTATCTGGTCAACACGCTTAAGAGAGTCATAGTTACTCCCGCCGTTTACCCGCGCTTAGTTGAATTTCTTCACACTGAATTGCAGAGCACTGGGCAGAAATCGTATCAGGTCAACACGCTTAAGAGAGTCATAGTTACTCCCGCCGTTTACCCGCGCTTAGTTGAATTTCTTCACATTTAATTTCAGAGCACTGGGCAGAAATCGTATCTGGTCAACACGCTTAAGAGAGTCATAGTTACTCCCGCCGTTTACCCGCGCTTAGTTGAATTTCTTCACATTTAATTTCAGAGCACTAGGCAGAAATCGAATCTGGTCAACACGCTTAAGAGAGTCATAGTTACTCCCGCCGTTTACCCGCGCTTAGTTGAATTTCTTCACATTGAATTTTAGAGCATTGGGCAGAAATCGTATCTGGTCAACACGCTTAAGAGAGTCATAGTTACTCCCGCCGTTTTCGCGCGCTTAGTTGAATTTCTTCACATTGAATTGCAGAGCACTGGGCAGAAATCGTATCCGGTCAAAACGCTTAAGAGAGTCATAGTTACTCCCGCCGTTTACCCGCGCTTAGTTGAATTTCTTCACATTTAATTTCAGAGCACTAGGCAGAAATCGAATCTGGTCAACACGCTTAAGAGAGTCATAGTTACTCCCGCCGTTTACCCGCGCTTAGTTGAATTTCTTCACATTGAATTTTAGAGCATTGGGCAGAAATCGTATCTGGTCAACACGCTTAAGAGAGTCATAGTTACTCCCGCCGTTTTCGCGCGCTTAGTTGAATTTCTTCACATTTAATTTCAGAGCACTAGGCAGAAATCGAATCTGGTCAACACGCTTAAGAGAGTCATAGTTACTCCCGCCGTTTACCCGCGCTTAGTTGAATTTCTTCACATTGAATTTTAGAGCATTGGGCAGAAATCGTATCTGGTCAACACGCTTAAGAGCGTCATAGTTACTCCCGCCGTTTACCCGCGCTTAGTTGAATTTCTTCACATTGAATTGCAGAGCACTGGGCAGAAATCGTATCAGATCAACACGCTTAAGAGAGTCATAGTTACTCCCGCCGTTTACCCGCGCTTAGTTGAATTTCTTCACATTTAATTTCAGAGCACTAGGCAGAAATAGGATCTGGTCAACACGCTTAAGAGAGTCATAGTTACTCCCGCCGTTTACCCGCGCTTAGTTGAATTTCTTCACATTTAATTTCAGAGCACTAGGCAGAAATCGAATCTGGTCAACACGCTTAAGAGAGTCATAGTTACTCCCGCCGTTTACCCGCGCTTAGTTGAATTTCTTCACATTGAATTTTAGAGCATTGGGCAGAAATCGTATCTGGTCAACACGCTTAAGAGAGTCATAGTTACTCCCGTCGTTTTCGCGCGCTTAGTTGAATTTCTTCACATTGAATTGCAGAGCACTGGGCAGAAATCGTATCCGGTCAAAACGCTTAAGAGAGTAATAGTTACTCCCGCCGTTTACCCGCGCTTAGTTGAATTTCTTCACATTTAATTTCAGAGCACTAGGCAGAAATCGAATCTGGTCAACACGCTTAAGAGAGTCATAGTTACTCCCGCCGTTTACCCGCGCTTAGTTGAATTTCTTCACATTGAATTTTAGAGCATTGGGCAGAAATCGTATCTGGTCAACACGCTTCAGAGAGTCATAGTTACTCCCGCCGTTTTCGCGCGCTTAGTTGAATTTCTTCACATTGAATTGCAGAGCACTGGGCAGAAATCGTATCCGGTCAAAACGCTTAAGAGAGTCATAGTTACTCCCGCCGTTTACCCGCGCTCAGTTGAATTTCTTCACATTGAATTTCAGAGCACTGGGCAGAATCGTATCCGGTCAAAACGCTTAAGAGAGTCATAGTTACTCCCGCCGTTTACCCGCGCTTAGTTGAATTTCTTCACATTGAATTGTAGAGCACTGGGCAGAAATCGTATCTGGTCAACACGCTTAAGAGAGTCATAGTTACTCCCGCCGTTTACCCGCGCTTAGTTGAATTTCTTCACATTGAATTTTAGAGCATTGGGCAGAAATCGTATCTGGTCAACACGCTTAAGAGAGTCATAGTTACTCCCGCCGTTTTCGCGCGCTTAGTTGAATTTCTTCACATTTAATTTCAGAGCACTAGGCAGAAATCGAATCTGGTCAACACGCTTAAGAGAGTCATAGTTACTCCCGCCGTTTACCCGCGCTTAGTTGAATTTCTTCACATTGAATTTTAGAGCATTGGGCAGAAATCGTATCTGGTCAACACGCTTAAGAGCGTCATAGTTACTCCCGCCGTTTACCCGCGCTTAGTTGAATTTCTTCACATTGAATTGCAGAGCACTGGGCAGAAATCGTATCAGATCAACACGCTTAAGAGAGTCATAGTTACTCCCGCCGTTTACCCGCGCTTAGTTGAATTTCTTCACATTTAATTTCAGAGCACTAGGCAGAAATAGGATCTGGTCAACACGCTTAAGAGAGTCATAGTTACTCCCGCCGTTTACCCGCGCTTAGTTGAATTTCTTCACATTTAATTTCAGAGCACTAGGCAGAAATCGAATCTGGTCAACACGCTTAAGAGAGTCATAGTTACTCCCGCCGTTTACCCGCGCTTAGTTGAATTTCTTCACATTGAATTTTAGAGCATTGGGCAGAAATCGTATCTGGTCAACACGCTTAAGAGAGTCATAGTTACTCCCGTCGTTTTCGCGCGCTTAGTTGAATTTCTTCACATTGAATTGCAGAGCACTGGGCAGAAATCGTATCCGGTCAAAACGCTTAAGAGAGTAATAGTTACTCCCGCCGTTTACCCGCGCTTAGTTGAATTTCTTCACATTTAATTTCAGAGCACTAGGCAGAAATCGAATCTGGTCAACACGCTTAAGAGAGTCATAGTTACTCCCGCCGTTTACCCGCGCTTAGTTGAATTTCTTCACATTGAATTTTAGAGCATTGGGCAGAAATCGTATCTGGTCAACACGCTTCAGAGAGTCATAGTTACTCCCGCCGTTTTCGCGCGCTTAGTTGAATTTCTTCACATTGAATTGCAGAGCACTGGGCAGAAATCGTATCCGGTCAAAACGCTTAAGAGAGTCATAGTTACTCCCGCCGTTTACCCGCGCTCAGTTGAATTTCTTCACATTGAATTTCAGAGCACTGGGCAGAATCGTATCCGGTCAAAACGCTTAAGAGAGTCATAGTTACTCCCGCCGTTTACCCGCGCTTAGTTGAATTTCTTCACATTGAATTGTAGAGCACTGGGCAGAAATCGTATCTGGTCAACACGCTTAAGAGAGTCATAGTTACTCCCGCCGTTTACCCGCGCTTAGTTGAATTTCTTCACATTGAATTTTAGAGCATTGGGCAGAAATCGTATCTGGTCAACACGCTTAAGAGAGTCATAGTTACTCCCGCCGTTTTCGCGCGCTTAGTTGAATTTCTTCACATTGAATTGCAGAGCACTGGGCAGAAATCGTATCCGGTCAAAACGCTTAAGAGAGTCATAGTTACTCCCGCCGTTTACCCGCGCTCAGTTGAATTTCTTCACATTTAATTTCAGAGCACTGGGCAGAAATCGTATCTGGTCAACACGCTTAAGAGAGTCATAGTTACTCCCGCCGTTTACCCGCGCTTAGTTGAATTTCTTCACATTGAATTGCAGAGCACTGGGCAGAAATCGTATCAGGTCAACACGCTTAAGAGAGTCATAGTTACTCCCGCCGTTTTCGCGCGCTTAGTTGAATTTCTTCACATTGAATTGCAGAGCACTGGGCAGAAATCGTATCCGGTCAAAACGCTTAAGAGAGTCATAGTTACTCCCGCCGTTTACCCGCGCTTAGTTGAATTTCTTCACATTGAATTTTAGAGCACTGGGCAGAAATCGTATCTGGTCAACACGCTTAAGAGAGTCATAGTTACTCCCGCCGTTTACCCGCGCTTAGTTGAATTTCTTCACATTGAATTGCAGAGCACTGGGCAGAAATCGTATCAGGTCAATACGCTTAAGAGAGTCATAGTTACTCCCGCCGTTTACCCGCGCTTAGTTGAATTTCTTCACATTTAATTTCAGAGCACTGGGCAGAAATCGTATCTGGTCAACACGCTTAAGAGCGTCGTAGTTACTCCCGCCGTTTACCCGCGCTAAGTTGAATTCCTTCACATTGAATTGCAGAGCACTGGGCAGAAATCGTATCAGATCAACACGCTTAAGAGAGTCATAGTTACTCCCGCCGTTTACCCGCGCTTAGTTGAATTTCTTCACATTTAATTTCAGAGCACTAGGCAGAAATCGGATCTGGTCAACACGCTTAAGAGAGTCATAGTTACTCCCGCCGTTTACCCGCGCTTAGTTGAATTTCTTCACATTTAATTTCAGAGCACTAGGCAGAAATCGAATCTGGTCAACACGCTTAAGAGAGTCATAGTTACTCCCGCCGTTTTCGCGCGCTTAGTTGAATTTCTTCACATTGAATTGCAGAGCACTGGGCAGAAATCGTATCCGGTCAAAACGCTTAAGAGAGTCATAGTTACTCCCGCCGTTTACCCGCGCTCAGTTGAATTTCTTCACATTGAATTTCAGAGCACTGGGCAGAATCGTATCCGGTCAAAACGCTTAAGAGAGTCATAGTTACTCCCGCCGTTTACCCGCTCTTAGTTGAATTTCTTCACATTGAATTTTAGAGCACTGGGCAGAAATCGTATCTGGTCAACACGCTTAAGAGAGTCATAGTTACTCCCGCCGTTTACCCGCGCTTAGTTGAATTTCTTCACATTTAATTTCAGAGCACTAGGCAGAAATCGAATCTGGTCAACACGCTTAAGAGAGTCATAGTTACTCCCGCCGTTTACCCGCGCTTAGTTGAACTTCTTCACATTGAATTGCAGAGCACTAGGCAGAAATCGTATCTGGTCAACACGCTTAAGAGAGTCATAGTTACTCCCGCCGTTTACCCGCGCTTAGTTGAATTTCTTCACATTGAATTGCAGAGCACTGGGCAGAAATCGTATCAGGTCAACACGCTTAAGAGAGTCATAGTTACTCCCGCCGTTTACCCGCGCTTAGTTGAATTTCTTCACATTTAATTTCAGAGCACTGGGCAGAAATCGTATCTGGTCAACACGCTTAAGAGAGTCATAGTTACTCCCGCCGTTTACCCGCGCTTAGTTGAATTTCTTCACATTGAATTGCAGAGCACTGGGCAGAAATCGTATCAGATCAACACGCTTAAGAGAGTCATAGTTACTCCCGCCGTTTACCCGCGCTTAGTTGAATTTCTTCACATTTAATTTCAGAGCACTAGGCAGAAATCGAATCTAGTCAACACGCTTAAGAGAGTCATAGTTACTCCCGCCGTTTACCCGCGCTTAGTTGAATTTCTTCACATTGAATTTCAGAGCACTGGGCAGAAATCGTATCTGGTCAAAACGCTTAAGAGAGTCATAATTACTCCCGCCGTTTACCCGCGCTCAGTTGAATTTCTTCACATTGAATTTCAGAGCACTGGGCAGAATCGTATCCGGTCAAAACGCTTAAGAGAGTCATAGTTACTCCCGCCGTTTACCCGCGCTTAGTTGAATTTCTTCACACTGAATTTCAGAGCACTGGGTAGAAATCGTATCTGGTCAACACGCTTAAGAGAGTCATAGTTACTCCCGCCGTTTACCCGCGCTTAGTTGAATTTCTTCACATTGAATTGCAGAGCACTGGGCAGAAACCGTATCAGGTCAACACGCTTAAGAGAGTCATAGATACTCCCGCCGTTTACCCGCGCTTAGTTGAATTTCTTCACATTTAATTTCAGAGCACTGGGCAGAAATCGTATCTGGTCAACACGCTTAAGAGAGTCATAGTTACTCCCGCCGTTTACCCGCGCTTAGTTGAATTTCTTCACATTGAATTGCAGAGCACTGGGCAGAAATCGTATCAGATCAACACGCTTAAGAGAGTCATAGTTACTCCCGCCGTTTACCCGCGCTTAGTTGAATTTCTTCACATTTAATTTCAGAGCACTAGGCAGATATCGAATCTGGCCAACACGCTTAAGAGAGTCATAGTTACTCCCGCCGTTTACCCGCGCTTAGTTGAATTTCTTCACATTGAATTTTAGAGCATTGGGCAGAAATCGTATCTGGTCAACACGCTTAAGAGAGTCATAGTTACTCCCGCCGTTTTCGCGCGCTTAGTTGAATTTCTTCACATTGAATTGCAGAGCACTGGGCAGAAATCGTATCCGGTCAAAACGCTTAGGAGAGTCATAGTTACTCCCGCCGTTTACCCGCGCTTAGTTGAATTTCTTCACATTGAATTTTAGAGCACTGGGCAGAAATCGTATCTGGTCAACACGCTTAAGAGAGTCATAGTTACTCCCGCCGTTTACCCGCGCTTAGTTGAATTTCTTCACATTGAATTGCAGAGCACTGGGCAGAAATCGTATCAGGTCAACACGCTTAAGAGAGTCATAGTTACTCCCGCCGTTTACCCGCGCTTAGTTGAATTTCTTCACATTTAATTTCAGAGCACTGGGCAGAAATCGTATCTGGTCAACACGCTTAAGAGAGTCATAGTTACTCCCGCCGTTTACCCGCGCTTAGTTGAATTTCTTCACATTGAATTGCAGAGCACTGGGCAGAAATCGTATCAGATCAACACGCTTAAGAGAGTCATAGTTACTCCCGCCGTTTACCCGCGCTTAGTTGAATTTCTTCACATTTAATTTCAGAGCACTAGGCAGAAATCGAATCTGGTCAACACGCTTAAGAGAGTCATAGTTACTCCCGCCGTTTACCCGCGCTTAGTTGAATTTCTTCACATTTAATTTCAGAGCACTAGGCAGAAATCGAATCTGGTCAACACGCTTAAGAGAGTCATAGTTACTCCCGCCGTTTACCCGCGCTTAGTTGAATTTCTTCACATTGAATTTTAGAGCATTGGGCAGAAATCGTATCTGGTCAACACGCTTAAGAGAGTCATAGTTACTCCCGCCGTTTTCGCGCGCTTAGTTGAATTTCTTCACATTGAATTGCAGAGCACTGGGCAGAAATCGTATCCGGTCAAAACGCTTAAGAGAGTCATAGTTACTCCCGCCGTTTACACGCGCTCAGTTGAATTTCTTCACATTGAATTTCAGAGCACTGGGCAGAATCGTATCCGGTCAAAACGCTTAAGAGAGTCATAGTTACTCCCGCCGTTTACCCGCGCTTAGTTGAATTTCTTCACATTGAATTTCAGCGCACTGGGTAGAAATCGTATCTGGTCAACACGCTTAAGAGAGTCATAGTTACTCCCGTCGTTTACCCGCGCTTAGTTGAATTTCTTCACATTGAATTGCAGAGCACTGGGCAGAAATCGTATCAGATCAACACGCTTAAGAGAGTCATAGTTACTCCCGCCGTTTACCCGCGCTTAGTTGAATTTCTTCACATTGAATTTTAGAGCATTGGGCAGAAATCGTATCTGGTCAACACGCTTAAGAGAGTCATAGTTACTCCCGCCGTTTTCGCGCGCTTAGTTGAATTTCTTCACATTGAATTGCAGAGCACTGGGCAGAAATCGTATCCGGTCAAAACGCTTAAGAGAGTCATAGTTACTCCCGCCGTTTACCCGCGCTCAGTTGAATTTCTTCACATTGAATTTCAGAGCACTGGGCAGAATCGTATCCGGTCAAAACGCTTAAGAGAGTCATAGTTACTCCCGCCGTTTACCCGCGCTTAGTTGAATTTCTTCACATTGAATTTCAGTGCACTGGGTAGAAATCGTATCTGGTCAACACGCTTAAGAGAGTCATAGTTACTCCCGCCGTTTACCCGCGCTCAGTTGAATTTCATCACATTGAATTTCAGAGCACTGGGCAGAAATCGTATCAGATCAACACGCTTAAGAGAGTCATAGTTACTCCCGCCGTTTACCCGCGCTTAGTTGAATTTCTTCACATTTAATTTCAGAGCACTAGGCAGAAATCGAATCTGGTCAACACGCTTAAGAGAGTCATAGTTACTCCCGCCGTTTACCCGCGCTTAGTTGAATTTCTTCACATTGAATTTCAGAGCACTGGGCAGAAATCGTATCTGGTCAAAACGCTTAAGAGAGTCATAATTACTCCCGCCGTTTACCCGCGCTCAGTTGAATTTCTTCACATTGAATTTCAGAGCACTGGGCAGAATCGTATCCGGTCAAAACGCTTAAGAGAGTCATAGTTACTCCCGCCGTTTACCCGCGCTTAGTTGAATTTCTTCACATTGAATTTCAGTGCACTGGGTAGAAATCGTATCTGGTCAACACGCTTAAGAGAGTCATAGTTACTCCCGCCGTTTACCCGCGCTCAGTTGAATTTCATCACATTGAATTTCAGAGCACTGGGCAGAATCGTATCCGGTCAAAACGCTTAAGAGAGTCATAGTTACTCCCGCCGTTTACCCGCGCTTAGTTGAATTTCTTCACATTGAATTTCAGCGCACTGGGTAGAAATCGTATCAGTTCAACACGCTTAAGAGAGTCATAGTTACTCCCGCCGTTTACCCGCGCTTAGTTGAATTTCTTCACATTTAATTTCAGAGCACTGGGCAGAAATCGTATCTGGTCAACACGCTTAAGAGAGTCATAGTTACTCCCGCCGTTTACCCGCGCTTAGTTGAATTTCTTCACACTGAATTTCAGAGCACTGGGTAGAAATCGTATCTGGTCAACACGCTTAAGAGAGTCATAGTTACTCCCGCCGTTTACCCGCGCTTAGTTGAATTTCTTCACATTGAATTGCAGAGCACTGGGCAGAAATCGTATCAGGTCAACACGCTTAAGAGAGTCATAGTTACTCCCGCCGTTTACCCGCGCTTAGTAGAATTTCTTCACATTTAATTTCAGAGCACTGGGCAGAAATCGTATCTGGTCAACACGCTTAAGAGAGTCATAGTTACTCCCGCCGTTTACCCGCGCTTAGTTGAACTTCTTCACATTGAATTGCAGAGCACTAGGCAGAAATCGAATCTGGTCAACACGCTTAAGAGCGTCATAGTTACTCCCGCCGTTTACCCGCGCTCAGTTGAATTTCTTCACATTGAATTTCAGAGCACTGGGCAGAATCGTATCCGGTCAAAACGCTTAAGAGAGTCATAGTTACTCCCGCCGTTTACCCGCGCTTAGTTGAATTTCTTCACATTGAATTTCAGTGCACTGGGTAGAAATCGTATCTGGTCAACACGCTTAAGAGAGTCATAGTTACTCCCGCCGTTTACCCGCGCTCAGTTGAATTTCATCACATTGAATTTCAGAGCACTGGGCAGAATCGTATCCGGTCAAAACGCTTAAGAGAGTCATAGTTACTCCCGCCGTTTACCCGCGCTTAGTTGAATTTCTTCACATTGAATTTCAGCGCACTGTGTAGAAATCGTATCAGTTCAACACGCTTAAGAGAGTCATAGTTACTCCCGCCGTTTACCCGCGCTTAGTTGAATTTCTTCACATTTAATTTCAGAGCACTGGGCAGAAATCGTATCTGGTCAACACGCTTAAGAGAGTCATAGTTACACCCGCCGTTTACCCGCGCTTAGTAGAATTTCTTCACATTTAATTTCAGAGCATTGGGCAGAAATCGTATCTGGTCAACACGCTTAAGAGAGTCATAGTTACTCCCGCCGTTTTCGCGCGCTTAGTTGAATTTCTTCACATTGAATTGCAGAGCACTGGGCAGAAATCGTATCCGGTCAAAACGCTTAAGAGAGTCATAGTTACTCCCGCCGTTTACCCGCGCTCAGTTGAATTTCTTCACATTGAATTTCAGAGCACTGGGCAGAATCGTATCCGGTCAAAACGCTTAAGAGAGTCATAGTTACTCCCGCCGTTTACCCGCGCTTAGTTGAATTTCTTCACATTGAATTTCAGTGCACTGGGTAGAAATCGTATCTGGTCAACACGCTTAAGAGAGTCATAGTTACTCCCGCCGTTTACCCGCGCTCAGTTGAATTTCATCACATTGAATTTCAGAGCACTGGGCAGAAATCGTATCAGATCAACACGCTTAAGAGAGTCATAGTTACTCCCGCCGTTTACCCGCGCTTAGTTGAATTTCTTCACATTTAATTTCAGAGCACTAGGCAGAAATCGAATCTGGTCAACACGCTTAAGAGAGTCATAGTTACTCCCGCCGTTTACCCGCGCTTAGTTGAATTTCTTCACATTGAATTTCAGAGCACTGGGCAGAAATCGTATCTGGTCAAAACGCTTAAGAGAGTCATAATTACTCCCGCCGTTTACCCGCGCTCAGTTGAATTTCTTCACATTGAATTTCAGAGCACTGGGCAGAATCGTATCCGGTCAAAACGCTTAAGAGAGTCATAGTTACTCCCGCCGTTTACCCGCGCTTAGTTGAATTTCTTCACATTGAATTTCAGTGCACTGGGTAGAAATCGTATCTGGTCAACACGCTTAAGAGAGTCATAGTTACTCCCGCCGTTTACCCGCGCTCAGTTGAATTTCATCACATTGAATTTCAGAGCACTGGGCAGAATCGTATCCGGTCAAAACGCTTAAGAGAGTCATAGTTACTCCCGCCGTTTACCCGCGCTTAGTTGAATTTCTTCACATTGAATTTCAGCGCACTGGGTAGAAATCGTATCAGTTCAACACGCTTAAGAGAGTCATAGTTACTCCCGCCGTTTACCCGCGCTTAGTTGAATTTCTTCACATTTAATTTCAGAGCACTGGGCAGAAATCGTATCTGGTCAACACGCTTAAGAGAGTCATAGTTACTCCCGCCGTTTACCCGCGCTTAGTTGAATTTCTTCACACTGAATTTCAGAGCACTGGGTAGAAATCGTATCTGGTCAACACGCTTAAGAGAGTCATAGTTACTCCCGCCGTTTACCCGCGCTTAGTTGAATTTCTTCACATTGAATTGCAGAGCACTGGGCAGAAATCGTATCAGGTCAACACGCTTAAGAGAGTCATAGTTACTCCCGCCGTTTACCCGCGCTTAGTAGAATTTCTTCACATTTAATTTCAGAGCACTGGGCAGAAATCGTATCTGGTCAACACGCTTAAGAGAGTCATAGTTACTCCCGCCGTTTACCCGCGCTTAGTTGAACTTCTTCACATTGAATTGCAGAGCACTAGGCAGAAATCGAATCTGGTCAACACGCTTAAGAGCGTCATAGTTACTCCCGCCGTTTACCCGCGCTCAGTTGAATTTCTTCACATTGAATTTCAGAGCACTGGGCAGAATCGTATCCGGTCAAAACGCTTAAGAGAGTCATAGTTACTCCCGCCGTTTACCCGCGCTTAGTTGAATTTCTTCACATTGAATTTCAGTGCACTGGGTAGAAATCGTATCTGGTCAACACGCTTAAGAGAGTCATAGTTACTCCCGCCGTTTACCCGCGCTCAGTTGAATTTCATCACATTGAATTTCAGAGCACTGGGCAGAATCGTATCCGGTCAAAACGCTTAAGAGAGTCATAGTTACTCCCGCCGTTTACCCGCGCTTAGTTGAATTTCTTCACATTGAATTTCAGCGCACTGTGTAGAAATCGTATCAGTTCAACACGCTTAAGAGAGTCATAGTTACTCCCGCCGTTTACCCGCGCTTAGTTGAATTTCTTCACATTTAATTTCAGAGCACTGGGCAGAAATCGTATCTGGTCAACACGCTTAAGAGAGTCATAGTTACACCCGCCGTTTACCCGCGCTTAGTAGAATTTCTTCACATTTAATTTCAGAGCACTGGGCAGAAATCGTATCTGGTCAACACGCTTAAGAGAGTCATAGTTACTCCCGCCGTTTACCCGCGCTTAGTTGAACTTCTTCACATTGAATTGCAGAGCACTAGGCAGAAATCGAATCTGGTCAACACGCTTAAGAGCGTCATAGTTACTCCCGCCGTTTACCCGCGCTCAGTTGAATTTCTTCACATTGAATTTCAGAGCACTGGGCAGAATCGTATCCGGTCAAAACGCTTAAGAGAGTCATAGTTACTCCCGCCGTTTACCCGCGCTTAGTTGAATTTCTTCACATTGAATTTCAGTGCACTGGGTAGAAATCGTATCTGGTCAACACGCTTAAGAGAGTCATAGTTACTCCCGCCGTTTACCCGCGCTCAGTTGAATTTCTTCACATTTAATTTCAGAGCACTGGGCAGAAATCGTATCTGGTCAACACGCTTAAGAGAGTCATAGTTACTCCCGCCGTTTACCCGCGCTTAGTAGAATTTCTTCACATTTAATTTCAGAGCACTGGGCAGAAATCGTATCTGGTCAACACGCTTAAGAGAGTCATAGTTACTCCCGCCGTTTACCCGCGCTTAGTTGAACTTCTTCACATTGAATTGCAGAGCACTAGGCAGAAATCGAATCTGGTCAACACGCTTAAGAGCGTCATAGTTACTCCCGCCGTTTACCCGCGCTCAGTTGAATTTCTTCACATTGAATTTCAGAGCACTGGGCAGAATCGTATCCGGTCAAAACGCTTAAGAGAGTCATAGTTACTCCCGCCGTTTACCCGCGCTTAGTTGAATTTCTTCACATTTAATTTCAGAGCACTGGGCAGAAATCGTATCTGGTCAACACGCTTAAGAGAGTCATAGTTACTCCCGCCGTTTACCCGCGCTTAGTAGAATTTCTTCACATTTAATTTCAGAGCACTGGGCAGAAATCGTATCTGGTCAACACGCTTAAGAGAGTCATAGTTACTCCCGCCGTTTACCCGCGCTTAGTTGAACTTCTTCACATTGAATTGCAGAGCACTAGGCAGAAATCGAATCTGGTCAACACGCTTAAGAGCGTCATAGTTACTCCCGCCGTTTACCCGCCCTCAGTTGAATTTCTTCACATTGAATTTCAGAGCACTGGGTAGAAATCGTATCTGGTCAACACGCTTAAGAGAGTCATAGTTACTCCCGCCGTTTACCCGCGCTTAGTTGAATTTCTTCACATTGAATTTCAGAGCACTGGGCAGAAATCGTATCTGGTCAACACGCTTAAGATGGTCATAGTTACTCCCGCCGTTTACCCGCGCTTAGTTGAATTTCTTCACATTGAATTGCAGAGCACTGGGCAGAAATCGTATCTGGCCAACACGCTTAAGAGAGTTATAGTTACTCCCGCCGTTTACCCGCGCTTAGTTGAATTTCTTCACATTTAATTTCAGAGCACTGGGCAGAAATCGTATCTGGTCAACACGCTTAAGAGAGTCATAGTTACTCCCGCCGTTTTCGCGCGCTCAGTTGAATTTCTTCACATTGAATTTCAGAGCACTGGGCAGAATCGTATCCGGTCAAAACGCTTAAGAGAGTCATAGTTACTCCCGCCGTTTACCCGCGCTTAGTTGAATTTCTTCACACTGAATTTCAGAGCACTGGGTAGAAATCGTATCTGGTCAACACGCTTAAGAGAGTCATAGTTACTCCCGCCGTTTACCCGCGCTTAGTTGAATTTCTTCACATTGAATTGCAGAGCACTGGGCAGAAATCGTATCAGGTCAACACGCTTAAGAGAGTCATAGTTACTCCCGCCGTTTACCCGCGCTTAGTAGAATTTCTTCACATTTAATTTCAGAGCACTGGGCAGAAATCGTATCTGGTCAACACGCTTAAGAGAGTCATAGTTACTCCCGCCGTTTACCCGCGCTTAGTTGAATTTCTTCACATTGAATTGCAGAGCACTGGGCAGAAATCGTATCAGGTCAACACGCTTAAGAGAGTCATAGTTACTCCCGCCGTTTACCCGCGCTTAGTTGAATTTCTTCACATTTAATTTCAGAGCACTGGGCAGAAATCGTATCTGGTCAACACGCTTAAGAGAGTCATAGTTACTCCCGCCGTTTACCCGCGCTTAGTTGAATTTCTTCACATTGAATTGCAGAGCACTGGGCAGAAATCGTATCAGATCAACACGCTTAAGAGAGTCATAGTTACTCCCGCCGTTTACCCGCGCTTAGTTGAATTTCTTCACATTTAATTTCAGAGCACTAGGCAGATATCGAATCTGGCCAACACGCTTAAGAGAGTCATAGTTACTCCCGCCGTTTACCCGCGCTTAGTTGAATTTCTTCACATTGAATTTTAGAGCATTGGGCAGAAATCGTATCTGGTCAACACGCTTAAGAGAGTCATAGTTACTCCCGCCGTTTTCGCGCGCTTAGTTGAATTTCTTCACATTGAATTGCAGAGCACTGGGCAGAAATCGTATCAGATCACCACGCTTAAGAGAGTCATAGTTACTCCCGCCGTTTACCCGCGCTTAGTTGAATTTCTTCACATTGAATTTCAGAGCACTGGGCAGAAATCGTATCTGGTCAAAACGCTTAAGAGAGTCATAATTACTCCCGCCGTTTACCCGCGCTCAGTTGAATTTCTTCACATTGAATTTCAGAGCACTGGGCAGAATCGTATCCGGTCAAAACGCTTAAGAGAGTCATAGTTACTCCCGCCGTTTACCCGCGCTTAGTTGAATTTCTTCACATTGAATTGCAGAGCACTGGGCAGAAATCGTATCAGATCAACACGCTTAAGAGAGTCATAGTTACTCCCGCCGTTTACCCGCGCTTAGTTGAATTTCTTCACATTGAATTTTAGAGCATTGGGCAGAAATCGTATCTGGTCAACACGCTTAAGAGAGTCATAGTTACTCCCGCCGTTTACCCGCGCTTAGTTGAATTTCTTCACATTGAATTTTAGAGCACTGGGCAGAAATCGTATCTGGTCAACACGCTTAAGAGAGTCATAGTTACTCCCGCCGTTTTCGCGCGCTTAGTTGAATTTCTTGACATTGAATTGCAGAGCACTGGGCAGAAATCGTATCCGGTCAAAACGCTTAAGAGAGTCATAGTTACTCCCGCCGTTTACCCGCGCTTAGTTGAATTTCTTCACATTTAATTTCAGAGCACTGGGCAGAAATCGTATCAGTTCAACACGCTTAAGAGAGTCATAGTTACTCCCGCCGTTTACCCGTGCTTAGTTGAATTTCTTCACATTTAATTTCAGAGCACTGGGCAGAAATCGTATCTGGTCAACACGCTTAAGAGAGTCATAGTTACTCCCGCCGTTTACCCGCGCTTAGTTGAATTTCTTCACGTTGAATTGCAGAGCACTAGCCAGAAATCGAATCTGGTCAACACGCTTAAGAGAGTCATAGTTACTCCCGCCGTTTACCCGCGCTTAGTTGAATTTCTTCACGTTGAATTGCAGAGCACTAGCCAGAAATCGAATCTGGTCAACACGCTTAAGAGAGTCATAGTTACTCACGCCGTTTGCCCGCGCTTAGTTGAATTTCTTCACATTGAATTGCAGAGCACTGGGTAGAAATCGTATGTGGTCAACACGCTTACGAGAGTCATAGTTACTCCCGCCGTTTACCCGCGCTTAGTTGAATTTCTTCACATTGAATTTTAGAGCACTGGGCAGAAATCGTATCTGGTCAACACGCTTAAGAGAGTCATAGTTACTCCCGCCGTTTACCCGCGCTTAGTTGAATTTCTTCACATTTAATTTCAGAGCACTGGGCAGAAATCGTATCTGGTCAACACGCTTAAGAGAGTCATAGTTACTCCCGCCGTTTACCCGCGCTTAGTTGAATTTCTTCACGTTGAATTGCAGAGCACTAGCCAGAAATCGAATCTGGTCAACACGCTTAAGAGAGTCATAGTTACTCACGCCGTTTGCCCGCGCTTAGTTGAATTTCTTCACGTTGAATTGCAGAGCACTGGGCAGAAATCGTATCCGGTCAAAACGCTTAAGAGAGTCATAGTTACTCCCGCCGTTTACCCGCGCTTAGTTGAATTTCTTCACATTTAATTTCAGAGCACTGGGCAGAAATCGTATCTGGTCAACACGCTTAAGAGAGTCATAGTTACTCCCGCCGTTTTCGCGCGCTTAGTTGAATTTCTTCACATTGAGTTGCAGAGCACTGGGCAGAAATCATATCCGGTCAAAACGCTTAAGAGAGTCATAGTTACTCCCGCCGTTTACCCACGCTTAGTTGAATTTCTTCACATTTAATTTCAGAGCACTGGGCAGAAATCGTATCTGGTCAACACGCTTAAGAGAGTCATAGTTACTCCCGCCGTTTTCGCGCGCTTAGTTGAATTTCTTCACATTGAATTGCAGAGCACTGGGAAGAAATCGTATCTGGTCAACACGCCTAAGAGAGTCATAGTTACTCCCGCCGTTTACACGCGCTTAGCTGAATTTCTTCACATTGAATTGCAGAGCACTGGGCAGAAATCGTATCAGGTCAACACGCTTAAGAGAGTCATAGTTACTCCCGCCGTTTACCCGCGCTTAGTTGAATTTCTTCACATTTAATTTCAGAGCACTGGGCAGAAATCGTATCTGGTCAAAACGCTTAAGAGAGTCATAGTTACTCCCGCCGTTTACCCGCGCTCAGTTGAATTTCTTCACATTAAATTTCAGAGCACTGGGCAGAATCGTATCCGGTCAACACGCTTAAGAGAGTCATAGTTACTCCCGCCGTTTACCCGCGCTTAGTTGAATTTCTTCACATTTAATTTCAGAGCACTGGGCAGAAATCGTATCTGGTCAACACGCTTAAGAGAGTCATAGTTACTCCCGCCGTTTTCGCGCGCTTAGTTGAATTTCTTCACATTGAATTGCAGAGCACTGGGAAGAAATCGTATCTGGTCAACACGCTTAAGAGAGTCATAGTTACTCCCGCCGTTTACCCGCGCTTAGTTGAATTTCTTCACATTGAATTTCAGAGCACTGGGCAGAAATCGTATCTGGTCAAAACGCTTAAGAGAGTCATAGTTACTCCCGCCGTTTACCCGCCCTCAGTTGAATTTCTTCACATTGAATTTCAGAGCACTGGGTAGAAATCGTATCTGGTCAACACGCTTAAGAGAGTCATAGTTACTCCCGCCGTTTACCCGCGCTTAGTTGAATTTCTTCACATTGAATTTCAGAGCACTGGGCAGAAATCGTATCTGGTCAACACGCTTAAGATGGTCATAGTTACTCCCGCCGTTTACCCGCGCTTAGTTGAATTTCTTCACATTGAATTTCAGAGCACTGGGCAGAATCGTATCCGGTCAAAACGCTTAAGAGTGTCATAGTTACTCCCGCCGTTTACCCGCGCTTAGTTGAATTTCTTCACACTGAATTTCAGAGCACTGGGTAGAAATCGTATCTGGTCAACACGCTTAAGAGAGTCATAGTTACTCCCGCCGTTTTCGCGCGCTTAGTTGAATTTCTTGACATTGAATTGCAGAGCACTGGGCAGAAATCGTATCCGGTCAAAACGCTTAAGAGAGTCATAGTTACTCCCGCCGTTTACCCGCGCTTAGTTGAATTTCTTCACATTTAATTTCAGAGCACTGGGCAGAAATCGTATCAGTTCAACACGCTTAAGAGAGTCATAGTTACTCCCGCCGTTTACCCGCGCTCAGTTGAATTTCTTCACATTAAATTTCAGAGCACTGGGCAGAATCGTATCCGGTCAACACGCTTAAGAGAGTCATAGTTACTCCCGCCGTTTACCCGCGCTTAGTTGAATTTCTTCACATTTAATTTCAGAGCACTAGGCAGAAATCGAATCTGGTCAACACGCTTAAGAGAGTCATAGTTACTCCCGCCGTTTACCCGCGCTTAGTTGAATTTCTTCACATTGAATTTTAGAGCATTGGGCAGAAATCGTATCTGGTCAACACGCTTAAGAGAGTCATAGTTACTCCCGCCGTTTACCCGCGCTTAGTTGAATTTCTTCACATTGAATTTTAGAGCACTGGGCAGAAATCGTATCTGGTCAACACGCTTAAGAGAGTCATAGTTACTCCCGCCGTTTTCGCGCGCTTAGTTGAATTTCTTGACATTGAATTGCAGAGCACTGGGCAGAAATCGTATCCGGTCAAAACGCTTAAGAGAGTCATAGTTACTCCCGCCGTTTACCCGCGCTTAGTTGAATTTCTTCACATTTAATTTCAGAGCACTGGGCAGAAATCGTATCAGTTCAACACGCTTAAGAGAGTCATAGTTACTCCCGCCGTTTACCCGCGCTTAGTTGAATTTCTTCACATTTAATTTCAGAGCACTGGGCAGAAATCGTATCTGGTCAACACGCTTAAGAGAGTCATAGTTACTCCCGCCGTTTACCCGCGCTTAGTTGAATTTCTTCACGTTGAATTGCAGAGCACTAGCCAGAAATCGAATCTGGTCAACACGCTTAAGAGAGTCATAGTTACTCCCGCCGTTTACCCGCGCTTAGTTGAATTTCTTCACGTTGAATTGCAGAGCACTAGCCAGAAATCGAATCTGGTCAACACGCTTAAGAGAGTCATAGTTACTCACGCCGTTGGCCCGCGCTTAGTTGAATTTCTTCACATTGAATTGCAGAGCACTGGGTAGAAATCGTATGTGGTCAACACGCTTACGAGAGTCATAGTTACTCCCGCCGTTTACCCGCGCTTAGTTGAATTTCTTCACATTGAATTTTAGAGCACTGGGCAGAAATCGTATCTGGTCAACACGCTTAAGAGAGTCATAGTTACTCCCGCCGTTTACCCGCGCTTAGTTGAATTTCTTCACACTGAATTTCAGAGCACTGGGTAGAAATCGTATCTGGTCAACACGCTTAAGAGAGTCATAGTTACTCCCGCCGTTTACCCGCGCTTAGTTGAATTTCTTCACATTTAATTTCAGAGCACTGGGCAGAAATCGTATCTGGTCAACACGCTTAAGAGAGTCATAGTTACTCCCGCCGTTTACCCGCGCTTAGTTGAATTTCTTCACATTGAATTGCAGAGCACTGGGCAGAAATCGTATCAGATCAACACGCTTAAGAGAGTCATAGTTACTCCCGCCGTTTACCCGCGCTTAGTTGAATTTCTTCACATTGAATTTTAGAGCACTGGGCAGAAATCGTATCTGGTCAACACGCTTAAGAGAGTCATAGTTACTCCCGCCGTTTTCGTGCGCTTAGTTGAATTTCTTGACATTGAATTGCAGAGCACTGGGCAGAAATCGTATCCGGTCAAAACGCTTAAGAGAGTCATAGTTACTCCCGCCGTTTACCCGCGCTTAGTTGAATTTCTTCACATTTAATTTCAGAGCACTGGGCAGAAATCGTATCAGTTCAACACGCTTAAGAGAGTCATAGTTACTCCCGCCGTTTACCCGCGCTTAGTTGAATTTCTTCACATTTAATTTCAGAGCACTGGGCAGAAATCGTATCTGGTCAACACGCTTAAGAGAGTCATAGTTACTCCCGCCGTTTACCCGCGCTTAGTTGAATTTCTTCACGTTGAATTGCAGAGCACTAGCCAGAAATCGAATCTGGTCAACACGCTTAAGAGAGTCATAGTTACTCACGCCGTTTGCCCGCGCTTAGTTGAATTTCTTCACATTGAATTGCAGAGCACTGGGCAGAAATCGTATCCGGTCAAAACGCTTAAGAGAGTCATAGTTACTCCCGCCGTTTACCCGCGCTTAGTTGAATTTCTTCACATTTAATTTCAGAGCACTGGGCAGAAATCGTATCTGGTCAACACGCTTAAGAGAGTCATAGTTACTCCCGCCGTTTTCGCGCGCTTAGTTGAATTTCTTCACATTGAGTTGCAGAGCACTGGGCAGAAATCATATCCGGTCAAAACGCTTAAGAGAGTCATAGTTACTCCCGCCGTTTACCCGCGCTTAGTTGAATTTCTTCACATTTAATTTCAGAGCACTGGGCAGAAATCGTATCTGGTCAACACGCTTAAGAGAGTCATAGTTACTCCCGCCGTTTACACGCGCTTAGCTGAATTTCTTCACATTGAATTGCAGAGCACTGGGCAGAAATCGTATCAGGTCAACACGCTTAAGAGAGTCATAGTTACTCCCGCCGTTTACCCGCGCTTAGTTGAATTTCTTCACATTTAATTTCAGAGCACTGGGCAGAAATCGTATCTGGTCAAAACGCTTAAGAGAGTCATAGTTACTCCCGCCGTTTACCCGCGCTCAGTTGAATTTCTTCACATTAAATTTCAGAGCACTGGGCAGAATCGTATCCGATCAACACGCTTAAGAGAGTCATAGTTACTCCCGCCGTTTACCCGCGCTTAGTTGAATTTCTTCACATTTAATTTCAGAGCACTGGGCAGAAATCGTATCAGTTCAACACGCTTAAGAGAGTCATAGTTACTCCCGCCGTTTACCCGCGCTTAGTTGAATTTCTTCACATTTAATTTCAGAGCACTGGGCAGAAATCGTATCTGGTCAACACGCTTAAGAGAGTCATAGTTACTCCCGCCGTTTACCCGCGCTTAGTTGAATTTCTTCACGTTGAATTGCAGAGCACTAGCCAGAAATCGAATCTGGTCAACACGCTTAAGAGAGTCATAGTTACTCACGCCGTTTGCCCGCGCTTAGTTGAATTTCTTCACATTGAATTGCAGAGCACTGGGCAGAAATCGTATCCGGTCAAAACGCTTAAGAGAGTCATAGTTACTCCCGCCGTTTACCCGCGCTTAGTTGAATTTCTTCACATTTAATTTCAGAGCACTGGGCAGAAATCGTATCAGTTCAACACGCCTAAGAGAGTCATAGTTACTCCCGCCGTTTACCCGCGCTTAGTTGAATTTCTTCACATTTAATTTCAGAGCACTGGGCAGAAATCGTATCTGGTCAACACGCTTAAGAGAGTCATAGTTACTCCCGCCGTTTAACCGCGCTTAGTTGAATTTCTTCACGTTGAATTGCAGAGCACTAGCCAGAAATCGAATCTGGTCAACACGCTTAAGAGAGTCATAGTTACTCACGCCGTTTGCCCGCGCTTAGTTGAATTTCTTCACATTTAATTTCAGAACACTGGGCAGAAATCGTATCTGGTCAACACGCTTAAGAGAGTCATAGTTACTCCCGCCGTTTTCGCGCGCTTAGTTGACTTTCTTCACATTGAATTGCAGAGCACTGGGAAGAAATCGTATCTGGTCAACACGCTTAAGAGAGTCATAGTTACTCCCGCCGTTTACCCGCGCTTAGCTGAATTTCTTCACATTGAATTGCAGAGCACTGGGCAGAAATCGTATCAGGTCAACACGCTTAAGAGAGTCATAGTTACTCCCGCCGTTTACCCGCGCTTAGTTGAATTTCTTCACATTTAATTTCAGAGCACTGGGCAGAAATCGTATCAGGTCAACACGCTTAAGAGAGTCATAGTTACTCCCGCCGTTTACCCGCGCTTAGTTGAATTTCTTCACATTGAATTTTAGAGCACTGGGCAGAAATCGTATCTGGTCAACACGCTTAAGAGTGTCATAGTTACTCCCGCCGTTTTCGCGCGCTTAGTTGAATTTCTTGACATTGAATTGCAGAGCACTGGGCAGGAATCGTATCTGGTCAACACGCTTAAGAGTGTCATAGTTACTCCCGCCGTTTTCGCGCGCTTAGTTGAATTTCTTGACATTGAATTGCAGAGCACTGGGCAGGAATCGTATCCGGTCAAAACGCTTAAGAGAGTCATAGTTACTCCCGCCGTTTACCCGCGCTTAGTTGAATTTCTTCACATTTAATTTCAGAGCACTGGGCAGAAATCGTATCAGTTCAACACGCTTAAGAGAGTCATAGTTACTCCCGCCGTTTACCCGCGCTTAGTTGAATTTCTTCACATTTAATTTCAGAGCACTGGGCAGAAATCGTATCTGGTCAACACGCTTAAGAGAGTCATAGTTACTCCCGCCGTTTACCCGCGCTTAGTTGAATTTCTTCACGTTGAATTGCAGAGCACTAGCCAGAAATCGAATCTGGTCAACACGCTTAAGAGAGTCATAGTTACTCACGCCGTTTGCCCGCGCTTAGTTGAATTTCTTCACATTTAATTTCAGAGCATTGGGCAGAAATCGTATCTGGTCAACACGCTTAAGAGAGTCATAGTTACTCCCGCCGTTTACCCGCGCTTAGTTGAATTTCTTCACATTTAATTTCAGAGCACTGGGCAGAAATCGTATCTGGTCAACACGCTTAAGAGAGTCATAGTTACTCCCGCCGTTTTCGCGCGCTTAGTTGAATTTCTTCACATTGAATTGCAGAGCACTGGGAAGAAATCGTATCTGGTCAACACGCTTAAGAGAGTCATAGTTACGCCCGCCGTTTACACGCGCTTAGTTGAATTTCTTCACATTGAATTTCAAAGCACTGGGCAGAAATCGTATCTGGTCAAAACGCTTAAGAGAGTCATAGTTACTCCCGCCGTTTCCCCGCGCTCAGTTGAATTTCTTCACATTTAATTTCAGAGCACTGGGCAGAAATCGTATCTGGTCAACACGCTTAAGAGAGTCATAGTTACTCCCGCCGTTTTCGCGCGCTTAGTTGAATTTCTTCACATTGAATTTCAGAGCACTGGGCAGAAACCGTATCTGGTCAACACGCTTAAGATGGTCATAGTTACTCCCGCCGTTTACCCGCGCTTAGTTGAATTTCTTCACATTGAATTTCAGAGCACTGGGCAGAATCGTATCCGGTCAAAACGCTTAAGAGAGTCATAGTTACTCCCGCCGTTTACCCGCGCTTAGTTGAATTTCTTCACACTGAATTTCAGAGCACTGGGTAGAAATCGTATCTGGTCAACACGCTTAAGAGAGTCATAGTTACTCCCGCCGTTTACCCGCGCTTAGTTGAATTTCTTCACATTTAATTTCAGAGCACTGGGCAGAAATCGTATCTGGTCAACACGCTTAAGAGAGTCATAGTTACTCCCGCCGTTTACCCGCGCTTAGTTGAATTTCTTCACGTTGAATTGCAGAGCACTAGCCAGAAATCGAATCTGGTCAACACGCTTAAGAGAGTCATAGTTACTCACGCCGTTTGCCCGCGCTTAGTTGAATTTCTTCACATTGAATTGCAGAGCACTGGGCAGAAATCGTATCCGGTCAAAACGCTTAAGAGAGTCATAGTTACTCCCGCCGTTTACCCGCGCTTAGTTGAATTTCTTCACACTGAATTTCAGAGCACTGAGTAGAAATCGTATCTGGTCAACACGCTTAAGAGAGTCATAGTTACTCCCGCCGTTTACCCGCGCTTAGTTGAATTTCTTCACATTTAATTTCAGAGCACTGGGCAGAAATCGTATCTGGTCAACACGCTTAAGAGAGTCATAGTTACTCCCGCCGTTTACCCGCGCTTAGTTGAATTTCTTCACGTTGAATTGCAGAGCACTAGCCAGAAATCGAATCTGGTCAACACGCTTAAGAGAGTCATAGTTACTCACGCCGTTTGCCCGCGCTTAGTTGAATTTCTTCACATTGAATTGCAGAGCACTGGGCAGAAATCGTATCCGGTCAAAACGCTTAAGAGAGTCATAGTTACTCCCGCCGTTTACCCGCGCTTAGTTGAATTTCTTCACATTTAATTTCAGAGCACTGGGCAGAAATCGTATCTGGTCAACACGCTTAAGAGAGTCATAGTTACTCCCGCCGTTTTCGCGCGCTTAGTTGAATTTCTTCACATTGAGTTGCAGAGCACTGGGCAGAAATCGTATCCGGTCAAAACGCTTAAGAGAGTCATAGTTACTCCCGCCGTTTACCCGCGCTTAGTTGAATTTCTTCACATTTAATTTCAGAGCACTGGGCAGAAATCGTATCTGGTCAACACGCTTAAGAGAGTCATAGTTACTCCCGCCGTTTTCGCGCGCTTAGTTGAATTTCTTCACATTGAATTGCAGAGCACTGGGAAGAAATCGTATCTGGTCAACACGCCTAAGAGAGTCATAGTTACTCCCGCCGTTTACACGCGCTTAGCTGAATTTCTTCACATTGAATTGCAGAGCACTGGGCAGAAATCGTATCAGGTCAACACGCTTAAGAGAGTCATAGTTACTCCCGCCGTTTACCCGCGCTTAGTTGAATTTCTTCACATTTAATTTCAGAGCACTGGGCAGAAATCGTATCTGGTCAACACGCTTAAGAGAGTCATAGTTACTCCCGCCGTTTACCCGCGCTTAGTTGAATTTCTTCACATTTAATTTCAGAGCACTGGGCAGAAATCGTATCTGGTCAAAACGCTTAAGAGAGTCATAGTTACTCCCGCCGTTTACCCGCGCTCAGTTGAATTTCTTCACATTAAATTTCAGAGCACTGGGCAGAATCGTATCCGATCAACACGCTTAAGAGAGTCATAGTTACTCCCGCCGTTTACCCGCGCTTAGTTGAATTTCTTCACATTTAATTTCAGAGCACTGGGCAGAAATCGTATCAGTTCAACACGCTTAAGAGAGTCATAGTTACTCCCGCCGTTTACCCGCGCTTAGTTGAATTTCTTCACATTTAATTTCAGAGCACTGGGCAGAAATCGTATCTGGTCAACACGCTTAAGAGAGTCATAGTTACTCCCGCCGTTTACCCGCGCTTAGTTGAATTTCTTCACGTTGAATTGCAGAGCACTAGCCAGAAATCGAATCTGGTCAACACGCTTAAGAGAGTCATAGTTACTCACGCCGTTTGCCCGCGCTTAGTTGAATTTCTTCACATTGAATTGCAGAGCACTGGGCAGAAATCGTATCCGGTCAAAACGCTTAAGAGAGTCATAGTTACTCCCGCCGTTTACCCGCGCTTAGTTGAATTTCTTCACATTTAATTTCAGAGCACTGGGCAGAAATCGTATCAGTTCAACACGCCTAAGAGAGTCATAGTTACTCCCGCCGTTTACCCGCGCTTAGTTGAATTTCTTCACATTTAATTTCAGAGCACTGGGCAGAAATCGTATCTGGTCAACACGCTTAAGAGAGTCATAGTTACTCCCGCCGTTTAACCGCGCTTAGTTGAATTTCTTCACGTTGAATTGCAGAGCACTAGCCAGAAATCGAATCTGGTCAACACGCTTAAGAGAGTCATAGTTACTCACGCCGTTTGCCCGCGCTTAGTTGAATTTCTTCACATTTAATTTCAGAACACTGGGCAGAAATCGTATCTGGTCAACACGCTTAAGAGAGTCATAGTTACTCCCGCCGTTTTCGCGCGCTTAGTTGACTTTCTTCACATTGAATTGCAGAGCACTGGGAAGAAATCGTATCTGGTCAACACGCTTAAGAGAGTCATAGTTACTCCCGCCGTTTACCCGCGCTTAGCTGAATTTCTTCACATTGAATTGCAGAGCACTGGGCAGAAATCGTATCAGGTCAACACGCTTAAGAGAGTCATAGTTACTCCCGCCGTTTACCCGCGCTTAGTTGAATTTCTTCACATTTAATTTCAGAGCACTGGGCAGAAATCGTATCAGGTCAACACGCTTAAGAGAGTCATAGTTACTCCCGCCGTTTACCCGCGCTTAGTTGAATTTCTTCACATTGAATTTTAGAGCACTGGGCAGAAATCGTATCTGGTCAACACGCTTAAGAGTGTCATAGTTACTCCCGCCGTTTTCGCGCGCTTAGTTGAATTTCTTGACATTGAATTGCAGAGCACTGGGCAGGAATCGTATCCGGTCAAAACGCTTAAGAGAGTCATAGTTACTCCCGCCGTTTACCCGCGCTTAGTTGAATTTCTTCACATTTAATTTCAGAGCACTGGGCAGAAATCGTATCAGTTCAACACGCTTAAGAGAGTCATAGTTACTCCCGCCGTTTACCCGCGCTTAGTTGAATTTCTTCACATTTAATTTCAGAGCACTGGGCAGAAATCGTATCTGGTCAACACGCTTAAGAGAGTCATAGTTACTCCCGCCGTTTACCCGCGCTTAGTTGAATTTCTTCACGTTGAATTGCAGAGCACTAGCCAGAAATCGAATCTGGTCAACACGCTTAAGAGAGTCATAGTTACTCACGCCGTTTGCCCGCGCTTAGTTGAATTTCTTCACATTTAATTTCAGAGCATTGGGCAGAAATCGTATCTGGTCAACACGCTTAAGAGAGTCATAGTTACTCCCGCCGTTTACCCGCGCTTAGTTGAATTTCTTCAGATTGAATTGCAGCGCACTGGGCAGAAATCGTATCAGATCAACACGCTTAAGAGAGTCATAGTTACTCCCGCCGTTTACCCGCGCTTAGTTGAATTTCTTCACATTTAATTTCAGAGCACTGGGCAGAAATCGTATCTGGTCAACACGCTTAAGAGAGTCATAGTTACTCCCGCCGTTTTCGCGCGCTTAGTTGAATTTCTTCACATTGAATTGCAGAGCACTGGGAAGAAATCGTATCTGGTCAACACGCTTAAGAGAGTCATAGTTACGCCCGCCGTTTACCCGCGCTTAGTTGAATTTCTTCACATTGAATTTCAGAGCACTGGGCAGAAATCGTATCTGGTCAAAACGCTTAAGAGAGTCATAGTTACTCCCGCCGTTTCCCCGCGCTCAGTTGAATTTCTTCACATTTAATTTCAGAGCACTGGGCAGAAATCGTATCTGGTCAACACGCTTAAGAGAGTCATAGTTACTCCCGCCGTTTTCGCGCGCTTAGTTGAATTTCTTCACATTGAATTTCAGAGCACTGGGCAGAAACCGTATCTGGTCAACACGCTTAAGATGGTCATAGTTACTCCCGCCGTTTACCCGCGCTTAGTTGAATTTCTTCACATTGAATTTCAGAGCACTGGGCAGAATCGTATCCGGTCAAAACGCTTAAGAGAGTCATAGTTACTCCCGCCGTTTACCCGCGCTTAGTTGAATTTCTTCACACTGAATTTCAGAGCACTGGGTAGAAATCGTATCTGGTCAACACGCTTAAGAGAGTCATAGTTACTCCCGCCGTTTACCCGCGCTTAGTTGAATTTCTTCACATTTAATTTCAGAGCACTGGGCAGAAATCGTATCTGGTCAACACGCTTAAGAGAGTCATAGTTACTCCCGCCGTTTACCCGCGCTTAGTTGAATTTCTTCACGTTGAATTGCAGAGCACTAGCCAGAAATCGAATCTGGTCAACACGCTTAAGAGAGTCATAGTTACTCACGCCGTTTGCCCGCGCTTAGTTGAATTTCTTCACATTGAATTGCAGAGCACTGGGCAGAAATCGTATCCGGTCAAAACGCTTAAGAGAGTCATAGTTACTCCCGCCGTTTACCCGCGCTTAGTTGAATTTCTTCACACTGAATTTCAGAGCACTGAGTAGAAATCGTATCTGGTCAACACGCTTAAGAGAGTCATAGTTACTCCCGCCGTTTACCCGCGCTTAGTTGAATTTCTTCACATTTAATTTCAGAGCACTGGGCAGAAATCGTATCTGGTCAACACGCTTAAGAGAGTCATAGTTACTCCCGCCGTTTACCCGCGCTTAGTTGAATTTCTTCACGTTGAATTGCAGAGCACTAGCCAGAAATCGAATCTGGTCAACACGCTTAAGAGAGTCATAGTTACTCACGCCGTTTGCCCGCGCTTAGTTGAATTTCTTCACATTGAATTGCAGAGCACTGGGCAGAAATCGTATCCGGTCAAAACGCTTAAGAGAGTCATAGTTACTCCCGCCGTTTACCCGCGCTTAGTTGAATTTCTTCACATTTAATTTCAGAGCACTGGGCAGAAATCGTATCTGGTCAACACGCTTAAGAGAGTCATAGTTACTCCCGCCGTTTTCGCGCGCTTAGTTGAATTTCTTCACATTGAGTTGCAGAGCACTGGGCAGAAATCGTATCCGGTCAAAACGCTTAAGAGAGTCATAGTTACTCCCGCCGTTTACCCGCGCTTAGTTGAATTTCTTCACATTTAATTTCAGAGCACTGGGCAGAAATCGTATCTGGTCAACACGCTTAAGAGAGTCATAGTTACTCCCGCCGTTTTCGCGCGCTTAGTTGAATTTCTTCACATTGAATTGCAGAGCACTGGGAAGAAATCGTATCTGGTCAACACGCCTAAGAGAGTCATAGTTACTCCCGCCGTTTACACGCGCTTAGCTGAATTTCTTCACATTGAATTGCAGAGCACTGGGCAGAAATCGTATCAGGTCAACACGCTTAAGAGAGTCATAGTTACTCCCGCCGTTTACCCGCGCTTAGTTGAATTTCTTCACATTTAATTTCAGAGCACTGGGCAGAAATCGTATCTGGTCAAAACGCTTAAGAGAGTCATAGTTACTCCCGCCGTTTACCCGCCCTCAGTTGAATTTCTTCACATTGAATTTCAGAGCACTGGGTAGAAATCGTATCTGGTCAACACGCTTAAGAGAGTCATAGTTACTCCCGCCGTTTACCCGCGCTTAGTTGAATTTCTTCACATTGAATTTCAGAGCACTGGGCAGAAATCGTATCTGGTCAACACGCTTAAGATGGTCATAGTTACTCACGCCGTTTACCCGCGCTTAGTTGAATTTCTTCACATTGAAATTCAGAGCACTGGGCAGAATCGTATCCGGTCAAAACGCTTAAGAGTGTCATAGTTACTCCCGCCGTTTACCCGCGCTTAGTTGAATTTCTTCACACTGAATTTCAGAGCACTGGGTAGAAATCGTATCTGGTCAACACGCTTAAGAGAGTCATAGTTACTCCCGCCGTTTACCCGCGCTTAGTTGAATTTCTTCACATTTAATTTCAGAGCACTGGGCAGAAATCGTATCTGGTCAACACGCTTAAGAGAGTCATAGTTACTCCCGCCGTTTACCCGCGCTTAGTTGAATTTCTTGACATTGAATTGCAGAGCACTGGGCAGAAATCGTATCCGGTCAAAACGCTTAAGAGAGTCATAGTTACTCCCGCCGTTTACCCGCGCTTAGTTGAATTTCTTCACATTTAATTTCAGAGCACTGGGCAGAAATCGTATCAGTTCAACACGCTTAAGAGAGTCATAGTTACTCCCGCCGTTTACCCGCGCTTAGTTGAATTTCTTCACATTTAATTTCAGAGCACTGGGCAGAAATCGTATCTGGTCAACACGCTTAAGAGAGTCATAGTTACTCCCGCCGTTTACCCGCGCTTAGTTGAATTTCTTCACGTTGAATTGCAGAGCACTAGCCAGAAATCGAATCTGGTCAACACGCTTAAGAGAGTCATAGTTACTCACGCCGTTTGCCCGCGCTTAGTTGAATTTCTTCACATTTAATTTCAGAGCACTGGGCAGAAATCGTATCAGTTCAACACGCCTAAGAGAGTCATAGTTACTCCCGCCGTTTACCCGCGCTTAGTTGAATTTCTTCACATTTAATTTCAGAGCACTGGGCAGAAATCGTATCTGGTCAACACGCTTAAGAGAGTCATAGTTACTCCCGCCGTTTAACCGCGCTTAGTTGAATTTCTTCACGTTGAATTGCAGAGCACTAGCCAGAAATCGAATCTGGTCAACACGCTTAAGAGAGTCATAGTTACTCACGCCGTTTGCCCGCGCTTAGTTGAATTTCTTCACATTTAATTTCAGAACACTGGGCAGAAATCGTATCTGGTCAACACGCTTAAGAGAGTCATAGTTACTCCCGCCGTTTTCGCGCGCTTAGTTGAATTTCTTCACGTTGAATTGCAGAGCACTAGCCAGAAATCGAATCTGGTCAACACGCTTAAGAGAGACATAGTTACTCACGCCGTTTGCCCGCGCTTAGTTGAATTTCTTCACATTTAATTTCAGAGCATTGGGCAGAAATCGTATCTGGTCAACACGCTTAAGAGAGTCATAGTTACTCCCGCCGTTTACCCGCGCTTAGTTGAATTTCTTCAGATTGAATTGCAGCGCACTGGGCAGAAATCGTATCAGATCAACACGCTTAAGAGAGCCATAGTTACGCCCGCCGTTTACCCGCGCTTAGTTGAATTTCTTCACATTGAATTTCAGAGCACTGGGCAGAAATCGTATCTGGTCAAAACGCTTAAGAGAGTCATAGTTACTCCCGCCGTTTCCCCGCGCTCAGTTGAATTTCTTCACATTTAATTTCAGAGCACTGGGCAGAGATCGTATCTGGTCAACACGCTTAAGAGAGTCATAGTTACTCCCGCCGTTTACCCGCGCTTAGTTGAATTTCTTCACATTGAATTGCAGAGCACTGGGCAGAAATCGTATCAGATCAACACGCTTAAGAGAGTCATAGTTACTACCGCCGTTTACCCGCGCTTAGTTGAATTTCTTCACATTTAATTTCAGAGCACTGGGCAGACATCGTATCTGGTCAACACGCTTAAGAGAGTCATAGTTACTCCCGCCGTTTTCGCGCGCTTAGTTGAATTTCTTCACATTGAATTGCAGAGCACTGGGAAGAAATCGTATCTGGTCAACACGCTTAAGAGAGTCATAGTTACGCCCGCCGTTTACCCGCGCTTAGTTGAATTTCTTCACATTGAATTTCAGAGCACTGGGCAGAAATCGTATCCGGTCAAAACGCTTAAGAGAGTCATAGTTACTCCCGCCGTTTCCCCGCGCTCAGTTGAATTTCTTCACATTTAATTTCAGAGCACTGGGCAGAGATCGTATCTGGTCAACACGCTTAAGAGAGTCATAGTTACTCCCGCCGTTTACCCGCGCTTAGTTGAATTTCTTCACATTGAATTGCAGAGCACTGGGCAGAAATCGTATCAGATCAACACGCTTAAGAGAGTCATAGTTACTCCCGCCGTTTACCCGCGCTTAGTTGAATTTCTTCACATTGAATTGCAGCGCACTGGGCAGAAATCGTATCAGATCAACACGCTTAAGAGAGTCATAGTTACTCCCGCCGTTTACCCGCGCTTAGTTGAATTTCTTCACATTTAATTTCAGAGCACTGGGCAGACATCGTATCTGGTCAACACGCTTAAGAGAGTCATAGTTACTCCCGCCGTTTTCGCGCGCTTAGTTGAATTTCTTCACATTGAATTGCAGAGCACTGGGAAGAAATCGTATCTGGTCAACACGCTTAAGAGAGTCATAGTTACGCCCGCCGTTTACCCGCGCTTAGTTGAATTTCTTCACATTGAATTTCAGAGCACTGGGCAGAAATCGTATCTGGTCAAAACGCTTAAGAGAGTCATAGTTACTCCCGCCGTTTCCCCGCGCTCAGTTGAATTTCTTCACATTTAATTTCAGAGCACTGGGCAGAAATCGTATCTGGTCAAAACGCTTAAGAGAGTCATAGTTACTCCCGCCGTTTCCCCGCGCTCAGTTGAATTTCTTCACATTTAATTTCAGAGCACTGGGCAGAAATCGTATCTGGTCAACACGCTTAAGATGGTCATAGTTACTCCCGCCGTTTACCCGCGCTTAGTTGAATTTCTTCACATTGAATTGCAGAGCACTGGGCAGAATCGTATCCGGTCAAAACGCTTAAGAGAGTCATAGTTACTCCCGCCGTTTACACGCGCTTAGTTGAATTTCTTCACACTGAATTTCAGAGCACTGGGTAGAAATCGTATCTGGTCAACACGCTTAAGAGAGTCATAGTTACTCCCGCCGTTTACCCGCGCTTAGTTGAATTTCTTCACATTGAATTGCAGAGCACTGGGCAGAAATCGTATCAGGTCAACACGCTTAAGAGAGTCATAGTTACTCCCGCCGTTTACCCGCGCTTAGTTGAATTTCTTCACATTTAATTTCAGAGCACTGGGCAGAAATCGTATCTGGTCAACACGCTTAAGAGAGTCATAGTTACTCCCGCCGTTTTCGCGCGCTTAGTTGAATTTCTTCACATTGAATTGCAGAGCACTGGGAAGAAATCGTATCTGGTCAACACGCTTAAGAGAGTCATAGTTACTCCCGCCGTTTACCCGCGCTTAGTTGAATTTCTTCACGTTGAATTGCAGAGCACTAGCCAGAAATCGAATCTGGTCAACACGCTTAAGAGAGTCATAGTTACTCACGCCGTTTGCCCGCGCTTAGTTGAATTTCTTCACATTGAATTGCAGAGCACTGGGTAGAAATCGTATCTGGTCAACACGCTTACGAGAGTCATAGTTACTCCCGCCGTTTACCCGCGCTTAGTTGAATTTCTTCACATTGAATTTTAGAGCACTGGGCAGAAATCGTATCTGGTCAACACGCTTAAGAGAGTCATAGTTACTCCCGCCGTTTTCGCGCGCTTAGTTGAATTTCTTCACATTGAGTTGCAGAGCACTGGGCAGAAATCGTATCCGGTCAAAACGCTTAAGAGAGTCATAGTTACTCCCGCCGTTTACCCGCGCTTAGTTGAATTTCTTCACATTTAATTTCAGAGCACTGGGCAGAAATCGTATCTGGTCAACACGCTTAAGAGAGTCATAGTTACTCCCGCCGTTTTCGCGCGCTTAGTTGAATTTCTTCACATTGAATTGCAGAGCACTGGGCAGAAATCGTATCTGGTCAACACGCTTAAGAGAGTCATAGTTACTCCCGCCGTTTACCCGCGCTTAGTTGAATTTCTTCACGTTGAATTGCAGAGCACTAGCCAGAAATCGAATCTGGTCAACACGCTTAAGAGAGTCATAATTACTCACGCCGTTTGCCCGCGCTTAGTTGAATTTCTTCACATTGAATTGCAGAGCACTGGGTAGAAATCGTATCTGGTCAACACGCTTACGAGAGTCATAGTTACTCCCGCCGTTTACCCGCGCTTAGTTGAATTTCTTCACATTGAATTTTAGAGCATTGGGCAGAAATCGTATCTGGTCAACACGCTTAAGAGAGTCATAGTTACTCCCGCCGTTTACCCGCGCTTAGTTGAATTTCTTCACATTGAATTTTAGAGCACTGGGCAGAAATCGTATCTGGTCAACACGCTTAAGAGAGTCATAGTTACTCCCGCCGTTTTCGCGCGCTTAGTTGAATTTCTTGACATTGAATTGCAGAGCACTGGGCAGAAATCGTATCTGGTCAACACGCTTAAGAGAGTCATAGTTACTCCCGCCGTTTACCCGCGCTTAGTTGAATTTCTTCACATTGAGTTGCAGAGCACTGGGCAGAAATCGTATCCGGTCAAAACGCTTAAGAGAGTCATAGTTACTCCCGCCGTTTACCCGCGCTTAGTTGAATTTCTTCACATTTAATTTCAGAGCACTGGGCAGAAATCGTATCTGGTCAACACGCTTAAGAGAGTCATAGTTACTCCCGCCGTTTTCGCGCGCTTAGTTGAATTTCTTCACATTGAATTGCAGAGCACTGGGAAGAAATCGTATCTGGTCAACACGCTTAAGAGAGTCATAGTTACTCCCGCCGTTTACCCGCGCTTAGCTGAATTTCTTCACATTGAATTGCAGAGCACTGGGCAGAAATCGTATCAGGTCAACACGCTTAAGAGAGTCATAGTTACTCCCGCCGTTTACCCGCGCTTAGTTGAATTTCTTCACATTTAATTTCAGAGCACTGGGCAGAAATCGTATCAGGTCAACACGCTTAAGAGAGTCATAGTTACTCCCGCCGTTTACCCGCGCTTAGTTGAATTTCTTCACACTGAATTTCAGAGCACTGGGTAGAAATCGTATCTGGTCAACACGCTTAAGAGAGTCATAGTTACTCCCGCCGTTTACCCGCGCTTAGTTGAATTTCTTCACATTGAATTTCAGAGCACTGGGCAGAAATCGTATCAGGTCAACACGCTTAAGAGAGTCATAGTTACTCCCGCCGTTTACCCGCGCTTAGTTGAATTTCTTCACATTTAATTTCAGAGCACTGGGCAGAAATCGTATCTGGTCAACACGCTTAAGAGAGTCATAGTTACTCCCGCCGTTTTCGCGCGCTTAGTTGAATTCCTTCACATTGGATTGCAGAGCACTGGGCAGAAATCGTATCTGGTCAACACGCTTAAGAGAGTCATAGTTACTCCCGCCGTTTACCCGCGCTTAGTTGAATTTCTTCACGTTGAATTGCAGAGCACTAGCCAGAAATCGAATCTGGTCAACACGCTTAAGAGAGTCATAGTTACTCACGCCGTTTGCCCGCGCTTAGTTGAATTTCTTCACATTGAATTGCAGAGCACTGGGCAGAAATCGTATCTGGTCAACACGCTTAAGAGAGTCATAGTTACTCCCGCCGTTTTCGCGCGCTTAGTTGAATTTCTTGACATTGAATTGCAGAGCACTGGGCAGAAATCGTATCTGGTCAACACGCTTAAGAGAGTCATAGTTACTCCCGCCGTTTACCCGCGCTTAGTTGAATTTCTTCACATTGAGTTGCAGAGCACTGGGCAGAAATCGTATCCGGTCAAAACGCTTAAGAGAGTCATAGTTACTCCCGCCGTTTACCCGCGCTTAGTTGAATTTCTTCACATTTAATTTCAGAGCACTGGGCAGAAATCGTATCTGGTCAACACGCTTAAGAGAGTCATAGTTACTCCCGCCGTTTTCGCGCGCTTAGTTGAATTTCTTCACATTGAATTGCAGAGCACTGGGAAGAAATCGTATCTGGTCAACACGCTTAAGAGAGTCATAGTTACTCCCGCCGTTTACCCGCGCTTAGCTGAATTTCTTCACATTGAATTGCAGAGCACTGGGCAGAAATCGTATCAGGTCAACACGCTTAAGAGAGTCATAGTTACTCCCGCCGTTTACCCGCGCTTAGTTGAATTTCTTCACATTTAATTTCAGAGCACTGGGCAGAAATCGTATCAGGTCAACACGCTTAAGAGAGTCATAGTTACTCCCGCCGTTTACCCGCGCTTAGTTGAATTTCTTCACACTGAATTTCAGAGCACTGGGTAGAAATCGTATCTGGTCAACACGCTTAAGAGAGTCATAGTTACTCCCGCCGTTTACCCGCGCTTAGTTGAATTTCTTCACATTGAATTTCAGAGCACTGGGCAGAAATCGTATCAGGTCAACACGCTTAAGAGAGTCATAGTTACTCCCGCCGTTTACCCGCGCTTAGTTGAATTTCTTCACATTTAATTTCAGAGCACTGGGCAGAAATCGTATCTGGTCAACACGCTTAAGAGAGTCATAGTTACTCCCGCCGTTTACCCGCGCTTAGTTGAATTTCTTCACATTGAATTGCAGAGCACTGGGCAGAAATCGTATCAGATCAACACGCTTAAAAGAGTCATAGTTACTCCCGCCGTTTACCCGCGCTTAGTTGAATTTCTTCACATTTAATTTCAGAGCACTGGGCAGAAATCGTATCTGGTCAACACGCTTAAGAGTGTCATAGTTACTCCCGCCGTTTTCGCGCGCTTAGTTGAATTCCTTCACATTGGATTGCAGAGCACTGGGCAGAAATCGTATCTGGTCAACACGCTTAAGAGAGTCATAGTTACTCCCGCCGTTTACCCGCGCTTAGTTGAATTTCTTCACGTTTAATTGCAGAGCACTAGCCAGAAATCGAATCTGGTCAACACGCTTAAGAGAGTCATAGTTACTCACGCCGTTTGCCCGCGCTTAGTTGAATTTCTTCACATTGAATTGCAGAGCACTGGGTAGAAATCGTATCTGGTCAACATGCTTACGAGAGTCATAGTTACTCCCGCCGTTTACCCGCGCTTAGTTGAATTTCTTCACATTGAATTCTAGAGCACTGGGCAGAAATCGTATCTGGTCAACACGCTTAAGAGAGTCATAGTTACTCCCGCCGTTTTCGCGCGCTTAGTTGAATTTCTTCACATTGAGTTGCAGAGCACTGGGCAGAAATCGTATCCGGTCAAAACGCTTAAGAGAGTCATAGTTACTCCCGCCGTTTACCCGCGCTTAGTTGAATTTCTTCACATTTAATTTCAGAGCACTGGGCAGAAATCGTATCTGGTCAACACGCTTAAGAGAGTCATAGTTACTCCCGCCGTTTTCGCGCGCTTAGTTGAATTTCTTCACATTGAATTGCAGAGCACTGGGAAGAAATCGTATCTGGTCAACACGCTTAAGAGAGTCATAGTTACTCCCGCCGTTTACCCGCGCTTAGTTGAATTTCTTCACGTTGAATTGCAGAGCACTAGCCAGAAATCGAATCTGGTCAACACGCTTAAGAGAGTCATAGTTACTCACGCCGTTTGCCCGCGCTTAGTTGAATTTCTTCACATTGAATTGCAGAGCACTGGGTAGAAATCGTATCTGGTCAACACGCTTACGAGAGTCATAGTTACTCCCGCCGTTTACCCGCGCTTAGTTGAATTTCTTCACATTGAATTTTAGAGCACTGGGCAGAAATCGTATCTGGTCAACACGCTTAAGAGAGTCATAGTTACTCCCGCCGTTTTCGCGCGCTTAGTTGAATTTCTTCACATTGAGTTGCAGAGCACTGGGCAGAAATCGTATCCGGTCAAAACGCTTAAGAGAGTCATAGTTACTCCCGCCGTTTACCCGCGCTTAGTTGAATTTCTTCACATTTAATTTCAGAGCACTGGGCAGAAATCGTATCTGGTCAACACGCTTAAGAGAGTCATAGTTACTCCCGCCGTTTTCGCGCGCTTAGTTGAATTTCTTCACATTGAATTGCAGAGCACTGGGCAGAAATCGTATCTGGTCAACACGCTTAAGAGAGTCATAATTACTCACGCCGTTTGCCCGCGCTTAGTTGAATTTCTTCACATTGAATTGCAGAGCACTGGGTAGAAATCGTATCTGGTCAACACGCTTACGAGAGTCATAGTTACTCCCGCCGTTTACCCGCGCTTAGTTGAATTTCTTCACATTGAATTTTAGAGCATTGGGCAGAAATCGTATCTGGTCAACACGCTTAAGAGAGTCATAGTTACTCCCGCCGTTTACCCGCGCTTAGTTGAATTTCTTCACATTGAATTTTAGAGCACTGGGCAGAAATCGTATCTGGTCAACACGCTTAAGAGAGTCATAGTTACTCCCGCCGTTTTCGCGCGCTTAGTTGAATTTCTTGTCATTGAATTGCAGAGCACTGGGCAGAAATCGTATCTGGTCAACACGCTTAAGAGAGTCATAGTTACTCCCGCCGTTTACCCGCGCTTAGTTGAATTTCTTCACGTTGAATTGCAGAGCACTAGCCAGAAATCGAATATGGTCAACACGCTTAAGAGAGTCATAGTTACTCACGCCGTTTGCCCGCGCTTAGTTGAATTTCTTCACATTGAATTGCAGAGCACTGGGTAGAAATCGTATCTGGTCAACACGCTTACGAGAGTCATAGTTACTCCCGCCGTTTACACGCGCTTAGTTGAATTTCTTCACATTTAATTTCAGAGCACTGGGCAGAAATCGTATCAGGTCAACACGCTTAAGAGAATCATAGTTACTCCCGCCGTTTACCCGCGCTTAGTTGAATTTCTTCACATTGAGTTGCAGAGCACTGGGCAGAAATCGTATCCGGTCAAAACGCTTAAGAGAGTCATAGTTACTCCCGCCGTTTACCCGCGCTTAGTTGAATTTCTTCACATTTAATTTCAGAGCACTGGGCAGAAATCGTATCTGGTCAACACGCTTAAGAGAGTCATAGTTACTCCCGCCGTTTTCGCGCGCTTAGTTGAATTTCTTCACATTGAATTGCAGAGCACTGGGAAGAAATCGTATCTGGTCAACACGCTTAAGAGAGTCATAGTTACTCCCGCCGTTTACCCGCGCTTAGCTGAATTTCTTCACATTGAATTGCAGAGCACTGGGCAGAAATCGTATCAGGTCAACACGCTTAAGAGAGTCATAGTTACTCCCGCCGTTTACCCGCGCTTAGTTGAATTTCTTCACATTTAATTTCAGAGCACTGGGCAGAAATCGTATCAGGTCAACACGCTTAAGAGAGTCATAGTTACTCCCGCCGTTTACCCGCGCTTAGTTGAATTTCTTCACACTGAATTTCAGAGCACTGGGTAGAAATCGTATCTGGTCAACACGCTTAAGAGAGTCATAGTTACTCCCGCCGTTTACCCGCGCTTAGTTGAATTTCTTCACATTGAATTGCAGAGCACTGGGCAGAAATCGTATCAGGTCAACACGCTTAAGAGAGTCATAGTTACTCCCGCCGTTTACCCGCGCTTAGTTGAATTTCTTCACATTTAATTTCAGAGCACTGGGCAGAAATCGTATCTGGTCAACACGCTTAAGAGAGTCATAGTTACTCCCGCCGTTTACCCGCGCTTAGTTGAATTTCTTCACATTGAATTGCAGAGCACTGGGCAGAAATCGTATCAGATCAACACGCTTAAGAGAGTCATAGTTACTCCCGCCGTTTACCCGCGCTTAGTTGAATTTCTTCACATTGAATTGCAGCGCACTGGGCAGAAATCGTATCAGATCAACACGCTTAAGAGAGTTATAGTTACTCCCGCCGTTTACCCGCGCTTAGTTGAATTTCTTCACATTTAATTTCAGAGCACTGGGCAGAAATCGTATCTGGTCAACACGCTTAAGAGAGTCATAGTTACTCCCGCCGTTTACCCGCGCTTAGTTGAATTTCTTCACGTTGAATTGCAGAGCACTAGCCAGAAATCGAATCTGGTCAACACGCTTAAGAGAGTCATAGTTACTCACGCCGTTTGCCCGCGCTTAGTTGAATTTCTTCACATTGAATTGCAGAGCACTGGGTAGAAATCGTATCTGGTCAACAGGCTTACGAGAGTCATAGTTACTCCCGCCGTTTACACGCGCTTAGTTGAATTTCTTCACATTTAATTTCAGAGCACTGGGCAGAAATCGTATCAGGTCAACACGCTTAAGAGAGTCATAGTTACTCCCGCCGTTTACCCGCGCTTAGTTGAATTTCTTCACATTGAGTTGCAGAGCACTGGGCAGAAATCGTATCCGGTCAAAACGCTTAAGAGAGTCATAGTTACTCCCGCCGTTTACCCGCGCTTAGTTGAATTTCTTCACATTTAATTTCAGAGCACTGGGCAGAAATCGTATCTGGTCAACACGCTTAAGAGAGTCATAGTTACTCCCGCCGTTTTCGCGCGCTTAGTTGAATTTCTTCACATTGAATTGCAGAGCACTGGGAAGAAATCGTATCTGGTCAACACGCTTAAGAGAGTCATAGTTACTCCCGCCGTTTACCCGCGCTTAGCTGAATTTCTTCACATTGAATTGCAGAGCACTGGGCAGAAATCGTATCAGGTCAACACGCTTAAGAGAGTCATAGTTACTCCCGCCGTTTACCCGCGCTTAGTTGAATTTCTTCACATTTAATTTCAGAGCACTGGGCAGAAATCGTATCAGGTCAACACGCTTAAGAGAGTCATAGTTACTCCCGCCGTTTACCCGCGCTTAGTTGAATTTCTTCACATTTAATTTCAGAGCACTAGGCAGAAATCGAATCTGGTCAACACGCTTAAGAGAGTCATAGTTACTCCCGCCGTTTACCCGCGCTTAGTTGAATTTCTTCACATTGAATTTTAGAGCATTGGGCAGAAATCGTATCTGGTCAACACGCTTAAGAGAGTCATAGTTACTCCCGCCGTTTACCCGCGCTTAGTTGAATTTCTTCACATTTAATTTCAGAGCACTGGGCAGAAATCGTATCTGGTCAACACGCTTAAGAGAATTCATAGTTACTCCCGCCGTTTACCCGTGCTTAGTTGAATTTCTTCACATTGAATTGCAGAGCACTGGGCAGAAATCGTATCTGGTCAACACGCTTAAGAGAGTCATAGTTACTCCCGCCGTTTACCCGCGCTTAGTTGAATTTCTTCACATTGAATTGCAGAGCACTGGGCAGAAATCGTATCAGGTCAACACGCTTAAGAGAGTCATAGTTACTCCCGCCGTTTACCCGCGCTTAGTTGAATTTCTTCACATTTAATTTCAGAGCACTGGGCAGAAATCGTATCTGGTCAACACGCTTAAGAGAGTCATAGTTACTCCCGCCGTTTACCCGCGCTTAGTTGAATTTCTTCACATTGAATTGCAGAGCACTGGGCAGAAATCGTATCAGATCAACACGCTTAAGAGAGTCATAGTTACTCCCGCCGTTTACCCGCGCTTAGTTGAATTTCTTCACATTGAATTGCAGCGCACTGGGCAGAAATCGTATCAGATCAACACGCTTAAGAGAGTCATAGTTACTCCCGCCGTTTACCCGCGCTTAGTTGAATTTCTTCACATTTAATTTCAGAGCACTGGGCAGAAATCGTATCTGGTCAACACGCTTAAGAGAGTCATAGTTACTCCCGCCGTTTACCCGCGCTTAGTTGAATTTCTTCACGTTGAATTGCAGAGCACTAGCCAGAAATCGAATCTGGTCAACACGCTTAAGAGAGTCATAGTTACTCACGCCGTTTGCCCGCGCTTAGTTGAATTTCTTCACATTGAATTGCCGAGCACTGGGTAGAAATCGTATCTGGTCAACAGGCTTACGAGAGTCATAGTTACTCCCGCCGTTTACACGCGCTTAGTTGAATTTCTTCACATTGAATTGCAGAGCACTGGGCAGAAATCGTATCAGGTCAACACGCTTAAGAGAGTCATAGTTACTCCCGCCGTTTACCCGCGCTTAGTTGAATTTCTTCACATTTAATTTCAGAGCACTGGGCAGAAATCGTATCAGGTCAACACGCTTAAGAGAGTCATAGTTACTCCCGCCGTTTACCCGCGCTTAGTTGAATTTCTTCACATTTAATTTCAGAGCACTAGGCAGAAATCGAATCTGGTCAACACGCTTAAGAGAGTCATAGTTACTCCCGCCGTTTACCCGCGCTTAGTTGAATTTCTTCACATTGAATTTTAGAGCATTGGGCAGAAATCGTATCTGGTCAACACGCTTAAGAGAATTCATAGTTACTCCCGCCGTTTACCCGTGCTTAGTTGAATTTCTTCACATTGAATTGCAGAGCACTGGGCAGAAATCGTATCAGGTCAACACACTTAAGAGAGTCATAGTTACTCCCGCCGTTTACCCGCGCTTAGTTGAATTTCTTCACACTTAATTTCAGAGCACTGGGCAGAAATCGTATCTGGTCAACACGCTTAAGAGAGTCATAGTTACTCCCGCCGTTTACCCGCGCTTAGTTGAATTTCTTCACATTGAATTGCAGAGCACTGGGCAGAAATCGTATCAGATCAACACGCTTAAGAGAGTCATAGTTACTCCCGCCGTTTACCCGCGCTTAGTTGAATTTCTTCACATTGAATTGCAGCGCACTGGGCAGAAATCGTATCAGATCAACACGCTTAAGAGAGTCATAGTTACTCCCGCCGTTTACCCGCGCTTAGTTGAATTTCTTCACATTGAATTTTAGAGCATTGGGCAGAAATCGTATCTGGTCAACACGCTTAAGAGAGTCATAGTTACTCCCGCCGTTTACCCGCGCTTAGTTGAATTTCTTCACATTTAATTTCAGAGCACTGGGCAGAAATCGTATCTGGTCAACACGCTTAAGAGAATTCATAGTTACTCCCGCCGTTTACCCGTGCTTAGTTGAATTTCTTCACATTGAATTGCAGAGCACTGGGCAGAAATCGTATCTGGTCAACACGCTTAAGAGAGTCATAGTTACTCCCGCCGTTTACCCGCGCTTAGTTGAATTTCTTCACATTGAATTGCAGAGCACTGGGCAGAAATCGTATCAGGTCAACACGCTTAAGAGAGTCATAGTTACTCCCGCCGTTTACCCGCGCTTAGTTGAATTTCTTCACATTTAATTTCAGAGCACTGGGCAGAAATCGTATCTGGTCAACACGCTTAAGAGAGTCATAGTTACTCCCGCCGTTTACCCGCGCTTAGTTGAATTTCTTCACATTGAATTGCAGAGCACTGGGCAGAAATCGTATCAGATCAACACGCTTAAGAGAGTCATAGTTACTCCCGCCGTTTACCCGCGCTTAGTTGAATTTCTTCACATTGAATTGCAGCGCACTGGGCAGAAATCGTATCAGATCAACACGCTTAAGAGAGTCATAGTTACTCCCGCCGTTTACCCGCGCTTAGTTGAATTTCTTCACATTTAATTTCAGAGCACTGGGCAGAAATCGTATCTGGTCAACACGCTTAAGAGAGTCATAGTTACTCCCGCCGTTTACCCGCGCTTAGTTGAATTTCTTCACGTTGAATTGCAGAGCACTAGCCAGAAATCGAATCTGGTCAACACGCTTAAGAGAGTCATAGTTACTCACGCCGTTTGCCCGCGCTTAGTTGAATTTCTTCACATTGAATTGCCGAGCACTGGGTAGAAATCGTATCTGGTCAACAGGCTTACGAGAGTCATAGTTACTCCCGCCGTTTACACGCGCTTAGTTGAATTTCTTCACATTGAATTGCAGAGCACTGGGCAGAAATCGTATCAGGTCAACACGCTTAAGAGAGTCATAGTTACTCCCGCCGTTTACCCGCGCTTAGTTGAATTTCTTCACATTTAATTTCAGAGCACTGGGCAGAAATCGTATCAGGTCAACACGCTTAAGAGAGTCATAGTTACTCCCGCCGTTTACCCGCGCTTAGTTGAATTTCTTCACATTTAATTTCAGAGCACTAGGCAGAAATCGAATCTGGTCAACACGCTTAAGAGAGTCATAGTTACTCCCGCCGTTTACCCGCGCTTAGTTGAATTTCTTCACATTGAATTTTAGAGCATTGGGCAGAAATCGTATCTGGTCAACACGCTTAAGAGAATTCATAGTTACTCCCGCCGTTTACCCGTGCTTAGTTGAATTTCTTCACATTGAATTGCAGAGCACTGGGCAGAAATCGTATCAGGTCAACACACTTAAGAGAGTCATAGTTACTCCCGCCGTTTACCCGCGCTTAGTTGAATTTCTTCACACTTAATTTCAGAGCACTGGGCAGAAATCGTATCTGGTCAACACGCTTAAGAGAGTCATAGTTACTCCCGCCGTTTACCCGCGCTTAGTTGAATTTCTTCACATTGAATTGCAGAGCACTGGGCAGAAATCGTATCAGATCAACACGCTTAAGAGAGTCATAGTTACTCCCGCCGTTTACCCGCGCTTAGTTGAATTTCTTCACATTGAATTGCAGCGCACTGGGCAGAAATCGTATCAGATCAACACGCTTAAGAGAGTCATAGTTACTCCCGCCGTTTACCCGCGCTTAGTTGAATTTCTTCACATTTAATTTCAGAGCACTGGGCAGAAATCGTATCTGGTCAACACGCTTAAGAGAGTCATAGTTACTCCCGCCGTTTACCCGCGCTTAGTTGAATTTCTTCACGTTGAATTGCAGAGCACTAGCCAGAAATCGAATCTGGTCAACACGCTTAAGAGAGTCATAGTTACTCACGCCGTTTGCCCGCGCTTAGTTGAATTTCTTCACATTGAATTGCCGAGCACTGGGTAGAAATCGTATCTGGTCAACAGGCTTACGAGAGTCATAGTTACTCCCGCCGTTTACACGCGCTTAGTTGAATTTCTTCACATTGAATTGCAGAGCACTGGGCAGAAATCGTATCAGGTCAACACGCTTAAGAGAGTCATAGTTACTCCCGCCGTTTACCCGCGCTTAGTTGAATTTCTTCACATTTAATTTCAGAGCACTGGGCAGAAATCGTATCAGGTCAACACGCTTAAGAGAGTCATAGTTACTCCCGCCGTTTACCCGCGCTTAGTTGAATTTCTTCACATTGAATTGCAGCGCACTGGGCAGAAATCGTATCAGATCAACACGCTTAAGAGAGTCATAGTTACTCCCGCCGTTTACCCGCGCTTAGTTGAATTTCTTCACATTTAATTTCAGAGCACTGGGCAGAAATCGTATCTGGTCAACACGCTTAAGAGAGTCATAGTTACTCCCGCCGTTTACCCGCGCTTAGTTGAATTTCTTCACGTTGAATTGCAGAGCACTAGCCAGAAATCGAATCTGGTCAACACGCTTAAGAGAGTCATAGTTACTCACGCCGTTTGCCCGCGCTTAGTTGAATTTCTTCACATTGAATTGCCGAGCACTGGGTAGAAATCGTATCTGGTCAACAGGCTTACGAGAGTCATAGTTACTCCCGCCGTTTACACGCGCTTAGTTGAATTTCTTCACATTGAATTGCAGAGCACTGGGCAGAAATCGTATCAGGTCAACACGCTTAAGAGAGTCATAGTTACTCCCGCCGTTTACCCGCGCTTAGTTGAATTTCTTCACATTTAATTTCAGAGCACTGGGCAGAAATCGTATCAGGTCAACACGCTTAAGAGAGTCATAGTTACTCCCGCCGTTTACCCGCGCTTAGTTGAATTTCTTCACATTTAATTTCAGAGCACTAGGCAGAAATCGAATCTGGTCAACACGCTTAAGAGAGTCATAGTTACTCCCGCCGTTTACCCGCGCTTAGTTGAATTTCTTCACATTGAATTGCAGAGCACTGGGCAGAAATCGTATCCGGTCAAAACGCTTAAGAGAGTCATAGTTACTCCCGCCGTTTACCCGCGCTTAGTTGAATTTCTTCACATTTAATTTCAGAGCACTGGGCAGAAATCGTATCTGGTCAACACGCTTAAGAGAGTCATAGTTACTCCCGCCGTTTTCGCGCGCTTAGTTGAATTTCTTCACATTGAATTGCAGAGCACTGGGAAGAAATCGTATCTGGTCAACACGCTTAAGAGAGTCATAGTTACTCCCGCCGTTTACCCGCGCTTAGTTGAATTTCTTCACATTTAATTTCAGAGCACTGGGCAGAAATCGTATCTGGTCAACACGCTTAAGAGAGTCATAGTTACTCCCGCCGTTTTCGCGCGCTTAGTTGAATTTCTTCACATTGAATTGCAGAGCACTGGGAAGAAATCGTATCTGGTCAACACGCTTAAGAGAGTCATAGTTACTCCCGCCGTTTACCCGCGCTTAGCTGAATTTCTTCACATTGAATTGCAGAGCACTGGGCAGAAATCGTATCAGGTCAACACGCTTAAGAGAGTCATAGTTACTCCCGCCGTTTACCCGCGCTTAGTTGAATTTCTTCACATTTAATTTCAGAGCACTGGGCAGAAATCGTATCAGGTCAACACGCTTAAGAGAGTCATAGTTACTCCCGCCGTTTACCCGCGCTTAGTTGAATTTCTTCACATTTAATTTCAGAGCACTAGGCAGAAATCGAATCTGGTCAACACGCTTAAGAGAGTCATAGTTACTCCCGCCGTTTACCCGCGCTTAGTTGAATTTCTTCACATTGAATTTTAGAGCATTGGGCAGAAATCGTATCTGGTCAACACGCTTAAGAGAGTCATAGTTACTCCCGCCGTTTACCCGCGCTTAGTTGAATTTCTTCACATTTAATTTCAGAGCACTGGGCAGAAATCGTATCTGGTCAACACGCTTAAGAGAATTCATAGTTACTCCCGCCGTTTACCCGTGCTTAGTTGAATTTCTTCACATTGAATTGCAGAGCACTGGGCAGAAATCGTATCTGGTCAACACGCTTAAGAGAGTCATAATTACTCCCGCCGTTTACCCGCGCTTTGTTGAATTTCTTCACATTTAATTTCAGAGCACTGGGCAGAAATCGTATCTGGTCAACACGCTTAAGAGTGTCATAGTTACTCCCGCCGTTTTCCCGCGCTTAGTTGAATTTCTTCACATTGAATTTCAGAGCACTGGGCAGAAATCGTATCTGGTCAACACGCTTAAGAGAGTCATAGTTACTCCCGCCGCTTACCCGCGCTTAGTTGAATTTCTTCACATTGAGTTGCAGAGCACTGGGCAGAAATCGTATCCGGTCAAAACGCTTAAGAGAGTCATAGTTACTCCCGCCGTTTACCCGCGCTTAGTTGAATTTCTTCACATTTAATTTCAGAGCACTGGGCAGAAATCGTATCTGGTCAACACGCTTAAGAGAGTCATAGTTACTCCCGCCGTTTTCGCGCGCTTAGTTGAATTTCTTCACATTGAATTGCAGAGCACTGGGAAGAAATCGTATCTGGTCAACACGCTTAAGAGAGTCATAGTTACTCCCGCCGTTTACCCGCGCTTAGCTGAATTTCTTCACATTGAATTGCAGAGCACTGGGCAGAAATCGTATCAGGTCAACACGCTTAAGAGAGTCATAGTTACTCCCGCCGTTTACCCGCGCTTAGTTGAATTTCTTCACATTTAATTTCAGAGCACTGGGCAGAAATCGTATCAGGTCAACACGCTTAAGAGAGTCATAGTTACTCCCGCCGTTTACCCGCGCTTAGTTGAATTTCTTCACATTTAATTTCAGAGCACTAGGCAGAAATCGAATCTGGTCAACACGCTTAAGAGAGTCATAGTTACTCCCGCCGTTTACCCGCGCTTAGTTGAATTTCTTCACATTGAATTTTAGAGCATTGGGCAGAAATCGTATCTGGTCAACACGCTTAAGAGAGTCATAGTTACTCCCGCCGTTTACCCGCGCTTAGTTGAATTTCTTCACATTTAATTTCAGAGCACTGGGCAGAAATCGTATCTGGTCAACACGCTTAAGAGAATTCATAGTTACTCCCGCCGTTTACCCGTGCTTAGTTGAATTTCTTCACATTGAATTGCAGAGCACTGGGCAGAAATCGTATCTGGTCAACACGCTTAAGAGAGTCATAATTACTCCCGCCGTTTACCCGCGCTTTGTTGAATTTCTTCACATTTAATTTCAGAGCACTGGGCAGAAATCGTATCTGGTCAACACGCTTAAGAGTGTCATAGTTACTCCCGCCGTTTTCCCGCGCTTAGTTGAATTTCTTCACATTGAATTTCAGAGCACTGGGCAGAAATCGTATCTGGTCAACACGCTTAAGAGAGTCATAGTTACTCCCGCCGTTTACCCGCGCTTAGTTGAATTTCTTCACATTTAATTTCAGAGCACTGGGCAGAAATCGTATCAGGTCAACACGCTTACGAGAGTCATAGTTACTCCCGCCGTTTACCCGCGCTTAGTTGAATTTCTTCACATTGAATTTTAGAGCACTGGGCAGAAATCGTATCTGGTCAACACGCTTAAGAGAGTCATAGTTACTCCCGCCGTTTTCGCGCGCTTAGTTGAATTTCTTGACATTGAATTGCAGAGAACTGGGCAGAAATCGTATCCGGTCAAAACGCTTAAGAGAGTCATAGTTACTCCCGCCGTTTACCCGCGCTTAGTTGAACTTCGTCACATTGAACTGCAGAGCACTAGGCAGAAATCGAATCTGGTCAACACGCTTAAGAGAGTCATAATTACTCCCGCCGTTTACCCGCGCTTAGTTGAATTTCTTCACATTGAATTTTAGAGCACTGGGCAGAAATCGTATCTGGTCAACACGCTTAAGAGAGTCATAGTTACTCCCGCCGTTTTCGCGCGCTTAGTTGAATTTCTTCACATTGAATTGCAGAGCACTGGGCAGAAATCGTATCCGGTCAAAACGCTTAAGAGAGTCATAGTTACTCCCGCCGTTTACCCGCGTTTAGTTGAACTTCTTCACATTGCATTGCAGAGCACTAGGCAGAAATCGAATCTGGTCAACACGCTTAAGAGAGTCATAATTACTCCCGCCGTTTACCCGCGCTTAGTTGAATTTCTTCACATTGAATTTTAGAGCACTGGGCAGAAATCGTATCTGGTCAACACGCTTAAGAGAGTCATAGTTACTCCCGCCGTTTACCCGCGCTTAGTTGAATTTCTTCACATTGAATTTTAGAGCACTGGGCAGAAATCGTATCTGGTCAACACGCTTAAGAGAGTCATAGTTACTCCCGCCGTTTTCGCGCGCTTAGTTGAATTTCTTGACATTGAATTGCAGAGAACTGGGCAGAAATCGTATCTGGTCAACACGCTTAAGAGAATTCATAGTTACTCCCGCCGTTTACCCGTGCTTAGTTGAATTTCTTCACATTGAATTGCAGAGCACTGGGCAGAAATCGTATCTGGTCAACACGCTTAAGAGAGTCATAATTACTCCCGCCGTTTACCCGCGCTTTGTTGAATTTCTTCACATTTAATTTCAGAGCACTGGGCAGAAATCGTATCTGGTCAACACGCTTAAGAGTGTCATAGTTACTCCCGCCGTTTTCCCGCGCTTAGTTGAATTTCTTCACATTGAATTTCAGAGCACTGGGCAGAAATCGTATCTGGTCAACACGCTTAAGAGAGTCATAGTTACTCCCGCCGTTTACCCGCGCTTAGTTGAATTTCTTCACATTTAATTTCAGAGCACTGGGCAGAAATCGTATCAGGTCAACACGCTTACGAGAGTCATAGTTACTCCCGCCGTTTACCCGCGCTTAGTTGAATTTCTTCACATTGAATTTTAGAGCACTGGGCAGAAATCGTATCTGGTCAACACGCTTAAGAGAGTCATAGTTACTCCCGCCGTTTTCGCGCGCTTAGTTGAATTTCTTGACATTGAATTGCAGAGAACTGGGCAGAAATCGTATCCGGTCAAAACGCTTAAGAGAGTCATAGTTACTCCCGCCGTTTACCCGCGCTTAGTTGAACTTCGTCACATTGAACTGCAGAGCACTAGGCAGAAATCGAATCTGGTCAACACGCTTAAGAGAGTCATAATTACTCCCGCCGTTTACCCGCGCTTAGTTGAATTTCTTCACATTGAATTTTAGAGCACTGGGCAGAAATCGTATCTGGTCAACACGCTTAAGAGAGTCATAGTTACTCCCGCCGTTTTCGCGCGCTTAGTTGAATTTCTTCACATTGAATTGCAGAGCACTGGGCAGAAATCGTATCCGGTCAAAACGCTTAAGAGAGTCATAGTTACTCCCGCCGTTTACCCGCGTTTAGTTGAACTTCTTCACATTGCATTGCAGAGCACTAGGCAGAAATCGAATCTGGTCAACACGCTTAAGAGAGTCATAATTACTCCCGCCGTTTACCCGCGCTTAGTTGAATTTCTTCACATTGAATTTTAGAGCACTGGGCAGAAATCGTATCTGGTCAACACGCTTAAGAGAGTCATAGTTACTCCCGCCGTTTACCCGCGCTTAGTTGAATTTCTTCACATTGAATTTTAGAGCACTGGGCAGAAATCGTATCTGGTCAACACGCTTAAGAGAGTCATAGTTACTCCCGCCGTTTTCGCGCGCTTAGTTGAATTTCTTGACATTGAATTGCAGAGAACTGGGCAGAAATCGTATCTGGTCAACACGCTTAAGAGAGTCATAGTTACTCCCGCCGTTTTCGCGCGCTTAGTTGAATTTCTTGACATTGAATTGCAGAGAACTGGGCAGAAATCGTATCCGGTCAAAACGCTTAAGAGAGTCATAGTTACTCCCGCCGTTTACCCGCGTTTAGTTGAACTTCTTCACATTGCATTGCAGAGCACTAGGCAGAAATCGAATCTGGTCAACACGCTTAAGAGAGTCATAATTACTCCCGCCGTTTACCCGCGCTTAGTTGAATTTCTTCACATTGAATTTTAGAGCACTGGGCAGAAATCGTATCTGGTCAACACGCTTAAGAGAGTCATAGTTACTCCCGCCGTTTTCGCGCGCTTAGTTGAATTTCTTCACATTGAATTTTAGAGCACTGGGCAGAAATCGTATCTGGTCAACACGCTTAAGAGAGTCATAGTTACTCCCGCCGTTTTCGCGCGCTTAGTTGAATTTCTTCACATTGAATTGCAGAGCACTGGGCAGAAATCGTATCCGGTCAAAACGCTTAAGAGAGTCATAGTTACTCCCGCCGTTTACCCGCGTTTAGTTGAACTTCTTCACATTGCATTGCAGAGCACTAGGCAGAAATCGAATCTGGTCAACACGCTTAAGAGAGTCATAATTACTCCCGCCGTTTACCCGCGCTTAGTTGAATTTCTTCACATTGAATTTTAGAGCACTGGGCAGAAATCGTATCTGGTCAACACGCTTAAGAGAGTCATAGTTACTCCCGCCGTTTTCGCGCGCTTAGTTGAATTTCTTCACATTTAATTTCAGAGCACTGGGCAGAAATCGTATCTGGTCAACACGCTTAAGAGAGTCATAGTTACTCCCGCCGTTTTCGCGCGCTTAGATGAATTTCTTCACATTGAATTGCAGAGCACTGGGAAGAAATCGTATCTGGTCAACACGCTTAAGAGAGTCATAGTTACTCCCGCCGTTTACCCGCGCTTAGTTGAATTTCTTCACATTGAATTTCAGAGCACTGGGCAGAAATCGTATCTGGTCAAAACGCTTAAGAGAGTCATAGTTACTCCCGCCGTTCACCCGCGTTTAGTTGAACTTCTTCACATTGCATTGCAGAGCACTAGGCAGAAATCGAATCTGGTCAACACGCTTAAGAGAGTCATAATTACTCCCGCCGTTTACCCGCGCTTAGTTGAATTTCTTCACATTGAATTTTAGAGCACTGGGCAGAAATCGTATCTGGTCAACACGCTTAAGAGAGTCATAGTTACTCCCGCCGTTTTCGCGCGCTTAGTTGAATTTCTTCACATTTAATTTCAGAGCACTGGGCAGAAATCGTATCTGGTCAACACGCTTAAGAGAGTCATAGTTACTCCCGCCGTTTTCGCGCGCTTAGATGAATTTCTTCACATTGAATTGCAGAGCACTGGGAAGAAATCGTATCTGGTCAACACGCTTAAGAGAGTCATAGTTACTCCCGCCGTTTACCCGCGCTTAGTTGAATTTCTTCACATTGAATTTCAGAGCACTGGGCAGAAATCGTATCTGGTCAAAACGCTTAAGAGAGTCATAGTTACTCCCGCCGTTCACCCGCGTTTAGTTGAACTTCTTCACATTGCATTGCAGAGCACTAGGCAGAAATCGAATCTGGTCAACACGCTTAAGAGAGTCATAATTACTCCCGCCGTTTACCCGCGCTTAGTTGAATTTCTTCACATTGAATTTTAGAGCACTGGGCAGAAATCGTATCTGGTCAACACGCTTAAGAGAGTCATAGTTACTCCCGCCGTTTTCGCGCGCTTAGTTGAATTTCTTCACATTTAATTTCAGAGCACTGGGCAGAAATCGTATCTGGTCAACACGCTTAAGAGAGTCATAGTTACTCCCGCCGTTTTCGCGCGCTTAGATGAATTTCTTCACATTGAATTGCAGAGCACTGGGAAGAAATCGTATCTGGTCAACACGCTTAAGAGAGTCATAGTTACTCCCGCCGTTTACCCGCGCTTAGTTGAATTTCTTCACATTGAATTTCAGAGCACTGGGCAGAAATCGTATCTGGTCAAAACGCTTGAGAGAGTCATAGTTACTCCCGCCGTTCACCCGCGCTCAGTTGAATTTCTTCACATTGAATTTCAGAGCACTGGGCAGAATCGTATCCGGTCAAAACGCTTAAGAGAGTGATAGTTACTCCCGCCGTTTACCCGCGCTTAGTTGAATTTCTTCACACTGAATTTCAGAGCACTGGGTACAAATCGTATCTGGTCAACACGCTTAAGAGAGTCATAGTTACTCCCGCCGTTTACCCGCGCTTAGTTGAATTTCTTCACATTTAATTTCAGAGCACTGGGCAGAAATCGTATCAGGTCAACACGCTTAAGAGAGTCATAGTTACTCCCGCCGTTTACCCGCGCTTAGTTGAATTTCTTCACATTTAATTTCAGAGCACTGGGCAGAAATCGTATCTGGTCAACACGCTTAAGAGAGTCATAATTACTCCCGCCGTTTACCCGCGCTTAGTTGAATTTCTTCACATTGAATTGCAGAGCACTGGGCAGAAATCGTATCAGATCAACACGCTTAAGAGAGTCATAGTTACTCCCGCCGTTTACCCGCGCTTAGTTGAACTTCTTCACATTGAATTGCAGAGCACTAGGCAGAAATCGAATCTGGTCAACTCGCTTAAGAGAGTCATAGTTACTCCCGCCGTTTACCCGCGCTTTGTTGAATTTCTTCACATTTAATTTCAGAGCACTGGGCAGAAATCGTATCTGGTCAACACGCTTAAGAGTGTCATAGTTACTCCCGCCGTTTTCCCGCGCTTAGTTGAATTTCTTCACATTGAATTTCAGAGCACTGGGCAGAAATCGTATCTGGTCAACACGCTTAAGAGAGTCATAGTTACTCCCGCCGTTTACCCGCGCTTAGTTGAATTTCTTCACATTTAATTTCAGAGCACTGGGCAGAAATCGTATCAGGTCAACACGCTTAAGAGAGTCATAGTTACTCCCGCCGTTTACCCGCGCTTAGTTGAATTTCTTCACATTTAATTTCAGAGCACTGGGCAGAAATCGTATCTGGTCAACACGCTTAAGAGTGTCATAGTTACTCCCGCCGTTTTCCCGCGCTTAGTTGAATTTCTTCACATTGAATTTCAGAGCACTGGGCAGAAATCGTATCTGGTCAACACGCTTAAGAGAGTCATAGCTACTCCCGCCGTTTACCCGCGCTTAGTTGAATTTCTTCACATTTAATTTCAGAGCACTGGGCAGAAATCGTATCAGGTCAACACGCTTAAGAGAGTCATAGTTACTCCCGCCGTTTACCCGCGCTTAGTTGAATTTCTTCACATTGAATTTTAGAGCACTGGGCAGAAATCGTATCTGGTCAACACGCTTAAGAGAGTCATAGTTACTCCCGCCGTTTTCGCGCGCTTAGTTGAATTTCTAGACATTGAATTGCAGAGAACTGGGCAGAAATCGTATCCGGTCAAAACGCTTAAGAGAGTCACAGTTACTCCCGCCGTTTACCCGCGCTTAGTTGAACTTCTTCACATTGAATTGCAGAGAACTAGGCAGAAATCGAATCTGGTCAACACGCTTAAGAGAGTCATAATTACTCCCGCCGTTTACCTGCGCTTAGTTGAATTTCTTCACATTGAATTTTAGAGCACTGGGCAGAAATCGTATCTGGTCAACACGCTTAAGAGAGTCATAGTTACTCCCGCTGTTTACCCGCGCTTAGTTGAACTTCTTCACATTGAATTGCAGAGCACTAGGCAGAAATCGAATCTGGTCAACACGCTTAAGAGAGTCATAATTACTCCCGCCGTTTACCCGCGCTTTGTTGAATTTCTTCACATTTAATTTCAGAGCACTGGGCAGAAATCGTATCTGGTCAACACGCTTAAGAGTGTCATAGTTACTCCCGCCGTTTACCCGCGCTTAGTTGAATTTCTTCACATTGAATTTCAGAGCACTGGGCAGAAATCGTATCTGGTCAACACGCTTAAGAGAGTCATAGTTACTCCCGCCGTTTTCGCGCGCTTAGTTGAATTTCTTGACATTGAATTGCAGAGAACTGGGCAGAAATCGTATCCGGTCAAAACGCTTAAGAGAGTCATAGTTACTCCCGCCGTTTACCCGCGCTTAGTTGAACTTCTTCACATTGAATTGCAGAGCACTAGGCAGAAATCGAATCTGGTCAACACGCTTAAGAGAGTCATAATTACTCCCGCCGTTTACCCGCGCTTAGTTGAATTTCTTCACATTGAATTTTAGAGCACTGGGCAGAAATCGTATCTGGTCAACACGCTTAAGAGAGTCATAGTTACTCCCGCCGCTTTCGCGCGCTTAGTTGAATTTCTTCACATTGAATTGCAGAGCACTGGGCAGAAATCGTATGCGGTCAAAACGCTTAAGAGAGTCATAGTTACTCCCGCCGTTTACCCGCGTTTAGTTGAACTTCTTCACATTGCATTGCAGAGCACTAGGCAGAAATCGAATCTGGTCAACACGCTTAAGGGAGTCATAATTACTCCCGCCGTTTACCCGCGCTTAGTTGAATTTCTTCACATTGAATTTTAGAGCACTGGGCAGAAATCGTATCTGGTCAACACGCTTAAGAGAGTCATAGTTACTCCCGCCGTTTTCGCGCGCTTAGTTGAATTTCTTCACATTGAATTTTAGAGCACTGGGCAGAAATCGTATCTGGTCAACATGCTTAAGAGAGTCATAGTTACTCCCGCCGTTTTCGCGCGCTTAGTTGAATTTCTTCACATTGAATTGCAGAGCACTGGGCAGAAATCGTATCCGGTCAAAACGCTTAAGAGAGTCATAGTTACTCCCGCCGTTTACCCGCGTTTAGTTGAACTTCTTCACATTGCATTGCAGAGCACTAGGCAGAAATCGAATCTGGTCAACACGCTTAAGAGAGTCATAATTACTCCCGCCGTTTACCCGCGCTTAGTTGAATTTCTTCACATTGAATTTTAGAGCACTGGGCAGAAATCGTATCTGGTCAACACGCTTAAGAGAGTCATAGTTACTCCCGCCGTTTTCGCGCGCTTAGTTGAATTTCTTCACATTTAATTTCAGAGCACTGGGCAGAAATCGTATCTGGTCAACACGCTTAAGAGAGTCATAGTTACTCCCGCCGTTTTCGCGCGCTTAGATGAATTTCTTCACATTGAATTGCAGAGCACTGGGAAGAAATCGTATCTGGTCAACACGCTTAAGAGAGTCATAGTTACTCCCGCCGTTTACCCGCGCTTAGTTGAATTTCTTCACATTGAATTTCAGAGCACTGGGCAGAAATCGTATCTGGTCAAAACGCTTAAGAGAGTCATAGTTACTCCCGCCGTTCACCCGCGCTCAGTTGAATTTCTTCACATTGAATTTCAGAGCACTGGGCAGAATCGTATCCGGTCAAAACGCTTAAGAGAGTCATAGTTACTCCCGCCGTTTACCCGCGCTTAGTTGAATTTCTTCACATTGAATTTTAGAGCACTGGGCAGAAATCGTATCTGGTCAACACGCTTAAGAGAGTCATAGTTACTCCCGCCGTTTTCGCGCGCTTAGTGGAATTTCTTCACATTGAATTGCAGGGCACTGGGCAGAAATCGTATCAGATCAACACGCTTAAGAGAGTCATAGTTACTCCCGCCGTTTACCCGCGCTTAGTTGAACTTCTTCACATTGAATTGTAGAGCACTAGGCAGAAATCGAATCTGGTCAACTCGCTTAAGAGAGTCATAGTTACTCCCGCCGTTTACCCGCGCTTTGTTGAATTTCTTCACATTTAATTTCAGAGCACTGGGCAGAAATCGTATCTGGTCAACACGCTTAAGAGTGTCATAGTTACTCCCGCCGTTTTCCCGCGCTTAGTTGAATTTCTTCACATTGAATTTCAGAGCACTGGGCAGAAATCGTATCTGGTCAACACGCTTAAGAGAGTCGTAGTTACTCCCGCCGTTTACCCGCGCTTAGTTGAATTTCTTCACATTTAATTTCAGAGCACTGGGCAGAAATCGTATCAGGTCAACACGCTTAAGAGAGTCATAGTTACTCCCGCCGTTTACCCGCGCTTAGTTGAATTTCTTCACATTGAATTTTAGAGCACTGGGCAGAAATCGTATCTGGTCAACACGCTTAAGAGAGTCATAGTTACTCCCGCCGTTTTCGCGCGCTTAGTTGAATTTCTTGACATTGAATTGCAGAGAACTGGGCAGAAATCGTATCCGGTCAAAACGCTTAAGAGAGTCACAGTTACTCCCGCCGTTTACCCGCGCTTAGTTGAACTTCTTCACATTGAATTGCAGAGCACTAGGCAGAAATCGAATCTGGTCAACACGCTTAAGAGAGTCATAATTACTCCCGCCGTTTACCTGCGCTTAGTTGAATTTCTTCACATTGAATTTTAGAGCACTGGGCAGAAATCGTATCTGGTCAACACGCTTAAGAGAGTCATAGTTACTCCCGCCGTTTTCGCGCGCTTAGTTGAATTTCTTCACATTGAATTGCAGAGCACTGGGCAGAAATCGTATCCGGTCAAAACGCTTAAGAGAGTCATAGTTACTCCCGCCGTTTACCCGCGCTTAGTTGAACTTCTTCACATTGAATTGCAGAGCACTAGGCAGAAATCGAATCTGGTCAACACGCTTAAGAGAGTCATAATTACTCCCGCCGTTTACACGCGCTTAGTTGAATTTCTTCACATTGAATTTTAGAGCACTGGGCAGAAATCGTATCTGGTCAACACGCTTAAGAGAGTCATAGTTACTCCCGCCGTTTTCGCGCGCTTAGTTGAATTTCTTCACATTGAATTTTAGAGCACTGGGCAGAAATCGTATCTGGTCAACACGCTTAAGAGAGTCATAGTTACTCCCGCCGTTTACCCGCGCTTAGTTGAATTTCTTCACATTTAATTTCAGAGCACTGGGCAGAAATCGTATCAGGTCAACACGCTTAAGAGAGTCATAGTTACTCCCGCCGTTTACCCGCGCTTAGTTGAATTTCTTCACATTGAATTTTAGAGCACTGGGCAGAAATCGTATCTGGTCAACACGCTTAAGAGAGTCATAGTTACTCCCGCCGTTTTCGCGCGCTTAGTTGAATTTCTTGACATTGAATTGCAGAGAACTGGGCAGAAATCGTATCCGGTCAAAACGCTTAAGAGAGTCACAGTTACTCCCGCCGTTTACCCGCGCTTAGTTGAACTTCTTCACACTGAATTGCAGAGCACTAGGCAGAAATCGAATCTGGTCAACACGCTTAAGAGAGTCATAATTACTCCCGCCGTTTACCTGCGCTTAGTTGAATTTCTTCACATTGAATTTTAGAGCACTGGGCAGAAATCGTATCTGGTCAACACGCTTAAGAGAGTCATAGTTACTCCCGCCGTTTTCGCGCGCTTAGTTGAATTTCTTCACATTGAATTGCAGAGCACTGGGCAGAAATCGTATCCGGTCAAAACGCTTAAGAGAGTCATAGTTACTCCCGCCGTTTACCCGCGCTTAGTTGAACTTCTTCACATTGAATTGCAGAGCACTAGGCAGAAATCGAATCTGGTCAACACGCTTAAGAGAGTCATAATTACTCCCGCCGTTTCGCCGCGCTTAGTTGAATTTCTTCACATTGAATTTTAGAGCACTGGGCAGAAATCGTATCTGGTCAACACGCTTAAGAGAGTCATAGTTACTCCCGCCGTTTTCGCGCGCTTAGTTGAATTTCTTCACATTGAATTTTAGAGCACTGGGCAGAAATCGTATCTGGTCAACACGCTTAAGAGAGTCATAGTTACTCCCGCCGTTTACCCGCGCTTAGTTGAATTTCTTCACATTGAATTTCAGAGCACTGGGCAGAAATCGTATCTGGTCAACACGCTTAAGAGAGTCATAGTTACTCCCGCCGTTTACCCGCGCTTAGTTGAATTTCTTCACATTTAATTTCAGAGCACTGGGCAGAAATCGTATCAGGTCAACACGCTTAAGAGAGTCATAGTTACTCCCGCCGTTTACCCGCGCTTAGTTGAATTTCTTCACATTGAATTTTAGAGCACTGGGCAGAAATCGTATCTGGTCAACACGCTTAAGAGAGTCATAGTTACTCCCGCCGTTTTCGCGCGCTTAGTTGAATTTCTTGACATTGAATTGCAGAGAACTGGGCAGAAATCGTATCCGGTCAAAACGCTTAAGAGAGTCATAGTTACTCCCGCCGTTTACCCGCGCTTAGTTGAACTTCTTCACATTGAATTGCAGAGCACTAGGCAGAAATCGAATCTGGTCAACACGCTTAAGAGAGTCATAATTACTCCCGCCGTTTACCCGCGCTTAGTTGAATTTCTTCACATTTAATTTCAGAGCACTGGGCAGAAATCGTATCAGGTCAACACGCTTAAGAGAGTCATAGTTACTCCCGCCGTTTACCCGCGCTTAGTTGAATTTCTTCACATTTAATTTCAGAGCACTGGGCAGAAATCGTATCTGGTCAACACGCTTAAGAGAGTCATAATTACTCCCGCCGTTTACCCGCGCTTAGTTGAATTTCTTCACATTGAATTGCAGAGCACTGGGCAGAAATCGTATCAGATCAACACGCTTAAGAGAGTCATAGTTACTCCCGCCGTTTACCCGCGCTTAGTTGAACTTCTTCACATTGAATTGCAGAGCACTAGGCAGAAATCGAATCTGGTCAACTCGCTTAAGAGAGTCATAGTTACTCCCGCCGTTTACCCGCGCTTTGTTGAATTTCTTCACATTTAATTTCAGAGCACTGGGCAGAAATCGTATCTGGTCAACACGCTTAAGAGTGTCATAGTTACTCCCGCCGTTTTCCCGCGCTTAGTTGAATTTCTTCACATTGAATTTCAGAGCACTGGGCAGAAATCGTATCTGGTCAACACGCTTAAGAGAGTCATAGTTACTCCCGCCGTTTACCCGCGCTTAGTTGAATTTCTTCACATTTAATTTCAGAGCACTGGGCAGAAATCGTATCAGGTCAACACGCTTAAGAGAGTCATAGTTACTCCCGCCGTTTACCCGCGCTTAGTTGAATTTCTTCACATTTAATTTCAGAGCACTGGGCAGAAATCGTATCTGGTCAACACGCTTAAGAGTGTCATAGTTACTCCCGCCGTTTTCCCGCGCTTAGTTGAATTTCTTCACATTGAATTTCAGAGCACTGGGCAGAAATCGTATCTGGTCAACACGCTTAAGAGAGTCATAGCTACTCCCGCCGTTTACCCGCGCTTAGTTGAATTTCTTCACATTTAATTTCAGAGCACTGGGCAGAAATCGTATCAGGTCAACACGCTTAAGAGAGTCATAGTTACTCCCGCCGTTTACCCGCGCTTAGTTGAATTTCTTCACATTGAATTTTAGAGCACTGGGCAGAAATCGTATCTGGTCAACACGCTTAAGAGAGTCATAGTTACTCCCGCCGTTTTCGCGCGCTTAGTTGAATTTCTAGACATTGAATTGCAGAGAACTGGGCAGAAATCGTATCCGGTCAAAACGCTTAAGAGAGTCACAGTTACTCCCGCCGTTTACCCGCGCTTAGTTGAACTTCTTCACATTGAATTGCAGAGAACTAGGCAGAAATCGAATCTGGTCAACACGCTTAAGAGAGTCATAATTACTCCCGCCGTTTACCTGCGCTTAGTTGAATTTCTTCACATTGAATTTTAGAGCACTGGGCAGAAATCGTATCTGGTCAACACGCTTAAGAGAGTCATAGTTACTCCCGCTGTTTACCCGCGCTTAGTTGAACTTCTTCACATTGAATTGCAGAGCACTAGGCAGAAATCGAATCTGGTCAACACGCTTAAGAGAGTCATAATTACTCCCGCCGTTTACCCGCGCTTTGTTGAATTTCTTCACATTTAATTTCAGAGCACTGGGCAGAAATCGTATCTGGTCAACACGCTTAAGAGTGTCATAGTTACTCCCGCCGTTTACCCGCGCTTAGTTGAATTTCTTCACATTGAATTTCAGAGCACTGGGCAGAAATCGTATCTGGTCAACACGCTTAAGAGAGTCATAGTTACTCCCGCCGTTTTCGCGCGCTTAGTTGAATTTCTTGACATTGAATTGCAGAGAACTGGGCAGAAATCGTATCCGGTCAAAACGCTTAAGAGAGTCATAGTTACTCCCGCCGTTTACCCGCGCTTAGTTGAACTTCTTCACATTGAATTGCAGAGCACTAGGCAGAAATCGAATCTGGTCAACACGCTTAAGAGAGTCATAATTACTCCCGCCGTTTACCCGCGCTTAGTTGAATTTCTTCACATTGAATTTTAGAGCACTGGGCAGAAATCGTATCTGGTCAACACGCTTAAGAGAGTCATAGTTACTCCCGCCGCTTTCGCGCGCTTAGTTGAATTTCTTCACATTGAATTGCAGAGCACTGGGCAGAAATCGTATGCGGTCAAAACGCTTAAGAGAGTCATAGTTACTCCCGCCGTTTACCCGCGTTTAGTTGAACTTCTTCACATTGCATTGCAGAGCACTAGGCAGAAATCGAATCTGGTCAACACGCTTAAGGGAGTCATAATTACTCCCGCCGTTTACCCGCGCTTAGTTGAATTTCTTCACATTGAATTTTAGAGCACTGGGCAGAAATCGTATCTGGTCAACACGCTTAAGAGAGTCATAGTTACTCCCGCCGTTTTCGCGCGCTTAGTTGAATTTCTTCACATTGAATTTTAGAGCACTGGGCAGAAATCGTATCTGGTCAACATGCTTAAGAGAGTCATAGTTACTCCCGCCGTTTTCGCGCGCTTAGTTGAATTTCTTCACATTGAATTGCAGAGCACTGGGCAGAAATCGTATCCGGTCAAAACGCTTAAGAGAGTCATAGTTACTCCCGCCGTTTACCCGCGTTTAGTTGAACTTCTTCACATTGCATTGCAGAGCACTAGGCAGAAATCGAATCTGGTCAACACGCTTAAGAGAGTCATAATTACTCCCGCCGTTTACCCGCGCTTAGTTGAATTTCTTCACATTGAATTTTAGAGCACTGGGCAGAAATCGTATCTGGTCAACACGCTTAAGAGAGTCATAGTTACTCCCGCCGTTTTCGCGCGCTTAGTTGAATTTCTTCACATTTAATTTCAGAGCACTGGGCAGAAATCGTATCTGGTCAACACGCTTAAGAGAGTCATAGTTACTCCCGCCGTTTTCGCGCGCTTAGATGAATTTCTTCACATTGAATTGCAGAGCACTGGGAAGAAATCGTATCTGGTCAACACGCTTAAGAGAGTCATAGTTACTCCCGCCGTTTACCCGCGCTTAGTTGAATTTCTTCACATTGAATTTCAGAGCACTGGGCAGAAATCGTATCTGGTCAAAACGCTTAAGAGAGTCATAGTTACTCCCGCCGTTCACCCGCGCTCAGTTGAATTTCTTCACATTGAATTTCAGAGCACTGGGCAGAATCGTATCCGGTCAAAACGCTTAAGAGAGTCATAGTTACTCCCGCCGTTTACCCGCGCTTAGTTGAATTTCTTCACATTGAATTTTAGAGCACTGGGCAGAAATCGTATCTGGTCAACACGCTTAAGAGAGTCATAGTTACTCCCGCCGTTTTCGCGCGCTTAGTGGAATTTCTTCACATTGAATTGCAGGGCACTGGGCAGAAATCGTATCAGATCAACACGCTTAAGAGAGTCATAGTTACTCCCGCCGTTTACCCGCGCTTAGTTGAACTTCTTCACATTGAATTGTAGAGCACTAGGCAGAAATCGAATCTGGTCAACTCGCTTAAGAGAGTCATAGTTACTCCCGCCGTTTACCCGCGCTTTGTTGAATTTCTTCACATTTAATTTCAGAGCACTGGGCAGAAATCGTATCTGGTCAACACGCTTAAGAGTGTCATAGTTACTCCCGCCGTTTTCCCGCGCTTAGTTGAATTTCTTCACATTGAATTTCAGAGCACTGGGCAGAAATCGTATCTGGTCAACACGCTTAAGAGAGTCATAGTTACTCCCGCCGTTTACCCGCGCTTAGTTGAATTTCTTCACATTTAATTTCAGAGCACTGGGCAGAAATCGTATCAGGTCAACACGCTTAAGAGAGTCATAGTTACTCCCGCCGTTTACCCGCGCTTAGTTGAATTTCTTCACATTGAATTTTAGAGCACTGGGCAGAAATCGTATCTGGTCAACACGCTTAAGAGAGTCATAGTTACTCCCGCCGTTTTCGCGCGCTTAGTTGAATTTCTTGACATTGAATTGCAGAGAACTGGGCAGAAATCGTATCCGGTCAAAACGCTTAAGAGAGTCACAGTTACTCCCGCCGTTTACCCGCGCTTAGTTGAACTTCTTCACATTGAATTGCAGAGCACTAGGCAGAAATCGAATCTGGTCAACACGCTTAAGAGAGTCATAATTACTCCCGCCGTTTACCTGCGCTTAGTTGAATTTCTTCACATTGAATTTTAGAGCACTGGGCAGAAATCGTATCTGGTCAACACGCTTAAGAGAGTCATAGTTACTCCCGCCGTTTTCGCGCGCTTAGTTGAATTTCTTCACATTGAATTGCAGAGCACTGGGCAGAAATCGTATCCGGTCAAAACGCTTAAGAGAGTCATAGTTACTCCCGCCGTTTACCCGCGCTTAGTTGAACTTCTTCACATTGAATTGCAGAGCACTAGGCAGAAATCGAATCTGGTCAACACGCTTAAGAGAGTCATAATTACTCCCGCCGTTTACACGCGCTTAGTTGAATTTCTTCACATTGAATTTTAGAGCACTGGGCAGAAATCGTATCTGGTCAACACGCTTAAGAGAGTCATAGTTACTCCCGCCGTTTTCGCGCGCTTAGTTGAATTTCTTCACATTGAATTTTAGAGCACTGGGCAGAAATCGTATCTGGTCAACACGCTTAAGAGAGTCATAGTTACTCCCGCCGTTTACCCGCGCTTAGTTGAATTTCTTCACATTTAATTTCAGAGCACTGGGCAGAAATCGTATCAGGTCAACACGCTTAAGAGAGTCATAGTTACTCCCGCCGTTTACCCGCGCTTAGTTGAATTTCTTCACATTGAATTTTAGAGCACTGGGCAGAAATCGTATCTGGTCAACACGCTTAAGAGAGTCATAGTTACTCCCGCCGTTTTCGCGCGCTTAGTTGAATTTCTTGACATTGAATTGCAGAGAACTGGGCAGAAATCGTATCCGGTCAAAACGCTTAAGAGAGTCACAGTTACTCCCGCCGTTTACCCGCGCTTAGTTGAACTTCTTCACACTGAATTGCAGAGCACTAGGCAGAAATCGAATCTGGTCAACACGCTTAAGAGAGTCATAATTACTCCCGCCGTTTACCTGCGCTTAGTTGAATTTCTTCACATTGAATTTTAGAGCACTGGGCAGAAATCGTATCTGGTCAACACGCTTAAGAGAGTCATAGTTACTCCCGCCGTTTTCGCGCGCTTAGTTGAATTTCTTCACATTGAATTGCAGAGCACTGGGCAGAAATCGTATCCGGTCAAAACGCTTAAGAGAGTCATAGTTACTCCCGCCGTTTACCCGCGCTTAGTTGAACTTCTTCACATTGAATTGCAGAGCACTAGGCAGAAATCGAATCTGGTCAACACGCTTAAGAGAGTCATAATTACTCCCGCCGTTTCGCCGCGCTTAGTTGAATTTCTTCACATTGAATTTTAGAGCACTGGGCAGAAATCGTATCTGGTCAACACGCTTAAGAGAGTCATAGTTACTCCCGCCGTTTTCGCGCGCTTAGTTGAATTTCTTCACATTGAATTTTAGAGCACTGGGCAGAAATCGTATCTGGTCAACACGCTTAAGAGAGTCATAGTTACTCCCGCCGTTTACCCGCGCTTAGTTGAATTTCTTCACATTGAATTTCAGAGCACTGGGCAGAAATCGTATCTGGTCAACACGCTTAAGAGAGTCATAGTTACTCCCGCCGTTTACCCGCGCTTAGTTGAATTTCTTCACATTTAATTTCAGAGCACTGGGCAGAAATCGTATCAGGTCAACACGCTTAAGAGAGTCATAGTTACTCCCGCCGTTTACCCGCGCTTAGTTGAATTTCTTCACATTGAATTTTAGAGCACTGGGCAGAAATCGTATCTGGTCAACACGCTTAAGAGAGTCATAGTTACTCCCGCCGTTTTCGCGCGCTTAGTTGAATTTCTTGACATTGAATTGCAGAGAACTGGGCAGAAATCGTATCCGGTCAAAACGCTTAAGAGAGTCATAGTTACTCCCGCCGTTTACCCGCGCTTAGTTGAACTTCTTCACATTGAATTGCAGAGCACTAGGCAGAAATCGAATCTGGTCAACACGCTTAAGAGAGTCATAATTACTCCCGCCGTTTACCCGCGCTTAGTTGAATTTCTTCACATTGAATTTTAGAGCACTGGGCAGAAATCGTATCTGGTCAACACGCTTAAGAGAGTCATAGTTACTCCCGCCGTTTTCGCGCGCTTAGTTGAATTTCTTCACATTGAATTTCAGAGCACTGGGCAGAAATCGTATCTGGTCAACACGCTTAAGAGAGTCATAGTTACTCCCGCCGTTTACCCGCGCTTAGTTGAATTTCTTCACATTTAATTTCAGAGTACTGGGCAGAAATCGTATCAGGTCCTACACGCTTAAGAGAGTCATAGTTACTCCCGCCGTTTACCCGCGCTTAGTTGAATTTCTTCACATTTAATTTCAGAGCACTGGGCAGAAATCGTATCTGGTCAACACGCTTAAGAGTGTCATAGTTACTCCCGCCGTTTTCCCGCGCTTAGTTGAATTTCTAGACATTGAATTGCAGAGAACTGGGCAGAAATCGTATCCGGTCAAAACGCTTAAGAGAGTCACAGTTACTCCCGCCGTTTACCCGCGCTTAGTTGAACTTCTTCACATTGAATTGCAGAGCACTAGGCAGAAATCGAATCTGGTCAACACGCTTAAGAGAGTCGTAATTACTCCCGCCGTTTACCTGCGCTTAGTTGAATTTCTTCACATTGAATTTTAGAGCACTGGGCAGAAATCGTATCTGGTCAACACGCTTAAGAGTGTCATAGTTACTCCCGCCGTTTTCCCGCGCTTAGTTGAATTTCTTCACATTGAATTTCAGAGCACTGGGCAGAAATCGTATCTGGTCAACACGCTTAAGAGAGTCATAGTTACTCCCGCCGTTTACCCGCGCTTAGTTGAATTTCTTCACATTTAATTTCAGAGCACTGGGCAGAAATCGTATCAGGTCAACACGCTTAAGAGAGTCATAGTTACTCCCGCCGTTTACCCGCGCTTAGTTGAATTTCTTCACATTGAATTTTAGAGCACTGGGCAGAAATCGTATCTGGTCAACACGCTTAAGAGAGTCATAGTTACTCCCGCCGTTTTCGCGCGCTTAGTTGAATTTCTTCACATTGAATTGCAGAGCACTGGGCAGAAATCGTATCCGGTCAAAACGCTTAAGAGAGTCATAGTTACTCCCGCCGTTTACCCGCGCTTAGTTGAACTTCTTCACATTGAATTGCAGAGCACTAGGCAGAAATCGAATCTGGTCAACACGCTTAAGAGAGTCATAATTACTCCCGCCGTTTACCCGCGCTTAGTTGAATTTCTTCACATTGAATTTTAGAGCACTGGGCAGAAATCGTATCTGGTCAACACGCTTAAGAGAGTCATAGTTACTCCCGCCGTTTTCGCGCGCTTAGTTGAATTTCTTCACATTGAATTGCAGAGCACTGGGCAGAAATCGTATCCGGTCAAAACGCTTAAGAGAGTCATAGTTACTCCCGCCGTTTACCCGCGTTTAGTTGAACTTCTTCACATTGCATTGCAGAGCACTAGGCAGAAATCGAATCTGGTCAACACGCTTAAGAGAGTCATAATTACTCCCGCCGTTTACCCGCGCTTAGTTGAATTTCTTCACATTGAATTTTAGAGCACTGGGCAGAAATCGTATCTGGTCAACACGCTTAAGAGAGTCATAGTTACTCCCGCCGTTTTCGCGCGCTTAGTTGAATTTCTTCACATTGAATTTTAGAGCACTGGGCAGAAATCGTATCTGGTCAACACGCTTAAGAGAGTCATAGTTACTCCCGCCGTTTTCGCGCGCTTAGTTGAATTTCTTCACTTTGAATTGCAGAGCACTGGGCAGAAATCGTATCCGGTCAAAACGCTTAAGAGAGTCATAGTTACTCCCGCCGTTTACCCGCGTTTAGTTGAATTTCTTCACATTGAATTTCAGAGCACTGGGCAGAAATCGTATCTGGTCAACACGCTTAAGAGAGTCATAGTTACTCCCGCCGTTTACCCGCGCTTAGTTGAATTTCTTCACATTTAATTTCAGAGCACTGGGCAGAAATCGTATCAGGTCAACACGCTTAAGAGAGTCATAGTTACTCCCGCCGTTTACCCGCGCTTAGTTGAATTTCTTCACATTGAATTGCAGAGCACTGGGCAGAAATCGTATCCGGTCAAAACGCTTAAGAGAGTCATAGTTACTCCCGCCGTTTACCCGCGTTTAGTTGAATTTCTTCACACTGAATTTCAGAGCACTGGGCAGAAATCGTATCTGGTCAACACGCTTAAGAGAGTCATAGTTACTCCCGCCGTTTACCCGCGCTTAGTTGAATTTCTTCACATTTAATTTCAGAGCACTGGGCAGAAATCGTATCAGGTCAACACGCTTAAGAGAGTCATAGTTACTCCCGCCGTTTACCCGCGCTTAGTTGAATTTCTTCACATTGAATTTTAGAGCACTGGGCAGAAATCGTATCTGGTCAACACGCTTAAGAGAGTCATAGTTACTCCCGCCGTTTTCGCGCGCTTAGTTGAATTTCTTGACATTGAATTGCAGAGAACTGGGCAGAAATCGTATCCGGTCAAAACGCTTAAGAGAGTCATAGTTACTCCCGCCGTTTACCCGCGCTTAGTTGAACTTCTTCACATTGAATTGCAGAGCACTAGGCAGAAATCGAATCTGGTCAACACGCTTAAGAGAGTCATAATTACTCCCGCCGTTTACCCGCGCTTAGTTGAATTTCTTCACATTGAATTTTAGAGCACTGGGCAGAAATCGTATCTGGTCAACACGCTTAAGAGAGACATAGTTACTCCCGCCGTTTTCGCGCGCTTAGTTGAATTTCTTCACATTGAATTTCAGAGCACTGGGCAGAAATCGTATCTGGTCAACACGCTTAAGAGAGTCATAGTTACTCCCGCCGTTTACCCGCGCTTAGTTGAATTTCTTCACATTTAATTTCAGAGTACTGGGCAGAAATCGTATCAGGTCCTACACGCTTAAGAGAGTCATAGTTACTCCCGCCGTTTACCCGCGCTTAGTTGAATTTCTTCACATTTAATTTCAGAGCACTGGGCAGAAATCGTATCTGGTCAACACGCTTAAGAGTGTCATAGTTACTCCCGCCGTTTTCCCGCGCTTAGTTGAATTTCTAGACATTGAATTGCAGAGAACTGGGCAGAAATCGTATCCGGTCAAAACGCTTAAGAGAGTCACAGTTACTCCCGCCGTTTACCCGCGCTTAGTTGAACTTCTTCACATTGAATTGCAGAGCACTAGGCAGAAATCGAATCTGGTCAACACGCTTAAGAGAGTCGTAATTACTCCCGCCGTTTACCTGCGCTTAGTTGAATTTCTTCACATTGAATTTTAGAGCACTGGGCAGAAATCGTATCTGGTCAACACGCTTAAGAGTGTCATAGTTACTCCCGCCGTTTTCCCGCGCTTAGTTGAATTTCTTCACATTGAATTTCAGAGCACTGGGCAGAAATCGTATCTGGTCAACACGCTTAAGAGAGTCATAGTTACTCCCGCCGTCTACCCGCGCTTAGTTGAATTTCTTCACATTTAATTTCAGAGCACTGGGCAGAAATCGTATCAGGTCAACACGCTTAAGAGAGTCATAGTTACTCCCGCCGTTTACCCGCGCTTAGTTGAATTTCTTCACATTGAATTTTAGAGCACTGGGCAGAAATCGTATCTGGTCAACACGCTTAAGAGAGTCATAGTTACTCCCGCCGTTTTCGCGCGCTTAGTTGAATTTCTTCACATTGAATTGCAGGGCACTGGGCAGAAATCGTATCAGATCAACACGCTTAAGAGAGTCATAGTTACTCCCGCCGTTTACCCCGCGCTTAGTTGAACTTCTTCACATTGAATTGTAGAGCACTAGGCAGAAATCGAATCTGGTCAACTCGCTTAAGAGAGTCATAGTTACTCCCGCCGTTTACCCGCGCTTTGTTGAATTTCTTCACATTTAATTTCAGAGCACTGGGCAGAAATCGTATCTGGTCAACACGCTTAAGAGTGTCATAGTTACTCCCGCCGTTTTCCCGCGCTTAGTTGAATTTCTTCACATTGAATTTCAGAGCACTGGGCAGAAATCGTATCTGGTCAACACGCTTAAGAGAGTCATAGTTACTCCCGCCGTTTACCCGCGCTTAGTTGAATTTCTTCACATTTAATTTCAGAGCACTGGGCAGAAATCGTATCAGGTCAACACGCTTAAGAGAGTCATAGTTACTCCCGCCGTTTACCCGCGCTTAGTTGAATTTCTTCACATTGAATTTTAGAGCACTGGGCAGAAATCGTATCTGGTCAACACGCTTAAGAGAGTCATAGTTACTCCCGCCGTTTTCGCGCGCTTAGTTGAATTTCTTGACATTGAATTGCAGAGAACTGGGCAGAAATCGTATCCGGTCAAAACGCTTAAGAGAGTCACAGTTACTCCCGCCGTTTACCCGCGCTTAGTTGAACTTCTTCACATTGAATTGCAGAGCACTAGGCAGAAATCGAATCTGGTCAACACGCTTAAGAGAGTCATAATTACTCCCGCCGTTTACCTGCGCTTAGTTGAATTTCTTCACATTGAATTTTAGAGCACTGGGCAGAAATCGTATCTGGTCAACACGCTTAAGAGAGTCATAGTTACTCCCGCCGTTTTCGCGCGCTTAGTTGAATTTCTTCACATTGAATTGCAGAGCACTGGGCAGAAATCGTATCCGGTCAAAACGCTTAAGAGAGTCATAGTTACTCCCGCCGTTTACCCGCGCTTAGTTGAACTTCTTCACATTGAATTGCAGAGCACTAGGCAGAAATCGAATCTGGTCAACACGCTTAAGAGAGTCATAATTACTCCCGCCGTTTACCCGCGCTTAGTTGAATTTCTTCACATTGAATTTTAGAGCACTGGGCAGAAATCGTATCTGGTCAACACGCTTAAGAGAGTCATAGTTACTCCCGCCGTTTTCGCGCGCTTAGTTGAATTTCTTCACATTGAATTGCAGAGCACTGGGCAGAAATCGTATCCGGTCAAAACGCTTAAGAGAGTCATAGTTACTCCCGCCGTTTACCCGCGTTTAGTTGAACTTCTTCACATTGCATTGCAGAGCACTAGGCAGAAATCGAATCTGGTCAACACGCTTAAGAGAGTCATAATTACTCCCGCCGTTTACCCGCGCTTAGTTGAATTTCTTCACATTGAATTTTAGAGCACTGGGCAGAAATCGTATCTGGTCAACACGCTTAAGAGAGTCATAGTTACTCCCGCCGTTTTCGCGCGCTTAGTTGAATTTCTTCACATTGAATTTTAGAGCACTGGGCAGAAATCGTATCTGGTCAACACGCTTAAGAGAGTCATAGTTACTCCCGCCGTTTTCGCGCGCTTAGTTGAATTTCTTCACTTTGAATTGCAGAGCACTGGGCAGAAATCGTATCCGGTCAAAACGCTTAAGAGAGTCATAGTTACTCCCGCCGTTTACCCGCGTTTAGTTGAATTTCTTCACATTGAATTTCAGAGCACTGGGCAGAAATCGTATCTGGTCAACACGCTTAAGAGAGTCATAGTTACTCCCGCCGTTTACCCGCGCTTAGTTGAATTTCTTCACATTTAATTTCAGAGCACTGGGCAGAAATCGTATCAGGTCAACACGCTTAAGAGAGTCATAGTTACTCCCGCCGTTTACCCGCGCTTAGTTGAATTTCTTCACATTGAATTTTAGAGCACTGGGCTGAAATCGTATCTGGTCAACACGCTTAAGAGAGTCATAGTTACTCCCGCCGTTTTCGCGCGCTTAGTTGAATTTCTAGACATTGAATTGCAGAGAACTGGGCAGAAATCGTATCCGGTCAAAACGCTTAAGAGAGTCACAGTTACTCCCGCCGTTTACCCGCGCTTAGTTGAACTTCTTCACATTGAATTGCAGAGCACTAGGCAGAAATCGAATCTGGTCAACACGCTTAAGAGAGTCATAATTACTCCCGCCGTTTACCTGCGCTTAGTTGAATTTCTTCACATTGAATTTTAGAGCACTGGGCAGAAATCGTATCTGGTCAACACGCTTAAGAGAGTCATAGTTACTCCCGCCGTTTACCCGCGCTTAGTTGAACTTCTTCACATTGAATTGCAGAGCACTAGGCAGAAATCGAATCTGGTCAACACGCTTAAGAGAGTCATAATTACTCCCGCCGTTTACCCGCGCTTTGTTGAATTTCTTCACATTTAATTTCAGAGCACTGGACAGAAATCGTATCTGGTCAACACGCTTAAGAGTGTCATAGTTACTCCCGCCGTTTTCCCGCGCTTAGTTGAATTTCTTCACATTGAATTTCAGAGCACTGGGCAGAAATCGTATCTGGTCAACACGCTTAAGAGAGTCATAGTTACTCCCGCCGTTTACCCGCGCTTAGTTGAATTTCTTCACATTTAATTTCAGGGCACTGGGCAGAAATCGTATCAGATCAACACGCTTAAGAGAGTCATAGTTACTCCCGCCGTTTACCCGCGCTTAGTTGAACTTCTTCACATTGAATTGTAGAGCACTAGGCAGAAATCGAATCTGGTCAACTCGCTTAAGAGAGTCATAGTTACTCCCGCCGTTTACCCGCGCTTAGTTGAACTTCTTCACATTGAATTGCAGAGCACTAGGCAGAAATCGTATCTGGTCAACACGCTTAAGAGAGTCATAGTTACTCCCGCCGTTTACCCGCGCTTAGTTGAATTTCTTCACATTTAATTTCAGAGCACTGGGCAGAAATCGTATCAGGTCAACACGCTTAAGAGAGTCATAGTTACTCCCGCCGTTTACCCGCGCTTAGTTGAATTTCTTCACATTGAATTTTAGAGCACTGGGCAGAAATCGTATCTGGTCAACACGCTTAAGAGAGTCATAGTTACTCCCGCCGTTTTCGCGCGCTTAGTTGAATTTCTTGACATTGAATTGCAGAGAACTGGGCAGAAATCGTATCCGGTCAAAACGCTTAAGAGAGTCACAGTTACTCCCGCCGTTTACCCGCGCTTAGTTGAACTTCTTCACATTGAATTGCAGAGCACTAGGCAGAAATCGAATCTGGTCAACACGCTTAAGAGAGTCATAATTACTCCCGCCGTTTACCTGCGCTTAGTTGAATTTCTTCACATTGAATTTTAGAGCACTGGGCAGAAATCGTATCTGGTCAACACGCTTAAGAGAGTCATAGTTACTCCCGCCGTTTTCGCGCGCTTAGTTGAATTTCTTCACATTGAATTGCAGAGCACTGGGCAGAAATCGTATCCGGTCAAAACGCTTAAGAGAGTCATAGTTACTCCCGCCGTTTACCCGCGCTTAGTTGAACTTCTTCACATTGAATTGCAGAGCACTAGGCAGAAATCGAATCTGGTCAACACGCTTAAGAGAGTCATAATTACTCCCGCCGTTTACCCGCGCTTAGTTGAATTTCTTCACATTGAATTTTAGAGCACTGGGCAGAAATCGTATCTGGTCAACACGCTTAAGAGAGTCATAGTTACTCCCGCCGTTTTCGCGCGCTTAGTTGAATTTCTTCACATTGAATTGCAGAGCACTGGGCAGAAATCGTATCCGGTCAAAACGCTTAAGAGAGTCATAGTTACTCCCGCCGTTTACCCGCGCTTAGTTGAACTTCTTCACATTGAATTGCAGAGCACTAGGCAGAAATCGAATCTGGTCAACACGCTTAAGAGAGTCATAATTACTCCCGCCGTTTACCCGCGCTTAGTTGAATTTCTTCACATTGAATTTTAGAGCACTGGGCAGAAATCGTATCTGGTCAACACGCTTAAGAGAGTCATAGTTACTCCCGCCGTTTACCCGCGCTTAGTTGAATTTCTTCACATTGAATTTTAGAGCACTGGGCAGAAATCGTATCTGGTCAACACGCTTTAGAGAGTCATAGTTACTCCCGCCGTTTTCGCGCGCTTAGTTGAATTTCTTGACATTTAATTTCAGAGCACTGGGCAGAAATCGTATCTGGTCAACACGCTTAAGAGTGTCATAGTTACTCCCGCCGTTTTCCCGCGCTTAGTTGAATTTCTTCACATTGAATTTCAGAGCACTGCGCAGAAATCGTATCTGGTCAACACGCTTAAGAGAGTCATAGTTACACCCGCCGTTTACCCGCGCTTAGTTGAATTTCTTCACATTTAATTTCAGAGCACTGGGCAGAAATCGTATCAGGTCAACACGCTTAAGAGAGTCATAGTTACTCCCGCCGTTTACCCGCGCTTAGTTGAATTTCTTCACATTTAATTTCAGAGCACTGGGCAGAAATCGTATCTGGTCAACACGCTTAAGAGTGTCATAGTTACTCCCGCCGTTTTCCTGCGCTTAGTTGAATTTCTTCACATTGAATTTCAGAGCACTGGGCAGAAATCGTATCTGGTCAACACGCTTAAGAGAGTCATAGTTACTCCCGCCGTTTACCCGCGCTTTGTTGAATTTCTTCACATTTAATTTCAGAGCACTGGGCAGAAATCGTATCAGGTCAACACGCTTAAGAGAGTCATAGTTACTCCCGCCGTTTACCCGCGCTTAGTTGAATTTCTTCACATTTAATTTCAGAGCACTGGGCAGAAATCGTATCTGGTCAACACGCTTAAGAGTGTCATAGTTACTCCCGCCGTTTTCCCGCGCTTAGTTGAATTTCTTCACATTGAATTGTAGAGCACTAGGCAGAAATCGAATCTGGTCAACTCGCTTAAGAGAGTCATAGTTACTCCCGCCGTTTACCCGCGCTTTGTTGAATTTCTTCACATTTAATTTCAGAGCACTGGGCAGAAATCGTATCTGGTCAACACGCTTAAGAGTGTCATAGTTACTCCCGCCGTTTTCCCGCGCTTAGTTGAATTTCTTCACATTGAATTTCAGAGCACTGGGCAGAAATCGTATCTGGTCAACACGCTTAAGAGAGTCATAGTTACTCCCGCCGTTTACCCGCGCTTAGTTGAATTTCTTCACATTTAATTTCAGAGCACTGGGCAGAAATCGTATCAGGTCAACACGCTTAAGAGAGTCATAGTTACTCCCGCCGTTTACCCGCGCTTAGTTGAATTTCTTCACATTGAATTTTAGAGCACTGGGCAGAAATCGTATCTGGTCAACACGCTTAAGAGAGTCATAGTTACTCCCGCCGTTTTCGCGCGCTTAGTTGAATTTCTTGACATTGAATTGCAGAGAACTGGGCAGAAATCGTATCCGGTCAAAACGCTTAAGAGAGTCACAGTTACTCCCGCCGTTTACCCGCGCTTAGTTGAACTTCTTCACATTGAATTGCAGAGCACTAGGCAGAAATCGAATCTGGTCAACACGCTTAAGAGAGTCATAATTACTCCCGCCGTTTACCTGCGCTTAGTTGAATTTCTTCACATTGAATTTTAGAGCACTGGGCAGAAATCGTATCTGGTCAACACGCTTAAGAGAGTCATAGTTACTCCCGCCGTTTTCGCGCGCTTAGTTGAATTTCTTCACATTGAATTGCAGAGCACTGGGCAGAAATCGTATCCGGTCAAAACGCTTAAGAGAGTCATAGTTACTCCCGCCGTTTACCCGCGCTTAGTTGAACTTCTTCACATTGAATTGCAGAGCACTAGGCAGAAATCGAATCTGGTCAACACGCTTAAGAGAGTCATAATTACTCCCGCCGTTTACCCGCGCTTAGTTGAATTTCTTCACATTGAATTTTAGAGCACTGGGCAGAAATCGTATCTGGTCAACACGCTTAAGAGAGTCATAGTTACTCCCGCCGTTTTCGCGCGCTTAGTTGAATTTCTTCACATTGAATTGCAGAGCACTGGGCAGAAATCGTATCCGGTCAAAACGCTTAAGAGAGTCATAGTTACTCCCGCCGTTTACCCGCGCTTAGTTGAACTTCTTCACATTGAATTGCAGAGCACTAGGCAGAAATCGAATCTGGTCAACACGCTTAAGAGAGTCATAATTACTCCCGCCGTTTACCCGCGCTTAGTTGAATTTCTTCACATTGAATTTTAGAGCACTGGGCAGAAATCGTATCTGGTCAACACGCTTAAGAGAGTCATAGTTACTCCCGCCGTTTACCCGCGCTTAGTTGAATTTCTTCACATTGAATTTTAGAGCACTGGGCAGAAATCGTATCTGGTCAACACGCTTAAGAGAGTCATAGTTACTCCCGCCGTTTTCGCGCGCTTAGTTGAATTTCTTGACATTTAATTTCAGAGCACTGGGCAGAAATCGTATCTGGTCAACACGCTTAAGAGTGTCATAGTTACTCCCGCCGTTTTCCCGCGCTTAGTTGAATTTCTTCACATTGAATTTCAGAGCACTGCGCAGAAATCGTATCTGGTCAACACGCTTAAGAGAGTCATAGTTACACCCGCCGTTTACCCGCGCTTAGTTGAATTTCTTCACATTTAATTTCAGAGCACTGGGCAGAAATCGTATCAGGTCAACACGCTTAAGAGAGTCATAGTTACTCCCGCCGTTTACCCGCGCTTAGTTGAATTTCTTCACATTTAATTTCAGAGCACTGGGCAGAAATCGTATCTGGTCAACACGCTTAAGAGTGTCATAGTTACTCCCGCCGTTTTCCTGCGCTTAGTTGAATTTCTTCACATTGAATTTCAGAGCACTGGGCAGAAATCGTATCTGGTCAACACGCTTAAGAGAGTCATAGTTACTCCCGCCGTTTACCCGCGCTTAGTTGAATTTCTTCACATTTAATTTCAGAGCACTGGGCAGAAATCGTATCAGGTCAACACGCTTAAGAGAGTCATAGTTACTCCCGCCGTTTACCCGCGCTTAGTTGAATTTCTTCACATTTAATTTCAGAGCACTGGGCAGAAATCGTATCTGGTCAACACGCTTAAGAGTGTCATAGTTACTCCCGCCGTTTTCCCGCGCTTAGTTGAATTTCTTCACATTGAATTTCAGAGCACTGGGCAGAAATCGTATCTGGTCAACACGCTTAAGAGAGTCATAGTTACTCCCGCCGTTTACCCGCGCTTAGTTGAATTTCTTCACATTTAATTTCAGAGCACTGGGCAGAAATCGTATCAGGTCAACACGCTTAAGAGAGTCATAGTTACTCCCGCCGTTTACCCGCGCTTAGTTGAATTTCTTCACATTGAATTTTAGAGCACTGGGCAGAAATCGTATCTGGTCAACACGCTTAAGAGAGTCATAGTTACTCCCGCCGTTTTCGCGCGCTTAGTTGAATTTCTTGACATTGAATTGCAGAGAACTGGGCAGAAATCGTATCCGGTCAAAACGCTTAAGAGAGTCACAGTTACTCCCGCCGTTTACCCGCGCTTAGTTGAACTTCTTCACATTGAATTGCAGAGCACTAGGCAGAAATCGAATCTGGTCAACACGCTTAAGAGAGTCATAATTACTCCCGCCGTTTACCTGCGCTTAGTTGAATTTCTTCACATTGAATTTTAGAGCACTGGGCAGAAATCGTATCTGGTCAACACGCTTAAGAGAGTCATAGTTACTCCCGCCGTTTACCCGCGCTTAGTTGAACTTCTTCACATTGAATTGCAGAGCACTAGGCAGAAATCGAATCTGGTCAACACGCTTAAGAGAGTCATAATTACTCCCGCCGTTTACCCGCGCTTTGTTGAATTTCTTCACATTTAATTTCAGAGCACTGGGCAGAAATCGTATCTGGTGAACACGCTTAAGAGTGTCATAGTTACTCCCGCCGTTTTCCCGCGCTTAGTTGAATTTCTTCACATTGAATTTCAGAGCACTGGGCAGAAATCGTATCTGGTCAACACGCTTAAGAGAGTCATAGTTACTCCCGCCGTTTACCCGCGCTTAGTTGAATTTCTTCACATTTAATTTCAGAGCACTGGGCAGAAATCGTATCAGGTCAACACGCTTAAGAGAGTCATAGTTACTCCCGCCGTTTACCCGCGCTTAGTTGAATTTCTTCACATTGAATTTTAGAGCACTGGGCAGAAATCGTATCTGGTCAACACGCTTAAGAGAGTCATAGTTACTCCCGCCGTTTTCGCGCGCTTAGTTGAATTTCTTGACATTGAATTGCAGAGAACTGGGCAGAAATCGTATCCGGTCAAAACGCTTAAGAGAGTCATAGTTACTCCCGCCGTTTACCCGCGCTTAGTTGAATTTCTTCACATTGAATTTTAGAGCACTGGGCAGAAATCGTATCTGGTCAACACGCTTAAGAGAGTCATAGTTACTCCCGCCGTTTTCGCGCGCTTAGTTGAATTTCTTGACATTGAATTGCAGAGAACTGGGCAGAAATCGTATCCGGTCAAAACGCTTAAGAGAGTCACAGTTACTCCCGCCGTTTACCCGCGCTTAGTTGAACTTCTTCACATTGAATTGCAGAGCACTAGGCAGAAATCGAATCTGGTCAACACGCTTAAGAGAGTCATAATTACTCCCGCCGTTTACCTGCGCTTAGTTGAATTTCTTCACATTGAATTTTAGAGCACTGGGCAGAAATCGTATCTGGTCAACACGCTTAAGAGAGTCATAGTTACTCCCGCCGTTTACCCGCGCTTAGTTGAACTTCTTCACATTGAATTGCAGAGCACTAGGCAGAAATCGAATCTGGTCAACACGCTTAAGAGAGTCATAATTACTCCCGCCGTTTACCCGCGCTTTGTTGAATTTCTTCACATTTAATTTCAGAGCACTGGGCAGAAATCGTATCTGGTCAACACGCTTAAGAGTGTCATAGTTACTCCCGCCGTTTTCCCGCGCTTAGTTGAATTTCTTCACATTGAATTTCAGAGCACTGGGCAGAAATCGTATCTGGTCAACACGCTTAAGAGAGTCATAGTTACTCCCGCCGTTTACCCGCGCTTAGTTGAATTTCTTCACATTTAATTTCAGAGCACTGGGCAGAAATCGTATCAGGTCAACACGCTTAAGAGGGTCATAGTTACTCCCGCCGTTTACCCGCGCTTAGTTGAATTTCTTCACATTGAATTTTAGAGCACTGGGCAGAAATCGTATCCGGTCAAAACGCTTAAGAGAGTCATAGTTACTCCCGCCGTTTACCCGCGTTTAGTTGAACTTCTTCACATTGCATTGCAGAGCACTAGGCAGAAATCGATTCTGGTCAACACGCTTAAGAGAGTCATAATTACTCCCGCCGTTTACCCGCGCTTAGTTGAATTTCTTCACATTGAATTTTAGAGCACTGGGCAGAAATCGTATCTGGTCAACACGCTTAAGAGAGTCATAGTTACTCCCGCCGTTTTCGCGCGCTTAGTTGAATTTCTTCACATTGAATTGCAGAGCACTGGGAAGAAATCGTATCTGGTCAACACGCTTAAGAGAGTCATAGTTACTCCCGCCGTTTACCCGCGCTTAGTTGAATTTCTTCACATTGAATTTCAGAGCACTGGGCAGAAATCGTATCTGGTCAAAACGCTTAAGAGAGTCATAGTTACTCCCGCCGTTCACCCGCGCTCAGTTGAATTTCTTCACATTGAATTTCAGAGCACTGGGCAGAATCGTATCCGGTCAAAACGCTTAACAGAGTCATAGTTACTCCCGCCGTTTACCCGCGCTTAGTTGAATTTCTTCACACTGAATTTCAGAGCACTGGGTACAAATCGTATCTGGTCAACACGCTTAAGAGAGTCATAGTTACTCCCGCCGTTTACCCGCGCTTAGTTGAATTTCTTCACATTTAATTTCAGAGCACTGGGCAGAAATCGTATCAGGTCAACACGGTTAAGAGAGTCATAGTTACTCCCGCCGTTTACCCGCGCTTAGTTGAATTTCTTCACATTTAATTTCAGAGCACTGGGCAGAAATCGTATCTGGTCAACACGCTTAAGAGAGTCATAGTTACTCCCGCCGTTTACCCGCGCTTAGTTGAATTTCTTCACATTGAATTGCAGAGCACTGGGCAGAAATCGTATCTGGTCAACACGCTTAAGATAGTCATAGTTACTCCCGCCGTTTACCCGCGTTTAGTTGAATTTCTTCACATTGAACTGCAGAGCACTGGGCAGAAATCGTATCTGGTCAACACGCTTAAGAGAGTCATAGTTACTCCCGCCGTATCGCGCGCTTAGTTGAATTTCTTCACATTGAATTGCAGAGCACTGGGCAGAAATCGTATCCGGTCAAAACGCTTAAGAGAGTCATAGTTACTCCCGCCGTTTACCCGCGCTTAGTTGAATTTCTTCACATTGAACTGCAGAGCACTGGGCAGAAATCGTATCTGGTCAACACGCTTAAGAGAGTCATAGTTACTCCCGCCGTTTACCCCGCGCTTAGTTGAATTTCTTCACATTTAATTTCAGAGCACTGGGCAGAAATCGTATCTGGTCAACACGCTTAAGAGAATTCATAGTTACTCCCGCCGTTTACCCGTGCTTAGTTGAATTTCTTCACATTGAATTGCAGAGCACTGGGCAGATATCGTATCTGGTCAGCACGCTTAAGAGAGTCATAGTTACTCCCGCCGTATCGCGCGCTTAGTTGAATTTCTTCACATTGAATTGCAGAGCACTGGGCAGAAATCGTATCCGGTCAAAACGCTTAAGAGAGTCATAGTTACTCCCGCCGTTTACCCGCGCTTAGTTGAATTTCTTCACATTGAATTGCAGAGCACTGGGTAGAAATCGTATCTGGTCAACACGCTTAAGATAGTCATAGTTACTCCCGCCGTTTACCCGCGCTTAGTTGAATTTCTTCACATTGAACTGCAGAGCACTGGGCAGAAATCGTATCTCGTCAACACGCTTAAGAGAGTCATAGTTACTCCCGCCGTATCGCGCGCTTAGTTGAATTTCTTCACATTGAATTGCAGAGCACTGGGCAGAAATCGTATCCGGTCAAAACGCTTAAGAGAGTCATAGTTACTCCCGCCGTTTACCCGCGCTTAGTTGAATTTCTTCACATTGAATTGCAGAGCACTCGGCAGAAATCGTATCAGGTCAACACGCTTAAGAGAGTCATAGTTACTCCCGCCGTTTACCCGCGCTTAGTTGAATTTCTTCACATTGAATTTCAGAGCACTCGGCAGAAATCGTATCAGGTCAACACGCTTAAGAGAGTCATAGTTACTCCCGCCGTTTACCCGCGCTTAGTTGAATTTCTTCACATTTAATTTCAGAGCACTGGGCAGAAATCGTATCTGGTCAACACGCTTAAGAGAATTCATAGTTACTCCCGCCGTTTACCCGTGCTTAGTTGAATTTCTTCACATTGAATTGCAGAGCACTGGGCAGAAATCGTATCTGGTCAACACGCTTAAGAGAGTCATAGTTACTCCCGCCGTTTACCCGCGCTTAGTTGAATTTCTTCACATTGAACTGCAGAGCACTGGGCAGAAATCATATCTGGTCAACACGCTTAAGAGAGTCATAGTTACTCCCGCCGTTTACCCGCGCTTAGTTGAATTTCTTCACATTGAATTTCAGAGCACTCGGCAGAAATCGTATCAGGTCAACACGCTTAAGAGAGTCATAGTTACTCCCGCCGTTTACCCGCGCTTAGTTGAATTTCTTCACATTGAATTTCAGAGCACTCGGCAGAAATCGTATCTGGTCAACACGCTTAAGAGAGTCATAGTTACTCCCGCCGTTTTCGCGCGCTTAGATGAATTTCTTCACATTGAATTGCAGAGCACTGGGAAGAAATCGTATCTGGTCAACACGCTTAAGAGAGTCATAGTTACTCCCGCCGTTTACCCGCGCTTAGTTGAATTTCTTCACATTGAATTTCAGAGCACTGGGCAGAAATCGTATCTGGTCAAAACGCTTAAGAGAGTCATAGTTACTCCCGCCGTTCACCCGCGCTCAGTTGAATTTCTTCACATTGAATTTCAGAGCACTGGGCAGAATCGTATCCGGTCAAAACGCTTAACAGAGTCATAGTTACTCCCGCCGTTTACCCGCGCTTAGTTGAATTTCTTCACACTGAATTTCAGAGCACTGGGTACAAATCGTATCTGGTCAACACGCTTAAGAGAGTCATAGTTACTCCCGCCGTTTACCCGCGCTTAGTTGAATTTCTTCACATTTAATTTCAGAGCACTGGGCAGAAATCGTATCAGGTCAACACGCTTAAGAGAGTCATAGTTACTCCCGCCGTTTACCCGCGCTTAGTTGAATTTCTTCACATTTAATTTCAGAGCACTGGGCAGAAATCGTATCTGGTCAACACGCTTAAGAGAATTCATAGTTACTCCCGCCGTTTACCCGTGCTTAGTTGAATTTCTTCACATTGAATTGCAGAGCACTGGGCAGAAATCGTATCTGGTCAGCACGCTTAAGAGAGTCATAGTTACTCCCGCCGTATCGCGCGCTTAGTTGAATTTCTTCACATTGAATTTTAGAGCACTGGGCAGAAATCGTATCTGGTCAACACGCTTAAGAGAGTCATAGTTACTCCCGCCGTTTTCGCGCGCTTAGTTGAATTTCTTCACATTGAATTTTAGAGCACTGGGCAGAAATCGTATCTGGTCAACACGCTTAAGAGAGTCATAGTTACTCCCGCCGTTTTCGCGCGCTTAGTTGAATTTCTTCACATTGAATTGCAGAGCACTGGGCAGAAATCGTATCCGGTCAAAACGCTTAAGAGAGTCATAGTTACTCCCGCCGTTTACCCGCGTTTAGTTGAACTTCTTCACATTGCATTGCAGAGCACTAGGCAGAAATCGATTCTGGTCAACACGCTTAAGAGAGTCATAGTTACTCCCGCCGTTTTCGCGCGCTTAGTTGAATTTCTTCACATTTAATTTCAGAGCACTGGGCAGAAATCGTATCTGGTCAACACGCTTAAGAGAGTCATAGTTACTCCCGCCGTTTTCGCGCGCTTAGATGAATTTCTTCACATTGAATTGCAGAGCACTGGGAAGAAATCGTATCTGGTCAACACGCTTAAGAGAGTCATAGTTACTCCCGCCGTTTACCCGCGCTTAGTTGAATTTCTTCACATTGAATTTCAGAGCACTGGGCAGAAATCGTATCTGGTCAAAACGCTTAAGAGAGTCATAGTTACTCCCGCCGTTCACCCGCGCTCAGTTGAATTTCTTCACATTGAATTTCAGAGCACTGGGCAGAATCGTATCCGGTCAAAACGCTTAACAGAGTCATAGTTACTCCCGCCGTTTACCCGCGCTTAGTTGAATTTCTTCACATTGAATTGCAGAGCACTGGGTAGAAATCGTATCTGGTCAACACGCTTAAGATAGTCATAGTTACTCCCGCCGTTTACCCGCGCTTAGTTGAATTTCTTCACATTGAACTGCAGAGCACTGGGCAGAAATCGTATCTCGTCAACACGCTTAAGAGAGTCATAGTTACTCCCGCCGTATCGCGCGCTTAGTTGAATTTCTTCACATTGAATTGCAGAGCACTGGGCAGAAATCGTATCCGGTCAAAACGCTTAAGAGAGTCATAGTTACTCCCGCCGTTTACCCGCGCTTAGTTGAATTTCTTCACATTGAATTGCAGAGCACTCGGCAGAAATCGTATCAGGTCAACACGCTTAAGAGAGTCATAGTTACTCCCGCCGTTTACCCGCGCTTAGTTGAATTTCTTCACATTGAATTTCAGAGCACTCGGCAGAAATCGTATCAGGTCAACACGCTTAAGAGAGTCATAGTTACTCCCGCCGTTTACCCGCGCTTAGTTGAATTTCTTCACATTTAATTTCAGAGCACTGGGCAGAAATCGTATCTGGTCAACACGCTTAAGAGAATTCATAGTTACTCCCGCCGTTTACCCGTGCTTAGTTGAATTTCTTCACATTGAATTGCAGAGCACTGGGCAGAAATCGTATCTGGTCAACACGCTTAAGAGAGTCATAGTTACTCCCGCCGTTTACCCGCGCTTAGTTGAATTTCTTCACATTGAACTGCAGAGCACTGGGCAGAAATCATATCTGGTCAACACGCTTAAGAGAGTCATAGTTACTCCCGCCGTTTACCCGCGCTTAGTTGAATTTCTTCACATTGAATTTCAGAGCACTCGGCAGAAATCGTATCAGGTCAACACGCTTAAGAGAGTCATAGTTACTCCCGCCGTTTACCCGCGCTTAGTTGAATTTCTTCACATTGAATTTCAGAGCACTCGGCAGAAATCGTATCTGGTCAACACGCTTAAGAGAGTCATAGTTACTCCCGCCGTTTTCGCGCGCTTAGATGAATTTCTTCACATTGAATTGCAGAGCACTGGGAAGAAATCGTATCTGGTCAACACGCTTAAGAGAGTCATAGTTACTCCCGCCGTTTACCCGCGCTTAGTTGAATTTCTTCACATTGAATTTCAGAGCACTGGGCAGAAATCGTATCTGGTCAAAACGCTTAAGAGAGTCATAGTTACTCCCGCCGTTCACCCGCGCTCAGTTGAATTTCTTCACATTGAATTTCAGAGCACTGGGCAGAATCGTATCCGGTCAAAACGCTTAACAGAGTCATAGTTACTCCCGCCGTTTACCCGCGCTTAGTTGAATTTCTTCACACTGAATTTCAGAGCACTGGGTACAAATCGTATCTGGTCAACACGCTTAAGAGAGTCATAGTTACTCCCGCCGTTTACCCGCGCTTAGTTGAATTTCTTCACATTTAATTTCAGAGCACTGGGCAGAAATCGTATCAGGTCAACACGCTTAAGAGAGTCATAGTTACTCCCGCCGTTTACCCGCGCTTAGTTGAATTTCTTCACATTTAATTTCAGAGCACTGGGCAGAAATCGTATCTGGTCAACACGCTTAAGAGAACTCATAGTTCCTCCCGCCGTTTACCCGTGCTTAGTTGAATTTCTTCACATTGAATTGCAGAGCACTGGGCAGAAATCGTATCTGGTCAGCACGCTTAAGAGAGTCATAGTTACTCCCGCCGTATCGCGCGCTTAGTTGAATTTCTTCACATTGAATTGCAGAGCACTGGGCAGAAATCGTATCCGGTCAAAACGCTTAAGAGAGTCATAGTTACTCCCGCCGTTTACCCGCGCTTAGTTGAATTTCTTCACATTGAATTGCAGAGCACTGGGTAGAAATCGTATCTGGTCAACACGCTTAAGATAGTCATAGTTACTCCCGCCGTTTACCCGCGCTTAGTTGAATTTCTTCACATTGAACTGCAGAGCACTGGGCAGAAATCGTATCTGGTCAACACGCTTAAGAGAGTCATTGTTACTCCCGCCGTATCGCGCGCTTAGTTGAATTTCTTCACATTGAATTGCAGAGCACTGGGCAGAAATCGTATCCGGTCAAAACGCTCAAGAGAGTCATAGTTACTCCCGCCGTTTACCCGCGCTTAGTTGAATTTCTTCACATTGAATTGCAGAGCACTGGGTAGAAATCGTATCTGGTCAACACGCTTAAGAGTGTCATAGTTACTCCCGCCGTTTACCCGCGCTTAGTTGAATTTCTTCACATTGAACTGCAGAGCACTGGGCAGAAATCGTATCAGGTCAACACGCTTAAGAGAGTCATAGTTACTCCCGCCGTTTACCCGCGCTTAGTTGAATTTCTTCACATTGAATTTCAGAGCACTCGGCAGAAATCGTATCAGGTCAACACGCTTAAGAGAGTCATAGTTACTCCCGCCGTTTACCCGCGCTTAGTTGAATTTCTTCACATTTAATTTCAGAGCACTGGGCAGAAATCGTATCTGGTCAACACGCTTAAGAGAATTCATAGTTACTCCCGCCGTTTACCCGTGCTTAGTTGAATTTCTTCACATTGAATTGCAGAGCACTGGGCAGAAATCGTATCTGGTCAACACGCTTAAGAGAGTCATAGTTACTCCCGCCGTTTACCCGCGCTTAGTTGAATTTCTTCACATTGAACTGCAGAGCACTGGGCAGAAATCGTATCTGGTCAACACGCTTAAGAGAGTCATTGTTACTCCCGCCGTATCGCGCGCTTAGTTGAATTTCTTCACATTGAATTGCAGAGCACTGGGCAGAAATCGTATCCGGTCAAAACGCTCAAGAGAGTCATAGTTACTCCCGCCGTTTACCCGCGCTTAGTTGAATTTCTTCACATTGAATTGCAGAGCACTGGGTAGAAATCGTATCTGGTCAACACGCTTAAGAGTGTCATAGTTACTCCCGCCGTTTACCCGCGCTTAGTTGAATTTCTTCACATTGAACTGCAGAGCACTGGGCAGAAATCGTATCAGGTCAACACGCTTAAGAGAGTCATAGTTACTCCCGCCGTTTACCCGCGCTTAGTTGAATTTCTTCACATTGAATTTCAGAGCACTCGGCAGAAATCGTATCAGGTCAACACGCTTAAGAGAGTCATAGTTACTCCCGCCGTTTACCCGCGCTTAGTTGAATTTCTTCACATTTAATTTCAGAGCACTGGGCAGAAATCGTATCTGGTCAACACGCTTAAGAGAATTCATAGTTACTCCCGCCGTTTACCCGTGCTTAGTTGAATTTCTTCACATTGAATTGCAGAGCACTGGGCAGAAATCGTATCTGGTCAACACGCTTAAGAGAGTCATAGTTACTCCCGCCGTTTACCCGCGCTTAGTTGAATTTCTTCACATTGAACTGCAGAGCACTGGGCAGAAATCATATCTGGTCAACACGCTTAAGAGAGTCATAGTTACTCCCGCCGTTTACCCGCGCTTAGTTGAATTTCTTCACATTGAATTTCAGAGCACTCGGCAGAAATCGTATCAGGTCAACACGCTTAAGAGAGTCATAGTTACTCCCGCCGTTTACCCGCGCTTAGTTGAATTTCTTCACATTGAATTTCAGAGCACTCGGCAGAAATCGTATCTGGTCAACACGCTTAAGAGAGTCATAGTTACTCCCGCCGTTTTCGCGCGCTTAGATGAATTTCTTCACATTGAATTGCAGAGCACTGGGAAGAAATCGTATCTGGTCAACACGCTTAAGAGAGTCATAGTTACTCCCGCCGTTTACCCGCGCTTAGTTGAATTTCTTCACATTGAATTTCAGAGCACTGGGCAGAAATCGTATCTGGTCAAAACGCTTAAGAGAGTCATAGTTACTCCCGCCGTTCACCCGCGCTCAGTTGAATTTCTTCACATTGAATTTCAGAGCACTGGGCAGAATCGTATCCGGTCAAAACGCTTAACAGAGTCATAGTTACTCCCGCCGTTTACCCGCGCTTAGTTGAATTTCTTCACACTGAATTTCAGAGCACTGGGTACAAATCGTATCTGGTCAACACGCTTAAGAGAGTCATAGTTACTCCCGCCGTTTACCCGCGCTTAGTTGAATTTCTTCACATTTAATTTCAGAGCACTGGGCAGAAATCGTATCAGGTCAACACGCTTAAGAGAGTCATAGTTACTCCCGCCGTTTACCCGCGCTTAGTTGAATTTCTTCACATTTAATTTCAGAGCACTGGGCAGAAATCGTATCTGGTCAACACGCTTAAGAGAATTCATAGTTACTCCCGCCGTTTACCCGTGCTTAGTTGAATTTCTTCACATTGAATTGCAGAGCACTGGGCAGAAATCGTATCTGGTCAGCACGCTTAAGAGAGTCATAGTTACTCCCGCCGTATCGCGCGCTTAGTTGAATTTCTTCACATTGAATTGCAGAGCACTGGGCAGAAATCGTATCCGGTCAAAACGCTTAAGAGAGTCATAGTTACTCCCGCCGTTTACCCGCGCTTAGTTGAATTTCTTCACATTGAATTGCAGAGCACTGGGTAGAAATCGTATCTGGTCAACACGCTTAAGAGAGTCATAGTTACTCCCGCCGTTTACCCGCGCTTAGTTGAATTTCTTCACATTGAATTGCAGAGCACTGGGTAGAAATCGTATCTGGTCAACACGCTTAAGAGTGTCATAGTTACTCCCGCCGTTTACCCGCGCTTAGTTGAATTTCTTCACATTGAACTGCAGAGCACTGGGCAGAAATCGTATCTGGTCAACACGCTTAAGAGAGTCATAGTTACTCCCGCCGTTTACCCGCGCTTAGTTGAATTTCTTCACATTGAATTTCAGAGCACTCGGCAGAAATCGTATCAGGTCAACACGCTTAAGAGAGTCATAGTTACTCCCGCCGTTTACCCGCGCTTAGTTGAATTTCTTCACATTGAATTTCAGAGCACTCGGCAGAAATCGTATCAGGTCAACACGCTTAAGAGAGTCATAGTTACTCCCGCCGTTTACCCGCGCTTAGTTGAATTTCTTCACATTTAATTTCAGAGCACTGGGCAGAAATCGTATCTGGTCAACACGCTTAAGATAGTCATAGTTACTCCCGCCGTTTACCCGCGTTTAGTTGAATTTCTTCACATTGAACTGCAGAGCACTGGGCAGAAATCGTATCTGGTCAACACGCTTAAGAGAGTCATAGTTACTCCCGCCGTATCGCGCGCTTAGTTGAATTTCTTCACATTGAATTGCAGAGCACTGGGCAGAAATCGTATCCGGTCAAAACGCTTAAGAGAGTCATAGTTACTCCCGCCGTTTACCCGCGCTTAGTTGAATTTCTTCACATTGAACTGCAGAGCACTGGGCAGAAATCGTATCTGGTCAACACGCTTAAGAGAGTCATAGTTACTCCCGCCGTTTACCCGCGCTTAGTTGAATTTCTTCACATTTAATTTCAGAGCACTGGGCAGAAATCGTATCTGGTCAACACGCTTAAGAGAATTCATAGTTACTCCCGCCGTTTACCCGTGCTTAGTTGAATTTCTTCACATTGAATTGCAGAGCACTGGGCAGAAATCGTATCTGGTCAGCACGCTTAAGAGAGTCATAGTTACTCCCGCCGTATCGCGCGCTTAGTTGAATTTCTTCACATTGAATTGCAGAGCACTGGGCAGAAATCGTATCCGGTCAAAACGCTTAAGAGAGTCATAGTTACTCCCGCCGTTTACCCGCGCTTAGTTGAATTTCTTCACATTGAATTGCAGAGCACTGGGTAGAAATCGTATCTGGTCAACACGCTTAAGAGAGTCATAGTTACTCCCGCCGTTTACCCGCGCTTAGTTGAATTTCTTCACATTGAATTGCAGAGCACTGGGTAGAAATCGTATCTGGTCAACACGCTTAAGAGTGTCATAGTTACTCCCGCCGTTTACCCGCGCTTAGTTGAATTTCTTCACATTGAACTGCAGAGCACTGGGCAGAAATCGTATCTGGTCAACACGCTTAAGAGAGTCATAGTTACTCCCGCCGTTTACCCGCGCTTAGTTGAATTTCTTCACATTGAATTTCAGAGCACTCGGCAGAAATCGTATCAGGTCAACACGCTTAAGAGAGTCATAGTTACTCCCGCCGTTTACCCCGCGCTTAGTTGAATTTCTTCACATTGAATTTCAGAGCACTCGGCAGAAATCGTATCAGGTCAACACGCTTAAGAGAGTCATAGTTACTCCCGCCGTTTACCCGCGCTTAGTTGAATTTCTTCACATTTAATTTCAGAGCACTGGGCAGAAATCGTATCTGGTCAACACGCTTAAGATAGTCATAGTTACTCCCGCCGTTTACCCGCGTTTAGTTGAATTTCTTCACATTGAACTGCAGAGCACTGGGCAGAAATCGTATCTGGTCAACACGCTTAAGAGAGTCATAGTTACTCCCGCCGTATCGCGCGCTTAGTTGAATTTCTTCACATTGAATTGCAGAGCACTGGGCAGAAATCGTATCCGGTCAAAACGCTTAAGAGAGTCATAGTTACTCCCGCCGTTTACCCGCGCTTAGTTGAATTTCTTCACATTGAACTGCAGAGCACTGGGCAGAAATCGTATCTGGTCAACACGCTTAAGAGAGTCATAGTTACTCCCGCCGTTTACCCGCGCTTAGTTGAATTTCTTCACATTTAATTTCAGAGCACTGGGCAGAAATCGTATCTGGTCAACACGCTTAAGAGAATTCATAGTTACTCCCGCCGTTTACCCGTGCTTAGTTGAATTTCTTCACATTGAATTGCAGAGCACTGGGCAGAAATCGTATCTGGTCAGCACGCTTAAGAGAGTCATAGTTACTCCCGCCGTATCGCGCGCTTAGTTGAATTTCTTCACATTGAATTGCAGAGCACTGGGCAGAAATCGTATCCGGTCAAAACGCTTAAGAGAGTCATAGTTACTCCCGCCGTTTACCCGCGCTTAGTTGAATTTCTTCACATTGAATTGCAGAGCACTGGGTAGAAATCGTATCTGGTCAACACGCTTAAGAGAGTCATAGTTACTCCCGCCGTTTACCCGCGCTTAGTTGAATTTCTTCACATTGAATTGCAGAGCACTGGGTAGAAATCGTATCTGGTCAACACGCTTAAGAGTGTCATAGTTACTCCCGCCGTTTACCCGCGCTTAGTTGAATTTCTTCACATTGAACTGCAGAGCACTGGGCAGAAATCGTATCTGGTCAACACGCTTAAGAGAGTCATAGTTACTCCCGCCGTTTACCCGCGCTTAGTTGAATTTCTTCACATTGAATTTCAGAGCACTCGGCAGAAATCGTATCAGGTCAACACGCTTAAGAGAGTCATAGTTACTCCCGCCGTTTACCCGCGCTTAGTTGAATTTCTTCACATTGAATTTCAGAGCACTCGGCAGAAATCGTATCAGGTCAACACGCTTAAGAGAGTCATAGTTACTCCCGCCGTTTACCCGCGCTTAGTTGAATTTCTTCACATTTAATTTCAGAGCACTGGGCAGAAATCGTATCTGGTCAACACGCTTAAGATAGTCATAGTTACTCCCGCCGTTTACCCGCGTTTAGTTGAATTTCTTCACATTGAACTGCAGAGCACTGGGCAGAAATCGTATCTGGTCAACACGCTTAAGAGAGTCATAGTTACTCCCGCCGTATCGCGCGCTTAGTTGAATTTCTTCACATTGAATTGCAGAGCACTGGGCAGAAATCGTATCCGGTCAAAACGCTTAAGAGAGTCATAGTTACTCCCGCCGTTTACCCGCGCTTAGTTGAATTTCTTCACATTGAACTGCAGAGCACTGGGCAGAAATCGTATCTGGTCAACACGCTTAAGAGAGTCATAGTTACTCCCGCCGTTTACCCGCGCTTAGTTGAATTTCTTCACATTTAATTTCAGAGCACTGGGCAGAAATCGTATCTGGTCAACACGCTTAAGAGAATTCATAGTTACTCCCGCCGTTTACCCGTGCTTAGTTGAATTTCTTCACATTGAATTGCAGAGCACTGGGCAGAAATCGTATCTGGTCAGCACGCTTAAGAGAGTCATAGTTACTCCCGCCGTATCGCGCGCTTAGTTGAATTTCTTCACATTGAATTGCAGAGCACTGGGCAGAAATCGTATCCGGTCAAAACGCTTAAGAGAGTCATAGTTACTCCCGCCGTTTACCCGCGCTTAGTTGAATTTCTTCACATTGAATTGCAGAGCACTGGGTAGAAATCGTATCTGGTCAACACGCTTAAGATAGTCATAGTTACTCCCGCCGTTTACCCGCGCTTAGTTGAATTTCTTCACATTGAACTGCAGAGCACTGGGCAGAAATCGTATCTGGTCAACACGCTTAAGAGAGTCATAGTTACTCCCGCCGTATCGCGCGCTTAGTTGAATTTCTTCACATTGAATTGCAGAGCACTGGGCAGAAATCGTATCCGGTCAAAACGCTTAAGAGAGTCATAGTTACTCCCGCCGTTTACCCGCGCTTAGTTGAATTTCTTCACATTGAATTGCAGAGCACTGGGTAGAAATCGTATCTGGTCAACACGCTTAAGAGTGTCATAGTTACTCCCGCCGTTTACCCGCGCTTAGTTGAATTTCTTCACATTGAACTGCAGAGCACTGGGCAGAAATCGTATCTGGTCAACACGCTTAAGAGAGTCATAGTTACTCCCGCCGTTTACCCGCGCTTAGTTGAATTTCTTCACATTGAATTTCAGAGCACTCGGCAGAAATCGTATCAGGTCAACACGCTTAAGAGAGTCATAGTTACTCCCGCCGTTTACCCGCGCTTAGTTGAATTTCTTCACATTGAATTTCAGAGCACTCGGCAGAAATCGTATCAGGTCAACACGCTTAAGAGAGTCATAGTTACTCCCGCCGTTTACCCGCGCTTAGTTGAATTTCTTCACATTTAATTTCAGAGCACTGGGCAGAAATCATATCTGGTCAACACGCTTAAGAGAATTCATAGTTACTCCCGCCGTATCGCGCGCTTAGTTGAATTTCTTCACATTGAATTGCAGGGCACTGGGCAGAAATCGTATCCGGTCAAAACGCTTAAGTGAGTCATAGTTACTCCCGCCGTTTACCCGCGCTTAGTTGAATTTCTTCACATTGAATTGCAGAGCACTGGGTAGAAATCGTATCTGGTCAACACGCTTAAGAGTGTCATAGTTACTCCCGCCGTTTTCCCGCGCTTAGTTGAATTTCTTCACATTGAATTGAAGAGCACTGGGCAGAAATCGTATCTGGTCAACACGCTTAAGAGAGTCACAGTTACTCCCGCCGTTTACCCGCGCTTAGTTGAATTTCTTCACATTGAATTTCAGAGCACTCGGCAGAAATCGTATCAGGTCAACACGCTTAAGAGAGTCATAGTTACTCCCGCCGTTTACCCGCGCTTAGTTGAATTTCTTCACATTTAATTTCAGAGCACTGGGCAGAAATCGTATCTGGTCAACACGCTTAAGAGAATTCATAGTTACTCCCGCCGTTTACCCGTGCTTAGTTGAATTTCTTCACATTGAATTGCAGAGCACTGGGCAGAAATCGTATCTGGTCAACACGCTTAAGAGAATTCATAGTTACTCCCGCCGTTTACCCGTGCTTAGTTGAATTTCTTCACATTGAATTGCAGAGCACTGGGCAGAAATCGTATCTGGTCAACACGCTTAAGAGAGTCATAGTTACTCCCGCCGTTTACCCGCGCTTAGTTGAATTTCTTCACATTGAATTGCAGAGCACTGTGCAGAAATCGTATCTGGTCAACACGCTTAAGAGAGTCATAGTTACTCCCGCCGTTTACCCGCGCTTAGTTGAATTTCTTCACATTGAACTGCAGAGCACTGGGCAGAAATCGTATCTGGTCAACACGCTTAAGAGAGTCATAGTTACTCCCGCCGTATCGCGCGCTTAGTTGAATTTCTTCACATTGAATTGCAGAGCACTGGGCAGAAATCGTATCCGGTCAAAACGCTTAAGAGAGTCATAGTTACTCCCGCCGTTTACCCGCGCTTAGTTGAATTTCTTCACATTGAATTTCAGAGCACTGGGCAGAAATCGTATCTGGTCAACACGCTTAAGAGAGTCATAGTTACTCCCGCCGTTTTCGCGCGCTTAGTTGAATTTCTTCACATTGAATTGCAGAGCACTGGGCAGAAATCGTATCCGGTCAAAACGCTTAAGAGTGCCACAGTTACTCCCGCCGTTTACCCGCGCTTAGCTGAATTCCTTCAGATTGAATTGCAGAGCACTGGAAAGATATCGTATCTGGTCAACACGCTTAAGAGAGTCATAGTTACTCCCGCCGTTTTCGCGCGCTTTGTTGAATTTCTTCACATTGAATTGCAGAGCACTGGGCAGAAATCGTATCTGGTCAACACGCTTAAGAGAGTCACAGTTACTCCCGCCGTTTTCGCGCGCTTAGTTGAATTTCTTCACATTGAATTGCAGAGCACTGGGCAGAAATCGTATCTGGTCAACACGCTTAAGAGAGTCATAGTTACTCCCGCCGTTTACCCGCGCTTGGTTGAATTTCTTCACATTGAATTGCAGAGCACTGGGTAGAAATCGTATCTGGTCAACACGCTTAAGAGTGTCATAGTTACTCCCGCCGTTTACCCGCGCTTAGTTGAATTTCTTCACATTGAACTGCAGAGCACTGGGCAGAAATCGTATCTGGTCAACACGCTTAAGAGAGTCATAGTTACTCCCGCCGTTTACCCGCGCTTAGTTGAATTTCTTCACATTGAATTTCAGAGAACTCGGCAGAAATCGTATCAGGTCAACACGCTTAAGAGAGTCATAGTTACTCCCGCCGTTTACCCGCGCTTAGTTGAATTTCTTCACATTGAATTTCAGAGCACTCGGCAGAAATCGTATCAGGTCAACACGCTTAAGAGAGTCATAGTTACTCCCGCCGTTTACCCGCGCTTAGTTGAATTTCTTCACATTTAATTTCAGAGCACTGGGCAGAAATCGTATCTGGTCAACACGCTTAAGAGAATTCATAGTTACTCCCGCCGTTTACCCGTGCTTAGTTGAATTTCTTCACATTGAATTGCAGAGCACTGGGCAGAAATCGTATCTGGTCAACACGCTTAAGAGAGTCATAGTTACTCCCGCCGTTTACCCGCGCTTAGTTGAATTTCTTCACATTGAACTGCAGAGCACTGGGCAGAAATCGTATCTGGTCAACACGCTTGAGAGAGTCATAGTTACTCCCGCCGTTTACCCGCGCTTAGTTGAATTTCTTCACATTGAATTTCAGAGCACTCGGCAGAAATCGTATCAGGTCAACACGCTTAAGAGAGTCATAGTTACTCCCGCCGTTTACCCGCGCTTAGTTGAATTTCTTCACATTGAATTTCAGAGCACTCGGCAGAAATCGTATCAGGTCAACACGCTTAAGAGAGTCATAGTTACTCCCGCCGTTTACCCGCGCTTAGTTGAATTTCTTCACATTTAATTTCAGAGCACTGGGCAGAAATCGTATCTGGTCAACACGCTTAAGAGAATTCATAGTTACTCCCGCCGTTTACCCGTGCTTAGTTGAATTTCTTCACATTGAATTGCAGAGCACTGGGCAGAAATCGTATCTGGTCAGCACGCTTAAGAGAGTCATAGTTACTCCCGCCGTATCGCGCGCTTAGTTGAATTTCTTCACATTGAATTGCAGAGCACTGGGCAGAAATCGTATCCGGTCAAAACGCTTAAGAGAGTCATAGTTACTCCCGCCGTTTACCCGCGCTTAGTTGAATTTCTTCACATTGAATTGCAGAGCACTGGGTAGAAATCGTATCTGGTCAACACGCTTAAGATAGTCATAGTTACTCCCGCCGTTTACCCGCGCTTAGTTGAATTTCTTCACATTGAACTGCAGAGCACTGGGCAGAAATCGTATCTGGTCAACACGCTTAAGAGAGTCATAGTTACTCCCGCCGTATCGCGCGCTTAGTTGAATTTCTTCACATTGAATTGCAGAGCACTGGGCAGAAATCGTATCCGGTCAAAACGCTTAAGAGAGTCATAGTTACTCCCGCCGTTTACCCGCGCTTAGTTGAATTTCTTCACATTGAATTGCAGAGCACTGGGTAGAAATCGTATCTGGTCAACACGCTTAAGAGTGTCATAGTTACTCCCGCCGTTTACCCGCGCTTAGTTGAATTTCTTCACATTGAACTGCAGAGCACTGGGCAGAAATCGTATCTGGTCAACACGCTTAAGAGAGTCATAGTTACTCCCGCCGTTTACCCGCGCTTAGTTGAATTTCTTCACATTGAATTTCAGAGCACTCGGCAGAAATCGTATCAGGTCAACACGCTTAAGAGAGTCATAGTTACTCCCGCCGTTTACCCGCGCTTAGTTGAATTTCTTCACATTGAATTTCAGAGCACTCGGCAGAAATCGTATCAGGTCAACACGCTTAAGAGAGTCATAGTTACTCCCGCCGTTTACCCGCGCTTAGTTGAATTTCTTCACATTTAATTTCAGAGCACTGGGCAGAAATCGTATCTGGTCAACACGCTTAAGATAGTCATAGTTACTCCCGCCGTTTACCCGCGTTTAGTTGAATTTCTTCACATTGAACTGCAGAGCACTGGGCAGAAATCGTATCTGGTCAACACGCTTAAGAGAGTCATAGTTACTCCCGCCGTATCGCGCGCTTAGTTGAATTTCTTCACATTGAATTGCAGAGCACTGGGCAGAAATCGTATCCGGTCAAAACGCTTAAGAGAGTCATAGTTACTCCCGCCGTTTACCCGCGCTTAGTTGAATTTCTTCACATTGAACTGCAGAGCACTGGGCAGAAATCGTATCTGGTCAACACGCTTAAGAGAGTCATAGTTACTCCCGCCGTATCGCGCGCTTAGTTGAATTTCTTCACATTGAATTGCAGAGCACTGGGCAGAAATCGTATCCGGTCAAAACGCTTAAGAGAGTCATAGTTACTCCCGCCGTTTACCCGCGCTTAGTTGAATTTCTTCACATTGAATTGCAGAGCTCTGGGTAGAAATCGTATCTGGTCAACACGCTTAAGATAGTCATAGTTACTCCCGCCGTTTACCCGCGCTTAGTTGAATTTCTTCACATTGAACTGCAGAGCACTGGGCAGAAATCGTATCTGGTCAACACGCTTAAGAGAGTCATAGTTACTCCCGCCGTATCGCGCGCTTAGTTGAATTTCTTCACATTGAATTGCAGAGCACTGGGCAGAAATCGTATCCGGTCAAAACGCTTAAGAGAGTCATAGTTACTCCCGCCGTTTACCCGCGCTTAGTTGAATTTCTTCACATTGAATTGCAGAGCACTGGGTAGAAATCGTATCTGGTCAACACGCTTAAGAGTGTCATAGTTACTCCCGCCGTTTACCCGCGCTTAGTTGAATTTCTTCACATTGAACTGCAGAGCACTGGGCAGAAATCGTATCTGGTCAACACGCTTAAGAGAGTCATAGTTACTCCCGCCGTTTACCCGCGCTTAGTTGAATTTCTTCACATTGAATTTCAGAGCACTCGGCAGAAATCGTATCAGGTCAACACGCTTAAGAGAGTCATAGTTACTCCCGCCGTTTACCCGCGCTTAGTTGAATTTCTTCACATTGAATTTCAGAGCACTCGGCAGAAATCGTATCAGGTCAACACGCTTAAGAGAGTCATAGTTACTCCCGCCGTTTACCCGCGCTTAGTTGAATTTCTTCACATTTAATTTCAGAGCACTGGGCAGAAATCGTATCTGGTCAACACGCTTAAGAGAATTCATAGTTACTCCCGCCGTATCGCGCGCTTAGTTGAATTTCTTCACATTGAATTTCAGAGCACTCGGCAGAAATCGTATCAGGTCAACACGCTTAAGAGAGTCATAGTTACTCCCGCCGTTTACCCGCGCTTAGTTGAATTTCTTCACATTTAATTTCAGAGCACTGGGCAGAAATCGTATCTGGTCAACACGCTTAAGAGAATTCATAGTTACTCCCGCCGTTTACCCGTGCTTAGTTGAATTTCTTCACATTGAATTGCAGAGCACTGGGCAGAAATCGTATCTGGTCAACACGCTTAAGAGAGTCATAGTTACTCCCGCCGTTTACCCGCGCTTAGTTGAATTTCTTCACATTGAATTGCAGAGCACTGGGCAGAAATCGTATCTGGTCAACACGCTTAAGATAGTCATAGTTACTCCCGCCGTTTACCCGCGTTTAGTTGAATTTCTTCACATTGAACTGCAGAGCACTGGGCAGAAATCGTATCTGGTCAACACGCTTAAGAGAGTCATAGTTACTCCCGCCGTATCGCGCGCTTAGTTGAATTTCTTCACATTGAATTGCAGAGCACTGGGCAGAAATCGTATCCGGTCAAAACGCTTAAGAGAGTCATAGTTACTCCCGCCGTTTACCCGCGCTTAGTTGAATTTCTTCACATTGAACTGCAGAGCACTGGGCAGAAATCGTATCTGGTCAACACGCTTAAGAGAGTCATAGTTACTCCCGCCGTTTACCCGCGCTTAGTTGAATTTCTTCACATTTAATTTCAGAGCACTGGGCAGAAATCGTATCTGGTCAACACGCTTAAGAGAATTCATAGTTACTCCCGCCGTTTACCCGTGCTTAGTTGAATTTCTTCACATTGAATTGCAGAGCACTGGGCAGAAATCGTATCTGGTCAGCACGCTTAAGAGAGTCATAGTTACTCCCGCCGTATCGCGCGCTTAGTTGAATTTCTTCACATTGAATTGCAGAGCACTGGGCAGAAATCGTATCCGGTCAAAACGCTTAAGAGAGTCATAGTTACTCCCGCCGTTTACCCGCGCTTAGTTGAATTTCTTCACATTGAATTGCAGAGCACTGGGTAGAAATCGTATCTGGTCAACACGCTTAAGATAGTCATAGTTACTCCCGCCGTTTACCCGCGCTTAGTTGAATTTCTTCACATTGAACTGCAGAGCACTGGGCAGAAATCGTATCTGGTCAACACGCTTAAGAGAGTCATAGTTACTCCCGCCGTATCGCGCGCTTAGTTGAATTTCTTCACATTGAATTGCAGAGCACTGGGCAGAAATCGTATCCGGTCAAAACGCTTAAGAGAGTCATAGTTACTCCCGCCGTTTACCCGCGCTTAGTTGAATTTCTTCACATTGAATTGCAGAGCACTGGGTAGAAATCGTATCTGGTCAACACGCTTAAGAGTGTCATAGTTACTCCCGCCGTTTACCCGCGCTTAGTTGAATTTCTTCACATTGAACTGCAGAGCACTGGGCAGAAATCGTATCTGGTCAACACGCTTAAGAGAGTCATAGTTACTCCCGCCGTTTACCCGCGCTTAGTTGAATTTCTTCACATTGAATTTCAGAGCACTCGGCAGAAATCGTATCAGGTCAACACGCTTAAGAGAGTCATAGTTACTCCCGCCGTTTACCCGCGCTTAGTTGAATTTCTTCACATTGAATTTCAGAGCACTCGGCAGAAATCGTATCAGGTCAACACGCTTAAGAGAGTCATAGTTACTCCCGCCGTTTACCCGCGCTTAGTTGAATTTCTTCACATTTAATTTCAGAGCACTGGGCAGAAATCGTATCTGGTCAACACGCTTAAGATAGTCATAGTTACTCCCGCCGTTTACCCGCGTTTAGTTGAATTTCTTCACATTGAACTGCAGAGCACTGGGCAGAAATCGTATCTGGTCAACACGCTTAAGAGAGTCATAGTTACTCCCGCCGTATCGCGCGCTTAGTTGAATTTCTTCACATTGAATTGCAGAGCACTGGGCAGAAATCGTATCCGGTCAAAACGCTTAAGAGAGTCATAGTTACTCCCGCCGTTTACCCGCGCTTAGTTGAATTTCTTCACATTGAACTGCAGAGCACTGGGCAGAAATCGTATCTGGTCAACACGCTTAAGAGAGTCATAGTTACTCCCGCCGTTTACCCGCGCTTAGTTGAATTTCTTCACATTTAATTTCAGAGCACTGGGCAGAAATCGTATCTGGTCAACACGCTTAAGAGAATTCATAGTTACTCCCGCCGTTTACCCGTGCTTAGTTGAATTTCTTCACATTGAATTGCAGAGCACTGGGCAGAAATCGTATCTGGTCAGCACGCTTAAGAGAGTCATAGTTACTCCCGCCGTATCGCGCGCTTAGTTGAATTTCTTCACATTGAATTGCAGAGCACTGGGCAGAAATCGTATCCGGTCAAAACGCTTAAGAGAGTCATAGTTACTCCCGCCGTTTACCCGCGCTTAGTTGAATTTCTTCACATTGAATTGCAGAGCACTGGGTAGAAATCGTATCTGGTCAACACGCTTAAGATAGTCATAGTTACTCCCGCCGTTTACCCGCGCTTAGTTGAATTTCTTCACATTGAACTGCAGAGCACTGGGCAGAAATCGAATCTGGTCAACACGCTTAAGAGAGTCATAGTTACTCCCGCCGTATCGCGCGCTTAGTTGAATTTCTTCACATTGAATTGCAGAGCACTGGGCAGAAATCGTATCCGGTCAAAACGCTTAAGAGAGTCATAGTTACTCCCGCCGTTTACCCGCGCTTAGTTGAATTTCTTCACATTGAATTGCAGAGCACTGGGTAGAAATCGTATCTGGTCAACACGCTTAAGAGTGTCATAGTTACTCCCGCCATTTACCCGCGCTTAGTTGAATTTCTTCACATTGAACTGCAGAGCACTGGGCAGAAATCGTATCTGGTCAACACGCTTAAGAGAGTCATAGTTACTCCCGCCGTTTACCCGCGCTTAGTTGAATTTCTTCACATTTAATTTCAGAGCACTGGGCAGAAATCGTATCTGGTCAACACGCTTAAGAGAATTCATAGTTACTCCCGCCGTATCGCGCGCTTAGTTGAATTTCTTCACATTGAATTGCAGGGCACTGGGCAGAAATCGTATCCGGTCAAAACGCTTAAGTGAGTCATAGTTACTCCCGCCGTTTACCCGCGCTTAGTTGAATTTCTTCACATTGAATTGCAGAGCACTGGGTAGAAATCGTATCTGGTCAACACGCTTAAGAGTGTCATAGTTACTCCCGCCGTTTTCCCGCGCTTAGTTGAATTTCTTCACATTGAATTGAAGAGCACTGGGCAGAAATCGTATCTGGTCAACACGCTTAAGAGAGTCACAGTTACTCCCGCCGTTTACCCGCGCTTAGTTGAATTTCTTCACATTGAATTTCAGAGCACTCGGCAGAAATCGTATCAGGTCAACACGCTTAAGAGAGTCATAGTTACTCCCGCCGTTTACCCGCGCTTAGTTGAATTTCTTCACATTTAATTTCAGAGCACTGGGCAGAAATCGTATCTGGTCAACACGCTTAAGAGAATTCATAGTTACTCCCGCCGTTTACCCGTGCTTAGTTGAATTTCTTCACATTGAATTGCAGAGCACTGGGCAGAAATCGTATCTGGTCAACACGCTTAAGAGAATTCATAGTTACTCCCGCCGTTTACCCGTGCTTAGTTGAATTTCTTCACATTGAATTGCAGAGCACTGGGCAGAAATCGTATCTGGTCAACACGCTTAAGAGAGTCATAGTTACTCCCGCCGTTTACCCGCGCTTAGTTGAATTTCTTCACATTGAATTGCAGAGCACTGTGCAGAAATCGTATCTGGTCAACACGCTTAAGAGAGTCATAGTTACTCCCGCCGTTTACCCGCGCTTAGTTGAATTTCTTCACATTGAACTGCAGAGCACTGGGCAGAAATCGTATCTGGTCAACACGCTTAAGAGAGTCATAGTTACTGCCGCCGTATCGCGCGCTTAGTTGAATTTCTTCACATTGAATTGCAGAGCACTGGGCAGAAATCGTATCCGGTCAAAACGCTTAAGAGAGTCATAGTTACTCCCGCCGTTTACCCGCGCTTAGTTGAATTTCTTCACATTGAATTTCAGAGCACTGGGCAGAAATCGTATCTGGTCAACACGCTTAAGAGAGTCATAGTTACTCCCGCCGTTTTCGCGCGCTTAGTTGAATTTCTTCACATTGAATTGCAGAGCACTGGGCAGAAATCGTATCCGGTCAAAACGCTTAAGAGTGCCACAGTTACTCCCGCCGTTTACCCGCGCTTAGCTGAATTCCTTCAGATTGAATTGCAGAGCACTGGAAAGATATCGTATCTGGTCAACACGCTTAAGAGAGTCATAGTTACTCCCGCCGTTTTCGCGCGCTTTGTTGAATTTCTTCACATTGAATTGCAGAGCACTGGGCAGAAATCGTATCTGGTCAACACGCTTAAGAGAGTCACAGTTACTCCCGCCGTTTTCGCGCGCTTAGTTGAATTTCTTCACATTGAATTGCAGAGCACTGGGCAGAAATCGTATCTGGTCAACACGCTTAAGAGAGTCATAGTTACTCCCGCCGTTTACCCGCGCTTGGTTGAATTTCTTCACATTGAATTGCAGAGCACTGGGTAGAAATCGTATCTGGTCAACACGCTTAAGAGTGTCATAGTTACTCCCGCCGTTTACCCGCGCTTAGTTGAATTTCTTCAGATTGAACTGCAGAGCACTGGGCAGAAATCGTATCTGGTCAACACGCTTAAGAGAGTCATAGTTACTCCCGCCGTTTACCCGCGCTTAGTTGAATTTCTTCACATTGAATTTCAGAGAACTCGGCAGAAATCGTATCAGGTCAACACGCTTAAGAGAGTCATAGTTACTCCCGCCGTTTACCCGCGCTTAGTTGAATTTCTTCACATTGAATTGCAGAGCACTGGGCAGAAATCGTATCTGGTCAACACGCTGAAGAGAGTCATAGTTACTCCCGCCGTTTACCCGCGCTTGGTTGAATTTCTTCACATTGAATTTCAGAGCACTGGGCAGAAATCGTATCTGGTCAACACGCTTAAGAGTGTCATAGTTGCTCCCTCCGTTTTCCCGCGCTTAGTTGAATTTCTTCACATTGAATTGCAGAGCAGTGGGCAGAAATCGTATCCGGTCAAAACGCTCAAGAGAGTCATAGTTACTCCCGCCGTTTACCCGCGCTTGGTTGAATTTCTTCACATTGAATTTCAGAGCACTGGGCAGAAATCGTATCTGGTCAACACGCTTAAGAGTGTCATAGTTGCTCCCTCCGTTTTCCCGCGCTTAGTTGAATTTCTTCACATTGAATTGCAGAGCACTGGGCAGAAATCGTATCCGGTCAAAACGCTCAAGAGAGTCATAGTTACTCCCGCCGTTTACCCGCGCTTAGTTGAATTTCTTCACATTGAATTGCAGAGCACTGGGCAGAAATCGTATCTGGTCAACACGCTTAAGAGAGTCATAGTTACTCCCGCCGTTTACCCGCGCTTAGTTGAATTTCTTCACATTGAATTGCAGAGCACTGGGCAGAAATCGTATCTGGTCAACACGCTTAAGAGAGTCACAGTTACTCCCGCCGTTTTCGCGCGCTTAGTTGAATTTCTTCACATTGAATTGCAGAGCACTGGGCAGAAATCGTATCTGGTCAAAACGCTTAAGAGAATCATAGTTACTCCCGCCGTTTACCCGCGCTTAGTTGAATTTCTTCACATTTAATTTCAGAGCACTGGGCAGAAATCGTATCTGGTCAACACGCTTAAGAGAGTCATAGTTACTCCCGCCGTTTACCCGCGCTAAGTTGAATTTCTTCACATTCAATTTCAGAGCACTGGGCAGAAATCGTATCTGGTCAACACGCTTAAGTGAGTCATAGTTACTCCCGCCGTTTACTCGTGCTTAGTTGAATTTCTTCACATTGAATTGCAGAGCACTGGGCAGAAATCGTATCTGGTCAACACGCTTAAGAGAGTCATAGTTACTCCCGCCGTTTACCCGCGCTTAGTTGAATGTCTTCACATTGAATTTCAGAGCACTCGGCAGAAATCGTATCAGGTCAACACGCTTAAGAGAGTCATAGTTACTCCCGCCGTTTACCCGCGCTAAGTTGAATTTCTTCACATTTAATTTCAGAGCACTGGGCAGAAATCGTAACTGGTCAACACGCTTAAGAGAGTCATAGTTACTCCCGCCGTTTACCCGTGCTTAGTTGAATTTCTTCACATTGAATTGCAGAGCACTGGGCAGAAATCGTATCTGGTCAACACGCTTAAGAGAGTCATAGTTACTCCCGCCGTTTGCCCGCGCTTAGTTGAATTTCTTCACATTGAATTTCAGAGCATTGGGTAGAAATTGTATCTGGTCAACACGCTTAAGAGAGTCATAGTTACTCCCGCCGTTTACCCCCGCTTAGTTGAATTTCTTCACATTGAATTTCAGAGCACTGGGCAGAAATCGTATCTGGTCAACACGCTTAAGAGAGTGAAGGTTACTCCCGCCGTTTACCCGCGCTTAGTTGAATTTCTTCACATTGAATTTCAGAGCACTGGGTAGAAATCGTATCTGGTCAACACGCTTAAGAGAGTCATAGTTACTCCCGCCGTTTACCCGCGCTTAGCTGAATTCCTTCAGATTGAATTGCAGAGCACTGGGCAGAAATCGTATCCGGTCAAAACGCTTAAGAGAGTCATAGTTACTCCCGCCGTTTACCCGCGTTTAGTTGAACTTCTTCACATTGCATTGCAGAGCACTAGGCAGAAATCGATTCTGGTCAACACGCTTAAGAGAGTCATAATTACTCCCGCCGTTTACCCGCGCTTAGTTGAATTTCTTCACATTGAATTTCAGAGCACTGGGCAGAAATCGTATCTGGTCAACACGCTTAAGAGAGTCATAGTTACTCCCGCCGTTTACCCGCGCTTAGTTGAATTTCTTCACATTGAATTTCAGAGCACTGGGCAGAAATCGTATCTGGTCAAAACGCTTAAGAGAGTCATAGTTACTCCCGCCGTTCACCCGCGCTCAGTTGAATTTCTTCACATTGAATTTCAGAGCACTGGGCAGAATCGTATCCGGTCAAAACGCTTAACAGAGTCATAGTTACTCCCGCCGTTTACCCGCGCTTAGTTGAATTTCTTCACACTGAATTTCAGAGCACTGGGTACAAATCGTATCTGGTCAACACGCTTAAGAGAGTCATAGTTACTCCCGCCGTTTACCCGCGCTTAGTTGAATTTCTTCACATTTAATTTCAGAGCACTGGGCAGAAATCGTATCAGGTCAACACGCTTAAGAGAGTCATAGTTACTCCCGCCGTTTACCCGCGCTTAGTTGAATTTCTTCACATTTAATTTCAGAGCACTGGGCAGAAATCGTATCTGGTCAACACGCTTAGGAGAGTCATAATTACTCCCGCCGTTTACCCGCGCTTAGTTGAATTTCTTCACATTGAATTGCAGAGCACTGGGCAGAAATCGAATCAGATCAACACGCTTAAGAGAGTCATAGTTACTCCCGCCGTTTACCCGCGCTTAGTTGAACTTCTTCACATTGAATTGCAGAGTACTAGGCAGAAATCGAATCTGGTCAACTCGCTTAAGAGAGTCATAGTTACTCCCGCCGTTTACCCGCGCTTTGTTGAATTTCTTCACATTTAATTTCAGAGCACTGGGCAGAAATCGTATCTGGTCAACACGCTTAAGAGAGTCATAGTTACGCCCGCCGTGTCGCGCGCTTAGTTGAATTTCTTCACATTGAATTGCAGAGCACTGGGCAGAAATCGTATCCGGTCAAAACGCTTAAGAGAGTCATAGTTACTCCCGCCGTTTACCCGCGCTTAGTTGAATTTCTTCACATTGAATTGCAGAGCACTGGGTAGAAATCGTATCTGGTCAACACGCTTAAGAGTGTCATAGTTACTCCCGCCGTTTACCCGCGCTTAGTTGAATTTCTTCACATTGAACTGCAGAGCACTGGGCAGAAATCGTATCTGGTCAACACGCTTAAGAGAGTCATAGTTACTCCCGCCGTTTACCCGCGCTTAGTTGAATTTCTTCACATTGAATTTCAGAGCACTCGGCAGAAATCGTATCAGGTCAACACGCTTAAGAGAGTCATAGTTACTCCCGCCGTTTACCCGCGCTTAGTTGAATTTCTTCACATTGAATTTCAGAGCACTCGGCAGAAATCGTATCAGGTCAACACGCTTAAGAGAGTCATAGTTACTCCCGCCGTTTACCCGCGCTTAGTTGAATTTCTTCACATTTAATTTCAGAGCACTGGGCAGAAATCGTATCTGGTCAACACGCTTAAGAGAATTCATAGTTACTCCCGCCGTTTACCCGTGCTTAGTTGAATTTCTTCACATTGAATTGCAGAGCACTGGGCAGAAATCGTATCTGGTCAACACGCTTAAGAGAGTCATAGTTACTCCCGCCGTTTACCCGCGCTTAGTTGAATTTCTTCACATTGAACTGCAGAGCACTGGGCAGAAATCGTATCTGGTCAACACGCTTGAGAGAGTCATAGTTACTCCCGCCGTTTACCCGCGCTTAGTTGAATTTCTTCACATTGAATTTCAGAGCACTCGGCAGAAATCGTATCAGGTCAACACGCTTAAGAGAGTCATAGTTACTCCCGCCGTTTACCCGCGCTTAGTTGAATTTCTTCACATTGAATTTCAGAGCACTCGGCAGAAATCGTATCAGGTCAACACGCTTAAGAGAGTCATAGTTACTCCCGCCGTTTACCCGCGCTTAGTTGAATTTCTTCACATTTAATTTCAGAGCACTGGGCAGAAATCGTATCTGGTCAACACGCTTAAGAGAATTCATAGTTACTCCCGCCGTTTACCCGTGCTTAGTTGAATTTCTTCACATTGAATTGCAGAGCACTGGGCAGAAATCGTATCTGGTCAACACGCTTAAGAGAGTCATAGTTACTCCCGCCGTTTACCCGCGCTTAGTTGAATTTCTTCACATTGAATTGCAGAGCACTGGGCAGAAATCGTATCTGGTCAACACGCTTAAGATAGTCATAGTTACTCCCGCCGTTTACCCGCGTTTAGTTGAATTTCTTCACATTGAACTGCAGAGCACTGGGCAGAAATCGTATCTGGTCAACACGCTTAAGAGAGTCATAGTTACTCCCGCCGTATCGCGCGCTTAGTTGAATTTCTTCACATTGAATTGCAGAGCACTGGGCAGAAATCGTATCCGGTCAAAACGCTTAAGAGAGTCATAGTTACTCCCGCCGTTTACCCGCGCTTAGTTGAATTTCTTCACACTGAACTGCAGAGCACTGGGCAGAAATCGTATCTGGTCAACACGCTTAAGAGAGTCATAGTTACTCCCGCCGTTTACCCGCGCTTAGTTGAATTTCTTCACATTTAATTTCAGAGCACTGGGCAGAAATCGTATCTGGTCAACACGCTTAAGAGAATTCATAGTTACTCCCGCCGTTTACCCGTGCTTAGTTGAATTTCTTCACATTGAATTGCAGAGCACTGGGCAGAAATCGTATCTGGTCAGCACGCTTAAGAGAGTCATAGTTACTCCCGCCGTATCGCGCGCTTAGTTGAATTTCTTCACATTGAATTGCAGAGCACTGGGCAGAAATCGTATCCGGTCAAAACGCTTAAGAGAGTCATAGTTACTCCCGCCGTTTACCCGCGCTTAGTTGAATTTCTTCACATTGAATTGCAGAGCACTGGGTAGAAATCGTATCTGGTCAACACGCTTAAGATAGTCATAGTTACTCCCGCCGTTTACCCGCGCTTAGTTGAATTTCTTCACATTGAACTGCAGAGCACTGGGCAGAAATCGTATCTGGTCAACACGCTTAAGAGAGTCATAGTTACTCCCGCCGTATCGCGCGCTTAGTTGAATTTCTTCACATTGAATTGCAGAGCACTGGGCAGAAATCGTATCCGGTCAAAACGCTTAAGAGAGTCATAGTTACTCCCGCCGTTTACCCGCGCTTAGTTGAATTTCTTCACATTGAATTTCAGAGCACTCGGCAGAAATCGTATCAGGTCAACACGCTTAAGAGAGTCATAGTTACTCCCGCCGTTTACCCGCGCTTAGTTGAATTTCTTCACATTGAATTTCAGAGCACTCGGCAGAAATCGTATGAGGTCAACACGCTTAAGAGAGTCATAGTTACTCCCGCCGTTTACCCGCGCTTAGTTGAATTTCTTCACATTTAATTTCAGAGCACTGGGCAGAAATCGTATCTGGTCAACACGCTTAAGAGAATTCATAGTTACTCCCGCCGTTTACCCGTGCTTAGTTGAATTTCTTCACATTGAATTGCAGAGCACTGGGCAGAAATCGTATCTGGTCAACACGCTTAAGAGAGTCATAGTTACTCCCGCCGTTTACCCGCGCTTAGTTGAATTTCTTCACATTGAACTGCAGAGCACTGGGCAGAAATCGTATCTGGTCAACACGCTTAAGAGAGTCATAGTTACTCCCGCCGTTTACCCGCGCTTAGTTGAATTTCTTCACATTGAATTTCAGAGCACTCGGCAGAAATCGTATCAGGTCAACACGCTTAAGAGAGTCATAGTTACTCCCGCCGTTTACCCGCGCTTAGTTGAATTTCTTCACATTGAATTTCAGAGCACTCGGCAGAAATCGTATCTGGTCAACACGCTTAAGAGAGTCATAGTTACTCCCGCCGTTTTCGCGCGCTTAGATGAATTTCTTCACATTGAATTGCAGAGCACTGGGAAGAAATCGTATCTGGTCAACACGCTTAAGAGAGTCATAGTTACTCCCGCCGTTTACCCGCGCTTAGTTGAATTTCTTCACATTGAATTTCAGAGCACTGGGCAGAAATCGTATCTGGTCAAAACGCTTAAGAGAGTCATAGTTACTCCCGCCGTTCACCCGCGCTCAGTTGAATTTCTTCACATTGAATTTCAGAGCACTGGGCAGAATCGTATCCGGTCAAAACGCTTAACAGAGTCATAGTTACTCCCGCCGTTTACCCGCGCTTAGTTGAATTTCTTCACACTGAATTTCAGAGCACTGGGTACAAATCGTATCTGGTCAACACGCTTAAGAGAGTCATAGTTACTCCCGCCGTTTACCCGCGCTTAGTTGAATTTCTTCACATTTAATTTCAGAGCACTGGGCAGAAA